>CM028379.1:152464892-152604350 GCA_013146195.2 Codonopsis lanceolata | reverse complement strand
AGTGATCGTATCTCGGCTAAGACTTAATCTCAAAATATTTAAAATGCCTCATTTATTTCCATACATTTATTTTCCTTGGAACTTCATGGCTTTCTTGAAAAAGTCAAAATGACCTTTCCCTTAACCCTGGCTACGGCGGTTGAAATGGCGTGGTTTCTAAAAGCGGCTCATCATTGTGATAATGACATCGTCATAAATTTCCAGTTTTATCACAAAAACCAAATTGTGTACTTTATCACTACACTACATATCTTAAGCTTTTTAAAACCAGCTATAAGCATCAGATGCGTATCTTATACCCTTTAAAACCCAGCTCAATGTCTCAACTTTTTCTATTACCTCTCTCTCTCTAAAAAGTCTTACGCTACTTTCTCTCTCTCTCTAAAATTCTTCTTCTTCCTCGAAAGCCCAAAAGCTAAAGTATATGTTTGAAAACTCAATTGATACTCGTAAAACACTCACGAGCGAGTGTGGTATCCTTAGGAGAACCTGGCGCCACGTACTTGATCTACAAAATCTTCTTATCTATTTCGTCTCTACATACTTTCGGTACTCTTTACTTAACAAAATCCCTCTTCTTTCTTTTGTTTTAACAAGTTCTTAACTTATGCGCTCTTGTTTCGAAATGGCCTTGAACACGGCAATTGGATGTCTTCTTGATGTTGTCTCTACGAATGAAGAACCTCAGGGCTCGAGTTGATACATCTTCTTACAACTAATGGCTCGTTAATGCCTCTTACGACATTCACCATTCTCGCTTCATTTGTCAAGCCCGGCGAGAATTCTTTATGGGAATGGAGAAAACCCGGTGATCCCTTTTCTCTCATAGGCCATATCAGTATTCGAGTTGTGTTCGACTTCGAGAGACCATTCTTCTTTGCCTTCCCAGGCCTACATGATGGCGGTTCTGCGACCCTACGCAGTTCTGATGTAACCCGGCAAGCGGTGGATTACCATGAGTGAGGTCGATGGAACTTGCGTATAGCGAGGGCACAGCACCTTTGCCCTCTTCACTATGCTCACAGCCCTTATAATCGACAAGTGCGATAATAAAGTCAGGGAGGTCATGACAAAAAATTCGGAGGCTCGGTGTTCCTCATGGAGGGAATTGTAGAAAAGCGTGAAATGAATTGGGGAGCCATTACGGTCGAATGTGTGAAGGTGAACATTCTAAGTATAAAGGACAACATGGAAGGCTGGGAACCCTCGGTGACTCATCACGATTATCAACCAATTTCTTCGATCCATACCGGCCGCCCTTGACACATATTTGTCGGTATTGGTGATCTTGAATCGGTCAAGATCAAGAAATATGTTCTTCTTGACATAAGGAGAGCTAGTATTTCTAGCGAGTTTGGTCGAAACCTCGACGGCTCAATCTAGCGAAGACCAAGAAGAACAGGACTCAAGCCCTTCTGGCTGTGTCATCAAGTCGGCCGGTGATGATGGTCGGCCGGTGAAGTTGCTTTCGGCCAAGCATTGACCAGCTCGAGTCCGACCTCGAAGGGGTCGGTCGGTGGTCGGTAGAGGTGGTCGGTCGGCCAGGTGGTCGGCCGGTGATAAGCCGAGAAGGCTGAGTTATTGCGAGAGAAGGCAACCAAGGAGGAGGAGGCGACACTGGCATCTTTGCTGCAAAAAGCAAAAAAGCGAAGAAAGGAACCTCGGAATCCAGTGTACCTTTGTCCCTTTCTACACCTAGCTGGCGATCATGCTCCCATCTCTCCCCTTCCGATCCAAAATCACCAAACCTTTGCCAATCAAATTTTTCCCTCCTATTAGAAATCCTACCTTTCACCCTAGGCACTCCTACTATCGGGCAAATCTGTTCCCATTCCTCCCAAGCTGGTCTTTCCCATTGATCATCTTCTTACTTTGTTCGGTTTCTCTCTCTTTCATGAGGAGAAGAAAGCTGACAAGCCCCCCTGTTAACCCTGTCAAATACATAGATCACAACCTGAAACGGAGACCCTATGTCTTGTATCCTGCCACTCCAAATCTCAGCCAAGAAGACCTGGTAGCCAACTACGGCAAGTACTTTGACCCTCTCCCCCTGCTTTGGAACAGATTCTATCTCTCAAATGATAGATTTGTTCAAGATGAATTGGTTTATCTGGCCTGGACCATTTACAGTAAGGTCCACAATCTTCCAGCTCTCCCTTCAAATGATCCTTTCCTCGTTGGCAGACCTGCATTGCCTGAGGACGAAGAACTTAACCAAGACTGGGAACAACCCTCGGTTGAGCCTGATAAGTTAGCTAGGATCCAGAGAGCAGCCAATAAGTATGTTCAAGATGCAGTGAATGCTGCTAATTTGGCTTACATTGAGTTACACAGACGGATGGCCTCCATGCCAGGAGGAGCTTCCATGGACACAGCCTTCCCTGATGCTATGTCTAGCCAGCCAGCTCCTTTAATTTCTGAGTCAATTCCCACTATTTCTTACATCACCCCCTCAGCTGTCCCATTTGTTGTGTCAGCTACCACCATACCTGTTTCTGTTTCACCTCAGCAAATTGCTGTTTCCACTTCCACTCTGCAACCCATCTCTCTTCCATCCTTCACTCCAGTCACTGATGCATCATCTTCCATTCCAACCATCGCATACTACTCTCCACTTTACCAATATCGCCCCCAACTTCGCCACCTTTAGTTCCTCTTTCCTCAACTCCGGTGGTGTCGGTTCCTCGGCTTTGTTCGACCATGGCGGTCACTGCCTTCCATCTCACCACGGTCTCCACTCCTTACTGCTCAATCCCTCACCATACCTCAACCTGAACCACTTGTGTCAGTCACTCTCTCTTCTGCTCCCGCAACCTTAGCCATTCCTCCATCAATTCCCCTCATGTCAGTCATATCTTCCATTCCTCCCTTGACTGCAACTATTCCTGCCCCTCACCCCATTGTGTCGCTTGCTCGCAGCGGTTCATTTGCCATTCTTATTTCCTCGGTGACACTGCGGTACAACTGCTTCTTCCCCAACTGACATGCCTACTCATCCAAACCAAGCCTCTCCCCTGATCATTCTGCCTGACCTCTCTCTTCACACCTCCCACACCCTCTCTGTCAGTCCTGTTTCAGTCTTCAAACCCACTGGTCCCGCACCTCTCCAAAATGATGATCATAGTTCCCTTTCCCCTGAAAACTATTTAGATCAAACTGACATGGACTCCTCTTCTGACTCCTCTAAATCCTTTTCTGAGGACGAATCTTTTCTCTCTTCTTCTCAGTTAGCCAGTAGAAAAGCTAGGCATCAACGCAAAATTATTTCCAAAGCTTTACTACATCCTACGGCACTAAAATCGTCTTTCACGAAGACATGCCTACCCCTTCTCCGAACCTCGAGCCACGAAGCCCAAATCGGCCTTTACCCCATGGATGTTTTCTTTCCCCGACCCGAGGATGCCGATATTCATACACATCGGTTATTCTCCGATGCCCTCCCAGCTCAACCACCTGCGGCCTACCTCTTACGGTTCCATGTCTGCATCGGTAGGCTCGACCTTCTCTGCTCATCACTTGCATATGAAGTCCTCACTCGTCATACACATCGACCTTGCTACCATTCAACAACAAGTTGCTTCCGCTCCCCAAACCTCACCCGGATCATTACTACCGAGGTGCACCATTCTTCTGGTGCTCCTCGTGAAGCTCATATGGATGATGGCGGACTCTATTGCTCTATCAACAAGAATGGTCAAATCGTGCTTTTAATCTTTGAAGTCGCTCGCTTCAAACCATTCAGAGGAGAAGCGAGAAAGCAGAGCGATCTGGTGAAAAGGATTCTCGAAGCAGCCCGAAGTTAATGCGTCGGCCGTGACTTAAGGCGATGTTGAAAAAGCGAGAAGCGATGCTCAAGTTGAGCCCAAGCACCTCAAGAAGCGAAGGGGAAAGAATTCAAGAAGTGAAGGAGAACAAGTTGCAGCCAGCTGCGACCACCAGAATGAAGTTTGGTTGGTCCATCGGTTGAAGCGATCCAAAACAAGCAAGGATCCACATCGGTCTATGGAACATTTCATCTCTCTTTACTTAGAACAAACTCCGTTAAACTCTCGTTTTAGTTGTACCTTACATTGGGCATCACTTTTATGATATCAGTTACTACATTGTGGTACTAACCAATTTTGCAGGAACTTTAAAATTCTTGGCTTTACGCTTTCAGTGAATGGTTTTAAGCAAATAGAGGAGATTGTTGAATCTTTAAATTTAAAGGATTTGCTTAAAACATTTCACTTGATTGTCACCAGACAAGCGACTTAAATTTGGTCAGCTGATTATTATTTTTGTCAGCCAATCTTCTCAGCTGATCAATGCGTTGCTATGGAATGAGTTTATCTTTTCCTTATTTGTTTGAACATACTCTAGTACTAACTCTTTCCTATTTTGTGTTTGTGATAGATGTCACGCCATATAATATCTCCCAAGATCCTTTACGATCTTACATGTGATAACACATTTTCAAATTCAAATGTGTTCCTAACGGGTTGCTTTCACTTTCGGACTATCTATATATACCCATTGGAAGCATTGGTGAAGATAACGAGTCGGCAATTGCAAAGTCAAGAAACTTTTTACTCACAAGCTCTCGGTCTTCGTCTTCATTAGAACTCTAGCTAGATACTGTCATTGAAAATTTCTTTCTAGTTATTGTTTAGGCAAAAACGAGTACTTCGGTTCAAATTATTTCAACTTCAAGTAAATTTTGTCTCACGAGTTTGATTGTTTCTCAATCATTCTCCCAAACACCAGGTCTTTTGTTGTACTGCGATCCATTAGAGATCATTTAAGATTTTTAATAAAGTTAGTGCACTTCAAAAATCCAAGTCGACCAACTTGGTAGTGGACGTAGCGTTTATCGTGAACCACTTCAAGCGAATTGTCAGTCATTTCTTATATCTCTGCTAACTGACTTAACACTTAATAAGTTATTAAACTGATTAAGTGTCAGCCAGTTAACAACACCCTTTTGCTTACTTGTTTAGTTAACTTGTGTTCGAATTTCCTCTCTATATTCAGTGATCATACCTCAAAACAAATTTCTTTTGAAAACTGTTGTGTCAGTCAACTGACCAACTCACTTCAGCTTAAGGAATTTCAAAAGTGTCAGCCAACTGACCATCTCTTCAGTTGACTGACAAGATCAAGTTTTCCGCTGCCAATTTTAGGATTTTTTTTTAAATCAACCACCAAAAGTTTTTAAAGGCTATTCACCCCCCCCCCTCTAGCCTTAACTGTTGCCATCTGGACTTACATGACTCAACTTCAAGGAACTTATTAGTTAATGCTCTTAGACATGGAAAAAAAATTAAGCCTTGTCAAAAGTGCCTATAGCAAAACAAGCCTAACTTACACAAAATTAGAAACATAACCTCTTTTTTATGAAAATCCCAAAATGCCCTTGCTGATCGATTGAAGGATTGACCGAATCGATTAACCTATTCATGAATAGATTAATAAAGACAATGAATCTGATTCATGGGATGAGAGGGGGAAGAGAGACGAACCTTTGATGTACACGACGCAAAGAGACGGAGTGCGTGATGGGTAGAGAGACAAAGACAACGATCGGGGAAAATGGGAGGGAGAGGGGACAGGGCTTTAAGGGAGGCGGATGAGAGAGAGAGAGAGAGAAGACATCGTTGTGATAGGAGGGAGGAAGACGTCCATGTGAGTGTGAGATTTGAAGTGTTTTTTAAAAAAATGTTTTAATTAATTAATTAATTAATTAATATATGTTAATAATTAAATGGGCACCCAAGCTCATTCATACATGTGTTATTAAATGGGTATTCATTAACCCGCTCATTTGCACTGACTGTCCATGTTATGTAGGTCCCGCTTATGTTTATTTGTCTGCAGCTTCTAATTTTTTTTGACCGACTATTTGCACCTTTAATAACTACGGAAAAGAATTTCAATTTCCCAATAAGGAACAAAATGTGAAGCCAAGCAACCAAGGTGGGGTGACGGCGGCATCACCAGGCCACCAAGTTTATTAACGACGACGGCTCAACTTCTTTACAACCCTAGGAAAGGAACACAAACAATGAAACAAAATCTTTTTGGTGTTTACTTTAACAAGCAAACAGAACAACCAACAAATATCCTAAGAAGGCAAGCAAACAAATAATCTGAAAATCATAACACCAATCACACAATGCACACACGAATATTTACATGGAAAACCTCCTCAAGGTGCGGAGGAAAACCACATGACCAGATCCACAAGTTCTTCCACTATCAAGTATCAACAATAATAAGTACTACAAATTACTAGTACAATACAAAGAGTCGTCTCTTTATTGAACCAGAGGAATACAAGAAGAAATCAAGTTTTGGATTTTCCCAGAAAAAGTCATGTTGCGGAAATTATATCAATCTACCTCTCCAGACCTCAAAACTTGATCTCCATCGTTCTGTATTTGCATATGCCTTTTCCATACGTGCTCCTCAATCTTGAGCTCGATTGAACTGTAAACAAATACAAAAATGCGATTTAGTAGTGATTCTCTCCATATACTCTCTTGTTTCTTTCTGCTTCTTAAGCCCTGATCTAATTTCAAACATAGACTCTTTACCTGAAACGGAGGGAGTAATAATTTAAACCAGTTTTTTTTATGTAATAAATGTTAGATTTAAATAAGTCATACAGAAGAATAATTTGGAAACATGCGTGGAGAGTATGGCAATTTGTATACACAAACTCAAGGAAATAAGGAATTTGTGTAGGAAAGTGGTAGTCAGTTTTGACAAATCATGTGAATTAAGGATACCTGAGAGATGGAGATGAAGCAAGCATCTTGTGAATCCCACAAGCAGTTTGATATGATAGCATTCTTCAAAAAGAGTAGTAATTTGTTAAAGAGGTCAACACGTAGAGTAGATAATCTTGGTCAATTGGAATCATTTTCCTTTACACCATTACATTTACTGTTTCAATTCAATTTTCATAAGTCATAACAAAAGCTTAAAAGTCAACCCCTCCGCAAAGAAGAAGGAAATGTTGACCTTGACCAAAGTGGGTGATATGATTATGATTTATGATGTTGGAGTAATTCATAAATGGACAAGTTGGCTATTTAGTTGAATGCATCAATTTTTGAGAGGGACGCAGTCGTATGCTAGTAAATTAGTAATCAATTGTTTTTAATACAACTTGTTTACACAATTTACACTTTACTATCATAGTTCATAATTATGTATATTTACTCCCATTTTTCTTGTAATTACTCATTTGCTAGCCACATATCCCGTTTGTATTTCAGAAAATAAGATTTAATTTACTCTTCACTTGGGTAAATACAACGTCAGATATTAGAAACAAAGAAAAAAAATGAAGGTAATGACTAAAAAGAGGAAGTAAAAAATCAAAAACCAATGCGCTATATTTTCTACTTTTCATCCAAAAACTTAATATTTGAAAAGTCTAATAAATACTTCATTCGTCCTAAAATAAATAACGTTTTATGATTTTAAGATAAATTTATTCATATTTTGCCAAAATTACACATATTATTACTCTCTAATTAAATGTTGTATTGAGAATATGAAAAGTTTTTCTTTTATAAAAGAAGAAAGGTAGATTAGTCTTTTTATAAATTTTCTTGGTATATGTGCAAATCTTTAAAATGTCATTTATTTTAAGACGGACGAAGTGTATAACTAACATAGAGATAGGTATAATTATAATAATGGCTTAACATAATATAAAATGTAGAGGGTAAACTGAAATTTTTGAAAGTAAATTCTATTAAATGAAACATGATAAAAAAAAGTTGGACTCTTTACTCAAAAGGGTAAACTTGCTTTATAGAGAGACTCGGGCTAGCCCTATCTAGATAATTTTTAACTACTTTACATCCTTATAATTTTTCATAATCGAAAAAGTATATTCAATGTCACGTATTTTAATGTATAATTCATTGTGATATATAAAATATTTTTTTAATTATAAAAAAATATACTCCGTATAAATATAAAGCGGTTGAAAAGTGAAAACTAAAAATGTATGGAACCGTAATTTTCCTCTTTGTATTACTACAAATGCTCGATTGAAAAGGTTAATAATGTCATAAATGATTAATGTAATGATCACATAAATGAGACTATGAGAGATCCCCACTTTCAGGCCAGAGCCATTCCCATTTCCAAACACGGTTTAAATTCAAGAACCTTCAAAACCTCTCGAACAACAAAATCCACCAAAATAGTGGCGGTTCCGCCTGATTTAGCCCCGGCTTGCTGGTGGGTTACCTATCTTTCAAAAGTTTTCGGAGCTGACTTTTGAAGTAGATTGAGTTTGGAGCTTGTTTTAGCCATGGCTATGGAGACGAGCTCTGGTTCTTCAAAAAATGGTGACATAAAAGGAGTGTTCACACATGGGGGTAGATACGTAAAGTATAATCTTTATGGTAACATTTTTGAAGTCTCTAACAAGTATGTTCCTCCTTTAAGACCTGTTGGTAGAGGCGCTTATGGCATTGTCTGGTAAGAATCACACACACAGTTTAAGCACTTGGGTACGCACTTTTCGTATGTGTAAATTGAAGAAAGTTCGAATCTTCTCTTCTTAATTAATGGGTTATAGTACTATGGCATAAATCTGAAATAGATGGCGAGAAATTATTCATCCACAAGGGCTGATTTGTGGGAGTTTTCTTGCATACACACACACACACACACACACACACACACACACATATATATATATATATGCCATGAGGCCTTAACGTTCAAATATTTGAGTCATGATTGATATGTTAGGTTTATTAGATTTTAGGAATTTTTGTTTGTAGCTGCATGCAATTGATTATGTGCTTGATTGGAGGGCGGACGACTTTTAATTTAGGTGAACTTTATTTGATTCTAATTCTTCAAGCTCTGATTTGCTCGAATGTTTGTGAGTATTTGAAAAGATTTTAATTGTAGTATTGTTATGCATATCATTTCAGTGCGGCAGTGAATTCGGATACACATGAGGAGGTTGCCATCAAGAAGATTGGTAATGCATTTGACAACAAAATTGATGCCAAAAGGACATTAAGAGAAATTATGCTCCTTCTTCACATGGATCATGAGAATGTACGTTTAGTCTTTAGATTATGCTACCTTTTTTAGTTTTGAATGTTTTTATTTTCCCTGCTGGTTAAATTGTTATGTTACCTTGGTATGATTATTTGAAAGAGTCATAATCACTGCTATTTGGCTCGATTGTGTTATTGATGCTCAGTTATTCCTCGCCTGTAGATAATTGCTATCAGAGACATCATACAACCACCAAAGAAGGAGAGTTTTAATGATGTCTACATTGTTTACGAATTGATGGACACTGATCTTCATCAGATAATTCGCTCTGATCAACCATTAACAGATTACCATTGTCGGGTACAATACTGAGAAATTGTGATAAAACACAAACCACATGTCTCTGGTTAGGTTGTGTGTTTCGTTTTTGGCTTTGTATAGATCCATGAGCGAGGGGGAGTTGGTAGGTCCTGGTGGTGGTTTTAAACTCATAGGTGTGCCCAATGTGGTCATGGTGTAGTGGTGTTTTCCCTCATGAGTTATGACCAAAGTTATTACTTGATCCGCCAACTGCCCCTCACCAATAGATCCAGGCAAAGTGGGAACGTAGCCCACGTGAATCAACCCAAGGACATGAGGTACACACATAACACATATGGAAACTTTGCTATCAATCTCCCTAATCTATTGAAATTGCAAACAAGATTGATATTCCATGGCATGTTTGCAGTATTTTATGTATCAGCTGTTACGAGGACTTAAATATGTGCACTCTGCCAATGTGTTACATCGTGACCTCAAGCCTAGCAATTTGTTTCTAAATGCAAATTGTGACCTTAGGATTGGAGATTTTGGATTAGCAAGGACAACATCTGAAACTGATTTCATGACCGAATATGTTGTCACTCGTTGGTATCGGGCACCGGAGTTACTCCTTAACTGTTCAGAGTACACGGCTGCAATCGATGTGTGGTCTGTTGGCTGTATACTAGGCGAAATAATGACCAAAGAACCCTTGTTCCCAGGCAAAGATTATGTTCATCAGCTGAGGCTTATAACTGAGGTATGTATCCTCTCTTATCCTCTCTCTCTCTCTCTCTCTCTCTCTCTCGTGTTTTTCTTCTTGTTGGTTTGGCCTGTATTATAGTGTTTGTGTTTTTCTTCTCTAAAAGCTATTAGGTTCCCCTGATGATGCCAGCCTTGGATTTCTGCGTAGTGATAATGCGCGAAGATATGTTAAGCAACTACCCAATTTCCCAAAACAACAGTTCTCAGCTAGATTTCCCAGCATGTCTCCTTTGGCTGTTGATTTGCTAGAGAAAATGCTCGTCTTTGATCCCACCAAGCGTATCACAGGTAGAGTGAATTTCAAGCTTAAAAAGCTTAGCATTCCATTTCTATTGAACTTTGCGTCAGTTACCTGGAGGTCATGGGTTGAAACTATGGAAACAATTTCTCAATGTTTGCTGCGATATGTTTAGGACTGCCTACAGTAGACCCTTCCCAGACCCGCAATGGCGGCATTGTTATACATTGGGCCATCCTTATTTAGTTTTGGATTGTTTAACAGAGAAATTAAACTCAGTAACTGCTTTTGAATCTGTTTGCAGTTGTTGAGGCTCTTTGCCACCCTTACCTGTCATCCCTTCATGACATCAATGATGAACCAATTTGCACAAAGCCTTTCAGTTTTGACTTTGAGCGGCCTTCTGTCACTGGCGAGTACGTCAAGGAGCGCATCTGGAGGGAATCAGTGAAGTTCAACCCAGACTCTGTCCGTTGAAAGGTAAATATGCTAAGGTGGTTTTCATATACGGTGTGAATATGTAGGGTACAACTATTGGCCTCATATATGTAAGGCCTCTTTGGTATGACGTAGTACGAGCTTGTTGTATCTTTTCACTAGTGGATTTATATTTTCCTTTTGTCATGTGGAGCCAGTAATAAGTTCACTTATATCTTGTCTGACTGAGGGTTAAAAAGGTTTGGCGCATACCTTGTCTGATGGAGGGTTACTTGGATCTTGAGAGCTCAGAACTAGATGTTGTAATGGTCACAAACTCCATTCTTACAATGTATAGTACAAATTAATATAGACTTGGAGATGTTTACGACATCAAGTGCTTCTTTCACAGTTTGGGTTCATTTTTGCAAATGTGATACTGGAAAGATTCTGCGAATCTATTGAGGCTGTGTTTGGTTATGTAAAAGGGTAGGGCCGAACTGGAATGGGCGATTGACTAGCCGATTCACGCATTTGGTTGATGAAATTCTAACTACGGATGAAGTGTAGATTCCGTCTGGAAGCAGAATCAGAATTCCTAGTGTGTGCGTGTGGGTGTGTATGGGGGAATGCTGCTTCTTTCCCCCAAAACCATTCCATCAATTGTGGTTTTATTTTGGACCAAAAATACCCTGACCTGTTTTTGCATTGAAATATTCATTCCGGTGAAACACAACCTTAGTGTCATATGGGCATACAGCTTTTCTTTTCCTATGCATTGACTATAGACTATTCGTGGTAAGCACTTGCAACCACCCCTGACCCCATGAATAAGCTTTTCCAAATTGCCAATCCATATTAAGTTATTGGAAGGTTGTGAAAGAAGTTAGGAGGGATATCTGTACCATTTGGCCATCTCAATCAAGTTGTGTGAGAACTTGTTCATAGCAACAATATGCATGACGGTAGCAACTGATCTTTGAATTGAAAGAAACAGATACGCATAAATTACAAGTTCCTTTATGTGGCTAACTGGCTATACATAAGCATAAACGTTGACCATAAATCAATTTAAGTCCATCAAACTGAACAAATTATTGGTAGTAACATTGCAATTGGTATAGTTCAACTAGTTTCTAAAGATTTGTCACATATTTTTCTCTCATGAGTACCTCCCTCTGTAAAAACACCTCTGAACTTCAACATTATCTATTGGTAGGCTCTCTGTAGGAAAATTACACACTGTTGTGCTGTCTGGTCCTTGGTCTGGCAACTGATCACAAGGCCGGGGAGTCACATTACTCGAAATCCCCTCAACGTTTGTACAGTTCCATTGAAGTTTCTTAGCTTTTGGTGCCAACTCGATGGTCACATTCGATATGCAAATTCCGGTGAACGGATCCCCGGCAATTCCCTCCAGTCTAGCTGCCATGGTTACGTTTTCAGCCACCGTGTCACGGTAATTGATGTTCTCGACCACGGGTAGCGCGTTGGGGTCGTAGTTGTTGTCGGGGTGGGACCCGTAGTCTCCGGTCATCCAAAACGCCCATTTCATGGTTTTCATGGTAAATCCCTTCACATATATGTCTTTCACGTACCCTCCCCTTCCGGCAGCTGTCTTGATTCTTACTCCCGATTCAGAATCAATGGCTAGGATGTCTTCGGCCCTGACGTCCTCAATTCCACCTGACATTTCGCTTCCCAATGCAATCACGGCGCTGGTTGGTGAAATGCAAGTGAGGCGTCGGATTACAAGCTGTTTGGTTGGCATTCCAAATGAAATACCATATTCGTCCCAACCGCTCTTGACAGCAACACAGTCATCTCCAGAGACAATGTAACAGTCCTCAATTCGAGTATTTGTGCAAGAGTCTGAAAATAATTTGAAAGGGAATATATAAGTGTTCGCTGTTTGTGTATCTTCTATTCATATGTTTACTAGGCCCAAATTTATAGAAAATGAACCAAGGGTTTTTCAAAAAAAAAAACCTAGATAAACAGAGAAAGCGAGAGAGAGGATTCAAGTGTTGTATGTTATTCAACCGATGCATTGATGGTTATACCACACAACTCTTTGATGTCTACTACAAAGTGTAGCGTTGCTCTGTTTCATATCCTCTTGCAAGAAGTTTTTGGTTTCCATGAAATTTACCTGGATTGATTCCATCGGTGTTTGGGGATCTAACTGGTGCAAGAATCGTAATGCCTTGGACAATAATATTGCTGCATTACACAAAATAACCAAGAATTGTAATTCCCTCGAACACTGAAGAAAAGAGGTATCCTGTACAAATTAATGAAAATAGATGGTTGACCTGCTATAAACTGGATGAACATTCCACGATGGAGAATTAACCAATGTAAGGTTTGATATTTGAATGTTTTCAGAATACATGATCTCGATCAGGTAAGGGCGGGTATAATTTAGCTCTTTGTTGTGGAATTTGTCCCACCAGACAGCCCCTTGACCATCAATAGTGCCATTATCCCCTGTAAAACCAATATAATTATATGCATTGAGGGTTAAAGAAGGATTTAGTCTTAATTTTGTGTGCTCTGTACCTGTTATTACAACATCAGTGAGGTTGATTCCAAAGATAAGACTGATATATCTTCCACCTTCCGTGTCCCGTCCTCGACCATATGATGGTAGGGGTTCGATCACAGTCCATTCGCTCTCATTCTAAACCAAGAAAAAGTATTAAAGTGCCTGATTAGAAATTTCATATTGGTATCTGTCTGAAGGCATCATTGGCCATAACACTAGGCAACCATTTTGGTTCTGTTTCAAACTCATGACAGTCCATCCAGGAAACATTTCAGTGCAGCAAATTCTGTCTATAGCATGAAGCAACTCAAAAGAAAGCATTAAGAGTCCATTGGACTCCAAGTTCCGCTTAAGTTGTTAGAGAGATGGTCTGAATAGTTTCATCATTTAGACAGTCTAACCGTGCTGGTATATTCCCAATGCTTGTAGTCATGCACTTCTTTAGGTACTTACATGCATTCTGGACCTGATCATCATCTCTTCTAGAAGTTGAAGTTGAACTCGTCAAGAGACGTCTAGTAAGCTTAATACACGCACTCATAGGTGGTGAGAGAGTGAGAGAGGGAGAGAGAGACGCAATAGTATGCACAAAGGTGGCATGCAATTGCGCTGATGCAGATGAGAGAGGACGCTCTTGTGAAACCAAAGGTCCGATCCCCATGTTAAGTTTCAAACTCATTCCGAAACGTAATATAGTCAAACCTGTGCATCATGCTTAATAGATACTTTCACTTCTTTTTCTTTTCTTTACTTTCACAGCTTAAGTCTAGCACACTTTCTTCAACTCTACTTTTATACCTTTAATAAATATTTTCTGTAGTCAGCATGGCTTCAAAATCAGGTCTCTTTAGTCTTTCCTGAATTGGGTCAAATTAATGCCCAGATTTGCAGGGATTAAGTATCCCAAGAACCCAACTAATCTTCTATAGAAAATAATCTTGAATAAATAAAATGTCAAATAGAATTTTTAAAAAATAGGCCACACATTCTTTATACATATATTTTTGCAAGTAAGCCAAAGATCACATGCTCACTTCATAAACACTACTTTGCCTTAGCCTTGCTACTTCCTTTGAAACAGGGATTAAATATTATCCACCTTTGATGCTTTAAACAACCCATAATTTTTCCTTGATTGACATGGTTCTTCAAGGTTCAAACCCAAAGACCGACGTGACACATGTTAAAACAACCCCTAAGTTTGCACCAATTTACATTCTTTGCCATTGGGTGTGGTGTCCGCGCGTGAGACATGAAAGAATGGACTTTTAGGATGTGTAGAAAAAATCAATCCTAAAATTAAATACATTAAATAAAGTTTGAGAAAAAACAAACCTGAGAAGCGAGAAGAACAGCATCTTTGTGGAGATAGAGAGTGAAATGACTGGTGAGATTGAAACTTGAGGTTAACCATCTGCCAGGAGGAACAAAGAGCTGGGACCCACCATCGTTTTGGAATTGGCTCAGATGATCAATTGCAGCTTGAAAAGCCTGAGTATTTGATGTTGTTCCATCTCCTACTCCTCCAAAATCAATCAATGATGCAGTATGAGCCCTGCAACTTATAGCTGAATACTCGAAGCAGTCGTCTTGGATAGGATTATGATGATGTCTTCGGCCTTCAACATTTTTTGCGGTTAACATAACCAGAACAAGTAGTATTGAAATTATTTTCATCACCTGTAAAGGTTTTACAGTAAACAAAAAGAAAGTTTTAGTTCCCTTTAATGGATATTGTGTGTGTGTGTGTGTGTGAGAGAGAGAGAGAGAGAGAGCATCTAAAATAGGAAAAAAGAAAAAGGAATTACTTGAATTTTCCTAAGAATTATTGAGAACGCCATTGTTAGAGACTTGGTAAGCCTATTGATATGAAGGTTCTTGATGATGGAGTTTATATAGAGTAAGATAGGATGACTTGTTTGTTACAAACATTGCCCTGCCCATGCCAAACCCCCCAAAGAAAACTTTTCTTCTGTTGTTTTGCTTGCCAAGAATTGTGGATGTAAACTTGAAAGAAACGGAAGGGAAAGGGAAGAAAAATGCAATTTCATTTTCAATCTCTAAAAATTTGTATTAACTATCTACGTTTTAAAATAAGTTAAATTAAGTTGTTTCAAAATAAGTGTCGTTTTAAGTTGTTATATCTTCCGAGTCTAAACAATTAATCGTCTCTTCATCAAATAGTAAATAACACAAGAAATAAAGGAATATTTTAGAAATGGAATTGAAGGAATATTATATTAGGTTTGATGCTGTAGACAAAAGTTGTTGCTAGGAAGGTGTAGTTGTGGATTTTTGTGATTTAGGAGTGGTAATTGGAGGGACGGTCATGTATGTAGTATAGTTAGTTAGTAGACATGGATTAGATCAAATATCATAAAATGAAATACTAAAATAATATAAGTGAGCATTTTATGGTTGCTTACTATCTAGGGATTTTTAAGACTTGCAAGCAAGCCATAACATATTCCTTCATAACAATCAATACTTTTATTGAATTTATCACTGTAATCCGTCATTTACACTTCTAAATGACCATCATTTAAATGCAATACTGACCCAATGCCGAACCTTTAAATGCGTTTGTGTGTGTGTTTGTGTGTGTGACAGAGAGAGAGAGAGAGGGGGGGGGGGGACATACCTTTTTGGGGGGATTCAAGAGGGATGAAAAAGCTGTGGAAATGGAATGTAGTAGGTTCATGTGGGGTTAGCAAGTCACGGTGCTCTTGTCAGTGGTTGCACGCCATACAACCGTCTCGCCCGTGACTCTCTCTCACACTCACACAAACAAACACACACAGTATCATTCTTCCGAACAGCACGGGGAGGGGAATGGTTAATAAAAGAAGATAGAAGAACCTCCTCCTCTCTCCATGGAACTAATTACAATTCAAGATGTATTTTCTTTCTTAACCACTTTTAACATCATGGGTTTGACTTTTAACTTTTAAGGATTTACATCCTATAATTTGTATACGATGAGAGCCCCATAATTTTTTTTTTTTTTTTGGGCGGGGATTAGGTAATTTACAGTTAGGACGTAGCATAACTGCATTTTATGTTAACAAAAAAAAGTCTATAAAATTGACTATGTTGAGATTAGACCCTGAGTTATTACTCTCCGTTCAAAATAACTCCTTTTTTTTCAAAAAAATAATTTTAAAATTCATATTTGTCAACTATTATACTCCATGTTATTAAAACTATTCAATATTCATTTTTCTTAATTTTCTCAAAATAAACAAAAAGAAAACTGATACATTTTGAGATTGATTGAGAAATATGAATACGATTGAAATCTTATTAGATAGTAAAATTGATTGCATATGACTATTTTTTTAATTAAGAAAATTGCTCGATATTTGTATCCTATTAACATAATCAATTTTTAAGATTGCCTTATTTCCCTTCTACATTTCTTTCTTTCTTTGCTGTCCTTTTTCTGTCAAAATATTCTTATTTCTCATTTTTTTTAACATTACCAAGTAAATCCAACTTTTTAAATACATACCCTGGTTGTTGGCTAGGAGAAGTTATTTATACAAAATTACTTTATAGTGCGAAATTCTAAAATTTATTATGGTAGTCTTCATGTTTATATGCGTGATTGAAAGTGTAGGCTATATCTACTCCAATAATTCTTTTTTCATTATATTTATTAAGAGTATGTCTCATCTAATATGGTCTTATAGATTTTTAATTAACTAAAGTTATCCACGTTAAATATGTTAAGATTGAAAAATTTCAGCGTTACCCTTTAACTTTTAGAAATTGTGTAGTGCTAAATGTCTCAAATTGACCCAATAAAAAGCATTTAATGCTCCTAAATCATATGAAAATGACATATTTATTCTTTACATATTTTTCTCAAATTGATTTGATTTATTAATTGTTAGTAACCTTCTACTTCTCTACATGATTTTTTTTTTCATTAAATTAATGAAAGGGTACTTTAGGTAAAATACTTATTTATTGTTTTGAATATTACAATGTTGCCCCTATTGAGCCACATCAAATTAACCGATTAAGATTTATTGTTATAGTTAACCAATTATATGCTTCTCTTTTTTAATGCATCAGATATGCATGTAGGTACACTGTGGTTTTCACTTCTTTTTTTCATTTTAATATTATCGATATTTATGAAGTTACCTTCCAAAAATATTTCTTAAATGTTTAGGTCTCAATATATTCAGTGAGCAATGTATTTTTATATTCTTTTACTACTTCTTTGAACTATCATATTTAATCATTTATGCTAACAAAAACACAGTGCTATCCTTAAGCACTGTAAATAAGATTTCTAAGTATGAAATTTTATAAATAAAATTAAAACGAAGATTAAACAAAAAAAAATCTAATATTATATTAAACCATTTGTTTACTTAGTTTTATGTACAATAAATGCACAATAAAACAAATGAGTAATTTAATTTATGACATGAACAAAAAATGGATATTTTCGTCTAGATAATTAAATATTGCCCTCTATAATTAGCTTCATTACTTAATAATAAAAAATGTATGTTAACTTAGTGAAACACTAAATTTTGTGCACGTGCCTATGGCACGGCGCCAGTATGGGACGGCGTCAGTATGGGATGGTGCCAGTATTCAAAATAATCAATTTAAAATGAACACCTCTCAGTAATCAATTAAAACAATATGATCATCCAACAATAGAAAAAAAATTAAAAATTAGTTTTGTAATTTTTTTAGGGAAACATGGGAGGTACTCTGCTAGATTTTATTAATAGAAATAAAATAACAAACTTGAGGAGGACAACGAGCCTTGCCCTTGAGAGAAACGTTATATAATGAAGAGGGAAATAATACGGAGAATATAAGGAAAATGATATAGAGAAGGAAAATGATACATAGTATAAGAAGGTAAACGTAAGAATTAAGTTAGATATCTCCTATATTGTTACCAAAATTCATAAAATTTAGCAATATCTTGGTCAATAGTTAACTTTTTAGAAAGACTTAATAGAAGAGCAGAAAATTCAGAGATTAAGAAGTTGTTCATAGTTCCAGTTTATTGCAGAATTTGAATGCAGCTTCCGATGCAGCAACTAGAGAAGCTACATTGAAAACTGCTGGAACTGTTTGTCTTCCTAACTGTTCTAGGAAGCTTATTTTTTCTTCCCACCTTTTGTATACATGTTTTTCTGTGGGTTTTTGCTCTCCAAGACTTGTTGTCTTATAAGAGTATTTTGTTTGATGATTTCACATAGTTTTTGTAAAACAAATCATATTATTTAGTGAAATCTTTTTGGCCATGAGGCTAGATCTACAAGCATAGGCTTGTAGATTGTTTGGTAAACCTTTGTGCTTAAATTCTTGCTTTAGTATTAAAGTCTTCCGCTGTTTTAATTGGAAACTGCATTGACAGTTTTTTGAATCCTAGCTATTATTGCTCTTACAATTGGTATCAGAGTCTTCTCTTGATGTCACTAAGAGAAGATTCTAGTTGTAACTGTGATGGATTCTCAGTATGAGAATGTTGTTCGTCCTCCAACTCTGACTAATGCAAATTATTCTATTTGGAAAGTGAAGATGCGTATCTTCATCAAATCAATTGATGAAAAGAGTGTGGCTTACTGTTCTAAATGGTTGGACTCCTCCAAAAACGACTGATAATGATGGTGATGTTAAGATCACTAAAAAGGCTGATTGGTCTAATGAAGATAGAAATACTGCCTCTTTCAATTCTAAAGTCTTATCTGCTATATACAAAACCTTAGATGCCAACACCTTTAGGGTTATAGCTAATTATGAGTCTGCTAAAGATGTATGGGAGGCCCTTCAAACCCTATGTGAAGGACCTGCCAGTGTTCATGCTTCTAAATTAAGATTGCTTACCACATAGTTTGAAAACACAAGAATGAATGAATATGAAGATATCATGTCATATTATGGTAAGATTCTTGATATGTCTAACTCTTCTTTGGCTTTAGGTGATCCTATCACTAATGATCGCCTTGTTAGTAAAATGATGCGTACTTTGCCTGAAAGGTTTAATGTAAAAATCTGTGCTATTGAGGAAGCACATGACATTGACAAAATGAGTTTTGGAAGATTGGCTGGTATTCTTCAAAATTTTGAATTAAACCTAAATGATCAAATCAAGTAAAAGGGCAAAGGTGCATCATCTTCCACTCCTCTTGTGAAAAACATTGCTTTGCCATCTGTTGTTGATGTCTCTTCTGATTTGCTTGCTTTATAAAAAGAAATTGATGAGTCTGATTTTGGAGAAGATTCCATTGCTCTTTTGACTACTAAGTTTAAAAAAAATTTGAAAGCCAAGAGTCAAAACAAAACTCCATCATCAAGCTCCAAAACCTCTTTTAAGTCTGATTCTGGTAAATTTACTCCTAAGGAAAATTCTTTTCAAACACCAGAAAAACCTTTTACCAATCCTTTTGTTTCAAAATCTTCTTACAGTAGAAAGAATATTGATTCCATTCAGTGTAGGGAGTGTCAAGGATTTTGTCACTATGCAAATCAATGTGCAAATACCTTGAGAAAGAAGAGTTTAAACTTTTCTGCAACTTTGAGTAATAGTGATGGTGAAGATCCAGGAGATCTCATCACTCTCACTGCAGTATACGGCTTTGAATCTGATTGTGCAGGTCCTTCGGCCAATGTACCTTCAAATGTAGCTTCTTCAGAAACTACATCAGAAGCTACATTGGACAGAAGCTGGGATGATCTTTGCTGTTTTAACTCCTCTGTCACAGAAGATGGTGGAGAATCAGAATCAGAATCAGACCTGCTGGAAGGTTACAAAGAGTTGTATAAGGATTGGGAAAAGAGGGCTCTTCAGGTTACATTGCTTGGAAAGACAAATGATATGTTAAAGAAGGTAAATGAAGATCAGAAGGAATGCATCACAAGGCTGGAATGTTTGCTAAGTAAGAAAGATGTGGAGATTGAAGAACTGAAAGAAGAACTCATCCAAGCCAATGAAACCATAGCTAAATGGAACTCAAGCCAACAAAAAATGGATGATATGTTGAAATCTAGGAATTCTGGTAAGTTTGGGATTGGATTCATGCCAAAGACGTTTGTTAAAGAAGGCGAATGTATTTCTGAACCAAAACAGCCCACACAAAATTTTCAAAATCCAAACTTCTTTGAAAAACCCAAAACAAGAAAAAAAAATTGTGTCACTATTGTCACAAGCCTGGTCATATTCAACCATTTTGTTTTCTTAAAAAGGCTGTCTATGAGGAAGAGGTTAGGCAAGCTTATTTGGTTCGTAATCAGATGCAGCATCCAATGCAGCATCCAATACAACAATATCAGAAGCTACATTCGAAGCTACATCAGAAGGTACATCCTAAGAAACATTAGCCAAAAACCTTTAAAAAGATGTGGGTTCCCAAAAGCAGTTACAGGAATGATAAAGCCAAATACTGTGAGCTTTTTGATATATGTCCCGGTGCAAAGTGGTCTAATGATGAACAATGCAATGTAACCTTCACATCTTTAAAGTCACACATAGCTTGTTCCTGGTATTTTGATAGTGGGTGTTCTAGACACATGACAGGTTCTATTGAGAATTTGAAAGACTATGTGAGTATCAATGGTGGGTCTGTGACATATGGAGGAGGAGCCAAAGGTAAGATAATTGTTAAGGGAACCTTGAATGCAGATGGATTTCCAAAGCTTACTAATGTCTACCATGTTGAAGGCCTTAAGACCAACCTCATTAGCATCAGTCAGCTGTGTGATGATGACCTACAGGTGAGGTTTGATAAAAATTATTGTGAAGTTTTTGATCAATCTAACAAGTGTCTTTTGACAGGTACTAGATCTTCTGACAATTGCTATATGTTCAACAATACACAAACCTGTCACAATGTAAGTATTGATATCACAGATCTATGGCATCAAAAACTAGGGCACATGAGTTTTCGTAAACTTCATGAGCTTGTAAAGCATGATGCAGTGAAAGGATTGCCTAGTCTGGATAAGAACTTCATAAAGGTATGTGGACCATGTCAAAAAGGTAAGCAAACCAAAGCTTCTCACCTTCCCATATCTCAGTGTTCCACATTTAGATGCCTTGAGATGATTCACACAGATCTCATGGGTCCTATTGAAGTAAAGAATCTAGGAAAGAAAAAGTACACTTTTGCATGTGTTGATGATTTTTCTAGATACACATGGGTCGTTTTCTTGAAAGAAAAATCGGATACTTTTGAGGCCTTTAAAGTATGGTACACCCGTGTTATGAACTTATATGATCTAAAGCTTATTAGAATTAGATTAGATCATGGCACGGAATATGAAAATTCCTCATTTTCTAACTATTGTGCTTCAAATGACATAACCCATGAATTCTCTGCTCCTAAAACTCTACAACAAAATGGAGTGGCAGAAAGAAAGAATAGGACATTTCAAGAAATGGCTAGGGTCATGTTGAGCTCCAAAAATTTGTCAAAAAGATTTTGAGCAGAAGCCTTAAACACTGCTTGTCATATAGGAAATAGAGTCTTCTTGAGATCAATCATCACTATGACACCCTATGAAATTTTACTAGGGAAGAAGCCTACATTGAAATATTTTCATGTTTTTGGGTGTGTGTGTTATCTGCTCAATTATAGAGATCATCTTTCAAAATTTGACTCAAAAAGCGACAAGTGTGTGTTCATGGGATACTCAACAAATAGTCGTGCATATAGAGTATTTAATCTTAGGACAAAAACTATTATGGAGTCTATGAATCTTGTGTTTGATGATCTAACAGATCTTGTCCACAAAACTGTTGAGGATGATGTTTCAGGTCTGCTAAACTTTGGAGATCATGAGTCATCTGCAAAATCTACATAACTTGCTCCTGCAAATAGTATACCTGCCCCAGAAGATACAGAATCTGCAATTTCTAGAAATTCAGAGAATGCGACTCAGGATGTAGCTCCAGATACAGTTGCATCAGAAGCTACATTGGTCGATATCCGATACTAAACAGATCTGAGAAGAAACTTCGATCGGTTTGATGATCACAACCATGACATTCCTAGCCGAATTCAGAAAGTGCATCCCACTTCACAAGTCATAGGTAATCTACATGATGGAATGTCAACAAGGAGGGAAGGTAAGGTAGACTATAGGAATTTGGCCTGTCTGTCTTCTCTTGAGTGTGAAGAGATTCATACTTTATGCTTTGTGTCTACCATTGAACCTAAGAATGTGCATGAAGCCCTAAAAGATAAGTGTTGGATTAATGCCATGCAAGATGAACTTGATCAATTTACTAAGAATGATGTTTGGTTCCTTGTACCTAGACCCACTTCTGTGAATGTTATTGGAACTAAGTGGATTTTCAAAAACAAATCAAATGAAGTGGGAGAGATAGTGAGAAATAAAGCAAGACTTGTGACTCAAGGGTACACACATGTTGAGGGGGTGGATTTTGATGAAACCTTTGCTTCTGTTGCCTGCATTGAGTCCATACATCTTTTCTTGACATTGCATGCTTTCTTGACATTACTCTTCAACAAATGGATGTGAATAGTGTTTTTTTGAATGGTATTCTTGAAGAAGAAGTTTTTGTTGAACAACCAAAGGGATTTGAGGACCCCCATAAACCCAATCATGTTTTTAAATTAAAAAGGTCTTGTATGGTTTCAATCAAGCTCCTAGAGCTTAGTATGAGAGACTTACAGACCATCTTTTGAAAAGTGGCTTTAAAAGGGGAGAAGTGGACAAAACATTTTTTATTCAAAGAAAAGACAGACATTTTGATTGCACAGATTTATGTTGATGATATTGTGTTTGGGTCCACTTCTAAGTCCTTGGAAAAAGAATTTGTGCATTGCATGACATCTACCTTTGAAATGAGCATGGTAGGTGAATTAACATTTTTTCTAGGAATTCAGATAAAACAATTGCATGAAGGGATGTTCATCTCTCAAGCCAAGTATGCTCTTAACTTGGTGAAGAAATTCAGTCTTGAGGATGGAAAGAAAAAGAAAGCCCCTATGGGTACCCACATCCAATAAACTTTACAAGGATGAGAAATCTGAAAGTGTTGACCATACCTTATATAGAAGCATGATAGGAAGTCTGTTATATTTGACTGCCACCCGACCAGACATCATGTATAGTGTGTGTTTTTATGCTAGATACCAAGCAAACCCAAAAGTCTCTCATTTACTATGGGTTTGTGGTACACAAAACACACTAATATCAACCTTGTTGATTTTAGTGATGCTGATTGGGCAGGTAGTATAGATGACATGAGAAGTACTTCTGGTGGATGCTTTTATTTGGGTAATAACTTAATCTCTTGGTTTAGTAAAAAACAAAATTGTGTTGCCCTCTCCACAGCTGAATCTGAATACATTGTTGCTAGTAGTGGGTGTACACAACTTTTATGGATGAACCAAATGATCAAGGATTATGGCCTACACAGTGAAGTGTTAACCATGTATTGTGACAACACCAGTGCTATAAGCATAGCAAAAAAATCCTGTTCAACACTCTAGAACTAAGCACATTGATATAAGACACCATTTTATTAGAGACATGGTTGAACTAGGTATTATTTGCATTGAACATGTAGGGACTGAAAAAATCCTGTCAAGCCTAAGTCCATTTCAAAGTCAAATGTTGATCAAGCATGGAAAGTTCAAAACCAAGTACATAATAAATCAAATGAATCATGTAAAACGTGTGAAATATGATTGGAAGATTCAAGAGTTCTACACCAACTTGATTCATGGGTTCATTGGAGATTCGAGTTACTATAATGGATACTCGACAAGATCGAAGCGATTGAGCTTGAAGAAACCAAGGAAGATGGTGAATGGTGGTCAAAGCATAAGGGATGAATTTGATGAAGGAGCAAACCATTCAGCGTCTGAGAAGCTTGCGACCGCAAGTGTTAATAGGCATGCGGCCGCATGGCCTTACCATTCTTACGGACAGTGGCGGACGTAAAAATTTTTCCAACCGGGTGCACAAATTTAATAAAGTTATAAATTATAATTGTCTCTTACGCGTTTCCATATTTTGAAAACTTTTAATTATATCATTATTTGTAACGTTCCTAAGCAAATATTTTTCAATAAAACATACAATACAATTATTTATAAATTAATCACGAATTTGGTTTCCGTTTAAAATTTTTCTTCATAATCACTAAAACCAAATTCTTTCAAATTAACAACAATTTGGAAATCTACACAAATAAAAAAAAATCTCATAAATCAACTACTTGAACCCCCAAATTAAAATGCTCTAATTTCATATTAAATAAATATACATTTCCTACCAAGATATTGAACACACAAATTTAAGAAATAAAACAATATTATCATAATATCAATATATCATCTATCACAAATTCATAAATCACAATTCACAACAATTACATAAATTAAAAAAAAACATAAATTAAATACTCAATTAGGGCTATTTCAAAATTATGATTATTTCAAATTAGGGCTATTTTAAAATGAGGGTTATTAATTTTTTTAAAATTTAAATCACAATTATAATTTGTTTTTTATTTAGGTGGGGGCAAATTGTAGAAATTTGATTCAGGTGGGGGCAAAATGTTCTATATAACATATTATTATTATTATTTTAAAAAAATTCCTTCACAAAAAAGTCCCAAGTGGGGGCAATTGCCCCCATATCATATGCCTTGTATCCGCCATTGCTTACGGACTGACTTGGGGAGCCTTCAAATGGGTCCCCATATATTCAGATGACTTGGGGAGCTTTTAATAACCATTGGAAGACTTTGGGGGCCAAAATGTAATTTTAGAAAATAGGCCCTTGTAGAAAAACGAGATTGTTAGGGTTTTCTTTATTTTAGTTATTTTTAGGGTTTCTTTTTCTCCAAGTATTAGGGTTTACTTGTAAGCATATATATAGACATTTTCCTTTCATTGTAAAGACAGAAGTTGATTATTGAGTTAATATAATTTTGAGTGTTTTCTTCGAAACATCCTTGTTCTTCATGAACTTGTGAATATTTCGGTGTGATTCCGTTGTGTTCGAAACCTGACTTATCGATTGATTCTACCATATCAATTGTGGCGTGGTCTATTTTGGTTTTTGTTTCTCCTTTCTTGGTATCGAAGTTTAGACATTTTAGGAAACAAAATATTTCATTGTATTGTGGG
Organism: Codonopsis lanceolata; assembly: GCA_013146195.2. Taxonomy (NCBI): domain Eukaryota; kingdom Viridiplantae; phylum Streptophyta; class Magnoliopsida; order Asterales; family Campanulaceae; genus Codonopsis; species Codonopsis lanceolata. The sequence continues at coordinate 152,578,912 of CM028379.1, read as the reverse complement.
TATCTTGGTCCTAAATCTTAGAAGTTATTTTGGACACAAAATCTATGCAAAAATCATTTCCGAAACCGTGTCTCTAGAGTCCATGTTCAGATAGTAATAGAATCTAATAATTATTGTGGTTTATTTAATTACTAATTCTAATCGTTTTTCATATTGGAGTTTGTTTCCATTTTGATGTCTAGGTCTCCTTTGTGGTATATATATGGGTCTTGGGCAGCGGCTGAAAAGAGACGGACAAAGAGAGAACAGAAGAGCAGAAAATTCAGAGATTAAGAAGCTGTTCGTAGTTCCAATTTGTTACAAAATTTGAATGCAGCTTCCGATGCAGCAACTAGAGAAGCTACATCAGAAGTAACATTGAAAACTACTGGAACTGTTTGTCTTCCTAGCTGTTCTAGGCAGTGTTCTAAAAATCGGCCTAGGTGGGCGCCTAGGCGTTAGGCGCCACCCCGACACCTAGAAATTTGGCAAATCGGTGAAAAAATCGGCTAGGCGAGCTAGGCGGCCAACTGCTGATTTTTCTTTTTTTTTTAGTTTTTTTTTTAATTTTGGCCCTAAATAATGTCATTTTGGGGTTTTAAAATAATAATAATAATAAATATCAATTTAAAATTATTAAATTATTTTTGTAAATTTGTAATTGTCAACGGACCTATGGATAATTTAACTGTTGACTATTTTTGTAATATTTTGAACCGTAGATGATATTAAATTTCTAGTTTTACTTTTAAAATTTAACATCATAATGTAATTATTACTTTTAAATTATTAGGTGATATTTAGTATTAGTATAATTAAAAAAATTATGTTTAATAATTAGTTTATAATAAAAATATATATTAAAAATCAGATATTATGTCTTATTTCTCGATCCCGCCTAGGCCCCGCGTATATCCCGCCTAGGCAGTCTAGGCGATAGGCGTTGGTCTGGCGCCTAGTGCCCGCCTAACGATTTTTAGAACCTTGGTTCTAGGAAACTTTTTTTTTTCCCACGTTTCCTTTACCTGTTTTTCTGTGGGTTTTTGCTCTCCAAGACTTGTTGTCTTGTAAGAGTATTTTGTTTGGTGATTTCACATAGTTTTTGTAAAACAAATCATATTATTTAGTGAAATCTTTTTGGCCATGAGGCTATATCTACAAGTATAGGTTTGTATATTGTTTAGTAAACCTTTGTGTTTAAATTCCTGCTTTAATATTAAAGTTTTAAGCTGTTTTAATTTTTCTGACCAATGCACCTTCCATTATAGCTTCTGCACAAGCTACATTAAAAACTGCATTTACAATTTTTTAAATCCTAACTACTATTGTTCTTACACTAAATTTAATTATAATATAAATTATTGTCTTAACCAATTGGGAATCGACCTAAGTAAAAGTAAAAGGGGCGTTCGAAACATAAAATTTCATTGGAACAAGTCAAGCTAAAAACCCTCTCTTCCACCCAAACATTCTACGTATTGAAATGTTTAATAATTAACACATAATCCATCAATTTTGAGTAAAAAATTTATGTTTGAAAGTCAAATTAAAAAAATATATATATAATACTTTTAGTAGCTAATTAACAATAAAATAATATTTTTAGCCTGTATTTTTTAAAGTTATAAAATAATAGACTATTTACCCAAAATTAAGAGAATATATAATTAATATTAGAGTTTCTTATAATTATAAAAATACTTCAATATAATAAATCTTAAAATGAACTATTTGTTTGAATGGGTAGATTATAATAATACATGAAAAAGAAGACTAAGACTTACTAAATTGGGACAAACAGAAAGAGGATCACACATGGTCTGAACCACCATTTAAGAACCATGCACCATCTATCAAAAGAAAAAGAAAAAGAAAAAGAAAAACTAATATTTTGGAATTTTAGGGGACTACTTATAAACACGAACACTGCATATGTACACTCCCTCACATGAAACATGGTCACATCACATGGAGTAAAACAATAGCGATTTGGATCTAAATTAAACATCGATTACCTTTGGACAGAATATTATCGAGTCTAACAAATTAAAATAAGAAGGAAAAAAAAGTTAAAAGTCATCTTAAAATTTTTTCATGTCAAAAAAGTCTCAAATATAATTATTCCATTAAAAAAAGTCAATAGTTAAACTTTTGTTATCAATCTTGATCATTTCACTTAAGTTAACCGTTGGTCTCATCTAGGTGCTTAAATATGTTTTGGGGGGAAGTAAATATTACTCCCTCCTTCCCTAAATAATTGTCCTGTTTGACCTGGCGCACAGTTTAAGAAAAATTAATTGACTTGATTATTTATATTGGTTTAATGTGTAGTTTCTTTTAATGTCCATGTATATGTGGCTCATAATTAAAGTAGAGTGAAAAAGTAAGGGTAAAGTGGTAAAAGTGATGTTCTAAAAAGGTAAGTTTCAAAGTGGACAATTATTTTGGGACGGACGAAAAAGGAAAGGAGGACGATAATTTAGGGACTGAGGGAGTATATTTTATCACTTTAAAATTTATCACCATTCATTTAAAAGTATGGGTGAAATGACTTTTAATGATAAGACAATTTAAAGATGAAACAGGTCTGCCGATAGTACTAAACAACAGACTTGTTCATAGCTGAGTAATGAACTCTACGGACAGATTGTAGATAAACTGTTTGCTAAAAAGAGGTTTTGGCAGTAGAAAGGTTCAGACAAAACTGATTTATCTTTAGAAGGTTTAACCAGGTGTACACGAATATATGTTTAGAACAACAACATATTTAACTCTTCATCAGATGCATGACATATGAGTTACAAAATAGATAGCTTTGAAAAATCAAAACCTTTTAAGAACTGGAAAGAGAGATCAGAGCTGAGTTTCAAGAATATATAATGTTTGCAAATACAACAGAGGTTTACTAAAAAAGAAACATGTTTAATACATCAACTAAGACTCTCTAACCTAGCTATCTACCCTCTTCCCCCGGATTTCTTCCCCAGGCAAAAACTCGTCTTTCAGAGTTTCTTGAACTAGTCAGGAATAGGTGGAGTCAAGTAAATTCGACATGAGAAGATAATTTTATTAGTTGCTTAAATAACAAATATTTAAGCAACTAGGTGCAGAGCACTCGACTCCCTATGATGGTCTATTATTACACAACCAATAGCCCTTGCAATGGAATACAAGTATGATGATATGAATACAATGCAGACATACAATTCTTCATCTTCCTTGGATATCTTTGGAGATTTGTTTTCAATAGAATTTGGAGTGTTTGGTTTCTACCAAATGATTGGATTTCTAAGGTGCTGTAGAAACTGAGTTCTTTGAATGCGATAAAAAAGCTTAAAATAAGAAAGGAGTTTTTTTTTTATCAAGACACTATTTTCTATCGTTGTAGCTTTTACAGATCATTCTTCCTTGCTTCTTACTTTTCTTCCTTGCAATCCACAAAAAAATGTTTTGCAAAGGTCTGAGTTTTCCACGGCGATCTTTGAAATAGCTCGATCGAAGATTTTGTTATCTCTTGCTCTCACACACATTACTTTGAAGAAGGATGAAGAAGTTTTTTTTTATATATGGAAATCGATAGATCCGTTGAGGCTGTCTTCGAATGATCTTTTATCCATTAGAGTGATTCATCGGATAAGAGTAAATCTTATAGACTGTAGGATATAGATATTCTGGAAGATATCTCTCTGAGTAAGATTGTCCAAAAAGTCAGACTGTTTGGATGTGTCACTGTTGAGCAGATCTGACGAAATAGTACACTAACATTGGTTTTCCAATAAAGTAGATATAGTTGAACTTGAAAACCAATTGTAGAGAGAAATATCTATTGAATAAAATTCAACTAAATCTTGCAGGTCTGATAGCTGTCAAGCCGCTTTCGTAAGTTGACTTTTAGAGAAGCTTGAGCATTTTATCGTTTATGAACGTCTGCAATAATTCCAATATAGTTTGCATGTGTAGCCCAATAAGGATTGAAAATCTGCTAGTTTGATGTTCCGTGTGTACTGGTTAACATAGTTGAGGAAGGAATTATACTCGTAGTAAGTCTGTTGGTATAATATCTTTGTATAAGCTATCATCCTATAGCAAGTCTACTGGTGCTAGTATACTAAACAATTGGTCTGGTGAAGTTATCATGTAAGAGTAAGACTAAGATTTCGACTCACTTAGTCTAAGACCTACTTAATGTTTAACAAGTTATCACACTAATCGATACGCAGTCCTTTTAGTCACTTGTTAAAACGTACAGTAATAAAAATAAACAAATCAAGGTGTTCCAAAATATACAAATAAATAAGAATTGTTTAAACAGACATATTCCAACATTAACGTTGTTACTAATGCGATCGTTATTAAATATTCAAATAAGTTTCCATCTAATGTTAGAAGAATTGTGTAGTTGTACTCGCAGGGGTTTTACTTGTGGGCTTATAGGGGTTTTTCCACAATTTGATTTGATTTCCGTGTCAATCCCCCGACATTGCCATTTGGCAAGATCCATTACAGTGATGGATCCTTTAGAGCCCATAAATTGTGATACGGAATCAAAATAGGTCCACTGCTGGATATTGGCGTGCCCACTAGCCACCGTTGGAACCCACAACCTATTTTTGTATAGATATGTGAAGCGTTTTTATTTCATCTCACAATTAATCACGGCATTATAACAAAACTTATTTTGGACGTTGGATTGGTATCTCAAATAGAGAGAAAGGGGGAGGGAGGGAGTACGTCATGCCATATGGAAGAGGAAGAGGAAGAGGAGAAAAAGCATATTGTACAAGTATAGTATTCCACTATTTGAGTGGGAGTGGCCGAGTGGGGGTGGTTTTTCCATTATTGGACTAGCTAGCTAGTGATGTACCTGACTTAGTGGTTTGCAAGGAAACTCTTCTCCAATGTGTTACACTTACACATGAGTGCTTCCTACTTTTTTTAATGTCCATGAATTTAATTTAAACACTTCTTCTATAGTGGAAACCCTATCACTAATGGAATATAGACATGTAATGTCTTTAATTTAATTTTTGTCACAAAGAAAACTATTAAATGTTTGAAACGAGGCTGCGACCCATGTGTGAAGATTTTCTCATTTTGACTCCAGACTTTTGAATGATTTCAAAAAAAAAAAGAGATTGGGAGAAATTGGCTGTATTATACTATTATATAGGTAATTGGCCATCCCCCATGTTCCTACCACAAAGCTGCAATAATTATTGGGGAACCTTGTCACCTACTGACCTACCAGAACTTGAGGATCAACACAATTTGAGCCGAATGAGCTATTCTTTCTTTTTGAATAGCAAGGCCCAAAGTATTACTACTTAAATCCTCAACATTAAAAGCCCAGAACCTATTTTTGGGTATAAATCCTTATATATATATATATATATATATATATATATATATATATATATATATATATATATATATTAAAGTGCGAGGAGGCCTTGATTTCTTTGATTTGGGGTAAATTCAGACCGGTTCACTTTGATAAGTTTTCAATCGCTATAATATCTTATATTTTTAGAAAAATTACGGACTACCTTTTTGAAGTTTATAACCCCTTCCGTCCACCCTTCTTTCTCATTAACCGCTAAAGTCCATTTTTGAAAAATTGTTTCTAAAATGTCCAGATCATCTTCTTCCACAGCTCTGTTGAGTTCGAAAATCACGATTGTGCGTAACGAAACGGTGATTGACCTACCCGATCAGGTTGTCGGGGTGTAGGGGGCAGCGCACCGTCGTGGGGGTCTGAAGGTAACGTCCCCGAAAGGTAAACAATATTTTTAATTCATTAAATACAAAATTGTAATGGATCTGTGCTGCGTTGAAAGATTTTTCAGTAGAGACGAAAGCGGAGGAGGAGGAGGAAGAAAACGACTTACGACGGAGGAGATGGAAGAAGAATGTGGAAGTCATGGACTGGTTTATTACGTTTTTGTATCGTGGTGCAAAAATATCAGATTAAATTGATGAACCGCGGTACAATTAGACTATAAAATTAAACTATTGAACTGGGACGCAATTAGACTCGAAAATTGAACTATTGAACCGCGATGCAAAAATTAATACAATAAAATTGATGAATCGTGGTACAATTAGACTAGAAAATTAAACTATTGAATCGCAGTTCAAAAATTAATGTAATAAAATTGATGAATCGCAGTATAAACATTGATATATTACACTGCATTTAGACTAGGCAAATGTCACTATTGAACCGCGGTGCAAAGAAATTAATGTATCGTGGTTCACTTGTAAGTGACATTCAGGGTCGATCCTAAACTTTTGGGGGTCTAGAGCGAAAAAAAAATAAAGGACCCTTAAAAAAATATGAGTATAAGAATTTTAAATGAACAATTTATTTGACTTTCATCATTTGAAGTATTGAAAATGGATAATACTCAAACATATAAGAAAATAAGTATTAAATAATTACCGAAAACGTTATTCTTCATTCATTAAAATAAGTAGCAATAAAAAGAATATATTTAATCGATTTTTTTCGTTTATTTATGTTTTGACTTCTAGATAAATATTTTTTGGTAACATGTATTGTGCGCTATAAATTCAAGTTAAAAAACAATCAACTAACAAAGCAAAAAATTAAATAAACATAAGAAATAATTAAAAATGATAGTAACATAACAATAAAATTTGATTTTTTTTCTTGAAATATTGATATTATATGTCCAATCAATTGTTATTTTTTATGACCCACATAAAAAATTTGATGGTCAACTAAATTTTTTTAATAAATAAATTTAGGGAACGCAAAATAAAATTAAGGTTGAATAACTCTACTAAAACTAAATACAAATTATTTATCTTTATATAGTAACTCTATATTCATTAGGTTCCGGAGTAATTAAAACATATATAAGTAGATTTTAAGTTGGTAATTAAAAAAAACTTAACCACAACAATATACTTACAATACAAGTGGAGAATAAAAATGAAATATTGTGAAATTATAAACAGATTTCTTAAAAGTTGATTATTTACGTAAAACCTATCAAAATAATATAAGAGACTATTTAACTAAATCAGGGGAGTATATGCTATAATATGCATATAAAATAATACTAATAATAATTGACCACATGCATAATTATCCAATCCATTGAGTCAAAAGACAATTTGTTCTCCATGGTTGCATTATTATACTATATCTAAATAAAAGTAACATACACATATATAAAATTGGACCCTCTTACATTGGGGGCCCTGTTCGATTGATCACTCCGAACCCACTAAAACAGGGCTTGGTGACATCCGAACATTCTTTCGGTTCATTAAGGGCATCGTTGTCATTATATCCCCAAAAGTGATTTTTTCCAGTTGAAAAAAAACATAAGACTGGAGGGGTTATAAACTTCAAAAAGCGGACCGACCCGAATTTCACCCTATATTTTTTTAAACACGAAAAAATCATTTTGGGGGTGAAAAGATTATGATACCCTAAATAAGTCTGATGCGCGATACAAACCACTTACTCAAATGCATCACATTGCATCAATTTTTGCAAAGCAATTCATCGATTTTATTACCTAATCCAATTTTGCATCGCGTTGCATCAACTTTTGCATTGTGATGCATCAATTTTAATTATCTAATCAAATTTGGCATCGCTACAAAATCGTAATGAATTCGACCTTTATGTACCTTACACAATTAACAAATGATTCAAATTGTTGCATAAATCCAAATCGATATATCATGATTCACAAATGATGCACTATAATTTAAAATTGATGCATCCAGATTCAATAACGATGTCCAACAACGAACAAATTTTTATTCAGTTATTTCATCGAATATTTTATATGAATAGCAATACAACACACAAAATAAATCTATTTTGAATCAAACACACAAACACAATGAAGAAGAAGAAGCAGAAGACACTGCTGAAACTCAAAATCGATAAATGAAGAGGAAAACTAATGGAAAGTTATACATATCAACATAATTTTGAAATCATTTCATTCAAAATTGATGCACCTATAAATATTTGTGTAAACTTTTTTTTAACACTGGCAATGTAAATATAGTATCCAACTAAATATTTTCTAACCAGTGAACGATCTTCAAAAATTATATAATAAATGTATCTTCAAAAATTATTTAAAAATGTAATTATAGTTTATCCTTAAGAATTCCCATTTGTTCGGAAAGAGATAACTCTTATCTGTCTATGTTCCAAATTAAATAATTTAATTTAAGTTTTGTAAAAACATCTTCAAGAATATGTCTAAAATATTGTTATTAAGTGCAAGATGAAAAAGAAAAAAGAAAAAAAAACCTTGATTTGATTAAAGAATACTTTTGAAGTAAAATAATATATAGAAACAACTATTAACTCCTACCCGTATAAAAATTAATAAAAATATTCTCAAATGAAAGTAGTATATTAAAATACCACTAACTAGTTATTTAGCCCGTGCTCTGCACGGATACAATGTGTGATATATATATTTTTATAATAATAATATAACTTTTAGACATTATAATTAGATTGTTAATCTCTTCCATATTTATAATTTTTTTTCTATTGTTACTAATATTAAACGATTATTTTACCTAAATACTTTTAAAATTGATATAAGTTTCTAGCTAACGTGAGATACATATTTTGTATTAATAATAATAATAATTTTTTTGACCTAAAAACTTTTAAAATTAACATTTAACTTGATAATAATATTAGAAGTCATTTTGTTAAAAACTTTTAAAATCATAATTCATTTTTAAACAATGTGAAATACTTATTTTATATTTTTATTGGTAATGAAAGTTTAAGTCTTTTATCTAAAGACTTTAAAATCAACACCACATTTTAACCATGTGATATACATATTTTATATTGGTAATGACAAAATAAATCTTTATCCAATGACTTTTATAACCAATACTCATTTATAAACAATGTGAGATACATTTCTTTATAACCAATGTGAGATACTTCTTTTCTATTTCTATTGGTAATAAAAGTTTAAGACTTTTATCTAAATACTTTTAAAACAAACATCTTTTTCTAAACAAACATCTCTTTTTAACCATGTGGTATACATCTTTTCTATTGGTAATAATAATATTTTTAAAACCAACATTAATTTCTAACAAATGTAAGATGCATTCTTCTATAGTAATAATAATAGTCTTTTATATAAATTTTTTTGAAATCAACATCTCTTTCTAAACAATGTGGGATACATCTCTTCTATTGGTTATAACATAAAAATAATAATAGTAGTAGTATTCTAACAATGTGAGATACATCTTTTCTATTTCTATTGGTAATAAAAGTTTAAAACTTTTATCTAAAGACTTTTAAAACAAACATATTTTTCTAAACAAACATATATTTCTAATCATGTGGTATACATCTTTTCTAATGGTAATAATAGTATATTTTTAAAACCAACATTAATTTCTAACAAATGTGAGATGCATTCTTCTATAGTAATAATAATAATCTTTTATATATAAACTTTTGAAATCAATATCTCTTTCTAAACAATGTGGGATACATCTCTTCTATTGGTTATAACATAAAAATAATAATAGTAGTATTATTTTATCTTAAATAGTTTTGAAACCAACATCTCTTTGTAAACAATGTGTGATACATCTCTTATATTGATAATAGCATAAAAATTTGTGTATCTATAAATTTTATAACCAATATATGTTTTTAAATAATGTGGATCTCTTTGTAACCAATACAATATACATTATCTAAAAACATTTTAAACCAATATCACTTTCCTAACTAATGTGAAATACATATTTTTTTTCTATTGGTATTAAGTCTTTTATAAAAAGACTTTTAATACCTACATCACTCTTTAACCAATGTGTAATACATCTCATCATTTGGTAATAATAGTAGATGTTTTTTATCTAAAAAAATATCAAAAAGCAACATCTCTTTCTATATAATGAGATATATCTCTTCTCTTCTCTTTTATTAATGATAAAAGTAGAAGTCTTTTATTTTTTTAAAATCTTTTAAAAACATCACTTTTTAATCAACATCACTTTGAATAAATCTTCATTCTAAAGCATCCATGTGGAAGCTTTAAAATCTTTTAGTTTTTTAGTGACTTTGAAAATCAACATCACTTTCCAACCAATGTATGATGCATTTCTTCTATTGGTACTTAATAATAAAATTTTTTAAACCAACATCAATTTCAAACCAATGTGGGTACATCTCTTCTATTGTTGAAAAATTAGTGTTTTTAGTGAAAGAAATTGTGCAACTTGATGCACGAATTTCTTTACGTGTCATTTGTTTGCTCACGAAAGTAATTGTGAAAATATGTTCTACTCGGCGAGAGCATCAAAATGATATATTTATTTGTCAAAATCGAGTTTTGGATAATAAGATATCAAGACTTAAAATTTAATACTTGTTAACAAAATTAGTGTTTTTAGTGAGAGAAATTATACAACTTGAGGTACAAATTTCTTTACGTGTCATTTGTTTGTTGACGAAGGTAATTACGCAAATGTGTTCTACTCGGTGAGAGCTTCAAAATGATATATTTATTTATCCAAATCGAGTTTTGGATGAATAAGATAACAAAAGTTAAAGTATAATACTTATTAAAAAATTAATGTTTTTAGTGAAAGAAATTGTGCAACTTGAGGCACAAATTTCTTTACGTGTCATTTGTTTGTTGACAAAAGTAATTGTGCAAATTTGTTCTACTCGGCAAAAACATCAAAATGATACATTTATTTGTCCAAATCAAGTTTTGGATGAATAAGATATCAAAACTTAAAGTATGATGTTAAAAGTGAGTCATTAGAAGTAATATCTAACCTTGAAGAGTTTTATCTCACATTGGTTAGAAGTAATGTTAGTTGTAAAAGTTTTTAAATATAAGTCTTCTACTATTGACAATAGAAGAAGTTATATATACTAATACTAATACCCCTTATCATATTGATTATTATTATGTATTATTATTAGTTAATGGCTAGAAAACCAAAAGTATATATATATCTTCTATTGCTAATAATAGTAAGTCTTTTATATAATCTAAAATAATTAAAAATCAATATCATTTTTTAACCAATAATTGTAGAAGTCTTTTATCAAAAAACTTTGAAAACCAACATCACTTTATAACAAATGTATGATACATCTTTTCAATTAGTAATTAATAATAGTATTTTTAATACAGACATCAATTTATAACCAATGTTTAAAACATATCTTCTATTGGTAATAATAGTAGAATATTTTGTAATCATGTGAGATATATATATATAAAATAATTTTGTAAAAGTGAAAGTCTTTAGTCTAAAGACTTTAAAATCTAACATTTTTAACAATGTGTTTTATTGGTAATAATATAAAATAATTTAAACTAAACATTATTTTCTAACCAATGTGGGATATACATCTTCTATTGGTAATAATAGTAAAAATATTTTATCATATATATATATATATAAAGTTGGTGAGGAGCACTATGGTTGTGCCACCTCACCACCTTTGAATAAATCTTCATTCTAAAGCATCCATATAGAAGCTTTAAAAACTTTTGGTTTTCTAGTGACTTTGAAAATCAACATCACTTTCCAACCAATGTATGATACATTTCTTCTATTGGTACTTAATAATAGAAGTTTTGAAATCAACATCAATTTCTAACCAATGTGGGATACATCTCTTCAATTGTTGAAAAATTAGTGTTTTTAGTGAAAGAAATTGTGCAACTTGAGGCACAAATTTCTTTACGTGTCATTTGTTTGTTGACAAAGGTAATTGCGCAAATGCGATCTACCCAGTGAGAGGATCAAAATGATATATTTATTTGTCCAAATCGAGTTTTGAATAATAAGATATCAAGACTTAAAGTATACTATTTGTTCAAAAAATTAGTGTTTTTAGTGAGAGAAATTGTGTAACTTGAGGCACGAATTTATTTATGTGTCATTTGTTTGTTGCCGAAGGTAATTGCGCAAATGTGTTCTACTCGGTGAGAGCATCAAAATGATATATTTATTTGTCAAAATCGAGATTTGGATAAATAAAATATCAAGAGTTAAAGTATAATACTTATTAAAAAATTAGTGTTTTTATTGAAGGAAATTGAGCAACTTGAGACACAAATTTCTTTACGTGTCATTTGTTTGTTGACAAAAGTAATTGTGCGAATGTGTTCTACTCGGCAAGAACATCGAAATGATATATTTATTTGTCAAAATCAAGTTTTGGATGAATAAGATATCAAAGGTTAAAGTATGGTGTTAAAAGTGAGTCATTAGAAGTAATATCTCACCTTGAAGAGCTTTATCCCACATTGGTTAGAAGTAATGTTAGTTGTAAAAGTTTTTAAATATAAGTCTTCTACGATTGACATTAGAAGAAGTTATATCTATTGTTATATATAGTTATATGATAATATCCCTTATCATATTGAATATTAATAGGTATTATTAATAGGTAATGGTTGGAAGATAAAAAGTCTTACATGGATGCCTAAGAATCAATATTTATCTAAAGTGGGTGAGGTGGCACAACCATAGTGCTCCTCACCAACTTTAAATATATATATATATATATATATATATATATATATATATATATAGATTTGCATATATTGACAATATGGACTTTTGTTAGAAATTAAACAACAAATGTGTATATTCACCAATAATAATCTTTTTATAAATTAATCAATGAACTAGTTATAGTGTCTGTGCTTCGCACGGGTTCTTTGATAATAATACTATTAGAGAATAAATAATTATAATTATTATGTATATAATTCATTTCCTTGTGTAGTTCTTACCTTATCAGAACTCCTACTTTATATAAGTTTCTTGTACTCTACTCTTTGTGTAACCTTAATTTGTATCTCCCTAAAAATAGGTAATCAATCAATGAATGACTTATGTCATCATTTCTATCAATTGTGAATTTCTACATGGTATTAGAGCTTTGCCCCTAACCTTCTTCCTCTTGCCATTGCCGCCATTTAAACACTTTCGCCTCTATGGCTATCGGTAACCAAACTCTCACCATCAAAAACCCCGTTGATCCAACCCAAACCTTCGACCTCATAAACATTTCCCACCATAACATCACCAAACTCACCTCCACCAACTACATCGCTTGGAAACTCCAAGTTGAAGTGACCCTCATTGGCTATGACCTCTATATATTTGTAGATGGCTTACACCCATGTCCGCCTCCCACCGTCCTCGCCAAGGATGTTCCTACACCCTACCTACCAACCTTGGATTCAGAAGGACAAACTTTTGTTTGGTACCCTTGTCGGCTTCTTTTATGCTCCCTTGGTCCCCTTGATCCAACATGCCGCCACTACCTACGATGCATGGCAAACCCTTGCTCACACCTATGCTCTCCTAACTCGCAGTCATATCAAGAAGATCAAGGACTATCTCAAACGAGCTTCCAAGGGAAATCAGTCGATCTCCGACTATGTACAGTCCGTCAAAGAACATGCTGATGAGCTCGCTGCTCTTGGGAAACCACTCGACCACGAGGATCTCATTGAGATCATCCTCTGGGGTTTGGATGATGACTACCGCTACATTGTTGATGTGGTCGAGGCCGTGACACTCCTATTTCGTTCGATGAGCTTTATGAAAAACTAATCAATCGCGAGTTGTTTCTCAAATAGCCACAAGCTGCGTCCTTCACGCATCCTGCTTTGGCTACTCCTGCTGCCCCGAGGACCAACAGCCCATCTGCTTGGCAACTGTCCTCGCAACCTCGGCAACTGCTCTTCACCAATAGCGACCTTATCTTAGAAACTGTCAAGGATGTCGCCAATAGGGCCATACGGTTGCTCGCTGCCCCCTAACTTTCAACTGGTCGTCACCACACCTCTGCCCGCTGCTCCCAACACGGACAATGGCTCCAAGTGGCGACCCCGGGCACACCTAGAAACCACGGAGGGACACCGAGCTGGCTCCTTAACAGTGGTGCCTCTCACCATGTCACTAGCGACCTTGGCAACCTCTCTCTACACTCCACGAACTCGGGCACGGGACGACATGGTCATTGGTGATGGTACTGGGTTAGCTATCTCCAAGACTGGTTCCTCCTCACTTCATACACCATCACACATTTTTTTCCCACATAATGTTCTTTTTGTACCTGACATGAAAAAGAATCTCATATCCATATCTTAATTTTGCATCTCCAATAATACATCTATTGAATTCTTACCATCTTTTTTTCATGTGAAATATCTACTGACAAGGAGCATACTGCTGACCAGGCAGTCTAAGGATGGTGTGTATGAATGGCCGACCATAGTCCCCTCTCCTCGTCCCTCTGCCTATGCAGGCTCCAAAGTATCTCACCAAGATTGGCATAATCGACATAGTCATCCGTCTGATCCCTTCCAACGTCAAATTCTATCTAGCTTAGGTTTAGCGTTAGATACTGCTCGCAATAAACATCTTTATTGTAATGATTGCTTATCTAATAAAAGTCATAAACTTTCGTTTCATCAAAATACTATTATGTCTACTTTCCCACATCAGATTATTTACACTAATGTTTGGACCTCCCCCTCCACGTTATTGATGGTTTCAAATACTATGTGATCTTTGTTGATCACTACACTCATTATATTTGGCTCTATCCGCTCAGACAAAAGTCTAACGTCGCCCCCATCTTTCCCCATTTTAAATCACTAGTCGAAAACCATTTCAAAACAACCATCATCACCCTCTACTCTGATAATGGTGGCGAGTACACTGGACTTTCCCAGGACACTGGCTTGGCCACCTACCTATCCGCTCATGGCATCTCCCATCTCATTTCGCCACCCCATACTCCGGAACACAATTGGTTCTCGGAACGTCGCCACTGGCACATTGTTGAGACTGGCCTCTCTCTCCTATCTAAGGCATCTCTTCTGCTGCCCTTTTGGTCGTTTACGTTTCAAGTAGTGACCTACCTCATAAATCGTCTATGCATACCAACTCTGGCACAACTCCCACCATATCAAAAACTGTTTGGGTCTCCTTCCAACTACTCCAAACTTTGTGCCTTCGGTTGCCTTTACTACCCGTGGCTCCGACCTTACTCTGCTCACAAATTCTCTGCTTATTCCACTCCTTGTATTTTTCTCGGCTACTCACTCACTCAAAGTGCTTGTCTGTGTTATGATCCGAGCACAACCAAGTTGTTCATCTTGTATCATGTTCGGCTTGTTGAGTCTTTTTTTACCATGGCTAACATTGACACCCACCTTGCTCGCCCTACTAACTTAACTCGGACCATCTGGTTACCTCCCCATGAACTGCTTCCGGCTCCATACACACCGTTCGCTGCCTGCCCCAGTAACTTCCCGCCAATTTCTCCTAACACTAATCCGAACATGGTTGATATCAGCTCCCTCATACACCAACCTCTCCCAGCAAACAGCTTTATACCCACTGCTTGCTCCTCCTCGGAACCGTGCAACCTGCTCGAGGACAATCTTGTGCATGCTGAACCCGAGGTTGTTCCAGTGACCGTTGCCCTTGTTCATGTGCCCGCTCCCCAATTCCTATGCCCGTTGAGCCTGAGGATGTTCTAGTGACCGCTGCCCCAGTTCCTGTGCCCGCTGCTACTGGTACCTCTTCTATTGCTACTCGATCCAAGAATAACATCTACAAGCCACTCATCAAACTTAGTTTCTCGGCTTAACTAGTAACGGACAACGAACCAACTTGTGTCACTCAAGCTCTCAAAGATGTCAAGTGGCGCCAGGCCATGTTTGAAGAATATGATGCACTAACTCGGAATAATACTTAGGCCATGGTTCTCTCGGTTGAAGCTCACAATGTTATTGGCTGTAAATGGATCTTCCTAATCAACGTCATACTGATGGCACCATTGATCACTACAAAGCTCGCCTTGTCGCCAAGGGATTTCACCAATGGCCAAGTGTTGACTACCATGAGACCTTCAGCCTGGTGGTTAAATGATGAGGTAACCCAAGATTTCCTAGAAAGGTTTTAGGATGAATGACTCCGCGACCCTACGCCTTCGAGATGACGCGAACCTTGGAATTGTGAATGACGCCACAATTGGGATGATTCTCCAACTGATAAGTCGAATTCAATTATAAACAACGAATCCACGATGCTTATAATCCGAGCTTCCAATCCAGGACACTCAAATAAGAACACAATTTTCTAACCAGAAAATCAACTCAATTTTATTAATCAAAATTCTACTCCCTAAACAATGTTTAATAATGCCTTTATATAGGCTTACAAAATCAATCTTAATTCTTGTAGGAACAGAAAGTTAAATAAAAGGAAACTCTTAAACCTAAACTTTAGGAACAAGAAACCTAAATAAAAGGAAACTAAAACCCTAAAAATACCCAAACAAGAAACAAGAAACAAAACAAAGCGACGGCTTTTTCGGGCACCTTGCGCACGCTCAGACCACTGCGGCGCAAGCTTCACAGAAGGTTGCGTCCCAAGTTGCTTCTATTTTGCTAACTTGCCAATTTGACCCCTTGAAGTGCCCAACTTTCCAAGCTTCTAACTTTGTCTATAAGTTTCCAAACTTAACAAATAGACCCCTGAACTCTTAGAAACACTTTTATGGCTTGTCAATATCATATCATACTCCTCCTCTTGAAAATGATTTGTCCTCAAATCTGCACATGGAACTCGACGATCCGCCCGTGAGACAAGATCCATCCAATCCGCCCATTGAGTTAAGAAGAAGTAGTCATCAATCATTCGTTTGATTAGCCAAGAACAAGACAAAATTGAAGTTGTAAAATCAAACGGGTCTTCGTATACTTGTGATAGCTTCAAGTTTTCTCGAACCATTATTAATTTTTCGTCAGTTTCTTCTTTCTCCACCCTTTCTCGCTCTTCCTCCTCCTTCTTGATTTTCTCTTTCTTAATCCCTTCTCTCTCAATATTTTCTTTTTCAATTCTGTCATTTTCAATCTCCCATTCACTCAAGCTCTTTTGCAACTTTGTGGTATTTATTAAAGATAGTTTTTTTTGTTGAAGACACATGAGTAAAGATGTCATATCTTTCTTCAATCCTTCTCAATCCCTCAATCACGAACTCACTACCCATTATCTCTCGAAAAAACTCCGTCCAATCATCAATAGCCAATGGTTTAGGAAGTTCGGACATGATGATTATTTTGGTGATTCACTCCATTGCGTGTATGCACTCAAAGTCACAATTTTTTTAATTTTTTTTATAAATAACAAATCCTAGAACAATTAGGATTTCAAAAATTGGAAAACAACACGATTAAACAAGGATTGATGATCCAAGTTCACGACAACTAAAAGGATAATAAAATCACAATAACAATTTTTTTGTTTTTTGTTTTAATTTTCGGAACTGCTTTCTTTTCTTTTTTTTTTTTAAGGCGTGAACAGTAACCATGAATAGTGATTGTGAACAGTAACCAATTTTTTTTTAAATAATAAACCCTAGAACAATTAGGGTTTAACAACTAGAACGATAATACACAAAATTTTAAGATAGAATGGAATTGCCGTAACTAGGATTGCTCTGATACCAAATGATGAGGGGACCCAAGATCTCCTAAAAAGGTTTTAGGATGAATGACTCTGCGACCCAACGCCTTCGAGATGACGCAAACCTTGGAATTGTGAATGACGCCACAATTGGAATGATTCTCCAACTGATGAGTCGAATTCAATTATAAACAACGAATACACGATGTTTATAATCCTAGCTTCCAATCCAGGACACTCAAATAAGAACACAATTTTCTAACCAGAAAATCAACTCAATTTTATTAATCAAAATTCTACTCCCTAAACAATGTTTAATAATGCCTTTATATAGGCTTACAAAATCAATCCTAATTCTTGTAGGAAAAGAAAACTAAATAAAAGGAAACTCTTAAACCTAAACTTTAGGAACAAGAAACCTAAATAAAAGAAAACTAAAACCCTAAAAATACCCAAACAGTAAAACAAAACAAAACGGCAGCTTTTCTGGGCACCTTGCGGTCGCAAGCCTGTAGACCCTTACGGCTGCAAGCTTCACAGAAGGTTGCATCCCAAGTTGCTTCTATTTTGCTAACTTGCCAATTTGACCCCTTGAAGTGCCCAAACAGTTTTCCAAGCTTCCAACTTTGTCTACAAGTTTCCAAACTTAACAAATAGACCCCTGAACTCTTAGAAACACTTTTATGGCTTGTCAATATCATATCATTAAACCCACCACTGTGCGCTTAGTTTTCTCGCTGGCCGTCTGCCGAGGATGAGATCTTTGGCAACTAGATGTGAACAATGCCTTTCTCAAAGGCACTCTTTCCGAGGAAGTCTTCATGGCTCAACCTCTTGACTTCATTGATAAGGACAATCCTCAGCATGTTTGTCGACTTCACAAAGCTATCTATGGTCTCAAACAAGCTCCCCGAGCATGATACAATGAGTTGCTTCAGTTTCTTCTCGTTTCTGGGTTCAACAACTCTGTGGCAGACACGTCGTTGTCTATGTGGATGACATCATCATCACGGGGAAAGATCCTACTGTGGTTTAGACCTTCATCTTTCTGCTCGCAGCTTGCTTCTCGCTCAAGGACCTCGATGAACTTCATTATTTCCTTGGTGTTGAAGTTGTCAAGTGATCAAGTGGTATATATCCTGCTCTCCCGGCACGGTTACATTGCAGATCTCCTTGCCCACACGGGCATGACAGATGCTCGACCTATCGCTGCTCTCCTCGCCACCTCACCAACCTTGTCACTTCAATCAGGTACTGCTTTCTCCAACTCTACATAGTTTCGGACAGTAATTGGGAGTCTTCAGTATCTGTCTCTTACTCGCCCTAATGTCGCCTATGCTATCAACAAACTCTCTTAGTTCATGCATAGGCCAACCACCAACCACTGAAATGCAGCCAAGCGAGTTCTACGATATCTATGTCGAACTATCAATGCTGGAATTCTTCTTCATCGTCAGTCTTCACCTGCTCTCCATGCGTTTACTGATGCTGATTGGGCGGGAAACAAATATGACTATACCTCCACTAGTGCTTACATTGTCTATCTTGTCAACAACCCGATCTCTTGGTGCTCCAAGAAACAACGTATTGTTGCTCGCTCCTCGACTGAAGCTGAGTACCAGGTTGAGTTCACGACGGGCTCTTACGGGTTTCTCATGTTTCCTCGGCTGATTAGTTGGCTGATGCTCTTACCAAACCGCTTGCTCGCCTGTGGTTCCAGCAGTTACTTCACAAAATTGGTCTCTCCTCTCGGATGTCCATCTAGTGGGGGGATATTAGAGAATAAATAATTGTAATTATTATTTAGTAGTTACTACCATATATAGTTCATTTCCTTGTGTAGTTCTTACATTATCAAAACTCCTACCTTGTACAGGTTTCTTGTACTCTACACTTTGTGTAACCCTAATTTGTATCTCCCTATAAATAGGTGATTCAATCAATGAAAGACTTATGCCGTTATTCCTATCAATTGTGAATTTCTACAAATACTACTATAATTTTTTAATATGACATACATTTCTTCTTTTAGTAATAATAGTAGTATAATTTTTAAACTTTTATGCATTATGATTAAAATGTTGGAATATAAAACCAATATCATTTTCTAACCAATGTGGAATATATATATATATATATATATATATATATATATATATATATATATATATATATATATATATATATATATATATATATATAAAATATTGGTAATAATAATGGAAGTCTTCTAACCAATGTGAGATACATCTATTCTATCTATACATATATAAAAGGAGATGTGCGGTTTTTGGAAAGTTACCGCCAAAATGCACTTTCCAAAAATGACAACACTTCTACATTGTATATGTATCATTAATGCATTGGAAAATGAAACACATTTGTAATCAAAATTAATTAGATAAATAAATCCGAAAACTTTTGACATTCTTTCTTTAACTTGAGACAATTGACAACCATATATATCAAACTATTTCAACCTCATTCACATCCGGCAATATAAAAAATAGTTATGATTTTTTAAACTATATTGAAATTTCAATGAGCTAATAAATAATTATTTATTTCAATTGTTGAATTTAATAATCACTTATCAATTGAATGATAAATGAATAAATTATCAAAACAATTACATAAATTATCATTGAAGATTAATTTCTTCGGCTGTAATTGGACGCCTAAGGGAGTTAGACAGTTCCTTAGCTTTTCTCTTCTCAAGCAGTTTTCAAAGATAAAGACACTATAAATTTGTTACAATTTTGTTTGTTGAACATCATTGCTAAAAACAACTGAGGATAACACACCAATATAGAAGAAATCTATATAAAATGCTTCCCTCTCTCATTTTACTTAGAGACATCAGACCAAGGGGTAAGCCTAGATAACTCAACGGTTTTTCGTACAAAATGTATATTTTACAATGTAAAGGTATCTTTCCAACCTATAATACTTAATGTATTCTTTTTATTCTGATTGCTTAGGATCTCATGTACTTGGTCCTCTCTCTTTTTCTAGAGATCATGGAGCTACAATAAACTGAAAACAATTATATATTCGAAATTATTAAATTCTCAGGGTACCTTTGTAATCAATAAATAGCTTAAACAAATGCAATGTCTAGGATTAAAGATGTAGGGAAAAAATTACAATAATTTAATAAACCTCATGTCCAAGTATATGTGTTAAATTTAATACAATTTAATGATATTCAAATTGATACAGATTTATTGGTAACCAATATATATTTTTATTTATTTATTAATATGCACTGTGACTACAAATTTCTCAATTTTGGTTTTATCAAATCAGAATAATAAACATTTATAAATAAAATCTAATTAAATCAAAGGAATTTGAAATGTAGAGACGAAAAAGAAATAAATTAGTAACTACAAAGAAGTCAATTTTGAAGTGAACAACTACATTAGATACAAGTGATTTAAAATAGATGTATTTTAATTATAAAAATGTTTAAAAAATAGATCTTCAAAATACAAATCTAAAAATTTGAAATCTATATTTTTTTCTATACTCAAAATATAAAAAAATCGGGTATAACGTTAAATAATGAAAATATAAAAAAGTCTCTAGCAATCGTGGTGGTAGCGGGTAGAGAAGTGGTGGCAACCAGTTGGAAGTTGGGGCAGCGAGCAACCGAGTGGCCTTGCTGGCGGCACGCTTGACACTTGCCTAGGTATGGTTGTTGTGGGTGAGGAGCAGATGCCGAGGACTGGGAAGACGGCTAAGGTTGGGACTGTTTCCGAGCTTGTGAGGAGGAGTGCCGAGCAAACGAGCTATTGAACCTCGGGGCAGTAGGATGGGCCGAATCAGGGTGCGAGGAGGACGCGGGCTGAGACTGTTTCAAGAGCAGCTCACAATTGATGAGTTTTTCATGGAGCTCATCAAACGATATAGGGCTGTCCCGTCCTTCAATCACATCCACGATGTAGCGGTAGTCATCATCCAAACCACCGAGGATGGTCTCAATGAGGTCCTCGTGGTCAAATGGTTTGCCTAGAGCAGCGAGTTCAGCAGCCCTTCCTTTAACAGACTGCATGTAATCGGAAATAGACTGAGTGCCCATGGAAGCTCGCTTGAGATAATCTTTGATCTACTTCATGTGGCCGCGAGTTGGGCGAGCATAGGTGTGAGCAAGGGTTTGCCAAGCATCACGGGTAGTGGTGGCCTGTTGGATCAAGGGGACCAAAGGTGTAGAGAGGAAGCCGACAAGAGCACCAAACAGAAGTTTGTCTTGTCAAATCCAGGGTTGGTAACGCGGGTTGGGTGTGGGAACGTCCTTGGATGTTTAAGCATCCTTGGTGAGGACAGTGGGAGGCGGACATGGATGTGAGCCATCTACAAACTTGTGGAGGTCAT
Source organism: Codonopsis lanceolata (assembly GCA_013146195.2). Classification (NCBI taxonomy): domain Eukaryota; kingdom Viridiplantae; phylum Streptophyta; class Magnoliopsida; order Asterales; family Campanulaceae; genus Codonopsis; species Codonopsis lanceolata. The sequence continues at coordinate 152,557,039 of CM028379.1, read as the reverse complement.
AGCCGATGAGGGTGGCCTCAACTTGGAGTTTCCATGCTATATAGTTGGTGGAGGTGAGTTTGGTGATATTGTGGTGAGAGATGTTTATGAGGTCGAAGTGTGGAATCAAAAGGGTTTTTAATGGTGAGAGAGTGATTTCCGTTAGCCATGGTTGAGAAGGGTTAAGGGCGACGGCTAAAGGAATGAGACGAGGGTTTAGGAGCAAGGCTCGAATACCATGTAGAAACTAATAAAGTTTTGGAATAATGACATAGTCTTTCCATTGATTGAATCACCTATTTATAGGGAGAGTACAGTTAGGGTTACACTTGGAGTAGGGAACAAGAAACCTATACAAAGAATGTAACATAATAAGGAAAGAACTCTACAAGGAAATTACCACTAATTACTAATTACAAATAAACAAAAATAATAAAAAGATATTATTCTGTAATATGCTAAAATTATATTATTCTCTAATAAGATAATGAGAAGCTCTCTATCTATATGACAAGTGCTTGAGATTTTTTTAGGCCAGATTGGTTATAATTGGAATAATATTTGTTGTTCATTAAAGTAATAATAATTTGGATGGAATCAATTGAGAAATTTGGGTAACGTGAAATTTTGAGTATTTTTAGTCCTTTTTGTTGTTGTTTGTTTTAGGGAGAAATTTGGGTCCGTCCACTATGTAAAATTTTCAACCGCTACAGATTTTTATGTTTTTTTTAACTAAAAATGACACTTTTAGAGCGAAAAGACTACGAATCTTAATGAACTAAAGCCGCGCTACAGATCACTTAATCAATTCATCAACTTAAATCACATAATCTAATTTATACATCGCGCCTTAAATCATAATATATCAAACCTTCATATCTCTTCTTTCATGTACACAATCAACATATGATTCAAAATTAATGCATCTTACCTACATCCCACATCTAAGCCAATGCATCACAATTTACAAATGATACATTGTGATTCAAAATTGATGCATCGAGTTTCAAAAAAGGTATTAAAAAACGAACAAATTTCTATTTAGATCTTTCATCAAACAGTATATGCACAGTAACACAAACACAAAAGTAAATTTATTTTGAATCATACACACAAACACAAAATGAAGAAGAATAAGAATGAGGTGTGAAGAAGGAAGAGAATGTGAGGACATAAAATATATGTTTATATGTTTGTCTATATTTTCAATAACCAACGTTTTTTTATAGCTACTACATTAGTACGAAATATCGGAAATTATTATCTTTATCAAATTTTGTCATTTAGAGACACATGTCTATTATCAATTGTTGACTTAACGAATGACAAAGATTGTTGAATTCAATCCAATCATCTCTTTCTGAATAAGGAAGTACATCTAAATAAATTTATAATTACTTTTTCAAATTTATGTGATCTATCTTTAATTTTACTTTTTATTAATTTTTTTTATTTTTTCATATTAAACTTTTTAATTGTATATTCTTTAACTTTAATTGAATATATAATTTCATACCAGTGTATAAACCGTACAACGCACGAGAGCATCACTAGTTAATAATAATAGTAAAAGTCTTTTATTTTAACACTTTTGAAAGATACATCTATTATATTAGTAATAATATATAATAAAATTTTTTATCTTAAAACTTTTGAAACCAATATCACTTTCTAACGAATATGGGATACATCTATTCTATTAATAATAATAGTAAAAGTTTGTTATCTTAAAACTTTTGAAACGAACATTATTTTATATCTAATGTGTGATACATCTCTTCTATTAACGTAAAAGAATTTTATATAAAAACTTTTAAAGTAAAATAATTATTTGTAACTAATGAGGAATCAATCATTTTTATTGGTAAGATTTTGTCTAAAGACTTTTAAAATCAACATCAACTTCTAACAATTGTGAACATATATCTTCTTTTGTTAGTTTAGTAAAAGTCATTTATCTAAATACTTTTTAAAGCAACATCAATTTTCAATCAATGTTTGTTACATCAATTTTATCGGTAATCATAGTAGAGATGTATCTTACATTGGTTATAAATTAATGTTGATTTTAGAAATCATTAAAATACTCACCTAATTAATATTTGTTGAAAAATTAGTGTTTTTAGTGAAAGAAATTAGACAACTTGAGACACGAATTTCTTTATGTGTCATTTGTTTGTTGGCAAAAGTAATTGTGCAAATGTGTTCTACTCGGTGAGAACATCAAAATGATATATTCATGTTGGTCTCAAATAGGCTCAATCTAGGTTAGAATGGGGGATTGAATAGCCTAGTAGTGCTTTTAAAATTTTATAAGTGTTTTCTCCTTTTTGAAAATAGCTAACTCAATAAAAGAGTTAGGGCATCGGAATAAATAATAGGTAAAGAAAAACAGGTTGAACGATAGCTGGTTATAAGGTAGTATAACAGCAGTCTTCTGAAGTTTGATGCAGAGTGCACAGAGTAGTTGAGATAAAGATATGGTGAAGACAAATCAATCAAGACAGTACGCAAGGATATAAAAGTGGTTTGTATTATAAAGTACTACGGCCACTACCAAAGTGGTTAGCTTTGGATTTTGAAAGGTGCACCTATTTTATCCACTAGGTGAGTAAGGAAGATCACTAATGGCTCGTGTACAAAATAGTTTTCAACCAAGCGTTTAATGATGAGAGAATTAATCAATGAGGATTTATTCTCTCAAGTGCTAAAGTAAAATAACAGTTAATGTAAACTAAAGAAGCTGTTGTGAATTCCGATGTAGAAGATCTGCAGCTTCAATGAGTTTGGGTGAGAGTTAGTTCTTGTCCTTTGATTTCTTAAATGTTTGAGTATTGAAGATGAGTGCCTGAGTGTTGAAATGTTCAAGAGTTGGTTGATCAGGTCTTCAATACTTGAATATATACCAAGGGAGATCTTCCGGACCGTTGGACTAAGATAAGGAAAATGTTTCCAACGTTATAATGCATTAAATGCATTTGACGCTATATATGTTGTGTATTAGCGCGCAAGACAACCATCAGAGATGTAGTGTTGCAGGGATAGATACACCAAACAGAGTAAGTTGCAGCTTGTAGGAGTGTACAACTTAAAAGTCTTCTTAGCTAAATGAGGAAATGTCTTCAGATTTGGTTGAATCAGATTTCAGAGGGACAGTCTGTCTGTACAGTCATCTGGAGTCAGATAGAGACATAGTTGACTTCTTTTAGGAGGGAAATCTGATGAAGAAATTTTGAATATTTATTTGACTAGATATTAAAATATCTAGATCAAATAATATATGATCTGGATTCCACGTGTTTGGCTAACTTCAAGTTTGAGCAAAGCAGACTTGGAAGTCTGCTGGAGAATGAAACTTCCAAAGACTACTGGTGAAGCCTACTGGTTCGTGCCTTGGAGAAACTAACAAAATAACTATTCTAAAAACAGTTGCCACACAAACCGGTATACAGACCTTTTAGCCACTATGCTATAGAATTAAAAGATGACTCAACCAAATTTAAAACCTATGAGGGTCAACAATCTCCTCCTATTTGGTTGATGTCATTATCTCAGCAACTATAAAACTTTGAACATGTACTAAAATAATAACGCATCTTTAAGAAAAATTATGATTTAATATTAACAGCAGACATGCTTCTCATAACAGTAGTCTTAGTAGAGAGAAACTATTCTAAGTACTTACAAGATAAAGAAATGAAAAACAAGTACTGAGAAAAGCAGAGTTTAAAACATTCATAGATAGCAAATTATAAGTAGTTCAATGATTTAAACTCGAAGTTTAAATGGACATGACAGATAAATAAGTAGATATAAAAGCATCATGATCCAAAATATAGCTTCTATAAGTTAAACAAGCTATTTTAAACAACCAGAAAGGATATAATAGAGGAAGATTATACCAAATCAGAAAAAGTGGGGTTGAGTGCGGCGTCTTTCCAAGTAATCACCCATCCAAATCTGGATTCGATCATTCAGTATTTCTCTCAGTCTGTTCTGTTCTTCAATCAGTGCTTGGTTCAAATGATGGGTAGCTCTCTCCTCCCTGATGGCAGCAACCCGGACCTGGTCAGCGGTAGCAACACGTTGATTGGTACACTCAACATGGTGAACATCAGTAAGATCTCCTTCACACTCTTCAATAATAGCGCGGGCATGAGAAGTTTTGAGCTCGTCCAATAGCTGGCGAATGTTGGTTTGTTGAAAGTGGAACATGTTGAAAAGAGACTGTTGTTGGTCCTGGGCAAGTAATAGATGGGTTGTGTGTAAGATATATTTCTTGTGTGTTAAGAAAATCTTTATATGGTCAATAAGTGAGAATCACAGTTTTTTTTTTTTTAATTTCTTTTTTTTTCTCCTAAGGGGGGCATGGGAAGGGATCGAACCTGAGACCTCACACTTTGTGAAGTCCCATGTCTACCACTGGGTCACCCCCTTAGGGACGTGAGATTCACGGTTGATTTGGAATTACTAAATTACAATAAATTTGGTTTGTAAAAAGGGTAAATTTCCTAAATAAGCTCTACCTTGATGGACGGTTGAGATTAAAACCCTAATAGGAATTTGGTCCTCCCTTTGACTATAAAAGAGATATAATACCCATCATATTAATCTATTACGTCAAATCAACTCATTAGGGTTTTTTAGGCCAAAAGGGAGAAACCATATTCTGCTTCTGCTTCTCTATACTGCAGATTTCAGATCAAGGGCAAATCACTAGAAGCAACATGTCTTCATCAGGTATTTTAATTAAGAGTATTTTGTATGCTATTGCGATTATCATTGAGTTCAAGATCTAGGGCTTAAGATTAATAACTTACAGTTGGTATCAGAGCAAGGTTATGAACCTGTGATCATCCATAAAAACGCATGCAATATTATTGTTCAATTAATAATTGAAAATTTTTCTAACACGGTTCATCAGTTCATGTCGACCGTCTTTTTTTAAGTTATATGAAAATTGGGTTGACTGTGGACTTGAATTGGTGTTGTTTAACATTTAATTATCATGAAATATTAAATTGTTGCTTTATTAATATCTTCATCAGCACGGCCGGCCAAAGTGTAATGGAATTGTGGTTTTAAAAATTGTTTTTCCTCCCTTTCATTCATCAGCTGCACATGCAAAGTTGTTTTTTGGTTTATTTATTTTTACTATGTAAATAATACTAATAATGTGTTTAGTAATAGTAGATAATGATGGCTTCTGTGTCGGATTGAGAATTTGAAATATGAAATTGGCAATGAAGTTGTTTACAATACGATCCTATTTTAGCCTTCAAAATTTTTCTTCGAAATTTTATGAATCTATATTATTTTAAGAAAAAATAATTATGCTTTTCCGCACTAACCATTTTGATATGTATAAAAGTCTAATTATCACCACAGTGATAATTGGTAATTAAATTGATGTTATTTGATGTTAATGTTTATTGATGTGTTTTCTATGTTGTACATACATATTATAACGGTAATCACCCACAGGTGATTCTGATCCACATGTTTGAACAACATTAAAATTAATGTGTTAGAGAAAAGAAAAATATCAACAGATATTTATCTTGTTCTTGTACACATGATTAAATTAGAATTATGACTCATAATTAATTTAGTGGAAGTTCTACCCACAGGAGAATCTTCTTTATGCACATTTAGACAATTTCTAATTCGTGTATATCTCTATTATATTTCAGCTCTTGTTCCCGTTATTTGCACTCGCATGCTCTGTACCCTCTCTCAATGGTACCAACTTCTCAGAATGGCGTAAGAACGTTGAATTCACTTTGGGTGTTCTTGATCTCGATCTTACACTCCAAACTGAAAAACCTTCTGCATTAACCGCAGAAAATACCAAAGAGGATAAGGATCTCCATAAACTGTGGGAGAAAAGTAACAGATTGAGCCTTATGTTCATGCGAATAACAATTGATGCAAACATCAAGACCTCTCTTCCTGAAACGAAAGTGGCTAGGGAATTCATGGAATCTGTTGCAGAACGCTTTAAGACTGCAGATAAGTCCCTTGTAGGGAAATTAATGTCAGAACTCACTACTATGAAGTTTGATGGTGCACAGTCAATGCACAATCATATTATTGAGATGCAAAATCTTGCAGCTAAGCTTCAGAATATAGGAATGAAAGTGGATGAGAATTTTCTTGTCCAGTTTATCCTAAATTCTCTTCCTCCACAGTATGACCCTTTTCAAGTGAACTATAATTCCATTAAGGAAGAGTGGACAGTGAATGAACTATCAAACATGCTAGTTCAAGAGGAAGCAAGACTAACTCAACAAGGTGTTAATGTTGCACATCTCACAATTCAAGGAGCGAATCATAAGTTTGGGAAAAAGGCTAGAAAAGGCCAGAAAAGGGCACCACCCAAAATGAATAATAACGTCCAACCCCCTCAAGTCAAGGCAAAGAAAGAAGAAGTTTGTCGTTTCTGTAAGAAATCTGGACATTTCCAGAAAGATTGTGAGAAACGTCGTAATTGGTTTGAAATTAAGTTTCTGTAGGTACAAGAAGAATTTTCATGGGAAACAGTTCGTCTGTAGAAGTTAAAGGAGTTGGCTCATACCAACTTCAATTGCGGAATGGACGCACATTGACTCTTCATGAAGTTCTTTATGCACCTAGAATTCGACATAATCTATTATCATTAGTACAATTGCTAAGACATGGATATTCTTTTAATCAATTGTTTTAATTTTAGTGATGATCACTTGGATATTTGTTTTGGTGATGAGATTTTGGGACATGATTTTTTGTCAGATAATTTCTTTAAATTAGATTTGTTGGATTCTCATAATTATATATTTCTTCTTCTTGTATGGTATATGATGATTCTTATTCCGAGTTATAGCATGCTAGATTTGGACTTATAGGAAAAGATAGGATGACTAGATTGGCTAGAGAAGGACTATTGGGATCTCTCACCAAAGTCAACCTGCCCTTGTGTGAATCTTGTTTGGAATGAAAAGTTTGCCGAAAGCCTTTTGGTAAGGCAAAAAGAGCTACACGTTCATTAGAGTTAGTCCATTCAGATATTTGCGGACCAATGAATGCTAAGGTACGTCATGGAGCTTCCTACTTTCTCACTTTTATCGATGACTACACACGTTATGGTTATGCTTATCTCATTTCTCACCGCGATGAAGCTCTTAAGTGTTTTGAGCATTTTCTCATAGAGGTTGATAGTCAAAAGGATAAAAGCTTAAAAACTTTTAGAATTGACCGGGGCCGTGAATATTTATTTGATCAATTTAAAGAATTGTGTGAGAAAAAGGGAATACGCCGACAGTTGACAATTCCTAGAACTCCGCAACAAAATAGTGTTGCAGAACGAAAGAATCGAACATTGTTGGAAATGGTTAGGTCGATGATGGCACATGCCAACCTCCCAATTTCGTTTTGGGGGGATGCGCTAATGACTGCCACCTACATACTTAATCGAGTACCTTCTAAGTCAATTCCCACAACCCCTTATAAACTTTGGAAAGGTGAGAAGCCTAAAATGGGGCATCTTCATCCTTGGGGTTGTACATGTTATGTCCACAGTACCTCCAATAAGTTTGGAAAACTAGGCCCTAGAGAAAACAAGTGTGTTTTCATAAGGTATTCAGATACCTCAAAGGGTTATGTTATGTACGGTGGAAAACCTGACGTAGGAATGACTGAAACAGAGTCGCGCAATGTTGATTTCATTGAGAATGATTTCCCACATATAGGTGAAGTTAGGAAAGACTTTGAACTTTTTGAGAAGGAAGAAGAACATATGACATCTTTTGGCGAAGGTGGGGAATTGCCTCAACCTAATCCTACGGTACAACATGAGGTTGAGCCTATGGAAGTCGCCAATGAGATTCAAGGTGATCTTCATCTGAGTGGGAGTACGGATTCTAGTGGGAGTCCGATACTAGAACGAAGAAGTAAATGTGAAAATATACCTCGTCATCGATTCGCGATCGAAGAGGAATATTTCCTAACTACTTCTTACAATTCTAGTGAGCCTACATCGTTCAAATAAGCTATTTCTTTACCTACAAACAATGAATGGATAGCTGTAATAGAAGATGAAATTTCCTATATGAAAAAGAATCAGGTTTGGGAGTTAGTTGATCTTCTGCAAGGTCGCAAGACTATTGGAAACAAAATGAGTTTTCAAAGTCAAGCGAAAGACAGATGGATCAATCGACAAATATAAGGCACGTCTTGTGGCGAAAGGCTTTACCCAAAGAGAGGGTTTAGACTATGAGGAGACATTCTCCCTTGTGGTGAGATTTTCCTCTATTCGCCTAATTCTAGCGATAGTAGCGCACATGGATCTAGAACTTTATCAGATGGATGTTAAAACTGTTTTTCTCAATGGAGAACTAGATGGAGAGATCTATATGACTCAACCAAAGGGTTTTGAATTCAAGGGACAAGAGTGCAAAGTGTGCCAACTCAAACGTTCCATCTATGGTCTCAAACAATCATCTAAACAGTGGTACATTCGCTTTCATCAAGCAATAACCTCAATTGGCTTTGTGATGATTGAGGAAAACCACTGTGTGTATGTTAAACGATCCAAGAAAAAGATCTTGATTCTGTCATTATATGTTGATGACATCCTACTAGCAAGTTATGTGCTTGGAGTAAAAGTCATTAGGGATCGTTCGAAAAGATTTCTTGGTTTGTCTCAAAAGACTTACATAAAGAAAGTCATCGAAGGATTTGCCATGACTAACTCAAAACCCGTTGTCACTCGAATGGAAAAAGGATGTGTCCTTAGTACAAACCAATACCCTAAGAATGAAGAAGATAAGAAAAGAATGTCTACGACTCCATATGCGAATGTGGTAGGAAGCCTGATGTATGTTATGGTGTGTAATCGGCCTGACTTATGCTTTGCAGTTGGGATGTTGAGTCGATTCCAAAGTAATCATGTACCTCAACGCTGGATGGTAGTGAAAAGAGTTATGCGTTACTTGGTGGGAACCACAAATTTAACCCTATGTTACCAAGGTAGAGATTTGAGCTTGAAAGGTTTCACTGACGCAGATTGGGCTGGAGATGTAGATGGTTATAAATCTACTTCAGGCTACGTTTTCCTCCTTAGTGGTGGAGCTATCTCTTGGAGTAGCAAGCGACATACTAGCACCGCCCTATCTACGATGGAGTCAGAGTAAATGGCTTGCTCAACTGCAGTTCAAGAAGCTGTGTGGTTGAGGAATTTTCTTCAACATCTTGATGTTACGACGCATGTAGATCGTCCCGTAGTCATTGCTTGTGCTAGCATGGCTGCTTTAGGTTACACTAAAGACCCCAAGTATCATGTGAAGACGAAACACATCAATATCAAGTATCATTTCACTAGACATGGTAGCATAAAAGAAAGTTGTTCTAGAATATATTCCTACTAGAAGCATGTTGGCTGACCCTATGACTAAACCTCTAGCTAGATAGATCTTTCAGGATCATATGTTGGGTCTAGGGCTTCGTAAGATCTGATATTTATTATGAGAACACTTTTGTTGACATTTGATTATTATTTTCATTATCATTTGAATAAATTGCATTTACATTTTATTCCTTTTATATGTTAATTGGATGTTTCAATATGAATTGTGTAGCATATATATTTTGATTAAAAAGGTGTCGTGGATATTGAATTGGCCCTTTCACACGGGTAATTCACCTTGTCGCTAGGTGGGTGAGCAAGTTGAGATAGTAAAATCTTTGGAACCTACGAAGAGGGGTACTCAAATGACATTACATTTATCTCCTTAGCATACGACCAAGATGAGACCTTTTATAAAGGTCGACTTTATATCCCAAGAAAATGTTCGAATGTGAGATCTTAAAAGAAACACTAGAAGAATGACTGCTTTTAAGTACTCAAGTTAGATGCCAGAAGGGTGGCTAGACTAAGATTCGTATGGTGTTTGAGCATGACATGCCTACTTCGTGTGGGAGTTCCGCCATAGCATACACATCATACCGTATGTGACTATAATGTGACCTAAGAAAATAATTGAATGATCCTTGCTTCATCACTATATGAGTTCTAGTGATCAAATCCATGTCACGATTATACCCTATGTGACTTAGAACTATATCATGAACTTGGACGTTGATGATGCTACTTTGGTATGCCGACCAACAGGCTATGTACATACAGCCCTACGGAGCATTGCTGGGAAAGCAGTTAATCAAGAGTGATTGATATAAGTGTCTAAGGAAGATAGTATAATATACATCTCTATTTTTGTCTTTCAATGCCATGGCGATCATATTGAACATACGGTTCAAGAGATTGATCTTGATACACAAACATATTGAGGTTTAAGCACCGCTCTTGAGGGATTGAGGATGCTTAAATTGATGTATATATACAGTCTGGGGTATAAACGAGTTTTGTTTTCTAACGAGGACATTCTATGCTGGTCAGATGATGATTTGGTATAGCGTTCCACTCTTTATCTTTCTCGTCATGTCGTACACTTCAATTCCAGTATGAAGAGGCAGTGTTTAACAGGTTTTGATGATACGATGTGGTAAGAGAGGTGAGTCCATGTATACGAGTGGGAGATGTTAGTAATTGGGCTTGTGGTCTAATTATTTACTTCCGCTTACATGGAATGTATTTATATTATTAAAGGTTAATTAGTTTCCTAATCCGAAGGGGTTCGGGATTGACTTAACATAACCTACAAAAAATAGGGTTTCTTGGTAATAATATAAATACGGCGACTAAAGGGATAAAACCCTAACCAGTATACACGCCTAAAGGAAGAAAGTGTCTTCCTCTTGGCCGCCCCTTTATTCTCTCTCTCTCCTAGATTCTGTCTCACCAAATACTCCATCTAGCCTAACCATCAAGAGGCTTGGATTTGCGGTGTGAACCAGAATTGATATTCGTGCTACGTGATATCAATCCAACGAGAAAGACTTCCAGGATCTTTGATCGTGACATACGAAGATCGTAGCTCAAGCAGAAAGTCTTTTGCTACGCTCAAAGTTCAAGTTCGCACGAGGTAACTCATGATTACTCTTAGATAACGAACTTGATTGGTATATATTGAGATATAAACCTTCAGACTCCTTTGGTAAACAAACAGTCTCCCAGTTAACTCTAAGTTCTCCAAGACCCAGAAAAAAAGAAGCCATGCAAATAGGGATCCAAGAATGATAAAATGGTACACATAAAACACCATGATTTAATCTCTTGAAAGAAAATAAATACCCTTCTATATTACAACCTTATTCACTACCGGATCCCAAGCAGTGACAAAGCTAGAATCGCACACCAAAGAAACCCCATATTTGTTTGGGCTGATCAAGAATAACACTCCCCACAAAAGAGTCACAGAAGAACCTTGAAATTGGCAATAATTTCAAACATTTGCAAGAGTCCACAGTCCATATGCATTTGAATCAAACTCTTCGACACAGTAAGATAAACTTGATAGAAAACAACCAAAGTCAACGGACAGACATCTTAAAAAAATAGTGGTATTAAAGTTTGTTTTTATCTCCACTTTGATTATAAAAAATCAACAGACAGACAACACTTAGGATCAACTTAACCCAAGCTTTGTCCAACCACTTGAAGTTTTTCTGTTTGGTACTCAAACACAAACTTGGAAGAATTAAAAATGAAACTGACAAATTCCCATGAACACTAACAGTTAAAATACTTAGATTTATATGCCATCTTTCTCTATGCCTACTTGTGGTTGATGACCACATGCTTTGGCTTTGGTGGGAAAAATTGAACATCACACAAATTGTTGTTTATGGAAATACTTAGATTTTATTCATGTCACCAACCCTTTCACTTTTTCCTGCTGCTTTTTGGCTTCAGTCCTTTCCTGTGATTTGTTACCCCAGCTCACGGATAGAGATAGATTATTCCAGATTATGGATCTGACATTGGAGGGTCAATACACGATGAATGAGATAAATTATTCCATATTATGGATCCATCATTGGATTTGTTTGAACCTCTATTTTCTACCAACATTACTCAGAAATATCATATTTTGCATAACAACGTTCCACAGAAGTATATCATAATTTGAAGAATTAAAACACACAAATCACATATTTTTAAAAAAGTATAGCACATGCAAATTCAAAACCCCAGAAACCAAAAATCTAAATCAATTATTACCCAAATGAAATAATTAATTTACCAAATGTACTGAAGTCGTCATGAATATATACCTTGGGTCCAGACTCGGTTGCTGCATGATTGACTGATGCTTCTGTTTACTTCTCGAGTATCAGTAAAATCAAAGTAAATTTCAAATTGATAAACTCAAAAACTATGGTAGTTAGTAAAAGCCCATGAAAGATTGACACACTCACTAACCTGTTCTTTGAGATTGAGGAGTGGGAGAAGGCGATAGGGGAGGGAACCAGCGACGGCACAATTTCGGGGCAACTGGGTTGCTTCAGGATTGAATGTTGCTGCTTTTGTTTACTTCCTCGACTATCTACATAAATCAGCTGGAGATAGTATCAAGAGGTCTTAGTATTGATTACTCTATGTGTGTATGTGTTTGTTTGTATCTTCATGCATCTTTACTAATGTAAGTCATGTGTAATCTTACTTTGGTACCTCTTAAAACATAAAAATAAGGATATAGATTAGGCAGAAGTGGAGACACGCTTCTTTTGCATTAAATATTTAATTTGGATCTTGTTTGGACTTTGGAACAACTAAATAATGACTTATTGCATATGTCATATGGGAAAAATCATATGAAGAGGCTAGAGTTTCATCCCTCCCCACAAGATTTGTAGTTGATGAACAACTAAATAATGACTTATTGCTTATGCCATATGGGAAAAATCATATGAAGAGGCTAGAGTTTCATCCCTCCCCACAAGATTTGTAGCTGATCCAAGGACTGTTTATTTTAACATTTCAAACTTTTATTTTTAGAGGAACCTCAAGATTCATTATGTATCCTTTACTTGTCGTTCCAATAAGCATCCATCTCAAACACATATAATTTGTCCATCACTACCCATGATGAATGGATTATCTCTTTTTGACAATCAGTTTAATGTATCTACTAATTTGATATGCAAAGATTGCCATTTTATCACCTTTCTGTCTACTTCTATAAATTATGGTTGGGAGTGTTCATGTATAACTGATTAACCACCATAATTGATGGAAATAATAACTAAGGCATAATTGTGATTTTTTATTCTAGGGTAAAAAGGTCCAAAGTCTTGGAAATTTTTCAAAGCTCAAGAGTAAATCACAAACCTATGGTCCCGACATCCAAAACATCCAATAACACCTTGGATTTACACGGCGTGCAAGTGAAGGAAACAATTCATCGAGTCGAGTTGGCCCTTGGTTCAAGACCACCTAATTTAGTTCTTTGTATTATAGATTAGATTAGGTAACTTACCTAATTGTTTCCTACATAGATTAGGTAAGTTGAGTTGTTTCCTTTTATTTTAGGTTTCCTTTTTATTCTAGGATTAGGATTCACAACCCATATAAATAAGGGTTGTGGCTTATTGTTTTAACACACCACTTTGATTATTGAATTTAGTATTTTTAGAGTTTCCAATAGCTCCTTGTTCTTCATTGAACTTGTGATTACTTGGTGAGAGGCTAAGTGATCAAATCTGAACTTATCAATAGGATATTCATCACTATTGCGGCGTTCTTCCTTATACCAAGGGTTGTGGTCAAATCTCAAACGTTGTTTCAAGGTCAATTATACCAAGGAGTGCGTTTGGATTGATTCATCAAGTCACAACGTCATCTTTCATTTTCATCATTGACGTTCTTCCCTTCTCTTGCTGAGTGCGCTACGGTTCGTGTCCACGAGTATGTAACTTTGCGTGCGCTACAGTTCGTGCTCTGATACCAAATGATACGATCCAAGTCACGTACTCATGAACACGAACCGTAGCGCACATAGAAAGAGCAGCGAAGAACATCAATGATGAAGATAGAAGATGACACCGTGACTTGATGAATCAATTCAAACGCACTCCTTGGTATAATTGACCTTAAAACAATGCTTGAGATGACCACAACCTTTGGTATAAGGAAGAACGCCACAATGGGGATGAAATTCCTATTGATAAGTTCGGATTTGATCACTTAGCCTCTCACCAAGTAATCACAAGTTTAATGAAGAACAAGGAGGTTTCGAAAACTCTCAAAATACTAAATTCAATAATCAAAGTTGTGTGTTAAAACAATAAGCCACAACCCTTATTTATATGGGTTGTGAATCCTAATCCTAGAATAAAAAGGAAACCTAAAATAAAAGGAAACAACTCAACTTACCTAATCTATGTAGGGAACAATTAGGTAAGTTACCTAATCTAATTAGGAAACATAAAACAACCAAAATAAGGAAAAATCTACCAATCCCGTTTTTCTACAAGGCTCTCTCTGTAAAGTTCCTTGAATCTGCCCCTAACCCTAATTTAACATAGGAAAACATCCCCTTAGGGTAGGAACCATAAGGACGTCATTTTGGTTCATTTTGTGCTCCCAAGTTGATCCTTGTGCCTCCTGGGTCGTAGACCAACCTTACGGAAACTCTTGAGCCTCGAACCTTGCACTTTTGAAGCCTCAAACCTTGCACTTTTGAACCCTCGAACCTTGATGTCCAAGCTTCCAATGTCTCTCCCTTGCTTGTGACAAACTTGGTTCTTGGTTGGTGGTCAGAATCATATCATACTAAACCAAACAAAATCTTGATTGTTGGAGAACTATTATTTCTTCAATTGTTTGTGTTTATTTTAGAATTTGTATTGTTTTCCTTATGATACTTTGTTGTTAGTTGGTAATTTCCTAATTTTGATGTTAATTCCAAATTAAAATCTTATTTTTATTGATATTTTTAATGCTGGTTAATTTGATTAAAAATAATTTATATAAACCACAAAACCGAACCAAACCAAACCAAACCGAGTGGTTCGGTTTGGTTCAGTTCCAAGCCTTACTCGGTTTGAGATTTTTAGAACCAATATGGGGCGGTTCGGTTGTGGTTTTGACATAAACTAAACCAAATCGAACCACTTACACCCCTATATATTTCTTATTAACCAATATATATTTATATTTATTTATTAATATGCACAGTGACAACAAATTTCTCAATTTTGGTTTTATCAAATCAGAATAATGAACAGTTATAAATAAAATCTAATTATGTCAAAGAAATTTGAAATGTAGAGACCGAAAGCAAGTAAATTAGTGACTACAAAGAGGCCAATTTTGAAGTGAACAATTACATTAGATACAAGTGATTTATAATATATGTATTTTAATTATAAAAAAATGTTTAAAAAATTTTATATTCATTTTGTTTATATATAGTTTAATTTAAAAATATATATGTCATGCATTTAACGCACAATTGCAAAAACTAGTTAGAGTATATTGTACACGTAATTCACGATTCACGAGGCTATAGTTTTCTTTTTTCTTTTCCAAAACTTTTTAGTTGGGTCACACTGTCACCTACACATTTTTATCTTCTTACTCACTTAAGAATATATATATCTTTCCATTGTATACTCTTCTTAACATATTCTTATCTGGGTCCCACTGTCACCTCATTAATTTTACACTTCATTCTTATTTTTATAATTCTCAACAAATAAATTTATTTTAAGTTATTTAATATATTTCCCATTTAAATATTATGTATAAATAATTATTTTATAAATTAAGACATAAATTAATTTAAAAATAATAATTAATTTTTTTTAATTTTTAATTTTATAATTAAATTAATAAATTATCTATAAAACACACACACACACAAATAGCCCCCCCCCCCAAGTTCATCTTCTTGGCTATTGGGGATCTTCCTAAATTGGAAATAAGGAACATAAAATCACTACTGTTTTGTAAAATATTTTCTACAGATACATTAAAACTATTTTTGAAATATATTTTTGTCCTACTTAATAATTTGGGACACAAAACTATCGTTCAAAATGTTTGAATTCTAAAACATATCTTATTTCCTAAAGTTATGAATTTAAAATTTAATATTATATTTATTCAAAAAGTCATTGATATCAACACAACTCCTTTTCAATACCAAATCAAATTTTTAACATCTTTCTTGGTATTGGAACAACTCGAATTAAGTCACAAAACTGTCCAGAAACATATTCGCAAGAGTGACTTAATATCGTCATCATGAATCGCCGCCTTTCCAAGATAAATGTCCATTAAAATTCGAGCTTTGGCATGATTACATCGCGACTTTATATATCTGTCTTTACAGCTCTACAGTGGATACCAAAACGACGGTTCTTAATAAGTGTGTTCTTTCAATATATCCTCTGAAAGTACTAAAAATTTAATTCTTCACATAATAATCTTCCAAAATTGAGACTTCCCAACAATTGATATCAATTGATCTCATTTCAACAATTGGTATCATTTCTCTACCAGCAACTTTCTTTTATCTTTAGAAAAAATCTTCATGGCCGCTTCATCTTCTTCAAGCGTCTCTAGTCGATATGTTCCACCTGAATCGTCCTTTGTTACTAGAATAGGCTCCCAGTCCTACATTCTAGGTCACACGATCCAAGGAGAACAATTTTTCCTCAGCAACACTGTTGGAGGAACGATTATCGATCATCTTCACAGTTCTGGACTCGTCTCCATCCTTCCTTTTCGCGAAGAATTCTACAGTCTTCAACTTGTTGACGAATTATACTCAAGGATGCAACTGGCAAGAGATGGTAAGAGCCTCAACGGTCGCATTCGAGGTACTGACGTCGTCCTCAATGCCGAGAGCCTGTAACGCGTCTTTCATCTTCCTTCTGTTGGACCTGACGCTCTCGATGATTCTATTCTTAATGAATCATGGCTTCACCGAACTGGCTACCATTCTCGCGATGACTACAGTACCTTGGACATCGACAATTATCCCTTAGATGTGTACTGTGTTGGTGAGATTCTGAGTCGATGTCTTCTATTTCATGAAGCAGGCTCAGGCAGTGACACCACAAGACTTCGAAACTTCACCATTGTTGTTCATGATTCTCACACCATCAATTGGTCAGAAGTTGTCTTCTCTCTCATCTCCCGGTCTATCGTACGAAGACAAGTGAATGGGTGTGGGATTCACAAGTATGCAAGGATTATAAGCTATTTTATTTGTTCCTATCAGCCCATTCAATCCACAATCCACGAGGATGAACGTCTTCCTATCACTGGATACCTGCTGATAACTCGAGAGTTGTTTGGCAATAGAAGCTTTTTTTACGAAGATAGAGAATATTCTTTAGGCTCTAGCACTGGTAGCTTTGGGGATTCCAACTAGGATGTATTTTTTTTATCTTTCTAGTAGTACTTTCTCAATCTAAAATCTTAACTGACATCTTCTTTGTCTACTGTACTTCTCTTATGTTTTTTCTTCTTTCTTCTTCTTCTTCTTCTCTCTCTTGCTTGCAACCATTAAGGAGGAGAGTTATGACATATCCGTAAAAGAGGAGTGTCATTAATTAAGGAGGAGAGTTCATTAAGGAGGAAAGATTTCCATTAAGGATGAGAGTCATTCCTTAAGGAGGAAAGTTATCCATAACTCTCCAAGACATAGAAGAGTTCACAAACTCAGGAGGAGAGTTCATGAACTAAGGAGAAGAGTTCATAGCTAACAAGGGTAAAGACCAAAATTTCCCTTGACCAATGGAAGACACACATAAGGTGATAAATTCACCCCTACAACTGATTCTTTGTGAATCACGCTCAACCTTTGTGGCACTTCTGTTAAAAAACATTATTTCACTAAAACATCTCTGTTGAGTCTTACCTTCAACAAAGATTCTATATTTTTCAATAGAAACATCAAACATCTTTGTTGAGTCTTACCTTCAACAAAGATTCTATATAAATGTTTTCTTTTTCTCAAAAATTGGTATCATAAGCAATCTTTATTGTAAACACTTTCAAAAACATTTGATTACATAAGGATTTGCTACTCTTGCTTGCCAAAACATTCTTTAACATAAAACCTTTGTGCAAGCAAGGACCCTAAAACTTTTTAGATCCTGATTAAACATTTTCAAATATTATAAGAGATCTAAAACTGTTTTTCACTATTGCTTTACCTGTTCAGTACTTTGATTTATCGAGTCTATAATAGCAATAGTAGACTATACTAAAACCATCGCTCTTGTAATTATCAATATAGGGCATGCCTTGTGATAAAATGATTATTCATTGTGGGCATGTTATTGCTATGTATTGTTAAATGCTTCAGTGCTTAGTATATGTCATCTTGTAATGGTTCTAAGCAAATAGGAGGAGATTGTAGAAATATGCTTCTTGATAATTAACTTATCACCTTACATATTCTGAATATTTTAATTTGTTTGTTTCCATTACTGTGTGTCATAACAAGTGGCTAAGAGGGCTGTGTACCGTTTAGTGTGACAACTTGTTTGACAACACATAGGTTTTAGGTTAGGTTGTTCTAATCTAGTCCTACCTTCTAAATGATGATTGAACAGACCAGCACTTCATATGCACCAGCACCAGCACCAGCAGACTTGCTGTAGTATCAAGGTTTTCGAAAAACTCGTCAAACAGACTTGTCATATGCACTAAAGGACACTTTCAAGACTCGCCACCAGTAGACATGCTGTAGTGTCAAAGTTTCTCAAATGACTCGTCACCAGCAGATTTATCAAGTGTATCACGGAAATACCTTGAAGACTTGCTACCGGCAGACTTGCTACGGTTTGAATGTTCACATCAGCAACCAGCAATCCTTCCTTACAAGAGGACTCATTTTTGAACATCACACCGGCAGACTTAGTTATGCACGTGCTACAAAGAAACAGAACCGCAGTGGATCAAGACAAGACAAATGTGTTCAAGCTTCAAAAGCAATTCAAATCTTTATGAAGCCTGACACCAGTGATACTACAGGACTTTCTCTCACTCACGTGGTCTGGAAAAGTCAAAAGAATCTACTTTATTGGACAAACCACCTGATAGTGCATCTGACGTCGGACTTGCTTTTCAGAGACCTATCAACATAGTCTGACAGGCAACCAGTTCAGGATCTGCAAGACAAAGCTTTTATCCAACAGTCAAAGGTCCAGTGAACAACATTTTTATCCGACACATTTCAACAACAACATTTTTCTAACAGATAGAAAAATCATCTTCATCTCTCAACGATCAAATTGATCCCGGTCTATAAAAGAAATCTTTTCTCTTCTTCAACAAAGAGAGTCGACGAATACGAAGACACCTGCAACATGAACTTCAAAGAAGCTGTAAGATCTACAAGAGATCGTCTTCACCAAAGTATCTCAGATCTTCACAGAGAGTTGCAGTGAGCTTACCCAGACCTTAGCAAAACACTCTCTGTGGAAGAAAGACTTTGAAGAAGAGAGAGATCAAAAACTTCAATAGACAGAGATCGGCGTCTTGGTCAAGAACCCAGTTCTTGATTTGAGTTATTTACCTTCTTCGAAGAACTCAGCCTTTAGCTGAAGCTTCAGGACTTTATTCCTAAAGCTAGAGGTCAAGCTCTTGGATCGATTTCAGATGGTGCCCAAGGAAAATGAATAGATGTCTGTAAATATTGTATTCATATCTTCATATTTGTATTCACATACAAATTCTGTTGATTGTGCAATAATCAATCATCATAAAAGGTCGAGTGCTCTGCACTCAATCGTTCAGATATTTTATATCTGAACGACCTTCAATAGTGTCTTCTCATATCCGTCTCTCGTTCTTGTCTCCTATTGCCCTATTTACTTAAGAACTTATCTATGAATGATTAAGTAAAGATTAAGGTTTGAAAGGATGAGAACATAAACTGTACATAAAGTGTCTAGGCTGATGTAATCTGTAATTTATCTTTGAATAAATTCAGATGTTCTTTCAAATAATTTATCTTTCAGTCTTTACCTCTCTATGAGCTTTTATAAATTGATTTATTCTTTGAAAAGTTATTCTCTAATGATTTCCTAAATTTGTATTTGGACGAAGGATTAAGTGTGATGTTGTTCTGATCATATATTCGTGTACAGCCACTTAAGACTTCCCTAAATCTAAGCCTAACTATTTCCGATGCTTAAACTCTTTTAAATAGGCTTTTGATTTAAAAGGTAGTTCACCAACAGAGTTCATAACTCTTCTTAGAGCAAGTCTGTTGTTCCTTGATACCAGCAGACATGCTCACCGTGCAAACTGTCTACGCCTTTAAAACATATGCTTTATCCTATATAAAAAGAAGAAAAGTTTTAAACGGCAACATAGACTATTCAACCCCCTCTAGCATATTTGATCAATCATGTGGACCAACACGGAGGTTAGTAAAATAAAATAATTTAAAGAACAAAAGTTTAAAACAAATTCTTAAAAATATATATGTAAAAAAATATGTTAGTAAAATAAAAATATTTGATGGAACAAAAATAATAGTTACAAAGTCAATAAAAACAAAAACAATTTAAACTGAGGTTACTAAAATAATAAAAATAATCCGTCCAACTCATCTCTCTGCCGCCTTTATATGGCATACTGCTCTGCCGAATTATATTCAGGTTTTTATGTGGAGGCTTCTCATTCACAAGCTCCCCATAGATGAAGCAATTCGTCAAAAAGGTATCTCCATCGCTTCCAAATGTTACTGCTGCGATGACGGACATGCAGAAACTTTTAACCATGTGTTCTTACACTGCAAAGTAGCTTCTGAGATCTGGTTAGCTCTCCACTCTATGTTCGAAGTCCCTTTTCAGCCTGTTTCTATTCAGCAACAGTGCTACTCGTGGTGGCTGCACAAAAAATCTCTTCATTTTAGTCTCATTCCTTCGGTCACTTTGTGGCATATCGGACTTTTCTGAACAAGGCTGTTTTGATAACTACAGGGGCCAAAGAAGTGATCATTAAGCATATTATGGCTGACCTTAAGCTCTTTCTTTCTATGGTTAATTATCATCTTTCAGATCCTCTAAGTTCCTCCCGCCTCTTGCATGGGTATAAAAAGAAAGTATCTATCCAAACTGTTGCTTGGAGCAGCCCCCCTAATGGTTGTGTTAAACTAAATTCCGACGGAGCTAGTCGTGGCAATCCTGGTCCTAGTGGAGGTGGCGGCATTGTCCGTGATTCTGATGGCCGTTGCATCTTTGCCTTTTCGCAATTCTATGATGAGTGTTCTAATATGGAAGCTGAAATCCGAGCTCTGCACTATGGTGTTCGCTGGCTCTATGAAAATGGCCATTATAATGCGATTATAGAGACTGACTCGAAGGTGATTTTTAACTGTTTTTCCAAAGGCCATAGTCTTCCATAGTCTTCCCCGGGTTCATGCTTATGTTCATCGATTCATTTCTAGATGTCGAGAGAGAGTTGAGGCTCTCATTTTCTCATTGTTTCCGTGAAGCCAACAAAGGCGGCCGACAGCTAATCGGCGTGTGACTCTTGCTCAAACTCCAATTTCTTGGATATGCGGGAAATTCCTAGTTCCATTAGAGGGTTAATTCTTCTTGATGCATGTAACACTCCTTACATTAGGATTTCTTAATTTCTCTCCTTTTGATGTATTTCCTTTTCGAGACAAGGCTCCTCCGTCCCCCCGTTCAAAGGGTAAGGCTGGTTGTCCTCCTCAAGTTTGTATCTTCCTTTATTTTTAATAAATTCTCGCAGGTGCCGCCCTGCTTTCAAAAAAAAAAAAAAAAAGCTATGTAAAACAAAAATAATTTAAACTGAGGTTAGTAAAATTATAAAAATAATTTATGGAACAAAAGTTTAAAACACATTGTTAAAAATAGTTATGAAAAACAAAAATACGTTAGTAAAATAAAAATAGTTGAGGGAACAAAAATAATAGTAACAGAGTCAATAAAACAAAATAATTTAAACTGAGATGAAAATAATAATAATAAAATACGGAACAAATTATTTCGTAAAACTAATTTTTAAAAATAAAACAAAAATAATAGTTACGAAGTCAATAAAATAAAAAAATATATAATGGAAGTTGTTAAAATCAAAATAATTTACACAACAAAAATAATAGTTAACTTTAAAAATAATTTCGTTATTTTGATTTTAGCTTATTTTCTTCTCAGAAATTTATGTATTCATAAAATACAAATATAATTTAATAAAAGTAATCATTCAAAATGATGAACTTATTTGAGTTCAAATTCTATTTGCATGGCAGAAAAAAATCAAATTTTCGAAAGCATTCATTATACATAGTTTTTTAATAGTATAAAGTATTCGGTGTTGTCAGACCATGAATTGACACTTAAAATTAGTGTTCCAGTAATGTTATTGAGAACATTGACCATGCTGCAGGGTTGTGCAGTGGAACAAGACTAATCATCATAAATCTTATGGATCATATTGTTAAAACAAATTTTTTGAAAGGAAGTAATATTGGAGAAATTGTTTTTATCTTAAGATTGCTATTAATCTATCAAATGTAAGACTGTCTTTCAAGTTTCAGAGAATACAATTTACATTGTTGGTATCATATACAATGACAATTAAAAAGTATCAAAGTCAATAATTGCACGTAAGTATCTTTTTGAAAAAACCAATATTTAGTCATGGACAGTTATATGTCGTAGTTTCTAGAGTAACAAATTATTTTTGGTTTGAAGATATTGATATGCGGTAAAGATGAAAAACCAACTAATAAGACAAATGTTGTGTATAAGGAAATTTTTTAAAATCTATAATGATTAGTTATATACTTATGTGTAATTGTTAATAAACTGATCTTTTTTATTTTGTTGTTTATGTACGATTTAGTTGACGTGCATTTAACACACGGATTAAAAAAACTAGTATGTAACATTGGTATTTTGTGGTGCTTAGAGCTGTCAAAACGGGTTGGTGGGTTGGGTCAACCCACGGGTCAAGAAAACCCACCATATAACGGTGTGGGGCGGGTCGACCCATCTAGATGACGGGTCAATAAAACACCAATCCCACCCAACCCAACATGGGTTGTGGGTCAGATGGGTCAACCCACCAATTTTTCTTACCTAAACACTACTTCTTTTATTTTCAATTTTCCATAGTTTTTCCACTTCCCTGTACAATACAACCACTCAAAATCAAGTAACCAACTCAACTGTTGTCGGCTAACATAAAATAAACAAACTAAAACAATTGAATCTTCATTTCAGACTTCTGCCAAACATTTTATGGGCATTCCTCTTACATGACTAAAAAAACCTTGGATGTCAAGACATGACTTCATGAAGGATGGTATAGATCAGTATGATCCAAACTGACTGCTACATAATAATTTAATAAACCTTAGATTTGTTATTGTTATATATAAAAAAGTAAATCAAAAAACATATAATAATAATAATAATAAATGAGAGATTACAGGAAGACTATTCTGCAAAAAAATGAAAGCATACTAGACAGGTATTCTCTATAAAAAAAATAAAAAAAATAAAAAGGTATTCTCTAAACGGGTCAGCCCGTTAAAAACCCGACTCAACCCACTTCAACCCGTGACCCATACGGGTCCAACCCATATGACCCGTATTTTTATGGGTTGTCACTTTCCCAACCCAACCCACTATTTTAAACAACGGTTTGGGTTGACCCAACGGGTCCCGACCCATTTTGACGGCTCTAGTGGTGCTTACTATTTGGGCCAGTTTGAAATTGAAAGCATATTGGGCCTTCTTCAAATGCCGAAGTTTCAGGAACATTCGCCATCCTCCGGTCAGCATAATTACCCCCGTAAAGCCCTCTATCATAATTCATCACAGCTCCGGAGAAACGATCACAGGTACGAATTCCAGCTCTCTTGCCGAGATTACGAATTTTGGATTTTGATGTGCAATATATGTATTCTCCCATTTCTTTGTCACCAAGTGAATGTTTGTTAAGCAACAGTAGTCGTTCCGTTTCTGCATTTCATGTCAATTTAGTATCTAGATTCCGTTTCACAATATTATTGGGTACCCAGCGAACACTTGCTAAACAACTTTAGTTATTGAATAGTAGACTCTTTGTCCGGAAAGGAGTTAGTATTATCCGGTTGAAATTTGTTTGCCCTGTTTTTCTTCTTTGATCTAATTTTGTGCCTGATTTTTGACTAAGTTTTTGTTGATTCTGTTTTGGGTAATCCGTGCCATATATGTATACCCTTAGACGCGCGCGTGTGTGTGTGTATATATTATGTATGCATACTCGTAAACTTAAACAGACATTCATTTCGTGCCAGAGGTAGCAGTATATATTAATGGCTCACTCTGTTTAGGTTTTCGAATGGTTTTTTGTTAAGAAACCTTAGGCTTTTAGATGAGCTTCAGACCTCCTCATGGTTTAGCAAGGACAAAAGCAAGGGGAGATTTGAACCCAACTCAGCTTTTGTCCAATCACTTGAGTCATGAATCTTTCTCTGCCATTTGAATTGGTTCATAGTAAGGTCATCACACACATACACAACACTTATTCATATCCGTCTTTATTACGGATGTCCATGTTAGTTTTGTCTTCCTCTTTTCCTATTTCTAGTCTCGTCTGGTTGATGTCGATGCCATTGTACTTCTGCACTGATTTTAATGGGAAAAGATTAGATATTCCAAAAGAATATTTCAACTTCCACTTCGTACTCGAGTGAATTGTGTCAAAAATTTGTGGTTAGTCTTAGTCCAATCCAATCACATGCTATCCAGCTTATTTTAACAGGTTTAATGTTAGCCAGATTAGTCAACAATTATATGTTTTGGGGCTAGATTTTATTTATAACAAGTAGTGGGTGTCGAAGTTTGGACTTTTTTGTTTGGATCTGTAGCATGTTCAGAATATAAAAATATGAATGTTTACTAATGCATTGGACATTGTTTCAGAAGCAAACACTCGTAAATAGACTCCCAACTATTCGGGGGCACTTGCTAGCATTTATCTTCAAAAAATGTTTGATTAGTTCGTATGCTGTGTGGATTAGTTTGAGTACCTTGATTTTTGATAACTTAAGATCAAAGAATACACTTGATATTAGCCTACAACTTGGTGTAACTTGGTTGGACTTGTTGATTGCTATCAAGATGATTGCATTTCTTACGTATCTGATCATGCCAGTTTCTATACCTTAACATGACTTGTGCTTTTTCAACCCCCTCTTTCTCGCTTCAGACACTGCTGCTCCGTACCTTTGCACAATATCTACCATTCTTCTGTGGAAAGAAAGTAACATCATTCCATATGCGAGGAGCATATGCACTATTGCCTGCAGCAAACAAATTTAAAACCGTCTACCCAATAGCAGACTCATGGGGTAATCTATCACATCATCTTTTAACAGTGAAATGCATATCATTTGTTGAATTCTTATTTGCAATAACATGCTCTTCAAAATAATTTACAGTGGCCATTTTAACCCCAAAGAAGCAAGGGAATTGGGGGATGGGTGAAGGAGAACACATGACAAATGAAAAGGTTGATCCAATTGTTGCTTTTAGTAAGCCACCGACAATCCCACCCGTCGTTGGACCACTTGTCGTCCTTTCGCTGTTGGAAGCATGGTCAAGCCGGGATAGCGATGAGTGAGTAGTGTCAGGTGAAATGGAGTCATCTGGTTAATCATCTCGATTTATAAATAATCTTGAGCAGTATGCTAGTATTTTGATAGCTATGCTAAGCATGTGAGCTATGAACTTCCCAGTGTTGATATAGAAAACAAGAACTGGGCCTATAAATGGCACCAAAACTATATTGTAAATCTTTCGCAACAGTTGTAGTATGATATGTTGACTCTTGAAGAACCCTGCAATGAAGATGTCAGATATAAAGTTTTTGTAATGTCTCAATTATGAACAACTTGTAGAGGTAATGGAAGCGAACAGTTAGCATACACTCTGTTGCCTCTGGGAATGCATCAAAAAGAGTAGTCACCATCTTCAACAGATTCTAAAATCATAGCAACAACATATTACCATTAGCAACTATTCTTTTTTTTTTTTTTTTTAAAGAATAAGAAAACTGATAATGATGGAAATACCAGCAGTATGTCTCCAGGTTTTAGTGGTGACTCAATAAAAACTTGAGCTTTTCTGCATTCGAAACAAAAATTAAGTGACGGGTTCATGGTTGAGTGGAACTCCTAGCCTAGGTTGATTGGTTCGTACCTAATCACAAGTCTTTCTCCTCCTTTTGATAATTCGTAGAGGCTGCAGCCTCTTGTGAAAGGGACCTGTTTCTTCTTCCACTCTGTATCATGGGAAGGATTAATCTTTTTAGAAATTATTAAATTAAAAAAGAACTAGCAGAAAGTCTTGTGGATTAGTTTTTATTTTTTTGATAAGTAAAAAGGTCTCGTGGATTATTAGTGGAGTTTAATAAACCGAGCCCCCTGAGCTTGGCTTGTCTTGCTTGAGGTATAAACAAGCCTAGCTAGGACATGGGTTTATTGGGTTGAGTAATTCCCAAGCTGTGCTCGGTTTAAATAAAAGTTGAGATCGAGCTCTTCAAACTCGACGCAGCTAATGTTACAGCCCTAGGAATAGGATTTCTATGTGGATTGTGGAAATACCGAGGTGCCATTTTACTCCAGCCGTAGAGTCATCTCCTTCATAAACATGACCAATATGAAACTCGACATTCTGACCCATGCCAGACGTTAGCTGCACGAGGAAACCTAAAACCTCCTGCAGTGGTTCATAATTTACTATTGATAAGTAATAAACATAAGGCGCATTGTTAAGAAATAGAAGATATGACCTTTTTCCCTTGGAATGGTTTGGGAAACGACAAGTCCTCAAAGAAACAATCGTCTGCTATGTAATCCCCGAGCTTGTTTACGTTCTTTTCGTTGATACATTTGTAGAACTTCTTAATTGTATCAGATGGTGAAAGATTTGATGCGATACTGGAGTTGCTCAATGTGGACATGACTTTATGGCAAGTAAAATTTCTTCTTGATATATTTATGGCTCTGGTGTTCCTATACGTTTGCCGTTTTGGGGTCTTCATTTGTGTATGAGCTGGTTGGTGCATTTTTGTTGGAAGGGAGGTTCGAAGAGTTGGGAATGTCGACTTGGTTGCAGCCATTAATGAAAAATCAATGATCTTTAAAATTTGTGGATTTGGGATCACTGATATAAGTTTACGTAAAAGATGAAAGTTGATGATTTTTCTGCCTTGGATAGCAAACAAGGTATCACCCTGGTGTAGTATGTTTTGTTCCTTGTTCTTTGATCAAGGAACTTGGTTCTTGTACATTGCATTAAGCAAGGAGGGGTGCCTCGTTCAATTGGTATCACACTGGCAAAATTAATATGAAAAGAGCACAATAAACTAACAAAAGTACAATGTGGGAAAAGAATAATTCCTTTCTATGGTCTATTATCTAAGGGCTTCAAGAAAAATAGATTTCTACAGCACATGCGGACTTTGTTCCTGCTGACCCCATCGGAAAAATTGTTCGTTAGTTAGTTATTGTGAGATGGCGACTGAGAAACTCCGTCGGAAAGCGAAAAGGGAACAGGAGATAAAGCAATGACAGATATTAGTGAATGAAAAGCCGTAGCAGCTATTCTTTTTTTGATTTGCCCTCTTTTAGGGAGAGGTCTCCTCTTGAAACTTTTACTATCAAAGGCTACTGCAGCTTCAGTTTCAATGCTCATATTCCTCATTTGGCAAGGAAAACCCACACACTCTCACTCCTTAATTAGTGATTGAGCTGACAAATGACGCATAGACTCTCATCAACATAGAAGGGAAGGGGGTTTATATAGGCATGACCTTATTTTTGTTTTTTGTAGAGGAAAAAAAGCAGTGGGAAGGCAATGCCAGCTACATTGTTTGACTAAGAAAGATTCGCACATTCAAATTTGTCTGCTCCACAAAATAATCAGTTTGACCAATGACTAGGCTTGGTATTTGGCAACAAGGGTTGTATTGAAGGAAGGGATTGCAAAACTTTGGGCTGGTTTTTTGGGGTTCATGGTGTGGGTGATAACTGATATGGATAACAGATAGTGGATGGAGACATGGAGGAAGTCAAACTGGGGGAGCATTTGATATCATCACAAGAAAAGAGTGAACTAAGTCAACCAGTTGAAATGGTATTAATCTTTCCTACTTTTGAGTTTGAAGACGAGCAAATTCAAATCTGTTTTGAGGGTAAGAAAGGTGAGGCGAGATTGATCGTGTGTCGGAATTGATGCCATCTCCGCCTCAACCTCTACCTTTACCTCTATTATTAAGGGTTTTCAACCAAAAGCATTACATATCATTCTGTTTAATGCAAAAACCACCAAGCAATAGCATGCACATTACAACAGACTGTATTACTGATCTTATCCTCTTAATAAATTTCTACCTGAGATTGAGAAACAAGCTAGCTTAGCTAGTTGACCATTTTGACATTGGCTAATAAGCTAGCTGCTCCCTCAATTAATCCTGCCTCCAATTGCAATTAAACTACTAATTAATGATATTACTAGCTAACAAACAAACCAAACATATCTATTAACTATAGCTAAAACAGAAGCCGCTGTTGCCACGTTGCGGCTTTCTATTAAGTGCTTAATTTTTTAAAGGAATTTGGTGTTGCCACATGTCACTCTTTATGAATTATAAAAAAAAATCTTTTTTTCTATCAAAATTGATTAGTTTACAATATAAATAAGAAGTTACTGCTTACCGTTAGTTTAGGATAAATTTTATCACATTTGTAATTATCAAGTTTGTAATTATCAAGTAGATTTTATCACATTATCAAGTAGGTTAGGATAAATTTTATCACATTTGTACTTATCAAGTAGATGATAGGAAACAAATGAAGAATGCCCAAACAGATTATATAGTGTTTTGAAGATTTTATTAACATTAATTTTGGTTTTGAAATTTCAAACTTACAAAATTAATTTTATCACTAATTAATAAAGATAACAGGTTTTGAAATTTTGAAAGTAACAAAACTAATCTTATCACTAATTAATAAAGATAACAAACACAACATAACCATAACTTAAAGATCAATTTAACAAGAAGTTGATTTTACTCAAATAACTCAAAATTTTGTAATTTAAGAAATTATTTTAAAATTGAGACTATAGACCAATTCGTTGCCTTAACTCTATTAAGTTATACAATACAATTTTAAAAATTGATTAAAAAATCACATTGGCGGCATATATATACACACACAAAAAATTGAAGGGAAATAACCTTAGGTCGGTGATGTCATTTCGAAAAGAAAAACGAGAAAAACCATAAAGGATCCCTAATATATATAATTGTAATAAATAATTGAAAATTTTAATTAGAATATTTTGAAAAAAAAACTAAAATAATGTAAATATTAAAATTGATCATATGTATGGGTAATTGAAAGATTGGCTTAGGATTTTATGCAAAAAAAATTAAACGAAGTAATAAATAATTAATATATAGATTATTTAGTAATTTTTCGTTGAAACCGATTGTTTCTTAAACTTAATGTATAGATTATTTAGTAATTTTTCGTTGAAATTGATTATTTAGTAATTAATTAAATTTGATTAAACGTGTTCCACCAACAGCACAAACAACCACTATAAAATAGCTTGCAAATTCTATCTACAAAATTCGCATGAATTTTCTGTTTGATTGTTCGGTGGGATCTCACGTTATTTATTTATTTATTAATTATGTGGATATCTTGTTGTTATTGGTTCATTCAAATAGCTTGCAAATTTTATCTACCAAATTAAGTTTCAGATAGAGATTTAGGATTTTGGGTTTTTTTTTCTTTTCAAATATCGCTTAATTAAACTAGATTTTATCATATAAAATTTATACAAGTTTAATTTTACTAAAACTCTTCTATTTCCATCTCTTTTTATTTTCATAATTTTTAATTTATACAAATTATCAACGGGATAATTCTATGTTATTTGTTCTTCTACTAATATATAATATATAATTTTTAGTTAATAATCTATTAATTATCTATTAACTATTATTAAAACAGAAGACGTTACTACAACATGGCGAGTTTATGTTGTACGCTTAAAGTTTTAAATTAATTATGTGCTTCCACGTGTCACCTTCTATTTCAATTGATTAAAACTATTGAAGTCTGATAGATTTTAAAATCGGTGCCTCCTTTAAAAACAATATGTATGATACTAAATATATCTTTATAAATTCTTTTTTTTTCTGCCAAAAGATAAAGTCTAATATATTTTAAAACCGGTGCCTCCTTTATAAATGGTAAAACCTTTTTTTTTTTAACCAATTTTTGTTGTCAAAATCGGTTAATTCCAGATAGATTTTATCACATTTGATTTTAACGTGTTTCAATTGATTAGTACTCCAAATTTTCATGATAAAAGTTTTTTTATTATTTTCGAGTAGATTTTATCACATTTGATTTAGACAAATTTCAATTAATTAAAACTCCTCAATTCTCATGGTAATTTTATTTATTTACCTTTTTTTTTTTTACAAAATCGGTTTGTACCGGATAGATTTTATCATATTTAATTTAGACAAGTTTAATTTGATTAGGACTCCTCAATTCTCATGGTAAAAGTTTTTTAATTTTTATTATTTTACTAATACTCAATCGATTTTAAATAGATTTTATCAATCAAATTTGATTAAACGTGTTCCACCAACACCACGAACAACCACTACGAAATAGCTTGTAAATTATATCCACAAAAATTGCATAAATTTTCGATTTGATTGTTCGGTGTGATCTCACGTTATTTATTCATTTATTAATTATGTGCACATCTTTTTGTTGTTATATCATTTAAATAACTTACAAATTTTATTCTAAATTACAAATTAAGTTTAAAACCATATATATATATATATATATATATATATATATATATATATATATATATATATATATATATATATATATATATATATCGATCCCATCCCATGCATTATTGGTGCCTGTCGTATCCATACGTGCAGCTGTGTCCAAAGTTGGGAGGAAAGGAATCTTGTACAGCCTAACAATTTGCTGGCATGCCTCTCAACCCCCCTACCAATTAAACATAACTTAGATCAATCAATTAATTATCACCTTAATTTGTATTCATTATTTTTAGAGTAATGCTAGAGTCACTTAATGAGCATTCAAATTTATACACTAAATGATATGGTTTCTAATTCATTTTTATCCGAGTAATGCTAGAGCCACTCAATGAGCATTCAAATTTGTGCACCAAATAATGTGGTTTCCAATGTGTCATCTTATTTGGCATTTTATGGACTCTACTATAAGTTAAAAAGTTATGTTAACAATATGACACATAAAATATCATATCATTTTGTACCTAAAATTGAGTGCTATTAGAGTGGCCCTAGCATTACCCTTTTTATCCATGCCATTGCCAGCCCCCGCAAAGCAGCATTCATTACTGTACAGGGACTTGGGCTATATATATATATATATATATATATATATATATATAAACTACCCATGCAGCTGATTCAATCCATCTCTTATCGAGAGAGAGAGAGAGAGAGAGAGAGCCATATCCACATTTTAATTCTTGAATATATATGGAGAAGAAGCTGATGATAGAAAGTTTGATTCATATTCAGAGCAGAAGGCCTATGCCAAAGAGGGGCCAGATAAAATCAAGGATAGCAGCAACTGCTTTCCATTCTGTTGTTTCTGTGCTAACAGGAGCCTCTTCACGCCACCACAATTCTAACAGGACTACCTATATGAGAGATGTAAAGATGAATGGGCATCTTTAATTACTACTGTTGGTGTTGGCTGTTGCTTTCAATTCCTGGTGTATATTGATCATGGATCGAATGTTTTTATGTATATTCATTAGTTTTGGTTTCGATCTTTGGCTTAATTCTGATTGTCACTTTGAGTTGATTGGCCATCCGAATGATTCTTCAGTTTTGTGTTAGAATTTTGGATATATTTGATCACTTCGACAATCATCTTAATTATGTGTACTAGGAGATGTGCGTGGTTCTAGAGACCAGAACTGCAGTACAAAGTCCAAACAAATTGGTAGATGGGCATGCAACAACAAATTGCTTATATTCTCTAGAATACCAATTGGAGCCTGAAGAGATTACACATGTACAGTTTCCAAAATTACGTAATGAACTTATTTTGTGCTATACAAGATCAAGACACTTCCTTGGATTAGTTGTATAATCTGATTGTGTCTGCAAATTGGTTTTAAAAAAAAAAATTAAAGACAACGATTACCGTTGTGGTGGCCTGGTGGGACGTGGGGGGGGGGGGTTTTCTTTTTCAAAAAGTAGTCGTTAATTTGTTTTTTTTTTCAATAATTTTTTTCTATTTTTTTCCTTTTTCCCTATAAATACATCATCTCAACCTTCTTCATTTTCTCCACAACTTCTTTATTCTCTCTTTTATTTCTCCATAATCTCTTCTAAAAAATCACTTTCTCTACATACATATCTTTCAAATGGATCTAAGAGATACTAATTTTTTTCAAAATTTATTGAATTCTTCTGAAAATGAAGAAAATCAAAATACATGTAACTCTCGTGTTCCCGAAAATGTTCAACATTCTCAATTTTCTTTTACTCCACAATACCCCCAATACCCACCTAATTTTCTCAACAATCCAAATGTTCTCAATTATCCAAATTTCTACATGCCTCTAAATTTTAAAAAATTTCCAGAATTTTCAAGTTCCTCAAACTATTGGAATTCATCTGGTAACATTCATTTTCCTCCGAATTATTGGCAACCTACGGGAAACCAATTTTTCACTCCGCAAGGTACGCCTCGTGCAATTTCTCAACCTTACATATCTTTTAATGAGTCACGTTCAACAAGTGTAGATAGGACTTCGTTTGGTAATTTTTCGGCAACGCCGTCATTGGTTCCCGAGACGCAAATCAATTTAGAAACAATTGATTTGGATGACGAAACTGAAGCGGTACCGGTAAAACACAAGTCTCAAACACGTGCAAGATGGACCAAAGATGAAGATCTTGCACTTACGGAAGCTGTGCAGACTATTGACCAATGTCCAATAGTTGGTAATAGTCAAAAGAGTGTGCAATATTGGAAGCGTGTAGCTGATTATTACAACGAATATCGCCCAAGTGAATCGATTCCGAGAGATATCGCGAGGTTGACACCACGTTGGTCAACTAGAATTGCTCCATCGGTGAGAAGCTTCAACGAAATCTACAATAAGCTTGTCAATGCTAAACACAGAGGTTGGCGCGATGATATTTTAATTTTGATCGTGTTTGGGAAGTGTTAACAAATTCTTCTGTATCATATTTTAGGCAAACAGATATTATTCACACTAATAAAAAGTCTAAGACATCAGACTCCGATGGCAATTATTCTAAGACTAGTGTGGATGTTGAAAATGTGAAAGATATCGATTTACGTACTCGTTCGATAGAAAAAAAGGCGGCAAAAATGAATGCTAAAGGTAAAGGAAAATTCGAAAAATCTTCAGATTTAGATGGGTTGCATACACGTACTTCTGAATACATGTTGTAGTTAGATAAGTACATCAAAATTTAAAAAATTGAAACGGAAGCAAAAAAAAAAACTTCAAGCGAAAGCTGCTACTGCAAGAGAACAAAGAAAGGAATGCGAAAGGCTCGTAAAAGACATTGATTTTCTTACTCAAGATATCTCAAACATGACTCCGAAACAGGTTGTCATGTATCAACATGGATGTGAGCAAGTAAAGGTACAGTTGAGGAAGAATGGCTATGAATTTTAATATTAGAATGTTTTTATGTAACTTTACTTATTAATGTTTGTATGTAACTTGTAACATTAGAATGTTTTTATGTAACTTTAATTATTAATGTTTTTATGTAACTTTTAATATTATAATATTTTTATGTAACTTTAATTATTAATGTTTTTATATAACTTTTAATATTAAAATGTTTTTATGTAACTTTACTTATTAATTGTGTTAATTAAACTAGTCGTTTTAAAGTAGTCGTTGTAAAGTAGTCGTTTTAAAGTAGCTGTTTTAAAGTAGCTGCATGTTGTTAAGAAGTATATATAGATGAGAAGATGTCTTCTTCTTCTACAAATAGCTACAAATCATCAACATACAACTAAAGATGTCTTCTTCTTCTTCTTCTACCAATAGCTCTAACACAAGCAGTCATACCGAAGAATCCAACGAATCCAACATGTCTGAAGGTGAAAAAATATTTTTTGAGATAATTGCATTACAACAACACATAGAAGAAACTGAGAGATCCAACATGAAGAGGCGTCGTCAAAGGAAAAAGAGGAGGTATATAGATCGAAAGTGTGTAGAGGGAAATACTCAACTTGTCAATGACTACTTCTCATCTCAGTCATTGTATCCCGATCATATATTTCGGCGACGCTTCCGAATGCATTGAAACTTATTCATTCAAATATATAGTTAATGCATTGGAGAATCATTCAAGTTATTTTCGACAGAGGTCTGATGCAGTAGGAAAAGTAGGTCTCTCACCACTTCAAAAATGCATGGCAGCTATTCGTCAATTGGCTTATGGAGTTCCGGCCGATCATCTCGACGAGTACCTCCGATTAGCAGAAACAACTGCCATCGAGTGCACGTTCAACTTCTGTCGATGTATTATTGAATTGTTCGGAGGTCAATACTTTAGAAGACCAAATGCTAATGATACACAACGTCTACTTCAAATGTACGAGCAAAGACATGGCTTTCCAGGTATGTTAGGAAGTCTTGATTGTATGCACTGGGAATGGAAAAATTGTTCAATCGCTTGGCAAGGTCAATATACAAGAGGTCATGGGAAGCCCACAATTGTGCTCAAAGTAGTTGCGTCAGCAGATTTATGGATATGGTATGCATTTTTTGGGGTTTTAGGGTTCTCGTAATGCTCTTAATGTGTTATATGAATCACCTTTGTTCAACAACGTACTCGAAGGAAATGCACCGCCGTACAATTTTGAAGTGAATGACATACAATATACAAAAGGATACTACCTAACCGATGGAATTTATCCGGATCGGGCTACTTTCGTTAAGAGTTTTTCGTGCCCGTCGAATACTAAGTGAAAGAAATTCAAAGAGATGCAAGAGGCTGTAAGAAAAGATGTCGAACGGACATTTTGAGTACTCAAATCAAGATGGGCAATTACCAAAGGTCCCAACAGGTTTTGGTATAGAGATAACTTGAAAGAAATAATGCTCACATGCATTATTTTACATAACATAATTGTGGAGGCCGAGGGTGATCACATTACGAATTGGACTGATGATACCGTATATGACTCTCCACAAGTAATTCATGGGTCAACACGAGCATTTGAAGAATATCTGCTACGAAATTCAGAGATACGAGATAGAAATACACATCATGAACTTCGATCCAACTTGGTTGAGCATATATGACATCGTTACGGTGACGTATTTATGTAATTTTAATTATTGAATTGTTTTTACGTAATTTTTAAGTATTTATATTTTATGTAACTTTATCATTATGTATTTTTTAAAATTTTAACGTTTTATGTAATTTTCTATTTATGTTATTTTACAAGTTATGTATAATACGTATTTTATTGATAATTTATTAATTAAATTAAAAATTATTTAATTTGTGAGTAATTTATTATTTATAAATTAATTAATGTCTTTATTTATAATTTAATTAATTTATACGAAATATTTAAATATGAAATATATTAAATAAAGTTAAATAAATTTATTTGTTTGAGAAATATAAAAATAAGATTGAAGTGTAAAGTTAATGATGTGACAGTGTGACCCAACTAAGAAGATGTATAAGAAGATTAGCATTGGGAAGATATATTCTTAAATGAAATAAGAAGAGAAAAGTGTATAGGTGACAGTGAGACCCGACTAAGAAGATTGAATAGGAAGTGTAGCATTGGGGATGCTCTTATATCACACTAACTCTCCATTTATTAATTTTCAACATTGCTAGATTACCACTAGAATTATAACTATGGTGACAATCATGCCTTAAAAGAAAAATGCATATGAGAGCGTATGTGTATTTTTCAAGGTATAGTCGTCGCCATAATAATAATCCTAATAATGTTGATTATTTTTTTAGTAATGTTAGTGCAACTCAATGAATACTTGCATTTGTGTTGTGTGCACCAAATGATGTAGTGTTCTATACATCATATAGCATGACATTACTTTTTAACTCACAGTAGAGCTCATAGAATGCTAAATAGTACTCCCTCCGTTTTCGAATTATTGTCATCTTTTACCCGGCATACTATTTAAAAAAAGTAATTAATTATATTATAAATATTGGTGAAATGTGTGATTTTCTTTAATGCTCTTGAACATATGTCGTATTTAAAATAGGTAGAAAAAATAAGAGTAAAGTGGTAAAAACATTTCCTAAAAAGGGAAAGTTTTGAAAATAAATAATTATTTTAAAACGAACGAAAAAAGAAAGAAGAACGATAATTTGAAAACGGTGTGAGTATAAAATAGGACACTACATCATTTGTGGTGCAAACTAGAAAAAAAAATGCTCATTTGAACTATTGTTGTAACTTTCTCATACATCCAAGTTAACAGCTAAACTACCTTAACAAGAATTATAATATACTTTATTTGTTCCTAAATTATTGTTATGTTTTCCTTTTCGTTCATTCTAAAAAATTTATCTTGTTTTTAAAATTTTCTTTTATTAGGATGCTTTTACTATTATACCCGTACTTTTTCATATTACTTTAATAATAATCTCGCATGTACATCTACTTTAAAAGAAATTACATATTATAATTATTATTATAATATGGACAACTAAATTTTTTTAATCGATATGCTCGCTTAAACAAGTTTATTTAGAAACCGAGAGATTAATTTGATGATACTTGAAATGGAAAGAGTGAGCGTCAATCCACCACATATTGTCTCCCAAAACTTTTTGATTAATTTATTTGATTTTGGAGTTTTGCAATTTTTTTATAATGATTTACAAAATTTGAGCAATAATATGCCCTGAAGCATTATCGGTATGTTAACATATTGCCTATGATCGCAATATATATATTAGTATCACTTTAAAATTATACTCACTCAGTTCTATCCAAAAAGTTTATATTTGAAAAATTCAAATATTAATGGATATATAACTGATAATACATGAACGATAAACGTAGCATGTACATTTTCATAAATGTGGCACATTTTCATGGAACTTGCCTAAATTCCACCGAGTATAAATAAAGAAAATTTGAATTTATTTATGGTGGTCTTGGTGGTGGTTGGCTGCCCAGTCACCTGGGCCGTCCTTTCCGTCGCCACCAACCACTTGAAAATCACTACTAAGAGCATTGACAATAAAACTTCTTATTTGGGGAGCTTAAGCTCCATTTTTTTTTATTACAAAAATATCATTAAACTCCCCACTTAAGCTCCCCAATAAAAATACTCTTTCAACAATGCACAAACTCCAACACTTTTATATACTTCATTACCTTTATCTCCAATAATTTAATATTTTTATAGAAAATGGCTAGAAATTTGAAAAATTCATATAAATTTTTTCTGATATCCAAATGAAACAAACCAAGTCTCTATTTGTAGGTAAAAATGTTTACTTCAATACAGGAAAACAAATATTTAAAAAATATTTTTTATGGATGAAAATTGACGAAAAACGAAAATTGAGGAAAAATAAATAATGATGCATGTGGAAAGGAGGGAGGAAGAGGCAGTAGGTGGCAGGGGGCAGGTTTGTCGGAAGTCTACTCCCTCAAACTGCTACGTTTTGATGTCATTTTTAAAAAAACTACATTGTTTTTATAGATTATGGATGATTTAGTTCATCATAGACAATGAACAGCACATGGAGATGAGCGGAAACATAATTTGATCTTCAATACTTGTAATTACACAATCTAACTATGTTATACAACCTAAAAACTATCTAAAATCTATACAAAACTGTTTCCAATCGTTTTTCTATATATCTGGCTTTGGCATCCGATCTCTATTTATACCCGGGAGTTGTAATCCTATCGAATCACTTGTGAAAATACGATTTTTGCGCATTCTGACCACCTTGCGATCGCAAGGTCTGAGGTACCTTACGTCCGCAAGGTCTGAGGTACCTTGCGTCCGCAAGGTCTCCAGTTTTTCGGCCCTTGGATTTCTGACTTCTTCATGTTACTGCCCACCTTGCGGGGGCAAGGTCTGAGTACCTTGCGACCGCAAGGTCTCCAGAATGTTGTATCTTCTTTTCTTCTTCATTTTACATCTTGGGCCCTTCTTGGAATTTGCATATAAAACCCTGGAGTTTTGCATATTTTCACTACGAACCCTGAAACTTACAAAACTCACTGAAAACACATATCAGTAGCCAAAAGCCTCGTGATATAGTATAATTTAAGTCATAGAAGCATATAAAATCGACGTATAAAATACATCGATCAATCACATGTTTTACAAAATATGTCGGAGTCTCTAAAAACAGTAGGCCAATATAATCCAGATTGCATAATTTTCCTAGCAGTTTTGTTACCACTAAAATGACCACCACAAGAGTATTCATGACAGAATGTCATAATACTTTGTTGGTCTTGTTCTGGAACATATCTCCTAATTATAGAGTCAGAACATATTTTGAATAAATGTGGTTCTTCCCAAAAATAATGTTTTCCATCAATTAAAAATTTCTTTCTTTGATAAAAATCAAAGTCAGGATTGATGATATCAGATACATAGTAATTAACAAAATCAGCATACCATGGTTCAAAATTTTTAACTGCTAATAATTGTTCGTCAGGGAAGTCTTCATTCATAGGGATTTTATTATCAAGAAATTGACGTTCAAGTAAAGGTAAAAATTCCAACCTAGACAAATGGTCGGCCACAACGTTTTCTGTTCCCTTTTTTATCTTTACTAGTATTGTCAAATTCTTGCAATAATAACATCCATCTTATGAGTCTAGGCTTTGCCTCCTTCTTACTCAAAAGATATTTTAGGGCTGCATGATCAGAGAATATGATGACTTTTGATCCTAACAAGTATGATCTAAATTTTTCTAATACATACACAACTGCTAAAAACTCTTTCTCTGTGGTTGTATAATTGAGTTGTGCATCATTTAATGTCCTACTCGCATAATGAATCATATGCGGTTTCTTATCTATTCTTTGTCCTAACACTGCTCCAATTGCGAAATCTGAAGCATCGCACATGATTTCGAAAGGGAGAGACCAATCATGGCTGATTAAAATTGGGGCTGATGTCAATTGTTCTTTTAATAAATTAAATGCATTCAAGCATTCTTGGTCAAAAATGAATTCGGTATCTTTTGCCAACAGATTGCATAAAGGTTTACAGATTTTTGAAAAGTCTTTTTATAAATCATATGTAAAAACCCGCATGTCCTAGAAAACTTCTAACACCTTTGACTGAAGTCGGAAGAGGTAGTTGTGATATAATTTCAATTTTATCCTTATCAATCTCAATTCCTTTGTTAGACACAACATGACCTAAGACTATTCCATGTTTAACCATGATGTGGTTTTTCTCCCAACTTAGGGTCTAATTAGTCTCGCAACATCTCTTCAAAACCGATGTTAGATTTTCTAGGCAATGATCAAAAGAATTTCCAAATACTGAGAAATCATCCATAAATACTTATACACATCTTTCCACTAGATCAAAAAATATAGAAATCATGCATCTTTGAAAAGTAGCTGGTGCATTACAAAGTCCAAAGAGCATTCTCCTAAACACAAAGGTACCAAATGGTCTTCTAGTGCTACTGGGATTTGATTATAATCAGAAAAACCGTCAAGAAAACAATAATATTCATGACCAGCTAATCTTTCAAGGATTTGATCAATAAAGGGCAAGAGAAAGTTATCTTTCTTTATTGCCGCATTTAATTTCCTCAAATCTATGCACATCCTATAACCAGTAATAGTTCGGGTGGGAACTAACTCATCTTTCTCATTCTTAATGACTGTAATTCCTGATTTCTTAGGAACTACTTGGACTGGACTAACTCATTTACTATCGGATATCAGGTAAATTATACTCGCATCAAGAAGCTTAAGTACTTGTTTTCTAACTGCTTCTTCCATGTGAGGGTTAAGTCTTCTTTGTCTTTCTCTAGAAGGTTTACTACCTTCTTTTAAATGAATTTTATGCATACACATAGAAGGACTAATTCCTTTCAAATCTGCTAAAGACCAACCTATAGCTTCTCTATGTGTCCATATAACTTTTAACATGCTTGATTCTGGTTCTTCTGTTAAATTCACAACAATTATAACAGGTAAGGTTTTACCTTTCCCTAAAAATGCATATTTTAAATGGGACGGTAATGGCTTTAATTCTACTTCTGGAGGGGATATGACAGACGGAATAAACTTAGGAAATTCAGGTTTCACTGTCTCTTCTTCATCTTCCTCTTTAGAGTTCTCTTCTTTTCCTTTATCTATTTTTGTTTCATTAAAATCAGATTTTTGATTTTCTACTTCTTCTTTATCATTTTCATCTATTTCTATATTATTAGAACTAATTTTTGATTTGGAATCTTCCACTTTGTTCTTATCTTCACTTTTACTCTTAAGAGCTTCTAGTCTTTCCTTCTCTTATAATTTTTCCTTCTATTCTATGTCGGCTTTTAGATGATAGAAGGTTCTATCGTCAAATCCTACATACATATCTTTCTCATAGTCATCATCTTCAAAATTTTCTTCAAAGGTTTGGGCTGTCAATTTTTCAATTTCATCAATTGAGAAACATGCATTCATGTCACTCGGTCTATTTAACGCATCAAAAACTGAAATTTCTACAATTTCACTCATAACTGACATTGAAAGTTTACCATTCTTAACATTAATCATTGTGTTGGCAGTGGCCATAAAAGGTCTACCTAACAGAATATGGACTTCATTGTTAGTGCATATATTTATTTTCATCTCTAGAACCACAAAATCGACTGGGATGATTAACTTATCTACTTGTACTAGAATGTCCTTTACTATACCTAAAGAATGTTTAACCAAACGGTCAGCTAACTGTAAAGACATAGTAGTGGGTTTCAGTTCACCCAACCCTAATTGTTTATAGACAGCGAAATGCATCAAATTAATACTTGCTCCTAGATCTAGCATAGCTTTCATCTTTTTAGAACTACCCAAGGAGACTTGGATATTGAAACTACCATGATCTTTTAATTTAGGAGGAGACTGAACTCACGTTTTCAGAAACAATAATTTTTTCATTCTTATCAAATTTGTGTTTTCTAGAGTGAAGATCTTTGAAAAACTTAGCATAGGACGGAATATTTTTAATAACATTAAGCAAAAGGAGATTAATGTTTACTTTGGATAACATATTATAAATTTCCATAAATTGCTTATCCATTCTGTTTTCATAAGTCTACTAGGGAATGGTATTGGAGGAACATATGGTGGTGGTGCCACATATGGTTCCTCAAGAGGTTCTGCCTCTTGCTCTTTTTCTTGAGTAACTTCTTCTTGACTATCTTTATTTAAAACTTCTTTTTCTACTTCTTTATCTTTTGCTTGAATATTTTCACTTTTATCCTTTTCATCTTCTTTGTCAGAATTATCTATTTTATCAAGCAAATCAGTAGATTGAGTAGGGTTACTTACCTCTTCTCCAAATATTCTACCACTTCGCAGAGTAGTGATAGATTTTGCTTGTTCTGTCTGACTAGGGAACTTCCCTTCTTCTCTTTCTTTTTCTTTAAATTGTGCGAGTTCATTCCTTAAGTTTTCCACAGTTTCTAGCAAATATTTGTTAACAGCAGTTTGACCACTGTTCGATCCTTCTGACTTTAGAACTTCTTCAATCTGCAATTGTCCTTGATTAGGAAATTTTTGAGGCTGTAATGACTTATTTCCTCCCCGTGAAAAGTTAGGATGGTTCCTCCAACCAGGATTATAATTGTTGTAGTAGGGATCATTCCTTTGGCTTTGAAGGTACATGTTCATTGCATTAACCTGTTCAGGATACACATCACTAGAGGGACACAAATTAGTAGCATGAGAATTTAATCCAGAAATAGAACATGCTTCTTGGATTTGCCAACGTTCAAATTGAGCTTGCATATCTGGTTTTTCTTGAACTTGAAATAAATTTCTACTTTTACCTCTTATACTTTTCTGTTGAGAATTTGCACTTAACATCTCAATCAAGTTTTCTAATGCAGCTGGTGTCATTCTATTAATAGAACCACCGGCCGCACTATCAACCATAGTTTGTAATGCAGGTGAAAGAGCATGATAAAATTGAGTTACTAGCATATCTTGAGATAGATTATGATGAGGACACATGACATGATAAGTAAATTTTTAAATCTATCTCATGCTTCATGGAATGTCTCTCCTGGTTCATTTTGAAAAGACATAATTTGTTTTATGTACTCTGAAAGAGATGCATGTTGATAAAATTTACCCATAAACAAATCATATAATTGAGTCCAAGTATAAACACTTCTAGATGTTAAATTCATAAACCATCTTTTCGCATATATTTTAATGCACATTGAAAATATTTCATTTTTATTTGATCTTCAGTTAAACCGCCTAACGGGAAATTTTCAATCATGAATTCGTATTCTTTAACAAAATGTATTGGATCTTCGGATGGCAGCCCATGAAATGAGGACATCATATTATAAAAATGACCTTTAAGTTCGAAATTTTTCTTACCGCTTCTGGTAAGACTAAACATGATGGTGTTGCATTCAACATAGGACGACCATAATCACTTATAGTTCTTTGATTGATTACTACTTTCATATTTCTATCAGCAGATTCTTCCATTCTTTGATTCACATTCACCGGAGGAACCGGATTTTCAGGATTTTGATTATTGTTATCCATTGGAGGATCAACCAGAGGATCCTCTTGATTCAACTGTTCTTGATTGACAGGCTAGTTTTCCAAATTATCAGGGTCTTTTTTATTCTTTCCAAGATTATTTATATTTTGATTTAATTATACCAGTTTAGGATTTAGAGATCTATGACCGTGCATAAAATAATAAAAGCAAATAAAACAAATAAAAACTAACAACTAATAATAAAATAAAATCTTTTTGTATTTTTATTTTTATAAAAACTGAATTTAAAACCACGCTACCAACAAACTAATTACGCAAACTAGCTTGTCCCCGATAACGGCGCCAAAAACTTGATCGTGTCATATTTTAATTATTTCCTTACAAGTGGACAAGACTATCGTAGGACAGCTTGGGAAGCAAGAGTCGAACCACAGAGACAAAAAGAATACGAATGACAAGAATATCGGTAGCAATTTTAAACTAAGGAGGGTTGTTTATTGATTTGATCTAAACTAATTATTCTATTAACACAATAAATCTAATTAAACTACGCAGTAATCACAGTTGTAAAGATATGATGGAGGAGGGAAATCTAGGATTAGGGTTTCACTTGTATCTACTCTATAGCTTATTTAGATAAAGCATCATTCAATAACTTGGGTTCGTTCACGAAAGATAGATATAACCTGTCAAATTACCGTTCAGTCTCCATCTCCAAATAATTCATCCATTATATATCCTAGACACAAGAACATATGAATCCTAACTGTCACTTATGTCATATATAGAACCTGACCCTAACTTATCACTCTCGTGCATCGATAGGTTCAATTTATCATGATGGTGAGCCAGTGTACGACATATGCATATGGCTGTGCAGGTATCCGCACCTTTAGGCCTTTATTACTTGCGATTCCATTCATTTGGTCAAAGCTAGATAATAAAAGGGTT
This sequence comes from Codonopsis lanceolata, assembly GCA_013146195.2. Taxonomy (NCBI): domain Eukaryota; kingdom Viridiplantae; phylum Streptophyta; class Magnoliopsida; order Asterales; family Campanulaceae; genus Codonopsis; species Codonopsis lanceolata. The sequence goes on along the minus strand of CM028379.1, from coordinate 152,513,322 downwards.
GATAAACACCATGATCAACAAGAATTGAATGAATAAAAATATATATTAAGCCATAGATTTGATATAAGTTACCTCTCAACTCCTAGATTAATGGACGTTTAGTTCATCCTTGAAGATGAACTGCACAACGAGATGAAGGAATACATGAATCGATCTTCAAAACTGTAATTACAACAATTAATCTACGTAATACAATCTAAATTCTAAGCTAGAGATGTTTCCTAACACTTTTTGGACGTCCCTTGGGCTTTGGCTACCGTCCTTTATTTATACCAGAGAGTTGTATGGGAATAGGAGGTTCAATCCAAGTCAAAAACCCCGTAAAGTCGGTTCTAGGCATCTTGCGACCACATTGGGTCTTCACCTTGCGTCCGCAAGGGTCTTGTTCTGGCTCTTCAAGTTTCTGCCTACCTTGCGGCCGTAAGGTGGCCATATTGATCTTTTTGCGTCTTTCCCAATGTTTCACTTTGCACCCTTCCTCGAAATCTTCACTAAAAGCTTCATAAATTCCTTAAATTCACCTAAAACCCTGAAACTTACAATATAGCTCAAAAACACATATCAGTAGCTAAAAGCCTCGTGGAATTGCTCAATTTAAGTTATAAAAGTACCCGATAAAGACGTATAAAATACGTCTATCAAACGCCTACCTGCACTTATGTTCGCTAGCTTTTCAAAGGTAGTCCTACTCGCAAAGTCGAGTACTGGGACTTGACCTTGGCCAAAGTGGCGTTCTGTCACTAGCTTTTCAAAAGTAGTCCTGCTTGCAAAGTGGAGTACTGGGACTTAACCTTGACCCAAGTGGCATTCTGTTTGCTAGCTTTTCAAAGGTAGTCCTGCTCGCGAAGTTGAGTACTGGGACTTGACCTTGGCCCAAGTGGTGTCTGCTCGCTAACTTTTCAAAGGTAGTCCTGCTCGCAAAGTCAAGTACTAGGACTTGACCTTGGCCCAAGTGGCATTTTGCTCGCTAGCTTTTCAAAGGTAGTCCTGCTCGCACAGTCGAGTACTAAGACTTGACCTTGGCCCAAGTAGCATTCTGCTTACTAGCTTTTCAAAGGTAGTCCTGATCGCAAAGTCTAGTACTGGACTTGACCTTGACCCAAGTGGCATTCTGCTCGTTAGCTTTTCGAAGGTAGTCCTGCTCGTAAAGTTGAGTACTGGGACTTGACCTTGGCCCAAGTGGCATTCTGCTCGCTAGCTTTTCTAAGGTAGCCCTGCTCGCAAATTCGAGTACTAGGACTTGACCTTGGCTCAAGTGGCATTCTGCTCACTAGCTTTTCAAAGGTAGTCCTGCTCGCAAAGTCGAGTATTGGGACTTGACCTTGGCCCAAGTGGCATTCTGCTCGCTAGCTTTCAAAGGTAGTCCTACTCGCAAAGTAGAGTACTGGGACTTGACCTTGGCCCAAGTGACGCTCTACTCGCTATATAAAGACTTATGCAATCAAGTTATCAAGCAAACTGGTTAACCAAATATACACGTGCGGTCAAAATCGACCAAAGCCTTGACTCGTCTCAGCACTTCTGTTATCTTGTGTGCCAAGATGAAAGTGATTAAGCCTCGACCATCTCGAGAAATTAAAGGGAATCCCGAACGAATAGTACTCCTTACCTTCGAGATGAATTTTGAAGAATAATGAGTAGGGGACTACTGATGTGCTTATTTTGAATCCGTCTCAATGGCATGTGGGCCTCATATAATGGTCAATTATATTTTACATAATGTTAGAAGGTTTGGGTCGGGCACATAGTCCACAAGCTAGGATCATTCCATTTAGGTATAAATAACCTCCACTAGTCCATAGCGTAGGGGGTCTTTCTCTTTTTCTGATTTGTAATCACACACGCACTTGGGGGGCTACATGTCCTCTCTTTTATAGACAATGTACTGATAAACACGCCGAAGGGTTTTTGGCGGGGGCCCTCCCCACCTGCTCACGGTGTTTCGTTTTACATATAATATAGCCAGATATCCACCACCGACGATAACATGACCATCGGATGACAACTTTGGCGACCCACATCCAACGCTACCTTCGGCACCCCCAGTATGATATTATTTAGGATGTATCATTATTATTAATATAGCTTTTAATACTATTATTATTTATTTTTGTATTATTATTATTAATATCATTACTAATAATAATAATTATTATATTTATTATTATTATTAATTTTTTAATAATAATAATAATTATTATTACTATTATCATTATTCATATAGTATTATTTATTAATATTAATATTATTCCTTTTAATATTATCATTATTTTATTATATAATAATATTTATTATTCATTATTATTATTAATTTAATAATATTTTTTATTAATTTAATAATAATTATTATTAATTTAATAATAATAATTAATAATATTACTTTTTGTTATTATAACTATTATTAAGAAGGGTAATATTAGAATATATAAAATTTCAATGAAGAAGAGGACTTACCTGTTTTTGAAAAGTAGAAATAAGCAATAGGCTTAGTCCTTATAACTTATGACTTTATATGTGATTTAAGTGACTTTTACATGACTTATGACTTATCTTACCATAAGTGAAATCAAACACTTCAAAAACAACTTATGATAAGTTATAAGTTATAAGCACATTCAGATAAGTCAAATCAAACATACATGTAATTGTAACAAGGGAGAGATTATTTCCACTACATTTTTTCGTATCCACTACATCATGAGTTATTCTATTAAATAATTGCGTCTTTGGACATAATTGTCATTTCTATACTTTTTATTTGAAGTGCTCCTATATATGTTTTATTTCTAAATTAATTTTTAATTCTCAACAAACAAGATATTTGTTCTTTTTCCAAAATACTTTTTAAGTCTCAATAAACAAGGTAATTATTCTCTTTTTTGTAATAAATATGTTTAATCAATTTTGTTTATGATTCATGTCTCATACTTCATTACCGTAAAAATAATATTATCAAGGCATTTGTCTACCCAAATTATAGAGAATATTGGATATTTATCATAAAAAATTAATTTAATTAAAAAAAGTATTACTCTCAAGAATCAATTCAATAATAACAATATGAAGGTATTATATTGAATATTAGTTTCACTCAACTCAATAATTAAAATGTCAAATCATTTTTATTGGTAAACAGAAGGTTTTAAAATTTCACGATACTATTTCACACTATTATTTACTATTGGACAAAAATATTTTACCATTATATCATTTAAATCTCACTTTAAAAATTTTATTTCAATAACCAAATATTATACATTTTCTCAAAGTTTGGTAAACAAATGATGTTTTTAAGATATTAATTTATTATTTATGCAAGATAACTTTAGTTATAAGATTAATTGATCAAAATTTTAATAAAAAGTGAAAATACAAATATTCTAACTATGTTATTCATTAAAAAAAAATAGTAGGTATCATGTAAAATCGTCTTACGGATCTTAATTCGTAAGATGAAGCCCCACTCCCTCACAGCTTAACCCACCAACACACGGTGGATCAGATAAAGAGGATCCGTCTTACAAAAAATATCCGTAAGACCGTCTTATACAAGTTTTTGCTTTAAAAAAAATAATGTTAGCATATAGTTAATTAGAAAAGTAACTTTATTAGTCAACTTAATATGAGCAAGTAATTATTGGCAGATTTGTCCAAATATGTTATTAATTAATGCAATAACTAATTATGTAGTGGATAAGTAAAAAATATAGTGAAAATAGTCTCTCCCTTCTAACAATTACAAATATAACTACTATCAATATTTTCCAAACCCTCTTAAGACCAAAAAAAAAAAAAAAAAAACCATAAGTTACTTTTGACTATTATAATACCTCATCTGTTGTAAAATTATTGTTTGAGTTGATCTGACATACGATTTAAGAAAACACATTTGACTGAATTGTTAGGGTCTGTTTGATTTAGCTTATTGATATGTGCTGATGACTTATGACTTATTGCTTATGACTTATGACTAATAACTGACGATGTTTGATTTAGCTTTTTAAAAGTGCTGATTAGCTTTCATAAGTTAGTGTGTATGTTTGATTAATAAGTTAAAATAATGTTGAAATCAAATATAAAGAGTAAAATAGCATCATCACAAAATGTGATTTACATCATTAGTATGATGATGATGATGATTATTATTATTAGCATTAATATTCATATTATTACTATTATTATTAATATTAATATTACTTTTAATAGTATTAGTATCATTATTATTTATTTTATTTATTATTATTATCACTATTAATATTATTGTTGTTGTTGTATTAACATTAATATTACTTTTATTATTATTATTACTTATTAATTTTAGTATTTATTTTATTTTATTAATAATAATATTTATTTTATTTATATTAATATTACTTTTATTATTATTATTACGATTATTTTTACTATATTATTATTAATATTGATTTTTAGTATTATTATTATCATTATTAATAATAATAATTATTATTATTATATTTATAATTATTAATACTATATTTATTGTTATTATTATTATTATTATTATTATTATTATTATTAAAACTATTATCATTAGTCATATTATTATTTATTAATATTATTATAATTCTTTTTATTATTATTATTTATTATAATTATTATTCATTATTATTATTATTACTTTTTGTTTTTATTACTATTATTACGACGGGTAATATTGCAATATATAAAATTTCAATAAAAAAAGGACTCATATATTTTTGAAAAGTAGAATTAAGCACTAGGTTTAGTGCTTACAACTTATGGTCTTACATGTGCTTTAAGTGACTTGTACATGATTTATGACTTATCTTAACATAAGTGAAATCAAACGCTTCAAAAACAACTTATGATAAGTTATAAGTTATAAGTACTTACAGATAAGCCAAATCAAACAGACCTGTTAGTTTGATATGTAGTTTATTTTAAAGCTCATGTTCATATAATATATAATTAAAATATGATGAAAGAATAATGGTAAAATAATAAAAATATTATCTTAAAAATAAAAATTTTAAATAAAATAATTATTTTGAGATGAACGAAAAAAGAAAGTAAGATAATTATTTTGTTACGGTGAAAATATCCCGATTCTCCCAATTCTCGCAATTCTCCGGTCGGAATGGCGTGACCATTGCAGTCCTTTGTTCACAGATGTGCCGGTGAGGTAGGTGGAAGGGAGTGGGTACCGTTACTATTTCACAGGCAATGAGATAGAAAAGGAGGAGGGAGAAATAATTTACATAATGGAGGATAGGAATAGGATACATAATATGCATTTTTGTCTTTTAGGCTCAACTATTCTTCTAACTTTAGCACAATATTCTCCATTATTTATATAAACTATTTTATATGCTTTTTTTTATTACATATTTTAGATACATGTTTCAATTCGACCATTTTAACCATGTTATGTAATTCCTCGTGACATATAAACAAACTTGACAAATAAGTCCTTTCACTAACCAACAACAATGGATCGAAAAATTGTTATATGGCTGGGCTGGGCCAATAATTCCTAAATAATTCTGGTAAAGTGGAATTCGGTACAAACAAAAAATGATGAGTTTTATTTTTTATTTTTTTTTTGTCAAGATGATGTGCCGTAGGTCTAATGGTGGTAATTAAGCATATATATTAAAATCAAGTTTCGACTTCTATGAAGTCACTATTTATAAGTGTCAAATTATCATCTTTAATCATATGTATCATTAGAAAGCCTAGTACTCCCACATAAATGTCAAAATTTACTTTTAACCCCATCATTATTCTTGCATTTAAAGAAATTAGGTGCCAAAATTATTACAATGGGGTCCAAGATGATTTTTTTTTTTTAAACAAGAATACTTTTAAGTACGGTAAACTATAGTTATATAGCCAATGAATGGGGTAGGCTTAATATCAGTTTTGATGCCCTAACTTTACTCGCTTTTCAATTTTGATACCCTTTGTACAAAGACAATTAAATTTGAGTCAAACGTTTCATAAATTGATGAATTATAATCCAAGTTGTTAACTATCCATTAAATACTAACGATTGACGTGCTATCCTAGGTTGGAACCGGGCAACTGGCTTGGCAACATGTATGCATATATGACCCTTGTTCATTTCTCCAAAATTTATCCTCTCTTCCATTCCCCCCAATAACTTCTTGTGGCCTAATTTCTTCTGTCCCAATATCCACATTGTGTCTTAAGTTCTCTTTCCTCAATTTGGAGCCCTAAATTATTACAATTACAACCCTAGTTTATCATTCCCAAATTTCTACTTTCCCAAGATACATAAAACCACGTTAAATATGTACAAACAATCGTCGATTGCGAGTCTGTCGATTTGGAAGCCTCTAGAAGATTCATGAACCCGTCAACTTCGATTTTGCATTGCGCACTGGACGTCGACTTGTATAGCGAGGTGCAAGACGTGCATGAACTAAACCAAGTTGAAGAGGTTCTCGAACAGAAGGGTGTCGTTAATGTCACCTTCGATTACGAACACATCGGCGCAATCGAGGAGCGCTTTGCGTGACTTCTTCATGCCAATATCGTAATACCAGTTGAAATTGTCGAGTCTAATGACGCCGTCGTTGTGGCCATTCAAAGCGAGCGATGCATGGGTCCCAACGAAGTCGACTGTTCCATTGACCAAGACGGTATGTCCGAAGAGTGATCGGGTTCTGGCAGAGGGCTAGACCTTTTGCTCCCAAATTTGGTTAGGTTAAATGAAATGGGGTTTTGACTTGGGATTTTTACTCTCTTTATGGGCAGTAGAAAGACATGGTGGAAGGAGATTGGGATAATATATTTTTTTGTTGGGAATCAAAGATGAAAATGAGGAATAAATGGGGGAGTAATTGAGGAAGAAATGACACTGACACTTACATTATACGAATTCTACTCGGTTACCAATTTATAAAAACAAGTCAATTGTTAGTATTTAACAAATAATTAACGATTTAGATTGTAATTAGTTAATTTGTAAAATGTTTGGTTCAAATTTGATTAACTTGATATAGAGGGCATCAAAACTGAAAAGCGGGTAAAGTTAAGGGATTAAAAGATATTAACCCAATGGGGGTAAATCCTACGGTCAGATCCCTTTGATTGTGAATTGTGATTATTCATCAAATCTTTCCCCATCCACTTTAAGAGATATTTTCCTAAAGGTGCCCCACTCTCACTGTAATGAAATAGAGTATTACTTTCATAGGAGTAAATTGTTCAATTTATATTCGAACGAGTTAAAAATTTAGAAAAAACGTCTTAGGAGTATTTTAAGTAAGATAAATTATTTTAATTTAACTCACCTTATATTAATGAGTTGAATTATGACTAATGAGGTAATATAATTTCGTCGCACAGAAGACCTAACAAATATAATTATCTTGAAACACGTGTCAATACGTATTCTATATCTAGCATCAATATTGCTAGAACTTGGGATTTATATTAATAACAATGTGAGAGCTTCTTGGTTTTATTCTTAGGAGGAAAGAGAAAAAAAAAATTCTTATCTAAGAATTTTTGGAAAGAACTTCTTAACTTTTCCTAGCTTCATGTGTGAGAGAGGGAGGGGGGGGGGAAATGAAAATATATTTTTTTATTAGGATGCGTTAAATTTATTTATTTTTATGTAAGAAGATGTGTAAGAATATTATATAATGGAGAGATATATTCTTAAGTGAGTTAAGAAAATAAAAGTGTGTAGGTGGCAGTGGGACCCAACTAAGAAGTTGTGTAAGAATTTTGAACAATGTGGATGCTCTTAATATGTATGTATTTTATGAATATTGTGTTGGTGTTGAGCTATGACTTATGTTTTAAGAAATTGTGAAAATCATGAAAATTAAGAGAACAGGATTGATCGAATTTGAGCTATGAGAATTAATTGATGCATGAGTTCTTACTTATTAGAAAGAAATGGCGTGGTAGGCAAGATGGTTTTAGCAATCTCTTTCTAAGACAACAATTCTCTATTATGGAAAGAATTGCATTATTCAACTATTTTAATTTACTTATAGGTGTCCTCGAATCAACTTGAAATATCAAATTCAGATATTATTACCAATATAAGGTTATATAATTTTAGACCATTGTTGATTAATGACTTTAAAAGTTAAAACTATTTTCCAAATAATTTGGTAAGAATCATGGTTTTGAGTCTTAATTTAGTGAAATTGTATCGAAGTCAACACCATTCTATATATATCAATGTATTTGACCCAGTTTTTTCATTCGATTCATACACTAGTTTCCTCATTTATCTTTTTGGGTCTTCAAGTATATTCTCTTTATTTCTGGTAAAAAGTCCATTATTTTATTTTTAGATAATAACGGAGGAGGGAGTAATTCATATCTAACAATCATCAATACTCATTTGCCTTAAAGGAAGTGCTTCATACCAGTGTTCTAAAACTCCTCGCCTAGCTCCGCCTAGGCGCTAGGTCCCTCTCTACCGTCGCGACTTTCTTAGTCGCCGCCTAATCGACCAAGTCGACGCCTACGTTCCTGGTCTGCCAAATAGATAGAAGAAAGAAAAATAAAAAAAAAATGAAGAAAAAAGGGGCTATCTCGAGACTCATAATTTAGAATGAGAAGAGATTTGAGAGGATATGTTAGACTGTGGGTTGTAGGGGCAGTAGGTAGGTGGAGTGATATTTTTTTTTGTTTTTAGTTATAAACTTGGCTGGTTTATTGCTTTGGGGCTGTTGAGAATTGTGATTAAAGGTAGGTTTATATATTTTTGTTCATTTTACAAATATAGACAAGTGTTTGATAAAATGACAAACATAAAAAAATTTAAATTTGTAGTCAATGTGTTTGATTTTTGATGTAAATTATCAAAAAAAAAATGGTAATTATGCCTTAATTCCCAGGCCCATAGTCCCCTAGCGCTAAGACCCTAACGATTTTTAGAACCTTGCCTCATACCCATTAGGATCGAGGGGGAAGTGTGATGCACGGTTGACTTAGTATTGTTTATGAAACTTAATTTTGTAGATAGAATTTGTAAGCTATTTGAATGAACCAACAACAGTAAGATGTCCACATAATTAATAATAAAAAAAAAGTGAGATCACACTGAATCATCAAACCGAAAATTCATGCAAATTTTGTAGATTTATCTTAAACTAATCGATTTTGAAAAAAGAAAAAAACTTTTATCATTTCAAAAATGACACGTGACAGCAACATTGACAATTTAATTAAAGTAAAAAACTTTTACCATTTCAAATTTGATAAAATCTATCCGCAACAATTGTGATAATATCAAATGTGATAAAAACTAACTTTTTATCTTTAAAACTTTGAAATCAATTGTGATAATATCAAATTTATCATACTAACCGTATAAAATTTATCCTAAACTAATTACAAAATCAAATGTGATAAAACTTTTATGAGTAAAATAAAAAAAACTACAATTTATAAGAGGGTGACACATGACATCACATAATTTTTTTAAATTTTTTTACATTTCACAAAAAGCCGCCATGTGGCAGTAGCGGCTTCTGTTTTAGTTATAATTAATAGACATTTGGGATTTACATTACAAACTCATTCACATTTCAAAAAATTTAAAATCTTCATAGTTTTATATTTTTACTTTATTATTGGAATATATGTTCACTTTTTATCATATACTAATATTTTTATAACTCCCATGCAATTAAAGTAAAATAAAAAAATATGATTATAATATTAAAAACAATTAAATTTTCAAAATATACGAAGTACTATAATTTTTTTAGAACAATCGTCATCATTATCAATAATACTCAGATATTAAAAAGTACTTCTCAAAGTATATTACAATATATACTATAAAATCTGTAAGTCCAATCCGTAAACTTTAAAAATATGATGAAGTTGGTGATACATCATAATTGATATATAAAGATGTTAGTAGACTTGATTAAACGACATTAATACTAAAACTTATAATAATAACACAAGTTTAATCTTATTATATCATATCATTTTTTTACAATTGTATTTTATTTGTTTCGGATAATAAGTTAATTATTATATTTTGAAATGTTTAAGTTAAAAAGTTTATTTTCAAAAATTAAAACTTAAAAATTTTATTTTATTACTAATAAGCTATTAAAAATATTATTTTTTAAAGATATTTAAGTTTCAAACATCATAAAGTATCTTTTAATTAATTCAAATTCCATATACAAAACACACGACACATTTGGTATCTAGCATAGCTTAGATTAGATTTGCACAACCCCTATTCTCTCCTATAAAAATGAATCCTTTTTTATCTGGTCTTCTTTGTGTGCATCCCATTTTCAATATTCGATCCCCAGTTTTCATTCTCTTTCATCGAATTCGCAAAATAAGCACATCATAAATCTTCCCAAAATACACACACTAGTATATGTGTGTATATTGCGTATGCGTATAAAATTGAAACAAAAGTTACGTCATGAGTATTCACTCCCCCTTGTGAAGCTTTTCTGTATTCAGGGGAGTAAAACTTGGCAGTAATCATGCTCCCTCTTCTCTTTCTCTCTCTAAAAACCTGCAAAAACATTACCCGTTTCTTCCCCCAATTAAAACCCTCTTTGGTTCTTCAAAAAGTACTTACATTTTGATTTCTTTAATTTTCCTTGCAACCCTCATTACATTGTTCATACTTATTATACACTCCTCGCTTCCCCCCTTCAGATCTGTTAAGGGTTTCTCCCAAATCTAAGCAAAACCCCGAATTTTTTTATCCCAAAATTTATTAGAATTTTAGGGATGAAATTAGTTCCGAAGGATACAGAGAAAGCTGCAGCAGCAATGGCTAGTTCGCAAAACAGAGCCCTAGTCAAGCTAATGGGATGGCTACTTCTATTTATTTTTGCTACCTACGTGGTTTACACTCTGAAATTTCTCAATTCCCCAGATGTTTGTAATGAAAAAATCGAAATCAAAAACGATTTCTACACTACGCACAATCACATTCAAGAGAAAGAAATAGTTTTGGACCCGATTGAGGAACACAGAAACCTAAATGACAGCTCTGTATCTTCGACACCGATGAAAATTGGGGAAATTCATGACAGAACCGAGCTGAAGCACATAATGTTCGGCATTGCAGCATCGTCCAAGCTCTGGGAGTCGAGGAAAAACTACATTAAGCTATGGTGGAAGCCGAAGGAAATGAGGGGGATTGTGTGGCTGGACAACCCGGTAAAGACCAGTCACGACGATAACCTGCCGAAGATCAAAATCTCCAGCGACACGTCCAAGTTCGCGTACAAGAACAAGCAAGGACACCGATCCGCGATACGGATATCTCGTATCGTGTCGGAGACGGTGCGACTCGGGGACACGGAGGGCGTTCGGTGGTTCGTGATGGGGGATGACGACACGGTGTTTGTGACGGAGAACTTGATTAGGGTTTTGAACAAGTACGATCATAATCAGTTTTACTACATTGGGAGCTTGTCGGAGAGTCATTTGCAAAACATTTATTTCTCCTACGGGATGGCTTACGGCGGCGGGGGTTTTGCGATTAGCTATCCGTTGGCGAAGGCTCTGGAGAAAATGCAGGACCGGTGTATTCAGAGATACCCCGGATTGTACGGCTCCGATGACCGGATGCAGGCTTGTATGGCCGAACTTGGTGTCCCACTCACTAAAGAACTCGGCTTTCACCAGGTTTGTTTTTTACCTCCCCAAAACCCTGCTTTTGTGGTATCTGCATTGTAGGATGTACGTTGTTGAGGAACAGTTGTACTTTGGTATTGGAAAGTTGAAAACTTGACCATCTAGATTGCCATTGTTGTTGGGTGGGTCAGCCCATAATTGAAAGTTTGAAACCCTGATTTTTTAAATTTGCTTCGCGGTCGTACATTTTTCATATGCAATTGTATTTTGTGACGTAAAATGGGAAGATTTGACTATGGGGATTGCCATTGTTGTTGGGTTCAGCTCATATTTGACAAAATTTATTGCTTTTGCCGACATCATGCCAGTTAGTTTTTCAGTAAACCATGATGTTGTTGTTGTTTTGTGGGTTTTACATTCTGCATACCCAATAATACATTGTTGTGGGAAATGTGAGAACTTGACTATTGAGAGTGCCGTTGTTGTTGGGTTACTTTACATTCAACTAATTATTAACCTCTTTCATTAAACCTTGATTATGGTTTTGCGTTGTCCTTGTACCTGTTGCTAGAACTGTTGTACTCTTTTCTGGCAAATGCCTTGAAACTTGAAAGAGGTTTCCTTTGTGGTTGGGTGCACTCCATTTTGACTAACTTGATTGCCTCTGCCTGTATATTGGTGGTAGTTACTCTTTCAGTAAATGTTCTAGTACTAGATGGCATGAATTATTGGCTGTTACGAGTACTGTTATTAATGAATGGTTTGTCTTCATGCCTGCTTTTCATTATTGGGGCCTAGTAAAGGTTTGGGACCCAAGTAGTGGCAACTCTTACAAATTATTGAATTGTGGGTAATATAGTGGTATTTTTTGTTGGTTAAATCTTGGGGTGGTTATTCTATAGCTTGCTTGCTGATCAAAATTGGTTTTAACATTGTAACATTGATTAATGAAAGGAGACAAATGTATAGAAAATAAGTCTCATTTAAAAGCTTAAGACGCCACCCAGTGTCCTGTATCATACTTATCAGTCCAAATAAGATCTTATATCCTTAAACTCAGATCTGATTTGGACTGAAGCTACTCGCAATCCTCAACCATTGAGCCTGAATAATTGGTGATGACAAAGTCAGTTTTCCAATTTATGTGACTAAGTGCTCACCGAATTGATAGTAAATAAGCAACTTATTTTTAATTTTTACTGATTACATTCTTGATAAGTTCTCACTATTTCTGACGGTTTTTTATTGGTGGATGGGAATCCAGTATGATGTCTATGGGAACTTATTTGGGCTACTTGCATCGCACCCATTGACGCCGTTAGTGTCTTTGCACCACCTCGATGTGGTGGAGCCCATCTTCCCCAACGTGACCAGAGTGCAAGCGCTACAGAGACTAACAATTCCAATGAAGCTAGACGCTGCTGGACTCATACAACAATCCATTTGTTACGATAAAGAGAAAACTTGGACTATTTCTGTCTCTTGGGGCTTTGCAGTTCAAGTATTTCGTGGAGTCTTATCCCCTCGTGAAGTAGAAATGCCATCAAGGACATTCTTGAATTGGTATAAAAGAGCTGATTACACGGCTTATGCATTCAACACTCGCCCAGTCAGCCGGAACCCCTGTCAGAAGCCCTTTGTGTTTTACATGACAAAGGCGAAATTAGATTCTTCCACTAATCAAACGGTGAGCGAGTACGTCCGGCATCGGGTCCCACATCCTGGGTGCAGGTGGAAGATGGCTGACCCTGCAAATCTTGATAGAGTGGAGGTTCTCAAGAAACCGGATCCACATATATGGAACAGGGTAAGCACATACTTGTTTCTCCAATCGTTCACATTTTGCACTTATTGTCAAGCTATTGTAGTTCTGCAATTTACACAATCTTACTTTTATCTTGAAAATATAACTAGAAAGAGTGTGTTCTAAAATGACCATAGGATGTGCTTTAGTACAAAGGGGTCTGATACTGGGCACTTGCAATGTAATTATCCTGGTCACAAAAACAATTTTTGGACAATGCAACAGAAAGACATACTTATTTCAGACACCACCAAAAACAGTATGCCCGATATTCCTTCCTTAATTATTGTTATTTGTTAGCTAGATTGGCTATTTTGGTAGTGATGATTGCTTTCGAAGTGAATAGAAATTGGTTAAAATTATGGTCAATTTTTATGCACGTTTTATAGAACCTTGTGAGTGATTATTACTCAAACCACAGGACTATTTTATTTTCAAGTATAATAACTTTTTGATGTAGAACTATCTGTTGCTTCATTTGCTAACCCCTACGGATGCTTGACTTTGCTTGATTTTATTTATTGGCAGTCTCCTAGGAGAAACTGTTGCCGGGTCTTGGAGTCGAAGAACAAAGGCATGGTGATAGATGTGGGTGTATGTAGTGAAGGTGAGATCAGCGAAGTATGATTGAAAACCAAAGAATGGGAGGTTTTACTTTCTCTTCCCCCGCCCAACCACCACCTTGTATGTCACCCATGTTCATGTTGATTATTAGCTTAATTTATTAATTCATGCCTTGAATCTGTCGTGGCGCTTCATTCCTTCCTAAGTTCACTGACAAACAATCATTAGAAAAGGAAAAAAAAGAAGTATGTTAATGTAAAAATCTTGTAGTGTACAACAAAAAACATTATTGAGAATCAAGTTAACTCTAAGTTTCCTGAATATAGTATTTGCTGATCAAATTTGACTGGACAAAATTAGCGTGGTTTAACTTGCCTTCAAGATTCCAGCTATGGCTAAAATACTGTCATGTGCTCTGCTACATTTGAATTGTTTAAAAACATGCTTACACAAGAAAGATATTTCTAGCATAGACGTGCTTCCTTCTAAAATGCTACTCTTTCCGTTTTCAAAATATTGTCTCGGTTGATTTGGCACACCGTTTAAGAAAAACGAATTGATTGAATTATAAATATTGATGAAATATGTAGTTTTTTTTTAATATCTGTGAGTATGTGGCTATAATTAAAGTAAGTAGAAAAAATAAAATAATGTGATAAAAGTATTTTCCTAAATGAGAATATTTTAAAAGAGGACAATTATCTAAGAACGGACTAAAAAGAAAAGGTATATAATAATTTGAAAACAGATTAAAAAGAAAAAGTAGATAATAATTTAAAAACGGGAGGAGTATAATTTATGCATAGATAGAGGATTAATACATTTCATTTTCTTAAAATATCTAAGGCGTGAGGTGGTGTTGGTAATTTGCCTCCAATCTTTATAGTGTAATTTATTGTATATAGTCACAGTACACTGGTGCAGTCTATGACTTGATGAAAAATATGGTAATGGAGATACTCTCTTATTCATTTATTTCATTGTACTATATACTCCGTATATAATAGATGGACCTCATTCCTTGGAAATATCTTTTCTTAAGAGTTAATTGCACCATGTATATTTTTTTTTCAAGAAAAATCTCAACCCGAGTGATCTATTTGACAAATCTACAAGATGGGGTATTTTTTCTGAAAAATTAGAAACAACAATAATAAAGGTCTTTTTTCAGACAATTTAAAAAAAAATAAAAAAAAATCATACCCAGTGTCTCTCTCTCGTCCCAGTTTGCTCTCCACCATCTCTGGTGTTCTATCACACCAAAAATAGGTGGCTGTCTTGAGACCATGATCAACTATTATCTCCCAAAGTGGCTCACCGAGCCACCATTTGGGCTAGTGGCTGGCCATGGTGCCTAGTCACCATTTGGGCTCGTGGTTGACCATGGTGGAGGAGTCACTGTTGTCGGGATCTAGAAATTGGTTGTTGATGATTCCGTGGTAAGATGGATATAGTTCGGTGACAATGGAGTAGTGATTTGGGAAGGTTAGGGTTGGGAAGACGGGGATTAGATAGACGGTGGATGTTGGGCGTTGAAGTTTTGAATTGGTAGTTGAAACGGAAGCCGTCGGAGGAGATTCGAAGGACGACTGGGTGAGTAAGTTTGGTGAGTGGGCGGGTGAGGTGGGTTGTGGAGATGGATGTTTGACTTGGATTTTGGGAATTGATGGAAGTGGAAAAGAAAAGGAAGGCAAAGGAGGCAGCAGCGGAAAGAGGGATGCAAGTTGTGAGGAGAGAGATGAGGAGAATGACGGTGGTAGAGATGGTGGTTGATGGAGGTGGGGAGAAGACGAAGTTGGAGTTGAAAGAGAGAAGTGCGATGGTAGGATTTTGTGAGTCGTCGTCTTGGAGTGGAATTGGAATCTGTTCTGGAGGGAGTTTTGGTAGATCCATCTTACTCCCCCCATAATAGTTGATGGAGAGAGATTGAACTTGTTCTTGGATGGACGGAGTTTATGATTGTTCGCTCATGGAGATAGACCAGAGAAGAAATTACAGGGGTCGGATCTGACTCGGGGGCAATGAACGAAGAGAGGTTGCCGGGGACAAGAGTGAATTTGACGAGGCTGAAAAGATCGGCGATTGGAGCAGGAAGGACAGCGGCCATGGTGGGTGATGTGGCTGGAGATGGATCACTGGAGATGGTAGAGAGCGAATTGGGAGGAGAGAGAGAAGTTGTGTGTGATTTTTTTTTTAAAAAAAAATTGTTTGGGAGTCATGGGATTAATTCCCCATTTAAATTTAAATTTTATATTTCTTATCACTAGGTTTCTAAAAACTTGCAAATTCAACTAATCCTTTCGTTTTGGGGTAAAATGTTCACTATTTTATTTTCAAATGTTTCAGTTAAAGAGTTAATTTTCAAAAATTAAGACATAATATTGTTATACTTTAATTTTTAAAAATACTCAATCTTGTAGATTTGTCAAATAGATCCTCAGTCAAGCAGTTCACGTAGGCTGTCACTCCCGTCACAAAACTAATGTGTTTTGGATGGAAGGTTTTATTTAGAAAAAAAAACTTGGGTTGAGGTTTTTCGGTTCAAAACAAAAAAAATGAAAATAAGATAGAGTTTTTTTTTGTTTTTTGTTTTTTGTTTTTTGCAATTAACCCCTTTTCTTATGTAGGTCATACAAAAAAGTCATCACCGACACCGACACCGACACAAGCTGTCATTTTTCTAGTTGAAATTGGGATTTGGTATCCAAAGACATTACACATTGATGTCCGTGGAGTGTTGGGGGTAAAATTGATCAAGTACTTGTTAGTGTGGAGTGGGGTTATAACTTATAACTTTTTTTAAAAAAAAAATATGAACCCTTCATTGATTTTGTGGAAAGACAAAGTGAGGGGAGGTGTGTGTGTGAACATTGGCATCAAGCGGTGGGTTGGTGGAAGTGGAGTACTTAAATAAAATAATCAGTATTACTAACTCTTCTTCTTTCTTTGTAGGATTGTGATTATAGATTATCATTTCAGCCTTATTCCTCTGTATGAATATGATAATAAGACACTATCTTATCGTTTTTCTTTTGTATATAAGAAGAAAGAAAGATGTAGTTAGAGCATGAACAACAAAGCTCCCCATTTGGGGAGCTTAAGCTCCATTTTTTTTATTACAAAAATGCCATTAAGTTTCCCACTTAAGTTCTCCAATAAAAATATTCTTTCAACAATGCACAAACTCCAACACTTTTACAGTTTTACATACCTCATCATCTTTATATCCACTAATTTAATATTTTTACAGAAAAATGGTTAAAAATTTGAAAAATTCATAGAAATTTTTTCTCATATCCAAATAAAACAAACCAAGTCTCTATTTGTATGTAAAAATGTTTACTTTAATACATGAAAAAAATATTTTTTTAAAAAAATATTTTATGGCTAAAAATTGGCAAAAGGAAGAAATGGAGGAAAAGTAAATGATGATGACATTTGGAAAAGGAGAAGTGCGCAGGAAATTGGCAGGCGGTTCTCTTCAAAAAGTTGTCAAACGACTTAGTTTTGTTTGAATTTGTAAATTTACTACGTCATTTTCATGGATGCTTTGCCTGATTTTTTTTTTTAAGAACGGGAGCTTAGTTTGCTCATGAAATCACTTTATGCTTAATTAAGTATCCGAAGAAACCTTTGTTGTTTTGCTTAATCTCCATGAATCTCCTAAGCCCAATGGTTAGCTCCTTTGTTGTTCCTACTCTTAGTTAATTAATTAATTAATCTTGGAGTTAATTTAGTTATCAAAAAAAGAAAGAAAGTAAGATGTGTTATAAATTAACCACCAAATAGAACGAAGAGTATGAGAGAAAGAGAGAGAGAGAGAGAGAGAGAGAGAGAGAGAATTTATTCAGAGGAATCGCAGTCCATACCAATAGCATTCCACTCATCGGTATTTATAGTCGAAGGAGGGATGCAAATAATAGAGCATTACAGAGGGGGATGAGTTTCTGCACTACACCATTCAATGCAATATGTTCACGTGCCTATGGGGTGCCTATGGGTAGGCCAGAAGACTTTCATAACACTCCCCCTTGAACATAGCATTGTAAGTTGGCTAAGTGTATCTCGTTAAAAACCTTTAAGTCGAAAAACCAGTAGGGAAAAAAAAATCGGACATAAGGAAAAACGTACACAACTTAGGCCACCAATTGTGTGCATGGGCTGTCTCGTTAAAAACCTTTTCATGGAAAACCCAGTGGGAAAAAAACCATGATAAAGGGAAAAAGAGTACAACCATATATGCTCCCCCTTGAACCGACAAGGGTCAAGAGAAGTCACCTTTGTAAATCTCGTAGATTTCGCATCCCAATATTGTGAACATGCTTTCTGAAGGTTGTAGTGGGAAGTGCCTTCGTAAATAAATCTGCAGCATTATCACTTGATCGAACATATTGGATGCTAACCTCTTTCTTCTTTTCAAGTTCCTGGGTGTATAAAAAGAGCTTCGGGGGGATATGTTTGGACCTGTCACTTTTGATGTATCCATCTTTACTTTGGGCGACACATGCGGCATTGTCTTCAAATAATACTGTCGGGTCTTTGTTGACATATAGTCCACTGGCATTTTGAATATGTTGAGTCATAGATCGTAGCCATACACACTCTCGATTGGCTTCATGAAGTGCGATCATCTCAGCATGATTTGACGATGTAGCAACTAGCGTTTGCTTTTGAGAGCGCCAGGAAATTGCAGTACCACCCATCGTGAAGACATAGCCGGTCTGTGATCTGGCCTTATGAGGATCAGACAAATAACCTGCATCTGCAAAACCAATCAGTTCAACCCTAAATCCTTTGGGATAAAATAATCTCAAATCGATCGTCCCTTGAAGATAACGAAATATGTGTTTGATACCATTCCAGTGTCTCCGTGATGGAGATGAACTATATCTTGCCAATAGATTTGTAGCAAATGCTATATCTGGTCTGGTACAATTAGCAAGGTACATAAGAGCTCCAATAGCACTTAAGTATGGTACTTCAGGACCAAGTATTTCTTCATTATCTTCACAAGGACGAAATGGATCTTTTTCAATATTCAGTGATCTAATCATGGGGTTAGTGAGAGGGTTTGCCTTATCCATATAAAAACGCTTCAAAACCCTTTTTGTGTAATTTGATTGGTGTACAAATTTTCCACTATAAAAGTGTTCTATTTGTAAACCAAGACAGTATTTGGTCTGCCCAAGATCTTTCATTTCAAATTCTCCCTTTAGGTAATCAACTGCTTCTTTGATTTTCTTGGGAGTTCCAATGATATTCAGATCATCTACATAGACATCGATAATAGCAAATCCAACTGTCGTTTTCTTTATAAAAACACACGGACATAATTGATCATTCACATATCCGTCTTTTAACAAATGCTCACTTAAACAATTATACACATGCGACCGGATTGCTTCAATCCATACAAAGGATCGTTGTAGTTTAATTGCACATAATTCTTTAGGCTTTGAGCTCGCTGCTTCGTGCACTTTAATTCCATCGAGAATTCTCATATAAATATCGGCATCTAATGATCCGTATAAATAAGCCGCTACAACATCCATGAGATGCATATCTAGATTTTTCGAAACCGATAGGGTCGATTAGATATCCGAACGTAATAGCATCCATTACAGAGAATACGCTTTCTTCATAATCAATCCTGTGCCTTTGAGAAAAACCTTGTGCAACAAGGCGAGCCTTGTATCTCACAATCTCATTTTTCTCATTTCGCTTTCGAACAAAAATCCATCGTATCCAATGGGTTTCACGCCTTCCGTGTGAGAATGATAGATCCAAATACTTTTCGCTTATTCAACGAATTTAATTCAAACCTTCATGGCATCTATCCATTTGATCTTGTCATGCCTCTTTTGACATTCGATACAGATTTTGGCTCGGGATCATCCCCCGCATTAATTTCTTGGGATACCGAATAAGAGAATATATCATCAATATTCTTCATTTCATCTCGGTTCCATATTTTTCCATTACACAAGTAATTAATGGAAATCTCATGGTTATCATTACTGGCTTACTAGATTTGCATGATCGTATGTTTCTTCTCGAACAATTTCACGATCGTGTGTTTCTTCTCGAACACTTTCATGTGATCGGGGATTTTCAATCACTTTCCTTTTTGAGGATTTTTATCCTTTCAACCAATGGGTCGCCCACGCTCAGCGTGTCTTAGATTCATTTGCCATT
Source organism: Codonopsis lanceolata (assembly GCA_013146195.2). Taxonomy (NCBI): domain Eukaryota; kingdom Viridiplantae; phylum Streptophyta; class Magnoliopsida; order Asterales; family Campanulaceae; genus Codonopsis; species Codonopsis lanceolata. Next base: position 152,493,155 of record CM028379.1, on the reverse strand, counting down.
TTATTATTTGGCGCCCTTTTGGTATTTCAATTCGGGCAGAGCATTTATAGTAGCCTACATGTGACTTTGTCACTCTCTTTGTATCTATAAATGCATCCGGCAACCGATTCGCTACATTTTGTAAATGTATGATCTTTTGAACTTCCAACACGTTGCTTTGTGGGAGGGTCAAGGTGCAATAACGATGATGTGCACCACTTGATCTCTCTTCCCACTTGTTTCCCTTCTTCACCTAAAGGTGGAAACTTGTCTTCATTAAAATGACAATCGGCAAAGCGTGCCGTAAAGACGCCACCCGCTTTTGGTTCAAGATATTTTATTATAGAAGGGATTCATACCCAACATATACTCCCAATCTCCTTTGTGGTCCCATCTTTGTGCGTTGTGGTGGAGCAATTGGTACATATACCGCACAACCAAAAACTCTTAGATGGGATAGATTCGGCTCGCCCAAATGCCAACTATATTGGGGAGTATTTGTGATATGCACTTGGCCTCGAGGCGAATCGGCCGCATGTAAAACAAAGATGACCCCATACGTAAGTAGGCGCTTTGTTCTCATCATTAATGGTCTGGCAATGAGTTGAATACGCTTGATCAACGATTCAGCCAAACCATTTTGTGTATGAACATGGGCTACTGGATGTTCAACATCAATCCCTATTGCCATACAATAATCATTGAATGCTTGAGATGTAAATTCACCAAAGATTATCAAGTCTCACTTTCTTGATCATATAATGGGAATTGTGCTCTCAGCTTGATTATTTGTGCAAGGAATTTGGCAAATGCCGTATTACGAGTTGATAATAGACATACGTGCGACCATTTGCTAGAAGCATCAATCAATACCATAAAGTATTGGAATGGTCCACTTAGTGGATGGATAGGTCCACATATATCACCCGAATTGCTCCAAAAACGATGGTGATTCATATCCAACTTTAGTTGGTGATGGTCTAATTATCAACTTTCCTTGAGAACAAGCCTCACAAAGGAGTTCATTAGATTGAAAAATCTTCTGGTTTTTCAATGGATGACCACTAGAATTCTCTATAATTCTACGCATCATTATTGATCCTGGATGCCCCAATCTATCATGCCAGGCTTTAAATGTTTCAGTAAACTTCAGGTTTACTGTAGAATATGATTCAAATATTCTTATGATTGTACTATACAATCCAGATGATAGAGATGACAATTTCTCCAATATACACTTGCTTCCTAAGTGTTTGAGGTAATGCAAAGATATTCATCATTCCCCTTATTCATAGTCTCAATATGATATCCATTCGCATTTAATGTCTTTGAAACTTAACAAGTTTCTTTGAGACTTAGGAGAGAATAATGCATTATTTATTATGAATTTCGTGCCTCCAGGCATTAAGAAAATTGTCTTGCCAAATCCTTCAATTATTTTGGCATTACCAGATATAGTGTTGACATTAGCATTGTCAATTTTGAGATAAGAAAAATATTTCTTATTTTTAAGTATGGTATGCGTAGTAGCGCTATCTGCAAGACATAAATCTCCTCCTTGAATTTTGGATTCAGACATATTTGTGATCTATTTCAATATGAGAGAAAGTAAAATAAGATGAATAAATATGATAACACATTGAATGCAAAATGCATATATAAACTTTATTGTAAGCATGCTAGTATACATAAGAAAAAGCAGATAATGTTCCTACATAACAACATGTTACTTTTTCCACGCTTTTATCTTAAACTCTGACCATAGCTTCATTCCTATGTTCATTTATTGTTCATGACCAATATCATCACTAATGGTATTGGTCATGTCGACGAAGCCATATCACCGAAATCAAAATGAAGATCTTCGGATCATTTTCAAGGAAATTTGTCTCTACATTCTTTCCTTTTGTGATCTCTCATAAAGATCAACTAGATGTTTGGCCGTTCTAAGCATGTGCGTGCCCGTGGCTGTCATGCCACACCTAAAACATGAACTCTCTTCATTGTTTGGACGCACATTTTGCCTACTCGAGGAGGTGTTTCTATCATCATCTCTGCTCCACTTCAGTGGCGAGAGGAATTTCCATTATACTGATGATGATGATGGCGGCGATTTAAAATTATTTCGCCCACGGCCTCTTCCTCGGCCTTGATTTCGACCACGACCCCGGCCTTGTCCATGATTTCCTTGGCCCCGACCACGACCACTACCACGCCCACGCTCTTGACCTTCATCATACATAGTCTCATTCGCTTCAGGGAATGGGGCTGAACCAGTCGGTCGAGATTCATGATTCTTCATTAGAATCTCATTATTTTGTTCAACTACAAGTAGGCAAGAGATCAATTCAGAGTACCTTTTAAAACCCTTCTCTCGATATTGCCGCAGAGCATATTCGAGGCATGAAATGTGGAGAAAGTCTTCTCCAACATATCATATTCAGTGATGGTTTCCCCACATAATTTCAACTGTGAGGTTATTCTATACATCATTGAACTATATTCATTAATGGTTTTAAAATCTTGTAGGCGGATATGAATCCAATCATAGTGTGCTTTTGGGAGAATGACCGTTCTCAAATGGTCATATCTTTCGTTCAAACTCTCCCAAAAGACGAGTGGATCATTCACCGTGAGGTTCTCCATCTTTAGGTCTTCGTGGACATGGTGTCGTAGGAAAATCATGGCTTGAGTCCGGTGTTGGTTATTTATCTATTCACTATTATTTTGTTGGATAGTATTTTCGAGGCTTCTGGCGGCCAGGTGGGTTTCGGCATCTATTTTCCAAGACATATAGTTTTTCCCAGTTATGTCGAGCCTTTCAAATTCAAGCTTAGTAATGTTTGCCATTTGTGAAGAAAAACTATAAAAATGAAACATATATATATATATATATATATATATATATATATATATATATATATATATATATAAAATGATGACATGGAAATTTTATTCATACGATAATTAATCAGTACATGTTAAAATGTAGATTGAAAGCTATTGTAATTGCTAACAGGACATACATGATACAAAGCAAGATAATAAAAATCTCAAAATCATTTGGAGGGAATTCAGCAACAAAAACCATTGCAGTGCATGCAATAACAAGTATGATAATAATCATCAACATTGGAGGGAACATTTTTGTAGAAGAATATATGATATTGAGAGTTTGTAAGGAGATAGTAAAAATGTGAGTAATCTATTAAAATGTTACGGTATATATGGAGAGAAAAATGACCGTTTATGACCGTTAACTAGCCGTTTATTACCGTTGGAGGAGATAAATAAAAATCAGTAACTAGCCGTTTATAGCCGTTAACTAGCCGTTATAGGATAGGGGTAAAAATGTAAAAATTCTGATTTAATAGAATTACATTTATATTATGAATAAATATAAAACTTATTAGGAGCAATAAATAAAATAACTCCGCATGAATATTTTTCTAGTCAACTTTATACAGCTATTATATAGCATACATATATATTCACGCCACGCTACTCGGCAAGCCTTTCTGTGGGTGTTTGTAAGTCAGTAATAAATATATATGTATATAAAGTTATTCATATATATAAAATTGAAATATATATAAATATTCAGTTTATAGCTTGGGGTTATTTTCGCACAAGCATCAACGAACATATATATTATGCGTTAAATAATAAATTATTATTTCGTCATCTCACCATATATTATCGACGGTGGCTCAGCCAACCTTTTCTTAATAATGGTGATATACGATATATATTGAAGTAAAACAGAGACGTAATATAAAGAATATATCGGTAGAAAATTTTACCGATTGAGATTGTTAATAGTAGAACAATCGTGCTGATAACGTGTTATAAATTAACCACCAAATAGAACGAAGAGTATGAGAGAAAGAGAGAGAGAGAGAGAGAGAGAGAGAGAGAGAGAGAGAATTTATTCAGAGGAATCGCAGTCCATACCAATAGCATTCCACTCCTCGGTATTTATAGCCGAAGGAGGGACGCAAATAATAGAGCATTACAGAGGGGGATGAGTTTCTGCACTACACCATTCAATGCAATATGTTCACGTGCCTATGGGGTGCCTATGGGTAGGCCAGAAGACTTTCATAACAAGATGTAGTTAGTGCAGGGGTGGGGTGGGGAATTAGTCCATGACCAAATTACTTCTTGTAAAAGAGAAAGAGAATAATGCCTTCTAGTGGCTTTGAGTTTTTGCCTTTATATTTGTTTCTTGTACAAAATCTCATCTCTATTACATCTTTTTCTTTCTTTTTCTTTTTTGGGACCTCACATTTTGTAAAGTCTCAACTTTACTACTGGACCACCCCTTAGGGTTTACTTCACCTATTTCAGGACATATTTTTATCTATAAATAAATACTTGATTTTCCTCATACCAAACAAAATTTCTCCAAATTTTGTAGATATTTGAGATAAAGATGATATAGTACGTAAAATTATTAGATTTTTTATTTGGGTAATTTATGAGTATGGATTGAGTATAAAATATGAGCAAATAAGATATTCTAAGTTATAGGGAGTACTAATTTTTTCTATACGGTGGTGAATAAAATTTTAATTATATATATATATATATATATATATATTCATGCTATTTAATCGAATTCACTAAGCGTAATACATTAAATAATCAAAATTACTATAATACCCTTACTTCCATTAAAATAAAAACAAAAAAACCCTTACTTCAATTGCAACAACCCCAACCCCTCGAATTCATTTCACAACAAACTAACGCTCCTTCTCTCTGCTCTCTACAAACACTCAACTCAAACTCAACTTCTTTCCCAACTCAACTTGAGAAATGTATTTTAATCACAATGAAAATGAAGATGTTCACGTGGATTTTCATTTTCAGGTAACTTCATATAATGTATTTTTTTATTTTTAAAATGATTTTAAAACAATTTTTATATAAAAAAATCGTAACCAAAAAAACATCTGCTAGGTTAAAACGGTTGTTTAGCAAAACAACCACAAGTATCTAGCGAATGTTTATTAAAAAAGACGTTGCATGTGAGTGAATGTGTTGCAATATAGTCATTGAACAATAGCGGATGTTTATCAATATATCCGCTTGTTGGTAGCGGATGATTTGAATTAGATCCGCTCCTCCTTGGCGGCTGTTTCATATTTTTTGTTGGGAAATTGCTTTAAAAAAATATTCTAAAATAGGTAGTAGGATAAGATATCCTTATGAAATCTAATTAGTTTTTAAATATGTTTAATTGCTATTTTTTTTATATTATTACCACTTTGAAAACGAGCAAAATCTATTTACGGGCGTATCTTTTTTTTGTTTTTGTGAAGGATGAAAAATTTAATTGATCAAGAGGCGACAGAACAATTGGTTTAAGATACCGGACGTCTTGAGGAAATGTATTTTTACGTGAAGAGAGTTAAAACTGAAGATGGTGAAACTCGTAAAGTATGGCTCAGTTGTGAGAAGAGTGGAAACCCTCGGTACGATGATAAGAAATCTTTAAAAGATGTAAAGAGAAAATGTTAATAAAAAGGTTAAATGTAGATTCGAAGTGTTTTGGTGGAAGTAAAAGATAATAGTTGAAGAGTTTAAGTTAGCGAGTTTAACAATACCCACAACCATCCACTAATAAGAGAATAAAATTGACACACTACTGCAACGAAGTTGACAAAAGCTAAGATTCAAAGGGTTGATCAACTTTATAGTGATAATGTGAAGCTAAAACAAATATTAAATATATTGAAGATGGAAAATCCTGAAAAAACATGTAGATAATGCCCTGGTAAGTATCAGAAAGAAGAAAATGAGATCTCAATAAAAAAATTGAGTATTTTTTAAATCAGATGGGGCAACGTGGATATATTTTCTGGTACAGGGCAAAAAACGTCGGTAAAAAAAAGGTATTGACTGATGTTATGTTTGCTCATCCGAAGACCCTTGACATGTTGGTCTTATTTTCGTATGTCTGGATGCAACATACATGACTAATAAGTATGACATGTCGTTATTTGTATATATATAATGATAAGGGTAGATTTATCAATCCAAAATCTCACTTTCTCTCCTATCTTCTCCCCATTTTCTCTCTCATCACCATCATTTCTTCTCTTTTAATTATGTATAAACATTTTTCTCTCTTTAAATATGAAAAATAGTAACTAAAACAAAAATAATAGTTCTAGAATCAAGAAAACAAAAATATAAGAGGTTAGTAAAATAAAAATAATTTATGGAAAAATCCATTATAAAAATAAAAGTTACAGAATCAACAAAAGACAAATAATTTAATGCGGAGGTTAGTAAAATAAAATAGTTTACAGAACAAAAGTTTAAACCAAGTTCTTAAAAATATATATGTAAAACAAAAATACATTAGTAAAATAAAAATATTTGATGGAACAAAAATAATAGTTACGAAGTCAATAAAACAAAAAAAATTTAAATTGAGGTTACTAAAATAATAAAAATAATTTACGGAACAAAAGTTTAAGACAAATTCTTAAAAATAGCTATGTAAAAAAATACATTAGTAAAATAAAACATATTTGATGGAACAACAATAATAGTTATGGAATCAATAAAGCAAAAATAATTTAAACTGAGGTTAGTAAAATTATAGAAATAATTTACGGAACAAAAGTTTAAAACAAATTCTTAAAAATAGTTATGTAAAACAAAAATACGTTAGTAAAATAAAAATATTTGATGGAACAAAAATAATAGTTACAGAGTCAATAAAACAAAACAATTTAATTTGAGGTTAGCAAAATAATAAAAATAATTTACGGAACAAAAGTTTTCTGTAAAAATAGCACTTAAAAATAAAACAAAAATAATTGTTACGAAGTCAATAAAACAAAATATATGATGAAAGTTAGGAAAATTAAAATAATTTATGAAACAAGAATAATAGCTAACGGTAAAAATAATTTCGTCCTTTTGATTTTAGCTTATTTTTTATCAAAAAATTCTTTATTCATAAAATACAAATATAATTTAATAAAAATAATCATTCAAAATGAATAATTTATTTGAGTTCAGATTCTCTTTGCATGACAGAAAAAATTTAAGTTTGTTCGAAGACATTCATTTTATAGAGTTTTTGAATAATATGAAGTGTTTGGGATTATCAGACCATGTATTGACACTTAAAATTGGTGTTCCAGTAATGCTATTGAAAAACATTCATCATGTTGGGTTGTGCAATGGAACAAGACTAATCATCACAAATCTTGGGGATTACATTGTTGAAACAATTTTTTTGAAAGGAAGTAATGTTGGAGAAAATGTTTTTATCCCAAGATTGTCATTAACTCCATCCGATGTAAGATTGTCTTTCAAGTTCCAGAGAAGACAATTTTCATTGCTGGTATCATATGCAATGATAATTAACAAGTGTCAAATTCAATAATTGCACGTATGTCTCTTTTTGAAGAAACCAATATTTATCCATGGGCAGGGATATGTCGCAGTTAGTGTAACAAATTATTTTCGTTTGAAGATATTGATATGCGACGAAGATGAAAAACCAACTAATAAGACAACAAATGTTGTGTATAAGGAGACTTTTTAGAATCTATAATGATTAGTGATATATTTATGTGTAATTGTTAATAAACTGATTCTTCTTATTTTATCATTTAAGATATTTTATCCTCTTTATTTTGTTTATGCACGATTTAGTTGACGTGCGTTTAACGCACGTGTTAAAAAAACTAGTTGTAAATAAAAAAGGGGTTACGTGTTATTTGCCAATACTACAAGGGGTATCATTATGCAATTAACCAATATAATAAATTGAATTACTTGGTCGTACCATATTACATATACAATATGGCCAAGAAATCCAATAAGTAACTCCAGGTTTTCGGGCCCACTTGGATGTGAATCCATCAACGTCCAACCATACTCATCGTCGTCGTCATTATCATCATCACCCTCTCGTCGTCCTCTACCACGACCCACTCTGCCTCTGTTAGGTGCTCAGCCTCCTATCTATTATCGACCCCACCCAAATCATCCTCGTTAACTAAATGTTGAGATTTACCCTTCCCACACCACGTATGCTCAAACCACCCATGCCCCTACTATTCGCGCCACCCATGTTGCTACCACTCGCGCCACCCATGTCGCTACCACATGAGCCACCCACATGAAATTTCGACTCGTCCATCATATGTAATGAGCTTTTATCTCCTCATCTTCTCTCGATATAGGTGAAGGACCACTTCCCCTTGGTGGAATAGAAATAGGAGGCGCAAATGGAATATCAACATCATATGTGCAGACTCTCGTATGATCTCCGTGAATGGGAATCCACATATAAGCATCCTCATCAGTGGATGTGGTTGTATGTGCCTATGCTCGACCAGTGGCTCTTCTACGTGTCGAAACAATCACAACCCTGTTATGTAGTTTACCCCGATCATCTGCTGTGCTTGATGTCCATGTCCACGTCGACCTCCTCCTTCCTCCTTCCATCCATTTCAAAAAAATAAAAATAAAATTAGCAACTTAGGTTATGAATTGATAAATTATATATAAAAAAATTCTATATATACATATACACATATTACATAAGATTTTTTTTTTAAAAAAACATGTTGTTCATTAAAAAAATCAAAACTTCTATTACAAGTATGTGGAAGTTTTATGAAACATCCGTTACAAAGCAGCATAAGTTTTATAAAACTTTCGCTACCCATCGGCGATAATTTTTACCGCTGTGAGAGAAGGCAAACTCAGGAACGGAGTGTCAATTTTTTTTTTTTTTTTGGAGAGATAGAGTTGGTTTGTGAAAATTGTTAGGGTTTAGTTGTTTTGAATGTTTTAATTTGAGAGAGGGGTTTAGATGTCATAAAATCAATTTTTATGGATGCCAATGGTTATTATTAATTGGAGGGTAGTATAGTAATTTGACTATTAAATGGTGTTAGGAACTTAGGATCGGGTGTTACGGTGAAATGTTACAATTTTGCGCACGTTCGTCGTTCTGTCTTCGGTCTCTTAAGTTCTCTGTCCGTCACTCCCTGTCACGACGACGACGCCGGTGCTCTCTCCTTCTCTCTTGGTGATTCCGTTCTTTGTTGTTGTTGTTGCTGGAGCTCTCTCTTCAACTGTTCACAAAGCTTTTCCTCCCCTTGGAACTCGGTAAATTTGAATAAGGGTAGGTCCCGCGACGCCTATCAAATACGCCGGACGGGGTCAAAGGCGGAGCGCCGCCTCTCCCACCGGCCTGGCCGCCTCATCGGAGATCGGTCACAGTCACAGGTACGCTCTCTGTCCTACTCTATCTTTTTCTATTTTCTGCTCTTTTCCCTCCCTCCATCTCACAATAACACGCGCACACACAACACGTACCTTGAAGTATAATTCTTCATTTTCGATCAAAGTAGCATCCTTAACAAAGCTAACTTTTAAGGAACAAATAATAAGTATAAAGAAAAATACCTAAGCGACCCCCCCCCCCCAATAACTCCTTTCCATTTACCTTCTTTGATGCTTTATTTGATTTTATGAGGGTAAAAAATGGTGAGAGAGAAGAATCTTCATGTTTCATTTCATTCATCGAATGAAAAATTGGGTTGCGCAAATAAAGAGATACAATTCAGTTTTATGCATCAGTTTTTGTTATTTAATTGTACTGATTAATACTATATGGTTACAAATTACAATACTTTGGTTGCCATAACTATTCCGAATACTGGTCATTGGCCAGACACTGAGTAAACTGAAGAGTATGCATCCCATCACATTATTTGGCAAACTTTTAATAGCCGGTTTTTGTTGTGGGTATCATTACTCATTACAATATTCCTGTTAATTTTTGTCATAATTTAGGTCCCTAAGCAGTAGTGCCTTTTTAATTTTTCGTTTTGTTAGAAAAATGAGTGTTTTTTAAAGTGATAAAGTTTCCAACTTTAGAATTAAACGCTGAATCCTCGTGCGGTACCTTTCTTTGAAAAGAAAATGAAAGAAACAAAAAAAAAATTCAATTATGGATTCTTCTTCATGCATAGTTGTAGTTGACTAGTAGTTACTCATAATTAGGAATATATGTTGGTACCTATTATTTGTGCCAATTTTTAAGTGTTTCATAAGTTTGAGAGCTAAAGCCATAATTCATTCTTAATCCTGTGAAAATATAAATGAAGTTACAAATTATGCAATTATGTCATTAATCAATAAAAATTAGGGGTATTGATGTTCTTCTGCTATAGTAACCCGCTTATCCTTTAATTGGACTTCTGGTTGAAATTTTCCTAACTGTGGGTATTTGCTTTGTGCCAATTTCTTTGCAGTTAATTTGACTCAGCATCTTATTCTCTGGTGATGAAGATGTACGTAACTATCATCTCGTTGTGCAACCACTTTGATCACAATAACTCTTTGGCGCTATGTTTAGCAAAAAATTATCCTGTTTGAGCAAATTATTTACTCGGTTTGAACATTGTGCAGACTCAAAGCCAATGCTAGTGTACTCTCAAATTTTGAAGTCTTTGACTTTCTACAATCTAGAAAGGCTGGAAAAGATCCCACACGGGTCATTGCTCCTGTAGCCCCTTCAGAATACAAGGTTGTACTCGATATATCTTTGGTTTCTTTTTACTATAGTATATATATGTTAATGTTTGTGTGACAGGTTTGCTTTTGTTTATTCATTTTAGGTTTATGATTATTTAGAGCAATCTGCTTCTAGCCCTCAAACAAGACTCAAGAGAGAGCATCAATGAGTTTGTGGAGAAGAGTAAAAAGTACAACCTTGCAAAAGCTGAGATATTAAACATAATCAACATTACACCAATTTCTGTGGAAGAAATTGACCCGGTAAGTCAGTATTTCACTATGGTAATTTCTACTTGAAATTCTGTCGCGTTGAATGTACTTAAACCACCACATGTGCTTTTTTATGTACTTGTTAGACCCTCATGCGGTCATGCCCATTTCTCTGTTGATGCTTATGACTATTGACATGCTAGTAAAAGTTGGCATGCTAATAAACTTTTACGCTAATGACCAGCTTAACAAGTAAGAGTTGGACGAGAAGGAATAGATGATAGTCATGATCATTGGTCTACTGTATGTATTGAGTTTTGTTTAGCAATTTAGAATCAGGCGACAAGAATGGGTGAGAATCAGATGAGACGGAATAGGTGATTCCATTGACTATCCAATTCTCACATTTAGTAGACTATATTGGTTGGAATGGTGGTTAAGACTCTCAAGACTTCAGTGGCTATTGTTTTCCGGGAATAGGGAAATCACTTTTGTGTTCCTGCCCAAAACCATTCCTTCATAGTGGTTTTTCTGGGGGATGAAAAGCCCTTCAAAAATTTAAATTAGAAAAACTTGCACCAAATTGGAGTCCTGAAACTTGATTCCATGATCTTAAAGATGTGCCTTATAGTGATGAAACATCCAATAACGATAGGGCACACATTCAGTATTAACCATTTATGATTATGTTCAGTTTATGATCCAACCATAGAAGGATCCTTACTTCAGAAAAAAGTTAGTATACATCTTTAATGTGAATGTTGTTTAAGAAAAAAGTTAGAAGTATAACATATAGAGTAACCTAAAAGAACACTATGAACAATGTCATCTCCCTCATTCTTTAAAATCGAAACCTGAAATGGTAACTTCTTCACTAAGAAAATAAAGAAAATGTTCAAATAAATTAAAAACTAAACAGAATTGGGGTTACTTTGTAGCTCCTTCTATCATTGTGTGGACAGCAGGACGAAGGAGTTTGTCTTTGAGGAAGTCCTGCCCAAAGTCAAGGAGAACACCGTAGAGCAGAGCACTCCTACATATCATGACCAGTTTTGAACTAGTTACTTGCATTAGAATAGGCCAATCCAGAACTGGCCATCCGTAGTGTTTTTTTTTCTTTGAATGGCCTGAACATTCCATACTTAACAGTCTTAAGTTGATCTAGCAGAGCGGGCAAGAAAAAATTTATGCAAGAACCATCTTTAAAAAAAAATTAGCTAGAATTAGCTCTTGCCGATCTATGTAGAGCTTTCTGATTATCATGGATGTGTTATGGAACCAGTTAGAGATATCCAAAAAATTGGACGATACGCAGATAACTGAAAACATACAGCTTTGTAATTATCAAGGATATGTGATAGAACCAGTTAAAGGTATTCAAAATTGGATGTGACTCAGATAACATAAAACATGCACATGGACAATGATTGACATAGATCTCTCTGATTCCATCTTTGTTTACTTTTGAAGATCTGTACCATATATACGACTTTAAAGAAGTTATGCAAGGGCCAACCTTTTACAGAATTTAAGCATGACTCTCTCTCTCCCTCTCTCTCTCTCTCTCTCACAGACACACACATGTATTGATTCAAAAATAGTTATTATGTGAAACAATTACCTCAAGTTTTCTGGAAGAACATGGGGGAACTCATTTACATACAGTGAGCCTTCCTTGCGCAGCTTTATGATTACACCCTTGCCCATCATCCAAAACAAATACCTGTTTGACAAAGAATTGATGTGCATTAATAAATGAGAGGACTATGTTACTTTGATACTTTGTCAACAGAATATCCATGATCAACCACCAGAACAGTGACGTAGTTAAAAGAAACTCACACTAATATCAAGAATTTTTTAAGTACTTTATGCAGTTTTGGTTATCCTGTCAGAAAGAAGTCCCAAATACAACATATAGGACTCCAAAATTTTATACACCCTCCATCCCTATTGAGTGGCCCGTTTTTAAAAATCTTTTGTCCCTAAATGAGTGTCCCTTATGTCGAATTTACTAAATTCACATTGTTATCTATCATTTACTAATGTGTACTTGCAATTCTATAGTGTGGATGCTAAGTCATTCATTTTATGTACTACTAAAATGACCTAAAAGTCAATTTCCTAAATTTTCACAAAAAAAATAAAATAGGATACCCAATCAGGGTCGGAGGGAGTACTGAAATTTGGGTTCCGGAAATCACATGAAACCTATGAATTTAATGCCCAGGTCATCAGTGAGGCCGCAGAGATCAGGTTCCTTGTATGTGTAATAAGGCACATATGCCTGACGCCAAGTAAAGAGAGGGATAGATTACAAACCTGGTACCTGGTTTGGGCTTTGAAAAATGGAAGTTGATGACGGCCAAAAAATCTGGAAGGAAATTGTGGCCTAGGGAGTGGTGTTTGGTTGAGAAATTTGTGCAAGGCATTCAACCTAACAGGGAGTACATTCATCTAGCAGAACCAAACTTCCACGACCATCGAAATCTGAAATAATCATGAATGTCATGCATTGATATTGCAAAGATTACCTTTTACAGGCGGTCTCAAATCCACACTTCCCAAATAAGTTTTTAGTTAATCTTCTCAAATCTTCAGCATACAACCGGGTTAAAGTCATATTGAGAGTTAGCTGTCTATCACAAGAAATCTTCTAAAATTACCCTGGAATGAATATCAAAATCTAAAATTTAAAATGTTCTAGTCATCATCTTTATGCCTCGAGAAGATGAGGTATACATATACTCACAAATATGTACATATATCTACACATATTTGGAGGGGCATAAGAAAACCAGAATTTGCGGCTTTAGCTATAAGAAACAGAAGGGAATGGCAAGCAGTTGAATGTCTCCCTTTCTCGGATCTCCGGTTCATTAAAATCGTCAGTGGTGCTCATGTTTGGGGAGTTAACAGGCCTTCAAACAAATGAATGGTCAGCCTTTGTTTTCTCGAAGACTAATTGTATTGGGTTGTGAGGCAGAAATTAGAATAGGGAAGGCAAAGGAGGGAGCAAACGAAGCAGGAGGTGCTGCAGAATGCTTTTCTCTTTCGTATCGATCTGGGGAGGAAGGACAAAGGATTTTGGAGCAAAGCATGGCTCGAAAAGCGTCGTAGTGAGGTAGTGATCCTAATGCTATTTTTTGTTGTTTAAGTGGTAAAGACGGAGCTTTTCCTCAGACTGGCTTGAGAAGGCCAGACTCACTTGGTCAACCTTGCTCCGGCAGACACTAAAAAAGGCCTTGCTCCCTTTTACTGAGGGAGATAGGAGATTGCATTCTCGATTTTAAAATAATTCACTATAGACATTCATAAGAACTTCCAGACATTCTGCTTGGGACATAGATACATTGAAAATTTTGTCAAACTATCTGTAGATTTATGCAGCCCAGAGGCCTGCAGTTTTTTTATTGGTGTGAATTAACTTCTCCATTATGATTTGTTTAAATGATTAAAAAGGCTGCCTAACAGTCTAGCTGAAATGTATTAGGAATTTTTACATTGAAGTTTATTGGATTTCTTGTGCCAAGAGTTCTACCTTTAAGCTAGACTGTTAGGCAGTGAGGAGGTTCCATCCGTGCAGTAAAGGAGGCAAGTCCACACTAACAGTATATACGAAACAGAAACTGCCAATTTATCAAACAAAAACAGTGGGACTTGAACTTTTATGGTCATGATATGGCAAGATTTGTAACGGTAATTCTTAATGCTACAATTTGTTAGATATCATCACGAGTTTTCGTGTTCATGAGATTCATAAGGTGGTTTCATTTACCCATGAAAGTTTTGTTGATAGGATTATGTCTACCGTTTTTCACAGACTAAAAGTTTTTTCAGTTTTGAGTTTAATTACATGTTAGTTCTTGTTACCATATTTTTAAATTTGAAGAATTGTCTCACCACTCCAGTGATGGTGGTGTTAAAGACATTCCAACAAATAACAATGGATTACACAAAGCATGGGCTAGTACTGTGTCTGGATATTACCTGCTGGAATTTATTCAAATGGGTTTCTGTGCCCTTTGTCGGAAGTTTAAGTTTAAGTTTAAGTTTAAGTTTAAGTTTAAGTTTTTAGTTTTTTTGGTACTGAACCAAGTAGGGTTAGTTAAGCTATGTATTTTTCTTTAGGATTTAACATTAATTGAAAAAAACATTTTTTTTTATTTTTTTATGTTTCTGATAAATTTTCGGAAGACAGGGTTCTTTTAATCACATTTTTTAAAGTAGAATAATTGTTTTGATTATGTTGAAAGTTCGATAATAGAAAAGGAGTTGAGTTGGCCAAGTGAATTTTGTTGTAAGTTGACATAAGATTATTAGTTGTATTCCATGTAGCTTAAGTTGTAAGTTGCAAGTTCTTATTAATGGACTCTTTGTTAAAAGTTGCAAGTGGTTAAAAATGTCATTTTCTTTAAAAAAAATTGACTTTCAAATGGGGACTCTTTGTCCAGAGCAGAGAAAGTATTTTATTTTTTATATCATAATATATGTTGGACATAATTTTTTTTCAAAATTATTATTATATTATATTTTTATACCTATAATTGAAGATAATAATTTACTACCCATAAATAATTACCAATATGTATCAAAATTTGATTTTGATAACTATATAGCAAGTACCACTATTGACTTTCCCTACGTACAGTCTCCTCGGTCCTCATCCTAATCCACTATATAGAATTCCTTGGACAATAATTTGCTCAAACACAGAAGAGTGAAAGCATTACATCTTCCAAATTAGTGTTTATTTTTTATTTTAAAAATAAAAGTAAATATTTAAGTCATTTTAATAGTACATATACACGAATACATAAAGTGTTCATGCTATTGCAAGCGAGCAAACACAAGATTACAAGAACATGATAGTTGACAATGGTAAATTTAACAAAATTAATAAATAAAACACTCATTTAAAAATAAAATAAAAAGACAATAAGACACCGATGAAAAATATCTCATATACCCCTCCCTTCATCCTAAATAAATAGGTTTACATTGATTTTTTTATTAACTTACTTAAACTTTAATTAAAGTGTTAAAACATAATTAACATCGACAGGTTTAGAGTTGATGAGGGTGAGGCTATGTGGCTGTCTGAGGCCTTATCCCCGTCTTTTACTTTTGCCCCTCATCTAAAGAAATTCATAGTGTGCGTTTGCCATTTGCCAACTTAGTTTGAAAATGGTAATAGTACCGTAACACATTCTAGAGAGAGTAAATATTTCATGCACTAGAATTTTTTTTTTATACAAGCGGCTCTTGGAGTATGATACATATCAATTACAATCTTTGTCGTGATTTTTTTTATATTTTTGTTGGCCACGTGTCGTGTTCCAAAAATCACTTGTGCACCCTCAATGAATGAAAATTTAATTATTTTTGAAAATATTTTAATTTCCGGAAGGAAAAAGTCCTCGCAAATATGAAATAACATGTTCAAAATAATATATTTTAATCAATTTAATTTATTTAGGGGGGGGTGTGTGTGTGGGGGAGTTGGCAAATCCTCCATCCGTTCCTAAAAAAATGTTTTAATCCGTTCCTATAAAATTGTTTTGTTTCTAAATTTCTTTTTTAAGAAAACATATTTTCTAGTTTGTCATAATTTTTTCATATTACATTTTTTTTTCTCTAAGGGGGACATGTGAAAGGATCGAACCTGAGACCTCATACTTTGTGAAGCCCCATGTCCATATTACATTAATTATGAGTCATATGGACATAGCTTTATTGAAAACTACAAATTATACTACTCCTTATTGTATTGTTTTTCTTTTTTGTCCGTTCCAAAATAATTGTCTTTTTTGAAAGTTTCTTTTTTAGGACATCACTTTTACCACTTTATCTTTACTTTTTCTTTTTACTTTAAATTTGGGTCACATATTCATGAGTTTTAAAAAAACTACACATTATTCCAATATTAATAATCATTTGTTAAACTATGCACCAAATCAATCCAAACGATAATTTTGGAACCGAGGGAGTAATATTTATAAATGTCAAGTTTTTTTGATAATTTTGGGACTATTCCAAGTTTTTTCGCTGTTCCATTAACAAAATAATCAAACCACAAATAGAATCTCTTTCTTTTTTAGTTTCACTCGATTCATATACTCCTCTCTAAGGGTGGTAAAAATTTATCCAACAATTGAGTTATCTATTATATCCATTATAAAATATTTATTGGGTGTTATCTATTAACACCCAATTAAGTTAATGAGTTTTATACCAAAGCTTGTTACCACTAGGTTAGACTATTTTTTGATATTTATTTGAAAGTTAATATAAATATAAACAAGTAATCATAAAAATTATCGATTATTATGAACGTATTTGTTGTTTTGTTTTAGATTAGTAATATTTGTTTGTTATTTATAATTTATAATTATAATGAATATAAATATTTACTTTTTTAATAAGGTATTTGACTTTTTTTATTTTTTATTACTTTTACATAATCATTTATTAGTGTCAAATCAATAAACACGTATATTTTCTATCTCACAACTACGAAGACTATTATAAAATTTTGACAACTTTATATATATTAGGTGATAAAAATAGTGTCGCATTGCAAATGTCACTTTTAATTTGAGGAATAAAAAAAAGGAAAGAAAAGGCAAATGTCAAAATTAAGAGAATATCTCGGTCATTGTTGAAAGTGGAGTCCATGGATTTTTCATTAAATGTGAAAAGTTGGTGAAAATATTATAATTTATGAACATTAAGTTATTAACTTATCATTGTGTGTGTGTGCATGTGTGTGTTTTTGCTATGTTTGTGTGTGTGTGTTTTTTTTTTTGGCGTGTGTGTTTGAGTGGGTTTGTGTGTATATGTTATGCTTAGTGAATCATAATATAAGTATGTAAGTAATACTCAAAACAATAAATGATGTTCCTTATTGAGTATTATCCGGATAATACCAATTTATTAATGGATAGAATTGAATATTATCCAATAACACCTATTAAGGTTAATAAGTGTTATTGGTTAATATCCAAAACTACCCATTAACTATATTAGGTAGATAATTGTTTTATACAAATTAACCGGTAACACCCAATTGTCACCCCCACTCCTCTCAATATTCTATTTTCTTTTATAGTTTCTTATATTTTTTTTGACAAGTTCTCCTATTTGACTTTTTAGAACTAAAATCATTTTGATAAGTCATTTTAGCTTTCTTTTGCGCCTTTTAGAACTCGAACAATTTGTGGTTTGATTATTTTCTTGAACTTCTTGATAAATTTTCTTATAACTAAAAAATCGGTCTTTTTCAAAAAAAAAAATTAAAAATTCTCAATAATTTTTCACGTATATCATCTAGTTCTTGGAAAATGGGCATCCGAAAAATCTCAAAGGAAGGGTCGGACAGGGCGTCACCCATAGGATAGTTAGATACTACCCAAAAAGCCCTTAGAAAAACAGTCTCAGATTTTTCAGATTTCTATCATCCTATGTGCGAAAAGGTTGCAAAATGCAAATAAAAAGGAGACGTAATTTTGACCTAAAGACCTTCTTCGACTCGATACTCCAGAAGTCGTCTGTTGTATAGAGTACCACAGTTGAAGGTGCATATAACATGACTCTCTTTCTTTCAGTCCGCCCAATCCCGACCACTTGTTTTATTGCAATAATAAGACGCAGATATAGGTGGTACATGGTTGTCGCCAGCTCGTGTCGTGAGATGTTGGGTTAAGTCCTGCAACGAGCGCAACCCTCGTGTTTAGTTGTCATCATTGAGTTTGGAACCTGAACAAGAAGATGAGGATGCCGTTAAGTCATCATGCCCCTTACGCCCTGGGCGATACAAATGCTACAATGGAAGGGACAAAGGGTCGCGATCCCACGAGAGGGAGCTAACTTCAAAAACCCGTCCTCAGTTCGGATTGCATTGCAGGCTGCAACTCGCTGCATGAAGTCAGAATTGCTAGTAATCGTCGATCCGCCATACGACGGTGAATCCGTTCTCAGGTCTTGTACACACTGCCATCACACTAGGGAAGCTGGTCGTGCTAGAAATCGTTACCTTAACCGCAAGGAGGGGAATGCTGAAGGTGGGGCTCGTGACTAAAGTGAAGTCGTAACAAGGTAGCCGTACCGGAAGGTGTGGCTGGATTACCTCCTTTTCAGGGGGAGCTAATGCTTGTTGGGTATTTTCGTTTGACACCGCTTCACACCCCAAAATAAGGGAGCTACGTCTGAGTGAAACTTGGAGATGAAAGTCTTCTTTTGTTTCTAGACGGTGAAGTAAGACCAAGCTCATGAGCTTATTATCTCGGGAACAAGTTGATAGGATCCCCTTTTTTATGTCGCCATGCCCCTATGTGGCGACATGGGAGCGAAAAAAAGGAAAGAGAGGGATGGGGTTTGTCTTGCTTTTGGCATAGTGGCCTCCAAGTGGGGGGGGGGAGGGGGGTGGGATCGCACGTCGAGCTATTAGCTCATTCGGTAGAGCGTGCCCTGATAATTGCTTCCTTGTGCCCCGGCTATGAGGGCTCTCAGCCACATGGATAGTTCACGGGACATTAGCATGGTGTACTCAACCAAACTTCTCCTGAGGAGGATAGATGGGGCGATTCAGGTGAGATCCAAATGTAGATCCAACTTTCGATTCACTCGTGGGATCCAGGTGGTCCGAGGGGGACCACTATGGCTCCTCTCTTCTCGAGAATCCATACATCCTTTATCAATGTATGAACAACTATCTCTGGAGCACAGGTTTAGGTTCAGCCTCAATGGGAAAATAAAATGGAGCACCTAACAATGCATCTTCACAGACCAAGAACTTGAACTACGAGATCACCCCTTTCATTGGCGACGGAGGGATCGTACCATTTGAGTCTTTTTTTCATGCTTTTCTTGGGGTTCAGAGAAAGCTGCATTCCATAGGATTTCCCTAATCCTCCCTTACGGAAAGGAAAAAAAAGTGAAACTGTTAATATAACTGAACCTGTAATTGCAACTTTCAACTACGGGTTGACCAGGATTGGAAAAAGTGATCTTGCTCAAGTATGATTATACAATCAGGTAATCCCACAATATCTAATTAAAATTAAACGCTAAAAGATCAGTTTGATTTTGAGATTCAAGTTTCAACCCCAAAAACAATGAACGACTGAACAATTTTCACCAAGGGATGTACAAAGAGTGATCACAATATAAATGGAACTCAAAGAAGAAGATGCCAAGAAAGGAAAACAAGTTAATTGACAAATAACTCATTCGCAGCACAATCAGTCATCTTCATCATCAGGCAACTCCACATCCTCTCCAATACCTTCTAGCAGAGAATTAACATCTTCTCCCAACTCCAGCAACCTAGCACTGAGCTTCTCTACTTTGCTTTGTTCTTGCCCTAGACAAACGAGCAAATCATTCAGTTCTACCTCACTTTCTCTCTGAGCTTCTTCCTTGGCTTCTGCCTTTATTGCTTCGATATCTGGAATTGGTGTGGCCCCTCTGCTCGGTAATGCTTTGACCTCCTTCTCTAATAGGTAGTTTGCCTGTTCAAGACTGTTGCAGGCCTCAGACAAACTCTGTAGGTCTGATTCCAGCTTCCCAACTAAGTCTTGCTACATTGGAGCGTCGAATTCGATCTTGACTTTCTCAGATTGACCACTTCGAGCCGTTTAGATGCCTCTTGAAGGTCTTGGCGGAGTGTCTCTACTTGGACTCTCTCTGAGCCCCCGTTGGCTCTATTTTCAATTTGGGATGAACAATTTCCACCTGTCTTGGCTAATTCCTCCGCCAATGTTGCATTGCGATTAAGAAGGTCCTTTTCATAATTTAAAAAGAAAAAAGAACAAAAAAAGATTCAAATAGATAGACAAAAGGCAAAACCCAGCATGCCACCAAATGTAACACTTGTGATGAAGAAACAAGGTTTATAACTTTATATATTGATTTTGGTACAAAAGCAGGTGTAATTGAGGAACATGATTAATATGAATTTATGTTTCACGGAAAATAACTAGAGCGAAATGTTTTGGGATGTCATTTTGATAAATAAATAAAAAAATCATTTTTTGAAAATTCTTTGTACAAGTCATTTTTTCATTGAAACAATAGTGGCCAAGACAAAAGAGGGAGTGATGTAAAGCGGAAGACTTTGCAAACAAATTAACATAGTATAATAAGATCGATCACAAAGAAGATAGAGAAATTGAGGTTAACGGACTGTTGAAATTTAATTAAAGCTAACCTTAAAAAACATTTTAGGGATACAACTATTTATATTGGATACAATAGAAACTCTAAAACCCTTAAATAAAGAAAACCAGACAAGCAACAAAACAGGATTAGGCGGTCTCCAAGTCCTCGACACTAGGCGACCGTGTATTTTACAGTAGCTTGGCCTGGAACAATAAGAGTAAGCGGTCACTTAGTCCTCAACACTAAGCGACCGTCTATTTTCTAGTAGCTCGATCCGAAACAACAAAGAGTAGGCGATCGCCTAATACCTATACTAAGCGTCTGCCTTGTCCAAAACTTAATAATTCATACCGCGATGGGCTTCATTTACTAGAAATTTCAATTTTTGCATGTCATATTCCTTCAGAAATGGGTACTTGTACAAAATTCTGTGGTTGAATCATTTTCCTTAAAACTATCAAAGGCAGGAAAAATTTGAAAAACGTATTCCAAGGAACAAACGGGGACTAATGCTGACCAATTACTATTCACCACGTTGTGGAACAAGGGAGGATATTCTTGCACGAACCAAGGTAAAAATCTCAAAAAAGTATAGGAATAGTGAATTGGCTTAATTCGCTGCTGTCAAGCTTAGAATTTTTTTGTTGGCAGATATACAAAACGACGACAGTTTTTGGTAATCGACAAATATAATAAGAAAAACAGAAAATTAATAAACCCTACCTGTATTTCTGAGCACTGCTTCTCGACAAACGATTTTAGCGGCTTGATATATTTCCTCATCACTTTCACCGCCTTTTTGGTCGAGTTCAGCCGGCATCACTGAGACCCTACTTTTTGGATGACTGTAAATCTCAACAATGTTTTCTCTAATATCTACTGCCAAGTTCTTGACAAAGTTGACAAACTGAGAATCAAACAATGAAGCAAGTATGGGATGATCTCAATCTTCTGATTAGATGCCTCGTTCTCATCAACATTTTCAACCTCGGCCATAGTAGCAGCCGTTGATCTTGTCAAATGTCTACGGGGCTGGGCTGCCTTTGCAGATGAAAAAAGAAAGCTTTTTTGCATATCATCAAATTTCAGAAAGTATGATGTAAGTCCGATTTTCTGGCTTATGGCATTCAACGAAGCTGAAAGCATCCTTTCCAGTATCAGTGACTTTATTATAAATAACACACTCCCCCAGAAGTATGGCTGCCAAACCCCTTATACACACTGTCGTGGTTGGGTTTGATACTAACTCGATAAGATATGTTAGGTGAGGTCGTGAATCCAGGAAGCACTGCACCGTCCTTGAGCAATCAGCGAGCCAGGTGACGAGCAATTTCAGGATTATTGGTTGGACATACAGATTTCCTGAAGAGCTCGATTTTCCATCTTTTCCTTTTGTGAAGGAAGCAAGAGCCAAGTATTTCACCACACGGTGCAACATGGGCTCTGGGGATCCTAATGATGGCATTGGTGATTCGAGTTGGATTTGTAAAATCTGCATGAAATTAGATTAAGAAAAACAAAATAAATGAGATTATAAATAACTCGGGTTACCCACAAAGGTTGAATTGTTAACTAAAGTGGTTGATATCCAGAAGATGGACTGGATCATAATAACAACAAAATCAAGAGAAATATAAACAATGACATGAGATTGCATGCCCTTTCCTTGCATTGCCATTGGATATTATCCTTCAGTAGATGAGAAAGAACACTGGCAGCTCTGCAGTTAGTCTGCATTTCAAAACATTGATAAACATTCTTGCATTGGATATTACTTTTGACCGTCCCATAGTCGAGGGACAATGGTGCGATTTGCCCCAAAAAAATTCATTGTAACCCATCCACACACCACCACTGTCACTATAAGTCTGTAACCCCTCCACTCACCACCATAAAACAGTGTAAGCTCCACCTCCAAGCCCTCCATAGTATCTCCCGCTCCTATTTGATAAAACCCTAATTCATTGAAAAAATCTTCAATTTTGGTTGATGGGTTTATCTTAAACAAAAAAGAAATGAAAACCGTATCTTGTTTTGTTTAAAAAAAAGAAAAGAAAAAGGTTTAAGGCTGTCACTAAATCTGGCAGAATTAGCTAAGAAAGATGCAGTGAAAACAACAACTAATTGGGTGTATTCTGGTGCAGCAGATGGATGTGAACTCTAGGGATGGGTGTTCAAAGGTGGGTTTTTTTTTGTTTCTTTTGCTTTACAGTGGAGGAAAGATTAGCAAATGGGAAAAGAAAAAAAATGAGTAAATGGTTTAATTCAGTATCGTCAATTAGAGAACTGTTGTCATCTACTATGCCCCCACCACTATTACTCTCCTCGTTCATTACAATTTCACAATGTTCTTCCAATTTCAACCTCGCTAAACCAAAATCACCAATCTTGGCATTAAAATTTTGATCCAATCTCACACAGATTTCAGTCGATTTTGATCCCAAAACACCCCCCACCAACACACGCACACACAAATCAGAAAATTCAACAATACTGCTCTATTTTTTAAACAAATGGCTTCCCCTGTTTTCTTAATCCTCCTCTCATTTATTCTCAAACAGATTTCCCTTTCCTCTTCAAAAATCCTACTTCTCCCACTTACTCACTCCCTTGCCAAATCCCAATTCAACTCCACCCACCAGCTCCTCAAATCTACCACGGGTATGAAACAATAGTGTTATTGACTTGCTTTCAAAGACATGTTTTGCTTGGTAAAGATTGAAATGTCGTTTAACAAAATATGATTAGGAAATGTTTGTTATGACTTTATCGTAAATATATTATTTTCGATATATGCTTGATTTTCTAGATAGCGTAGTTAGCACCTGATGCTGCACAATCTAGTCTTGGGTCGGTCTTTGCGGTTTATAGGATATCTGGGCTTAATTGAATGTGAGAACTCCTAAAACCCTGTCAAAAGAAGAAAACACCTTAGATGGATTGCAAGGCAGGGCCTCGCGAAACCCCTCAGGTGTGAGAGTAAGTATTGAGCTTAGTTCAAAGCAAAATAACAGGGTTTCGGTATATAGAATAGTGCGTACCTTTCAAATGAGATTTTATGAAGTATATATAGCCTTTCTGGGAGTAGGATCCGGGTTAGGCTATGATCACGGAGATATTTTAGGACTGTAATACCATAAATGCGGGTTGACCGCGTAACCGAAGGAATCAAGGCTAAAATCTCGGGCTCAGCGAGGATATCTTGAGATTAATATCGAGCTCAATCGAGCAGCCTTGTTCCCTGCTCGCTGAGTGATAGGGAAACTCCTGCTCGGTATTGATGTATGATGATCATCTCGCGGCTATCCTGCTCGGGTAATTTCTTTCTCGGTCTCGCCATACACGTGACTATCACGTGTTGAACTCTGCTCGGCTCGTGACCAAAGTTTGGGCCGAGCTCATCAGTGGCCCCCTGCTCCCTGTTCGGCGAGTATTTATGCTCGGTGCAGGGAGCAATATACTTGTTTGATTTTATTGTTGCCGTAGTGAAGGGAGCTGCTTTATTGGTGACAGTTAGTGTATTCGAAGCGCCGGTTGCAGGGAGACTGAAAAGGCTTTTCTGAAGTGACAAATTGCTGAGTTCGCTTATGATGAGGCTGCGTGTTTCGAGGCGTGCATTAATGGCGGGCTTGATCGGTGCTTCGCGCCCGCCTTATTTGAAATTGCGGCGCGTGATTTGGGCGCCTTCTTCCCAAAATTTCGCCTATAAAAGGGGTAAAACCCTAACCCTTCTTCCTTTTTACTGCCTTCTATCCTTCAAAACTCTCTGTACCATGTTCTTCCTGTTAGTTTCTTCCGTGGCATCACTGTGACAAGAAATTCAGCTCTTGCCATTCTGGATCATTACAATATTTCGGCTTCCGGCAAACTAATCCCCGCTCAACGCACAAGTAAGTCTTCTCCGGCCTTCATCCTTTTTGCTTATATGTAAATTCTTTTGAATTTTCTGGCCTTTTTCTGCGTTCTTCATGTTCATGGTTTCTGGGTAGATTCTTAGGGTTTTCAGTTTAGGCTTGGGTAGTCCGCAGGAGATCAAGGAAAACCTTCAAGAATCATAAGTTTTCTCGGGATTAATCCGCATTATTGCTCGATCCGTCAGGATGTCTTCCCTCTTCGACTTTTGATGACAGCCTCCGATCATGAGCAAGAAGCTTATGATTATGACCATGGTGCCCACGAGCATCATTCACCCGTAGATTCCGAAAGAACGGGTCCGACGTGTTGATTTCGAGAGGAGGAATACTCGAAGCAAGTAGTCATGCTTTCCTTGAAAGGGTCAGGAATGATGTGACCACCCACCAGACGAGGTAGACGAGGCGAAGCTCGAGTGAGATGCCCAAATGACGAGGAAGTGGGGTCGACCTCGCAACGAGGATTATTTTTAGATCGAGCTCGCTTGCTCTTATCGGGAGTCGATGGACTCGCCAGAGGCGGGGAACCGGTTTGACTCCATTGGGATTTCAGGAAGATTACCGAGGGGTCCCTTATGAATCCGAGATGACTCCTCGCCAGATGAGGAGTAAGACCAAAAGAGTGGTCTTCTTCTATGACTTCTTTTCGTGTCGGGATGCTTCCGCTAGATCCGCTTTGTTGTCGAAGTTCTCGAGGAAACCAACGTTGTTCCGTGTGACCTCCGCCTTCGCGATGTTGATTCTGATTGCTTTTAGCGCGACTTGCCGGCTGATTGGGTTTGAACCGGAGATGACCATACTCCGAAAACTTTTTCAATTTACCAAGGACAAGAGATCGGGTAGGATTATTAGCCGATCAAAAGCCGAGCCCCAAGTCGTTTTAATCGAATTTCCCACAAAGTCGATAAATGGGACAAAATGATTATTGTAGTCAATCCGGGTTGGGTGGCCCTTTGCTCCAACCCCTATGCGATTTAAGCCTCCAACTTACGATCGGCATGCCACTTTCACCCGAGAGGATAGGTGTATGGCTATGTCATGCGAGGAGCACCGGAGTGACCGAGCAGGTCAACAATGGCCGATTGATCGAAGTCAATCGTGCAGATCCCTGATCTTACGCCCGACGGATGTATCCTCCTTCCGGAGGGTGTGGATCCTTTGATTGACATAGCACCTGAGCCCGCTCATCCGCTTTGGGACTTGCCATGACCACAAGTTCCCCATGAGTGCGCATGGCCTTGAGGGGAGATTGTACCCTCGCTTTGATTTTGATGATGCCGGTATTTACCATTTATTGTTTATGATGAGTCTTACGAAAAGTATCTCGACATTTTCTAACTCGTTTTCTTTTTGTTTGCAGTGGTGAAAGATATATTAAGGCGCAGGAAGATTGAGTTCAAAGCGAGGTCTTTGCTCGCCATGGTGAGTTGATTCGCGAGCCAGCCTCGAATCCTTACTACCCAAGGCCCCTTTTCTCGAAAGGAGCAAAAATCATCTCGTGCTCGGTTCTCTATCGAGCCGAGATCTCCCACTAGACTGGCCGACCACCGAGCACTCGTCCCGAAAAGAGACCATTGTGCCCCGATTCCCAGAGCAGAGGCCGGAGCATCCGACCACTAATGGGGGGATGAACCCCAAGAAACAATTCAAGCGTGGTCTAATCCCGCGCCTTCTCCTCCGTCCTTCCAACGCCTCCGGCCACCTGGCCTCCCCTCGCCGTGAAGAGCCATCAAGTACTACCCCTAGTTGGGAGCCAAGGCACCCGTATCCCGAGACGGGTTAGGGCCTCACGAACTCGGCCCCCCCTCTCGGCGAATCAACATTCGTGATCGGGGGACCACGAGCCTGCTTGGGTGGGATCTCAAAAAGGGTCGCCCCCGATGTTGTCGCGGTGACGTTGAAACTCCGAATGCGGCGCCGCCGTGAGATTGGTTTGTTAGTCACGAGGTATGTCATTCCTATTATCTCGACGAAGGTAACCGCCGATAATGTATATTTCGCCATGTATGTTTTGTTTTGCGCTACCTCCAGCAGTCACTCTTTCGCACAAACGTGCGTGCGAGTATAAAGATAAGGCCGAGCTCGCTCGAGCGTAAGCGAAAAGTCCGATGAAGCCGCCTTTGCCTTACAAAGAAGA
Source organism: Codonopsis lanceolata (assembly GCA_013146195.2). Taxonomy (NCBI): domain Eukaryota; kingdom Viridiplantae; phylum Streptophyta; class Magnoliopsida; order Asterales; family Campanulaceae; genus Codonopsis; species Codonopsis lanceolata. The sequence goes on along the minus strand of CM028379.1, from coordinate 152,466,191 downwards.
CTTGTTGGCTAAGGACAAAGAAGTCTTAACAAAGGTCGCCGAGTTGTCCAAGCTCGAGGAAGAAATTATCCGCCTAAAAGCCCGTGGAGTTTGCTGTAACGGGAGGTGTCTCGCCGTAAAACATCGAGCGACGAGAGGAAGAAATTTGAGGATGCCGCGCGCAGAGCGTAAGGAGAGAGCGGCGTGCCAGCCGACATGTGAGGTCGTGGCCGCCAAAATCGTAGCTATTGAAGAATTTAAGCAATACCGAGCCGACCACTGCGGATGCAAAGTCGTTCCCTATTATTCCTGCGGTGCAGCCCATGTTTTGCGAGATGTTTAGCAATGTCGGCCGAAATATAACTCCCGAGATGATGACAAGATGGGCGCGTCGGTGTGCCGCGGCTCTGAGTAGTTATGCTGATCCCCTATACCGTGGATGAACCGGGATCATCGCTAATAATGATAGGGAGAGCGTGAGCCTAATGGATTCCTCCGACTGGCCAATAATGTGGTTGATCAAATGAACGCCATTTTTGGAGAGCGAGGCCAACGACGATGAGGACGAGGATCCTCGCTCCCCAACCTCGCTGCCCTAAGTGATAATAGATGTCGAGTAATCAGTGCTACCCCGCCGGGGGCAAAAACGAATTTGCCTCCTCCTTCCAACCAGTACCGAGCAGCCTACCTCCTCCACCACCTCTTCCTCCTAACTTGCAACCGAGATGGACAGATATTTGCCGAGCCGACACCCTGGGACACACCAAGCAAGGAGGGAATTAGATAGCTTTGATTATCCTTGTAATCATTTCCCTTTTATGTAATTGAAAAATTTATAATGAGAACTTTTATTTCAAAAATTTGTATGAATGCCTTCCTCGTTATTTGTTTTATTTCCGCTTTGTACTTAATCGAAAACAATCAGCTCATCTGGGCAGTGGCCCCTTCGCTAATTCCAGTGCATCTAAATTATGGCTACCGCCCGAAGTTGCTCGCGTAGTCAGGTGGCCGCTGCTAATCGGGCATGGCCCTTGGTTCATCAAACCGTTAACATTATTTAGGCCGGATATTGATTTGAGCGAGATTTATCTCCCTTTGCCGCTAAAACGAACAAAGTCGCCAATAATATCGAACACGGTTACCCTTCTCCTCGCTGAGGCATTCAAACTTAAAATATAAACCTGCAGGGCCCCACTTTGCTCGATATTTCACGCAAAGTTTTGTTTATATTTGTTTGAGTATATTTTCCTTTGACATGCACAACTTCGAAAATTTCAATCCATGTACGCAATCACTTTCTATTCAAACAATTTTATTATC
>CM028379.1:151948031-152464792 GCA_013146195.2 Codonopsis lanceolata | reverse complement strand
TAATTTAATGGGCTTGGCCGCTTGGGCAGTTAGGCTATCAAATTTATAAAAAGGAATAATTACAATGAGTGCGTTTTTAAAACGTGTTTTCAATAATCCTTTTTTTTTTAGATATATCTTTTAGATACATTTTTTAGATAAAAATACGTCATTGCCCTTGTGTCGTATTTGATGGATATTACGTTCAATTCTTGAGGATAACCGATGGAAGCTCTTGCTAAAATTGGATTCTTCAATTTCTCGGCGCCACCATCTCCCTCGCCCAGCGATCCGGCCAGCGTCCTTCATCTCCTCTGGTTCAATTTCGGGGCCCGAGCAAACAAACTCCACCTCGCGCCTTATGCAAACTACGCCTCACCCGACTTGTCCCACCATTCTGCTTGGGCGATGGGTTAAGCTTTAAAATGCGGATGGGAGATCTGCGCAAATCACCACCATTATTTCCAGATCCAAATTTATCCCGTTCCATTTCTTTCTCTCTCTCTAGATTTTTCTATCTCTCTCTAAAAAAATTATAACTCTCTTGATAAGGTTAGGGTTTTGGCCAAGATGGGGTAACAATCATTGATCTCTGACTTAGTAGCGGGGGCCGGTGATCCTTGCGAGAGCCACGGAGTTCCTTTAAGAATTTCACGAGCATCGCTTTTCAATGTCTTCGAGAAGCTACCGCTACCAACAACAAATTCACCACAATTGCGATGGCCACACCTGACTACCTCTAAGGAGTTGGGTAGACCTCTATAATATATTTTGTGTAGGAATTATCTCTAAGGAGTTGGGTAGACCTCGACAATTGGATTGGTTGATAGATGTGCGCCCACCAGACGGCAGCGGTGGGGAATCTGTTATTGGTGATTGTTTTTGTGTTTGATCAGTTGCCTTTGCTTTTGCAGATTCTTCTTGGCGAGAGAGAAGAGCTTAAAAGTCGGTTCTCTTTATTCCACTTTCGATCATCACTTCATATAACTAATTTTTATTATTTCTTGTTAACTGAATCGGCGAATTAGCGTTTGGTTTCTTGTATTTCATCTTGGGTTTGGGTTCAATGCCAAGCTAGGTGCTTCATTCATCAGCTAGTTATTTTTTAGAGTTAATTTATTCATAATTTTGATAATTTTTACAGGAAAAGTTTGAACATGAATTACTAGATGAGTGAGTGCACTGAAATATGCGTGAATTTGTTGCAAAGATAATATCATTTTGTTGGGGTTAATGGATTATTACTACGATTTGCTTGTGTATGTGCTTCTTTTATAGTGATAGTCATTTTCTCTTGCAAGTGTCAAGTGTTATTTCATAATCGGCTTTCATACGTAGATTATCCATCTTATCTGAATCCATTACACTTTTTGACTTCTATCTTATGTATAACTTTTCTCTGCATGGAGCATGCCTACTTATTGCTCTTGATGTTGTGGCTAAACACCTAAGCTTGAAGTTTTTTGAGGTACTATTGCACAAAGCGTAAAATGTCAACTATATGTGTCTCTGCTTTCTAAGCATGATTTTGCTACTCGGATAATGCAGGTTCAAGCGGTGGAAATTCTTTGGTAACTTGATGGATCTTTGGAATGTGTTCGGTTCTGGTGAAGAAAGTTTTGGAGGCGGTAAATGGTTTTCATCACGTCTCTTTTAGAAACTATTAATCGGTTTCTACTTTGTTGCAAAAAAATGGGAGTTACCACATGGTAGTCTTTCAATATGTTTTCTATCATTTGGTGACAACCGAAAGTCCTTTGAGGCAATATATGGATTAAGTACCCTTGACATTTACATGGACCACGGCTCTTTCTCATCTTGGGCTAGTCTTGGCGACCTCATGTGAGCCGATCTTGTTATTGTCTGAGTCATCATCAATGTATCTGAGCAGTTCTTATCCTCGTTGTGTACTACGCATTTGTCCTTTAGAATGATAAGTAGACCTATCAAGCATAGAATATTATTCGCTTGGTGAACCCCTAAATTTGTGGATATATTGTGTTACTTGCCTCGAGACTTCATAGTCCAAGTATACTTTTTGTTTCTTGGCGTTGCATGCATGCTTTTCCTATATTGACAGTTTCGAGAATATATCAAGTTTCCTCCTCTTGGTTAAATGTATTTGATGAGGTTGTTTATTGTTGTGCCTTATCTTTTGGCTACATAAATCCACGATTATACCAATTTGTTTGCGAAATTATGGCTCATTGGATTTTCAAAGGCATACGGGGAGATGCACGGAAAGCATCTTTGGTCCTCGAGGATGCGGTTAGGAATATCTACACTTGTTGTTGCGTTAAATGGCGTAACAAGGTAATGGAGCTTCTGAGATGGCAACTACGGAAGATTTTCAAGCGAGCTTCTTTCATGGAATGGCTATAGGTTTTGCCTTTGGCTTTTCGCGATTTCTTCTCTTTGCACGTAATGCTCTTCTACTTTGGTACACGCCTCTTTAGAAGGAATTACATGGATCTACCAAGCGCCCTCAAAGAGTACATGGTATTCTCATTTGCTACAGGTCGCTTGAAGGAACTAATGGCATACTTGGATCGGAGGATAAATGTGTATACTTGTGGGATCTCTGGAGAAAATTTTGATTCGAAACAAAAGGTTCAAGAAATATTGGATCAACAAAATCTTTGCGTTGATGCGGATGTGGTGCATCCATTGAAATCACATGATATTAGTTGATATTTTGATTGTTTTGTTTTGGAGTAGTCACATTTGTATTTACTATTTTTTTAGTTTTATTTGAAGTGATAGCTAGGGAGTAATATTAATGAATTTTCGAAAATTAGGGGTTTAGAACTTTAGACGGGGTTGAATTGTGGAAAGTTACCTTGAATTGTCAGTGACTTTGAATGGCTTCTCTTTTTCATCAAAATGCCACCAATTTGCCTGACCATGAAAGTAAAGAGTGATTTAGATCAATTGTTTGAGCTTTTGAATTTGATTTGTGAATTAATGGGTTTTTGATGCCGATTGATTTTCGATGCACGTGGTTTTCGATGCCTAGCGATTGATTTTCGATGCTGCGATTGATTTCGATGCGGCATCGGCAATAATGGTGGGCATCGGCATTTGGCATCGGCAATCGATGCCAAAACTTAACATCGAGTTTTGGCATCGGCAATAACGGTGGGCATCAGCAATAATGGTGGGCATCAGCATTTTGGCATCAGCAATCTGATGCCAAAACTTGGCATCGAAGTTTTGGCATCGGCGAATAACGGTGGGCATCGGCAATAATGGTGGGCATCGGCATTTTGGCATCGGCAATCGATGCCAAAACTTAGCATCGAAGTTTTGGCATCGGCAATAACGGTGGGCATCGGCAATAATGGTGGGCATCGGCATTTGGCATCAGCAATCGATGCCAAATGTTGGCATCGAGTGCAATCTTGATGCCTACAATTTGGCATCGAAATATTTTTGGCATCGATTAATCATCGATGCCAAGGCTTGGCATCGAGTTTTCATTAATGGCATTTTGTCATTTGGCAAGCAATTTGTAGTTATATGAAATGTCCAAAAAATTGATGGTCCTAGATGAAAAGATGTTTTCAAAATTGTACCCACTTGAAATTCCCCCATTATAAAACTTTTAAGAATTTAGGTCAGAGTCCACAAAATGCGGGCAGTCCGCCCCCCGCTCCGCAAAGCCCGCAGCCCACACGGGCAAAACCCATTTTTCAAACGGGTATTTAATGCATCAGCCCAACCCGCCCCTAATGGGTGGCGGGGCGGGCATGCCTGCGGGCTTTTGCCCTATTGACAGCCCTAACGACGGAGAAGATGAAAGAAAAAGTTTGATGACATGGTTTGGTTTTTTACTATTTTGTATTGTGGTGCAAAAATATTGAATTAATGTATAACGTTGCAAACATTGATGTATCGCGGTTCAAAAATAAACTAGTCAATTAAACTGATGAATCACGGTTCAAACATTGATGTATCGTGGTTCAAACATTGATGTTTCGAGGTGCAAAAATAAACTAATCAATTACGGTTCAAACATTGATGTATCGCGAATTAGCGATACAAAAATAGACTAAGCAATTAAACTGATGAATCGTTGTACAAAAATCAATTTAATAAAATTGATACATTATTGTTCAATAATCAATATACCGCGATTTATTTTGTAACACGTTTCATACTCATTAAAAATATCATAATTTTTTTGTCCTTAAAAAATGTTCATATTAAACCTTTTAAAATTGGACCGCAATTTTTCCAAATACTTTTGTCCAAATGAACGGTGACAGACAAAAATGTACTGGGCCCAAAACCCATGGATGCTGACAATTCATTGTAAGATAAATACATAACTTCATTAACTTGCTCTCAACAATGGTTTAGGGTTTTCTACCATATCTGACTTCAAGTCTTCCCAGGTTTCCCCTGCGCACCAGAGACCAGATCATCATTTTCAGGCATGTCAAATCACTATATAGCACGTTTTCACTGCATGTGCTTATGTACGTTCTTTTTCATGAAAATATATATTGTCCATTTCTAATTTAGATGAATTACAAAAAGATATCATGGCTTTCAACGTAATTAGTTTAGGCATTTTATTAGCTAAAAAGCAACGAACCCCTAAATATAACACCCAAATATTATACTATTTAACACATTAAATTACCAAAATACCCTTCTTCAATTTTAAAAGAAAAAAGGAAAAACTTTAAAATAGTTTTATTTACCAAACTGTCCTCTTTAATTTTATTTTAAACAAAAAAAAGATAAAACTTTTTTGGGAAAATCTTAAAAAAAAAAAAAAAAGGAAAGATTTAGGGAAAATCTTTGAACAATTTATTCTTTCTCAATGCTTTCTCAACAATACACAAATACATCGAGCGACTCTCTTCAATCTCCTCTTCGTCAACGTAGCACGCGTCTCAGCAATGACTCTTTCTTCAACGTTACTTTTTAAGCTTACCAAGTCTACATCTGGTTGAGGTTCGGCGCGCAGGAGTATCCACTTGCGGAGGACTTTGTTTTCCTGAGGCTTTTATTGGGGTTGCATGCTACCTATGTTTATGGAGCTGTCTTCCATGTTACTACTATCACAAAGAAGATGAAAAAGAACTGGCACAAGCATGGAGAAAAAATAACAGTCAAACAACAATTAGAATCATTTCACTCAAGCCCTCTACAGCCACATGTAAAAGATGCCTAGGCACTCAAATATCAATCAAAAGGGAAACGCGGAACACTCAGAAATTGAAATAAGGAAACTACATATGTATTGTTAATGCTCCTTCCTGATATGAAACTCCAGGTACTGTTAGAGAAATGCAGACATGACATGTGGGAAGTGTTAAAAAAAGGCCATGACCTATACTGACCCACTAGGCAAGTTGCTGAGAAAGCAAAATGATCCCAGTTAAGCCTAAAAACTAGTAAGACCTAAGATGTTACTAAGTCAAGTTACTACAAGCCAGGATAGATCCTCGTCAGACTCTAAAGAGGGAATAAATTAGCATCTCTGAACAATATTGAAAAAGAATCTCCACCCATTATTCAGCAAAAATTTAAAAAGGTCGCCAGGTTTTGTTTGATTTTCATAAAAATGTTGTTAGGATTTTTGAGTTTTAATATAAATGTCGCATACGGTTGGCGACAATTTTCCCCGACAACCTTTTACTCCTTGAAACAAAATTCTGGAAGGAACAAAAGATATTAAACGAAGAAAACAGGGGACAAAGAAAATAAAGACACAAACTCAACAAGGGAATAAAGCATGTGTTCTCTCACTTTTGAGATGTAGGTTACAACGAATTCTTAAGTCCTAAGCAAACACAAGTACACAATTTTGCCTCAAAATCGTTTTTTACGATTTTAGCTTTAAAAATGTTTTTAATATAGAAAAAAAGAAATATATAACATATATTGATTACAGCGTAGGTAACAACTTACTGTAAAAGAAGAATCATCATGAACGTTGTTATTCGGATCAGAATTCATTGAATTTGTTTTGGAAAAGATAATAAAAGTTTAGGGTTTATAGTTAATTGTAACGGAAGGTTTGAGATATATCTATTCAAAGCTGATATAATTTTTTTTTATAGGAGGATAAATTAGTATTTAGAGTTTAGGGTTAATTATAACTCCTTTTTATAAGAGGATTAATAAGATCCTTAAGTGGATGTTGTATTTAGTGTTTTTTGTGTTGTATTTAGGGCCACTCAAAAACAAATGTTGCAGAAGTCATTGTGCATTATATATCTACTAGGTTATTACCCACGGTTGGCTTAGTGTTGTTTCTGAAATTTAATTTTATAGATAGAATTTGCAAGCTCTTTGAATGAACCAACAATAGCAAAATGTCCACATAATTAATAAATCAAAAAAAAACATGAGATCACGCCTAATCATCAAACCGAAAATTCATGCGAATTTTGTTGATAGAATTTGCAAGTAATTTCGCAGTGGTTGTTTGAGGTGTCGGTGGAACACATTTAATCAAATTGGATAACATTTATTTTAAATTGACCGAGTTATGGTAAAATAATAAATAATAAAAAACTTTTACCATGAAAATTTGGAGTACTAATCAAGTGAAACACGTTAAAATAAAATGTGATAGAATTTATCTGGTATTAACTGATTTTGACAACAAAAAATGGTTTTAAAAAAAAATCTTTTACCATGTATAAAGGAGACATCGGTTTGAAAATCTATCAGATTTTAATTTTTGGCAGGAAAAAAAAAGAACTTATATAGATATATTTAGTACCATATGCATGGTTTTAATAGTGTTTTTTTTTTGTAAAAGTTGTTTATAATAATATGATTTTCTAAACTTGTAATAAATAAATAATTTTTAAAATTACAATAATTTGAAAAAAACTGAAAAAATAAGGTAAATATTCAAAATTGATCATATAGTCATGTAATTGAAAGTATTAATCACATGTTATCATGTATAAAGGAGGCACCGATTTTAAAATCTATCAGATTTTATTTTTTGGTAGGAAAAAAAATATATATATATATATAGTACTGTATGCTCGGTTTTAATAGTTTTTTTTTTTTTTTTTGCAAAGATTGTTCATAATAAGATGATTTTCTAAACTTGTAATAAATAATTAAAAATTTTAATTAGAATAATTTGACAATAAATAAATAAGGTATTCAAAATTGAACGTATGAATAGGTAATTGAAATATTAAAATCTATGAGCACGGATAAAATCTATCTGGAAAAAAACACTTACCATGAAAAATTTAGTGTCCTAATCAAGAGAAACACGTCTAAATCAAATGTGATAAAATCTATAAGCCCTAGGCCAGTTCGAGTGAACTTCTTACGTCCATGTGACTTCTTCCCTTCCTTTATGAAGGATATGCCTTGAGTTGGTGAATTGATGCTATTTGATCCTAGGCTTTTGAATGCCGAGAAAGCCTTTTGTTTATAGGGAAGCATTACCAAAACCCCATTCAAGCTTATGTGCGGAAGGCGCCGGCGGTGGTATTTGGTGCAGTCACAAATACATTATCCGGAACGTTTACTTCTTGAGTTTGCACCTTCTTCTTTTCCTGAAAGGAGATGACATCTTTCAGAAAGTAGTATATAGCTGTACAAATAAGGGCCATTGTGAATTTTGAGTTTATTTCATGGGAATAGGGCTGTTTAAGAAATTGAGTCGGCTCTAGCTTGTCCAGCTCATGCTCGGTTCAAGTTGAGCTCGAACATAGGCTATAGGTGTAAACAACTCCGGCTTGAATAAGCTTCGCAATCACAAAATGCATACAGTTTATGTATAATTTATTAGATTTATAGCATTGTTTTGATTTAGGTTTGAGTGAAGCTCAAGCTCGGCTCTCTTATAACTTATTTTGTGTGGTAATTGAGTTGAGCTTGGACATTGGCTCCTTGGCTGAAGTAAGTTGAAGCTTGGTTAAAAATGAATGAATTGAGCTCGTACACTCAAAACTTGGCTTGGCTCGTTTACAGCCCTACCATGATATTGTATTCTGACTTCAAGAAACACTACATGTTGAGAAGTATAAAGCAAGAAGACCACAATATTTGCCTCTCTTGATTTTTAGTTGAACTTAGTTTGCTTCGTAATGCAAATAATACTAATCCTCGGTCTCTGCTTCTCTACTTCTTTTTCTTGCGTCAGCACATTGTATACTTCCATCATTGCAAGAAGAGGTACCTATGACGCAGAACAATCATTTCCAGGTAAGTATTTATGGTTCATCATTGAAAATATAACTGAATGGCAATTAGGAAGAATTGTATGATACAAATGATAATTTATACAAATAAATTAGACCAGTGATATTTGCTTATTTAGGATTCCACTTTTTAGTATAAAAATGAATCATCCAAATAATATTTGCTGAGATGCTTCACATTGATGGCCATGGGAAACACTCCGATATTATCTCAACATTAATCAAATTATGGAATCTACCTCATCATATAAGAAAACTTTTGTTCTTTCTTCTTCTCACTTCTTGGTCTTGACTATCAGCGAATCTACCAGAGCTGCATAGAAAAATTGATTGCCTCATAACATATGTTTTTCAAGTAGTATATGTAAACTTGAATACTTGATCTCCTCTTTTCACTACTACTTAATTTCCAAAGTTGACTCCAACGTTGGAGTTGAGTTGAAATGACATATATGTTTGCAATCTAATAGAATTTCCATTAATATGTTCGCCATTCTTTTGAGGTAAGAAGATTAATCCCATCAGCCATGCCAACATGAGTACTTTCTGCATTTTTGATAATGTGATAAAATTTATTTTAAATTAATTGTTGATTTTTATCAATAACATTTTATTTATATTGTAAACTAATTTATCCTAAATTAAATTAGAAGAGAAAATTAAGAGAGAAAGTGTTAGTTAAATTAACGAAAATCACTATTTAGCTGCTTCAACCGTCCTGAAAAGTGCAACATTTTTCAAAACTCAGTCCAATGGATGTTATTTGATTCTATTAATTAAAATTATCTGTAGTTGATGGCTATCTCATCTTAAAACACACTTAGCATTTTCTCAAACATATAGAAAACATTTCTGAGATTGGGAATGTGAAATCTATGGAAGCTTCTAGAGTTTCCATGGGACTATTTGTCGTTGCCCCCTTTACCCCAAGAAATTATTGTGCATTGGACTGTATCAAATTATGTACCAGAACCAGAATACTGTATAATGAAGTTGACTTTTTGGAATTTATGGCTATTTGTGTTTTGCACTGACAAAGAGATTGAATAAAACTGTCAAAAATAGAGAATTTTGTTTTCTGGAGACAAAGAACAAAAAAGAAATCAGAATAAGAACATCAAATTTATTAAGCAGAAGAAGATCAAAGAAAGAATCCTAGAAACAAAATTACCTGCACAAGCCTTGTTCTTGCCGCTTCAATTGTTGATTCAAATGATTAGGAAGCCCAGGTTTGCATGAAAATAAAAGAAGAAATAATTCGTATAGAGAGAAAAGAGAGAGAGAGAGAGAGTACGTATAAAAAAGTGAAAAAAAGGATTAACTACTTTATAACTACGAATGTGATAAAATCTACTTTTATAACTACAAATGTGATAAAATTTATTATAAATTAACTGTAAACTAATTTATTCTAAATTAAATTAGAAGATAAAAGAGAGAGAGAGAGAGAGAGAGTACGTATAACTACAAATGTAATAAAATCTACTTGATAACTACAAATGTGATAAAATTTATCCTAACCTACTTGATAATATGATAAAATCTACTTGATAAGTACAAATGTGATAAAATTTATCCTAACCTACTTGATAATGTGATAAAATCTACTTGATAATTACAAATGTGATAAAATTTATCCTAAACTAACGGTAAGTAGTAACTTCTTATTTATATAGTAAACTAATCAATTTTAGTTAAAAAAAAGAATTTTTTTATATATAATTCATAGAGAGTGACACGTGGCAGCACCACATTCCTTAAAAAAATTAAGCACTTAACAGAAAACCGTCACGTGGCAGCAGCAGCTTCTGTTTTAGTTATAGTTAATAGATTAACTGTAAACTAATTTATTCTAAATTAAATTAGAAGATAAAAGAGAGAGAGAGAGAGAGAGAGAGAGAGAGAGAGAGAGAGAGAGAGTACGTATAACTACAAATGTAATAAAATCTACTTGATAACTACAAATGTGATAAAATTTATCATAACCTACTTGATAATATGATAAAATCTACTTGAGAAGTACAAATGTGATAAAATTTATCCTAACCTACTTGATAATGTGATAAAATCTACTTGATAATTACAAATGTGATAAAATTTATCATAAACTAACGGTAAGCAGTAACTTCTAATTTATATAGTAAACCAATCAATTTTAGTAAAAAAAAAAAGAATTTTTTTTATATAATTCATAGAGAGTGACACGTGACAGCACCACATTCCTTAAAAAAATTAAGCACTTAACAGAAAACCGCCACGTGGCAGCAGCGGCTTCTGTTTTAGTTATAGTTAATAGATATTATAATTTAGCTCAGTCTTTCTGAAAAGTTAACTACTGGTCAACATTCATTTTTACCAAACATAACTACTGGCCAGAATTAAATCATCTCAGTCTTTCTTAAAATTTAATTACTGGCCAGGAATCATTTTTAGCAAATATAACTACCGGCTTGGATTAAATCTCAATTTTCACAAGCATATGTCCTAACTAAGATTTTGTATTTTACGCTTTTACTAGAAATTTATTGTTTTATTGAGATCTTATCGCCTTAATTATCCAGTTTCTTTTTCATGATTATCTCTAATTTATTTTTTATTTGCATGCATCCTAGATTTACTGTTTTACAAATATTTAGTTTGTAGTTTCTTAATTGATTGTTATCGTAATAAATTGAAATATCAATTTAATTTTTGTCCAGCCTAGATTTAGTTTTTTTTAAAAAAACTGTTAATAAGTTTTGTAATTATTTTTTGTAATTTTAAATATTTGTATTTTTAATTTTGTTTCTTTTTTAAAATTTGTGCTAACTTTTCCTTATTAATCTGAAATCTTTGTGATTTCGATTTCGAATAATCTTTTTTTAGTTCAGTCTGTCTCATTCAATATACTAGTGCATAACCAGTGCTCTGCACGGAGAGTTTTTACATTTTTTTCGCATTAAATTTATTAAATATGGTACACGCTTATTTTATAAGATATATTATATAATATAAATGTATCAATTGAAACATAAAACGGTATTTCACTGTCATTTAATAATAAATTAAATTGCTAAAAAACTTACAAATTGGTAAAATAAAGTTTAAAGGTTGGTCAATTAAGAAAATAATGATTATGTTCATTTTATTATTATCATTATTTAAATAAAAAGTAAATGAATAATTCGGTTGTATAAGTTTCTAAGTAATTTTTTTATGATTGTCTCTTAAATGTTACATATTCAATACCATAATAAATGAAATTGATTGTCATTCTATTACCACATTAATAACATAATGAGAACCAAGTTATTGTTTTTTTTCTCCCCTTCTCCTCTATCTAAAGACCCTTTGCATTTCTATTTTGGCGAGATTGAGCTGCTCATATAGGTCGGTAGAGATATCGATAGTATGTTGTTCCCGTTGCTCTGTGTATAAAAGACGATTGGAATTCGTTAAAATTATTTCCGATTAAAAATTTTAATCCTCAAAAAAATCAATGAATGACATCTAAAAATGCAACAAACAAACCCCGAAGGAAAATATAAGCAATAAAGAAGGAAGCTTTATATATATTATCATTCAAATTGGATACTCCACATATATTCTATGACTTTAGTCTTAGATAACAAAATTAGTTTTAGGAGCTATAAAACTAATCATGAATCCCAAGCCCAAATAATTTTGACATGGAATTTAAATTCATATTAAAACAACACTTTCGAAAAAAAGATTTTGAAAAGTTAAATCCGCCACAATTTTCATGGAAAAGAAAGTATCACAATTTTATTTCATCCATCAATCAGTGACTTCTACGGATGCAATCAACATTTTAAAATAAAATTGAAAGAAAGAAATACTTTGTAAATAGCAACTGCCAAGACAATTCCGACTACAACCAATGGCTTCATGTTGAATGAATCAAATACCAAAAACACAATTGAAATTTTAGTCAAAAATTATCAACCAAAATTGGATCCAAAAGACACAAAAAATCAAGAAAATTATGCATACCAGAACCCAAGTGTAAAAAAAAACTCAATAATATAACACATATAAAATAAAACACCCATTTGAATACAGAAGGAGAAAAGGAAAGAGAAGGGGGGAGGAATTTTACAATCAAATCTTGCCATGGGGTTCTTGAATGGAATCAGTGGGGAGGTAATCTTCGATGTTGGCTCGATTCAAGTCCAATTCAGAACTGGAAAAAAATATTTTTATCTACAATGATTCATTCACATATAAAATAACACACTCATTTGGATAGAGAAAAAGAAAAGGAAAGAGAAGGGGGAGGAATTAATTCGAGAGTTTTTCAGATCTATTCATTGCTTACTTTTAAACGATTCGAAGTATTAATCCGGTTTTAAGACATAAAAGTGACGTCGAAGAGAATACCTTCTTAGGTGTTGAGATTTTGTATTTCTTAGTTTCCTATCAGATTCTTTCTTTTGTATATGGTCCAAATTTTGGATGCTCCTTTGATTTGTATCCTATCATTTGTAATTAGTGACTAATTGCCTCTCAAGAAAACTGATCTAGAGAAATATATATATATATATATATATATATATATATATATATAATAACACACCCATTTGGATATAGAAAAAGTAAAGGAAAGAGAAGGGGTAGGAATTTTACAATCGAATCTTGCCGTGGGGTTCTTGAATGAAATCAATGGGGAGGTAATCTTCAATGTTGGCTCGATCCAAGTCCAATTCATATATGGATACTTTCTTTCATATTAAAGGAGATAGAAACAATTTTTTCAAAGTCATAAAACACAGATTTGAAAGTGTTACATGATAGAGAGAAACTTACAGATTTTACAGAGAGGGCAACGGGTTGAGAGAGTTGCGTTTGACAACGGCGACTTGAAAGGAGGGTGAGATGGCGGAGGCTGGAGTTGCAAAGGAGAGAAGCGAAAGGAGTGATGGAGCCGCAAAAGAGTAAGTGAGTAAGACAAAAGTAGAAAACCGTAAGAGAGAGGGAGGCGAGAAGGGGGAGAGACGGTAGTCCTTTCGTCTCCTACCTCAAGCTCCTAGCTATTGTTTATTGTGAAGAGTCTTTAGATAAACATCTCTATTTTTATATATAGCTATAACTTAATACTCATTATCATAATAATTGTTAATAGATATTGTTATTAGATAATGACTAAAATATAAAGAGTCAAACGTGGATGCATGAGAATCAAGCTTTATCTAAAGTGAGTGATGTGGCACAACCATAATGCTCCTCACCAATTATATATATATATATATAGTTTTTGTCTGAGATTTTTAATTTTAAGTTTATTTCAATTAATAGATGTTGGGTTTGTGTGCGTGTGTGAGAGAATGTTTTTTAATGTTTAATTATACTTTTTTTAAGGCAAATACTTGTGTAGGACGGTCTTATGGATCTTAAATCCGTAAGACGGAGCTCCATTTAAGAATTCGCGAGTAGCTGAATTGGTCAGAGTAGATGATTTAAGGTTTAGCACGAGGTGGTCAACTATTTGAAACCTCCCAATAGTATTATTTTGTTTTAATGCTCATTAATGAGAAGTTCATTTATTTGTTCGGTGCCCCTGCACTTTCAATGTTTGTCGCCAAATTTTTTATATTTCTCACGCCTTACAGTTTAATCCTTTGTTAGCTTTGTTAGCCATCAGTTATCATCAATTGCTTGAGATACTTGACGGATCTTAACGGAATTTGACAAAATGCTAAATGATACATTTAAAGTGAAACATGGCACATTGAAAATACAAAAGTGACACATTGAAAACACAAGAGTGACATATTTTAATGTTAAAAGTGACACTATAAAGGGAAATTTATCATAATTCTCATTAAAATACAAAGTAACACTCTTAATACTAAAAATTAACACTTTTAATACTAAAAATTGACACATTTAATATTAAAAATTGACACATTTAATACAAAAAAGTGTCACTTAAAAACTAACGGTGATTATCAAAAGTGACATATTTAATACAAAAACGCAACACTTTCAATGTTAAAAAGTGACACTTTTAATATCAATAACGACGATTTTTAGTTATAAGATAAGATGACACTTGTAGGGTCAAAAGTAATACATTTAATGCTAAAAATGACACTTTTAATGTTATAAAATAATACTTTAATACCAAACGTGATAATTTTCATTTATAAAAAAAATGAGATACTTTTCAAAGTGAAAATAATACGACATATTTAAGCCCAAAAGGTAACACTTTTTTAGGAATTTTTTTATAATTTTCATTAAAAATGCAGAATGATACTTCTAAGGCTAAAAGTGACATATTTTATACTATAAAATGACACTGTTAATAGGAAAAAGTGACACTCTGTATATATAAACATGAGGGGTGGTGATGTAATTTTCAAAAAACTAAGGGGTTGCATTTAAATTTTTGAATTTTGTCTCATTTAACTTGGATAAATTCGTCTTACGGATAAAGGATCCTTAAGACCGTTTACAGGAGACCATCTCCTTAATTTTTTAATGAGTTACAAAATTTTACAGCCAATAACATGTTTTTTTCTTTAGTTTTTAGGATGTCATCTTTGCTTTGTGTAGTGTACATTGATCCGATCCCTTCAAAATTCTTAAGTATATGTTAATTTATTCATATCATATTCATTCCATACACTAATTATCTCTATACCGATACCATGTTATAAACACGGATACGAAATCTAGTATAAAATATATCCAATGCATAAACACTCCTAGCATGATGCCAACTTTTAGTTTCTTAATTTGGCTTTCGATTTGATGGGATTAATATAAGATAATGATTCGAATGCTGTTTTAATCCCCACGTTCCCCCCTTCTTTTTTCATTAAGCACAAAAATTCTCAAGAGGAGAAAAATGTTTCTATTTTATTTCACCACCTCCACCGATTTAACGTGCATATATATATTTATAAACATTTCTAACCAAAAAATAAAATTAAAAAAAATGCATCAAAACATATTATAGACTATAGTACAACTCATAAAGACACATGTCGCATTCAACACTGTTCATGCCCTCCTTTCCTCTTCTCCTTTTAAATTATTAATTATATTATGGATGGAGTAATTACTACTTGGGAACAAATGCAAGCGGTAACACTTGATAATTGAGTTTATATATATATATATATATATATATATGTAGACATTTTGGACATTGATATTGAAATAGTACCAACCTAACGACCTAGTCACGCAAACTCGTTCTGGTTTGTATGGTTCATAAGTAACCATGCAATAATCTGGACTTAAGACCTAACCAAGACCAACCCTTTGTGTTGTGACAACTTAACGGTATTAGCCTATATAATATAATTAAAGTATCACATTTTCATATGTCAATCATCTACGTACAATATATATATATAGAAAAATCATGTGCACGCGTGTATACTATTACTAAATACGTACTAAACTAAACCTAAAAAAGAGACTAATAAATAAAGGCAAGAAAAAGTGGTGGTATATATGCATCAACTATCCCACATTTGATGATTTGATGAATTAAAGATGCAAGGAATTCTTTAGTGCATTGAAAATATCATCTTTATCTTTACAGGGACCACAATCCTACGTGACACCTTGTAAATTATTGATGAAATGTCCTAATCTTTACAAATTCAAAACCCTAACAAGTTTTTCTGCTTAAATTAGTACAGAAAAACAAATTCTAAAGTGAAAAAGAAAAATCTTAATGTTCCCCTAACAAGTTGGAGCCTTTGATGTAAACTCCAACCACAAATGCCTCAATCAGTAAGCTTGTGCGATCCACATTTAAAAGTTTATAAACCCCTCTAGTTTAATGTTTTTTTTTAATCGTGAAGTGCCAATATTTAATCTGTCTTTAAAGGTTTTTGGGCTTCGTTTAGGTGAGGGAGCTTTTCATTATATTGACCCATTATACTTTACTTGACTACTGAACACTATGGGCCTGACCCATGCATGACAAGTCAAACCCTAACCCCTCATGTATAAATAAATCCTACTATCTCATAGTAGAGAAACTCTCTCTCCTTTAAAGTTTTCACTCCACACACGGGGGCTACGCGCCCTCCTATATTTTTATATTGTACTAATTCTCACACTGAAGGGTTTTGGGGGACATCCCTCACCACTCATAGTGCTTATTTTGCAGAGATCCACCTAAAGCCAGATATCCGACTCAAATGACGATTTTGTCACCAATTCGATCAACGAACGATTCATGTACCTCGACAACTTTTGGCACCCCCGGTATGACTGATATTTTTGCCACATCAAACCGGAAAATAACACTTTTGAGGGCGAAATGACTGCGATACTCTTAATAAGCTTGAGATGCACTACATTTTTGTATCGTGGTTCAAAATTATCAGATTATATTTATGAACTGCAGTGTAATTAGACTATGAAATTAAACTATTGAACTACGGTGTAAAAATTAATGCAATGAAATTTATGAACCGTGGTTCAAAGATAGACTTGAGAAATTAAACGTTGAACCGTGGTGTAAAAATTAATGCAATGAAATTTATGAACCGCGATTCAAAAATAAACTAAGAAATTAAACTTTGAACCACAATGCAAAAATATTATCTAATTCATTTTTGCACCGCGATACAAAAGCATAAATATCCAACTTACGTCCTCCATCTTCTTCTTTCTCCTTCTCTGTCTTCGTCTTAACTGAAAAATCTTTCAACCCATCACAGATCCATTATAGTTTCGTATTTCATGAATCAAAAAACTTGTTTACCTTTTAGAGCGTTGCCCATGAACCCCCACGACTTGACTAGGTAGGTCGATCACTGTTTCGTTGCGAACAATCGTGATTTTCGAATTCAAAGTGTGTTGTTAGAGCTGTTGAAAAAGACGATGATATTTTTGAAATAATATGTTGAAAAATAGTCTTTTGTTGTTGAAAAAATAGAAGATGGACTTTTGAGATTAAAAATTTTGAAAAAAGGACCCATCAAAATTTTACCCCTTATTTTATAAAGTTTGTGTGTTTTGTATGTGGGTGTGTGTATGTGGAGAGAGAGAGAGATAAGAGATCACCATCTTACTGCAAACAAAGAGAGCGAGTAGACTACTAGACTTACAACAAAGATGGTAAGTTGGAGTTTTGAATAGGAGAATCTAGCTACCCAAAAGAGGAAACTGTATATTCTTGCATAATCAATGGCAATTTCCAATAATTTCACCAGCCCTAACAATAATATTAAAGTATTCTTTTCCCATCAACATATATTAAACCCAACAAAAGCTACTAGCCATTGAAGTAAATTTCCATTGTAAACCCCAAAGTATACCCGTTGTTCAGATATGTATCCCCGTGACTTAAGAATTATAAGAACCTATATTTCTAACCAAGCGTAGTCAACTCGTCTTCAAATATTTCCTTCATAACTTTGCCTATCCAGCCAAGTCATGAAGCAATTGTGCACCCATCAAGTTCCTATATGGCAAATTCTGTCCTTGATCACCATCCAATAGTGAGTATGGAACTGTTTGGCAATCTTCCATGTGGTCTCGAGAGTAAAATAGAGACCCCTGTGAAGTCGGCGAGAAGGCCAAACTCACTCCACCGCCACCACCATGTTGTTGCAGCCCTAATGTCAAAGACACCCCTCCGCCACTTCCACCTCCACCAAAATTATTATGTGCATTTTCATAGGAGACTGCGCTTGCTGAGTGATGATTGTAAGAAGAAAAATCAAGTTCCACAGCCCCAAATGAGTCTGTAACCCTAGCAAAACCCTGGTGGAACTCATGATGAGAATCATTGTGTAGGGTTTTGGCAGTGTTTTTTGAACCCGCCTCATTTTTATCTGGGTTGTTGATGATTGAAGACAGACACTCGGAGTCTATTCGAACCAGCTGATCCGGGGTGGGTTTGTGATCTTGATCAGACCGCATGTGAGGGTTTTGATTTTCCTGATCAATGGCTGTAAATCCATCTGAGGACCCTTCAATGTTGTCTAGATGATCTTTTGTTTCTTCATTGTACATCTCTTCCACCATTGGTTTCCACAGCCTCACTCTTGCATTAATAAACCAATTAGACACCTGAAATAAAAAAACAACATTTTGCATAAACAAAATGCATTTAAACATACGCAACATATAAAAAAGAAAAAAACTGAGGCATACACACATCGATGTGTCAAAAATTGGAAATTCTTAATTAAGGGCAAATATTATATAATAAGCTTATATAGATGTTGACATGCCTGGCTTCTCGAAAGGCCTGTTTGGCGCGCTAAAATGTGTTTATCTACATCACTTGGGTACCTGCAAGGGTTCAATGAAACTAATTAAGTGTTTGGGAATTGAAGTAAATCTCCAAAAAAAAAAAAATATTTCACAAGTTAATGTTCATTCTCTGAATAGTACTTTTACTACTTGTGAAATGAATGGAAATTTTCTTGAATAAACCAAAGAAAGAAATAAAAATTTAAAACAAAAAAAAAAATTGTGTGGATGAGAGAGAGAGAGAGATGGTCCTATATATATATGTAAGTTGAAGCAACTAAGAATCAAATCCACACAATTTAACAAGAAGGCCCCAACCGAAATGGAGAAAATTAGAAAACAATATACAAAAATGTATGATGGAGATGCAATATGACAAAATGAACATTGGAATCTATAAGGTGGTGGATGGAAACAACCAAAATACTACGTTTTCTCTCCAACCAAACAAATGATTGAAACTAAATGTAAAGAGAACACCAGTTCTAGAAACTGCAAGTGGATCAATGTTTCCATTTTGTTTCAAGAAAACTTTCGATTCTATCTCATGAAATCTAGTTTGTAGCATATATACTCTTACAACTAGTTTCATATTGCATGATCAGTTGCATCAAATAAGTGTGAATGCGTATAAAAGAGAGATTTTTATGGGATTGTTTGGATACTCATTACTAATAGAAGGTGAGAGAGAGAGAGAGATTTACGGGTGGAGGAAGTGTTCGAAGAGCCAAGCACGAAGAACGGAGACTGATCTCTCAGGCAAGCCGCGTTGAGGTCTCCATGGATGGCTTTCCATTATGCTCATCTGTTGAAAAGCTCTCTGTTGCCTCAAAGTTTGATCAAGAAGCCTAAGTCTCGGAGTCTCTCCTCTTGTTGTGCCAGGGGCAGAAATGTCTTTTTCTCCCATCGCCTTCTTCGTGGCCTTGATTTGACCTACAATCCCATCTCTCAAACATCTAAAATGCCTTGACATTGCCTTGGAAGCTAAGGCCGAGTAAACTGTTGCTGCCCCATTTCCAGCCACAGCTTCAAATGATGAAACCACTGCTTTCATTTGATCACAATAATGCTTATATCTCCTATCCACCTAGCAAAATCAAGAAAAACAGAATCTTTATTTCTTTTACTGAAAAATCTAAGAATTACAGCATAGAATACGAACGATAAAATGTACATCAAATATTTTTTTTTATGAAATGAAGCATCCGAATTGTGACTATGTGGGCATTAATGGAAAGCCGGCCCTTAGTCTCTCAATTAGCTCAAGATCAATAACTTCAGCTAAAAATCAAAGCTTTTAATTCTTTTCAATTCAAGAATTTAAAGATTTCATCTGGGTTTATTCAACAATTAAAGAATGTACGGATGGGAATAAAGGGCTGTGAAACATTACGAAAACTCAGCTTGGTCTTTGCCCTAATTACCAAATGAAAAGTTATGAGAAGTACCTCTTCAAGCATTTGTAGGAGCTTGGTTTTTCTTTTCTGCAATTCCTGGAATTCAAGGGAATATAAAGATTGTTTCTTGGAAGAAGAAGAAGTAGCATTATTACTTTCATCTTGCCATTGACTGGTCTTGTGAAGCTTCATCTTTGGTGAATGATCAGCAGTTTGCTTTGTTCCAAGATTACAAAACTCATTGAGAAGCTCCTGAGCTGGAATCAGGTACTTCGAGCTCCTGATTTGTAAGCTCTGATGATGATGATAATGAGGAGGTTCATTTTGGATAATTTCTTGTTGAATATTCATTGATTTACCGAAATACCCTTGATGATCTTGTTGTTGCCTTAGCTCAAAGGACTGTAATCCAATAGTGGAAGGATTATTTGAGGAGAGAGAAAGCGAGAGACCTTGACTAGGCCTTTCATTTGCTTCACAAGGGAAAACACACCTCAAAGAGGATTCATCAACGAGCAACCTGTTATGATCATATTGCTGCTGCTGCTGATGGTAAAAATCCCCGGCGATGGTCGGATCGTTGATCGATTTTGAAGAAGACCCTTTCCAGAAGACTGAGTTTGTGTCATGACTTACTGAATTGGTATCATGATGACTCTGTTGTTGCATCTTTGGTGGAAACCCTATGAGCTCCATGCCAGTAGTCAAGTTGTAGATCTCATGGTTGGAATCGAAGCTTTGGAGTTGATTCATTACATGGTGAGCTGCCTGATTAGGGTTACTTGATGAAACATCAGAAGAGTAGCAATAACCAGCGGGAGAGACCACCATGCTCCTCCTTATTTTCTCTTGACCACTTGTACTAGCCATTCATATCACAAAGTAAAAGCTAATAAAATAAGACGTCTTTCTGATCTTCTGAAGTCTCTCCTTTTCTTGTAATCTTGATCACTTTCCTCCTTCTGCAACCACAAATCTACCAAGATTTCAAAAACCCAGTTTTTGAAAAGTGAAAAATGATCAAAAAAAAAAAAAAAAAAAAACAGAACATCGGCTATAGAACTTTCACCGTTTATGCCAAAGAAAAAAAGAAATGTAAGAGACACCAAAAAAAACAAGAAAAAGAAAACACCTTTATTTGCTTAGTGTGACTGAGGGAGAGAGAGAGAGAGAGAGAGAGAAAGGTGGGGTGGGGGAATCAAGAACCTCAGGTCTAGAATTCGGCCACTTCCTCAGGTTGACCGTTCGGATATAAGAGTAACAATATCAATATGGTAGTGGTAGTGGTGAGAGAGAGGGGTGGGGGTCGGAGAGGATTAGAGGAATTCAAGGGGGGTTATAGTCTAATGGAGAATTTTAACAAACATGTTGTGCTAAGAACCCAACAAGTCATACCATGGTTGTGCCATGAAAGCCAAATCTAGGAAAAGGAAGGTCAGTTATCCCTTCAGAAATAAGTAGAAAAGATCACATAGTTGTAGAGTTGATGATGACTTACATGCCATGTTCATCATTTTAATACTCTCTCTCTCTCTCTCTCTCTCTCTCTCTGTGTGCTTCAAGTGGGTCAATGCACCATGATATAAATACATCCAAAATAGACTTCCTAGAAAATCATTTCCAAAACCCAATTATTCCATCCCCATCAATAAGAAATGATTATGATCACCCAACCCAATTTTATAATATACCCACATATGTTTCGTCAAGAGAGAATTAGGGTCGCAAAATGTTAGGCACAAAATTGGCCTACAAAAATTGCAAAAAATTATTAATATGTTATAAAATTTGTAGGTTTAAGCTAAATGATGAAACCTACGATTACCCGAAAAAACTAATAGTTGCCGAGTATTCCATACCAAAAAATTAATTTGTGTTGTCAAATGTGGTTTGGGGAGACGAGGAAGATATTAAAAAAAATAAAAATAAATTATGTGGTACAAACAATCATTTCATTTCCATTATTGTATAAATATCGTTTTATTTATGAAATTTTAAACGATTTGTATATTATTAATACTATAAAATACTATAAAACTTTCAACTTTGCAAATCACTCAACGCGGGACGGTCCTTGCTAGTACACAACCTTACTACAAGCCGCCACATGACATGTTTCAGTTTATTCATACAATTAACTTAATATCCATTTGCCCACATCATAATTTAAAGAATTTTTCAAGAATTATGCATGCAAACCAATGTCTCTCTCTCTCTATATATATATATACACACACATGGTTGTACACGAATCCCAAGAACTGAAAGCTAAGTTGGAGTTGGAACCAGGCTTTTTCAGATGGGTTTTTGATATGGAGGGGTGGGGCTGCTGAATTTTTCTGATCAGAAATTGAAGGCAATTACAGAGTCTTCCCTAGCTAGTTCAGACTCAGAGAGAAGAAGTGTGTGTGTGTGGGGGAGAGAGAGAGAGAGATGCCAATTGGGGTTGTTGTTGGTGGCAAAAAAATGGGTTCCCAAAATTAGAGCCTGAGGAGGTCTTGGGATGAGGTGGTCCTATATTTCCAACTAATTCCAATTAAGATACCTATTAAAGCACTCCTACCCATTTCTTCAGCCTCCTCCCTTCCCTTCTCTCTCTAGAAAATGGGACCACCGTATAATATTCCTCCCTTTGGTCTTTCCTTTTTCTTCTGAATAGTATTGTTTGGGGCATTTCTATTGGTAAAATTTATTAATTTTTTAATGTGTCATAGTTCGTCAACAAAATAAAAAACTTGTTTTTTTAACAATAAAGATGTTTAATGTTGCGCCAAAAATTTTATTTTTTTTTTATTTTTTTTCATCTATAAATCACTCATTTCTTGTGAACGTAATCATTGAAGATGCCTTTTGAGTTATAAAAAGTGGTAAAAAGATTTGATTTAATCGATTGAACTTCAAAAGGTGATAAAAGTTTCCATTTGGTGTCTGAGTCCACGATCTATACAATTCATAAACAGTTACTCCCACCATCTCAAAATATATAAAGTTTTAAGGTTTTTTACACAAATCAAATAAATATATTGTAAAGATTAAATTATCTATATCTAAATATTAATGAGGTATTTTGATATTCTTGTCCAAAAAGCTAAACACGAGTTACGGAGTCAATAAATATGGATAGAATTGAAAAAAAAAAGTTTCTTGAAAATTACAAGATGTTATTTATTTTGAAACAAAAAAACTCTCCTAAAACATCATATATTTTGGGACGGAGGACTACTAACTAATTTCATAACCAAATTTTGGTACACATTTTCAATCACTCTTAACAATATTCTTCACTTTCTTATCATCACACGCACACAAAAAAAACTTTATCAATTTCAAAATTATTCTTCTATTTATTTTTCGACAAATAGATTAAGAAAAAACAATAGACTTGACTATTGATATTGATGTAATATGAAGCTTCTTTTAAAACCCATAATTAAAATAAAAATAAAAAATAAGAGTAAATTAGTAAAAATACTGTCATAAAAGAAAAAATTACAAACAAGACAATTTTTTGGAAAAAAACAAAAAGGAAAAACTGGATAATAATTATGGAATGAAGAGACTAGAGAGTAAAATAAAAGTGGATTCTAAGCAAGAAAACTGGATAATAAAAGAGTAGAGATCGTAGAGACCAATGGAATAGTGTGGTGTGAGTGTTACGCGCAACCCACATGAGAATTGAGATGGAGGGGGGGTCCTTAACTCCTAAATAATGTGGTCCTCTAACGAAGTTTTCTCCGCCGCTTGCCATTTCTCCCTTTCTCTCCTACCTAGCCAATAGCCATACAACACAATACTGGTGAGGTCATTACAAAATCTTTGGAATTTAGTGCTTGTTTTTTATATGAATTTATCCTAGTGTCACAGCTCACAGGTGTCAAAAATCAGAAACCTTTTTTTTTTTTGTGTTGTGTGTATATAAGTAGGAATCTGGTTCTACATGATCTTGATTTGTTTAGTCAATATTTGATTTGGTATAGCAGTAGAATAGTAAATTCGAGTTGTAAACAATTAAAAATTAACCCTCGCATGTACGGAGTAGTTATTAGGGATCAACATTCAAGCAAGCACTTAGTCACCAGTCTACTTACTCGTAGTTTGGTTTCAGAGCAAATATTTGGTGCTCCATGAATATGATCAATGGTAGTCGGTAGATGGAGAAAAGGAGAATAAATATATACATATATATGTAGTATTGCAATTTTTAGTAACTAGTACACACCCCAACCTCTCCATGAAAACGATTTCACCTGGCGGAAGCATTTCAAGTCAATAAGGCCAACCCACAAAAGCCGGGGGAATACTCTTTTCTGTTAGTGCTGTGTGTATGCATGCCCCGGATAGGTTAAGTTGTCAACTAGCAGCACAACTCTCAATTGGGTGAGGTTGAGATGGGTAACATATCGAAACTCGTTAGAGCCTCAATATCAATGGATCGGATTGATGTGTTGGATTAAAACACTTCGACTCGTCTTAGTCTAGATTTTCTTTTAAAAATCTATAAATATATAGATTAAAAACTATCAAGCCAAAATAAATAACGAATTTGATAAACAAATTAAATTATATCCAATAATTTTCAAATTATGTCCAAATGAATTAATGAATTCCAAATTATAATTGTCACGGTGACAAGTAACTAGGGGTGTCCACAAAAGTGAGCTCTTTTTTTTGGAACTTGTGATTGGGTAAAACGAGGTAATGATCATGATTCATGAAGTTGTGTTGGGGACCTTAATTGGTTTTAGGGAGTGGTGTAGGGGGTCCATTATCTTTATGGACCACGCTACACGAGCTAATGCAAAACAGAAGCATCATCATAACTGTACTAAAATCTATTCCGTATAATACTAATGGTTTTGATGAAATTCAATCAGCTTTTTCATTGTGGATCTTAAATTTCCACAATTAATTATATAAGTATTTATATTATAATTAATAAAGTTCTGTATATTCTGACAGTGCACCTTACCTAAAAAATGAACAGTGAAACATTACCAAACTTTTTTACCACCCCCATTGCAACAAATTAATTATATATACTCCCAGGTTCCATCAAAATAGTTTCTATTTTAAAAGTTTAATAATTAAAAGATATATTAATATGATTGAAGTTGGTGATAATTACAAAAATACATAATAACAATCAATATGTTTACAACACAAGTGAAGGGTAAAGAAGAAAAATTATGAAAGTTGTAAGCATAATTGTTGAAAGTTGACTCTTTATATGAAACATCTCAAATAATATAATGGACTCTTTGCCTGAAACGAAATGAGTATTTAAAACTTGTAAATATATTAGTTTTACTAGTTAATATATTCTTCCGGCCATTTACATCAAATTTTGACAAATGTGACTATTTTCTTATACCAATTAGAGAGGAAAGACGTAATCCCCTATTCTGGGTAAAGAATCTTGGTCTGAAAGTCAAACATTTTTTTAAAAAAAATTACACTTTTAATAATCAATTAATAATAAAATGAAACTTTTATACCTTAATTTTTTTAAATTGACTCTTTAAGTGAAACAACTCAAAATAAAATAGTGGATTTTTTTGCCTAGAATTAAAGGAGTATTAATTTTTTTTTGTCGAAGGGGATAAATTTTTTTGGATATAAAGAATAGGTGATCTTTTCCAACTTGTTAGAAAATACTTTCTCCGTTCTGAGTAAATAGTCCACTATTCAATTTTGAGATATTTCACTTAAAGAGTCCACTTTAAAAAGTTAAGGCATAAAAGTGTCATTATATTAATAATGAATTACTAAAAATGTCATTTTCTTAAAAAAAAAATTGAGTTTTAAATGGGGACTCTTTGTCCAGAACGGAGGGAGTATTAATTTTATTATTTAATAGTCAGACCTATAAATTAAATACTCCCTCTGTCCCAAAATTATTGTTATGCTTTTTTTTTTCGTCCGTCCCAAAATAATAGTCTTGTTTGAAGCTTTCCTTTTTAGAACAACACTTTTACCATTTTATCCTTACTTTTTCATCTTAATTAAATTATGGACCACATACACACGAATATTAAAATAAAATATACATTAAACTAATATTAATAATCTAATAAAATATTTTTTTTAATCGTGTGTTAAATCAATTCAGACAATAATTTTGAGACAAACGGGTATTTATTAGAAGTTGCTTACCAAATTTTGTAAATTCTACGCTACTTGTCAAGAACATGGTACTCTATAGACCCTTCTCTTTTATGCCATTTTCTCTTTGGCTCATAAGAAATGAGGAGGAACACTAAATGGGTGTAGACTGATAGGGCTCCAATAGAGTGCTTTCCAAAAATTAGGTACTAAAGGTCCTTTTGTTGCATTATTATTGTTGTTTGACTTATTTAATTTTAACTAAAGTTAGGTAAATATTCAACCATAGGCAACTTTTACTTTTTTTAACTACTCTAAAGTTATAAGTATACTAGCTAACTTGTATATGAAGCTGAATCTGTGTTATACAATACGAAAGCAAATAGCAAGTAATTAAAAAGTATAATTAGATCAATCAAAGAGAATTAAGAGAGATTGGAGTCAACAAACTTTCAAAAATTTATTATTGACAATCTTGTACACATTCTAAAGTAGCAATACTATTAACTATAGAAAATGCAAAGTGAATAGCCTACAGTTCAGGGATGCAACAGAAGTGCAGAAATGTGCAAAGTTTGGAGAGACAAATACTAAATGGGTCCCTAAGGGGGTGGCCCAGTGGTAGACATGGGGCTTCACAAAGTGTGAGGTCTCAGGTTCGATCCCTTCCCATGGCCCCCTTAGGAGTAAAAAAAAAAAAAATACTAAATGGAGAAAGTTCATCAATAGTATATATATGGAAAGTTACAACCCTTGGTTGTAATATTAGTTTTGTTCAGGGTGCTTTATGTAACTTTTAGGGATTGTTAGTTTTCTGTTTGTTTATTCCCGTTTTATCTGTTATATATATATATATATATATATATATATATATATATATCTTTCCCTTGTACACAAACAGTAGTGAGAAATTATTCCAGCCTTTATTCAATTATGTGAGGCCTTCAAAGTTTACTGGTATCAGAGTAAGGATCCTTTTGATTCTTGATTCCCTCTGTCCACAATTCTTCATCTTTATTTCTCGCCATGGGAGATGAATCCTCCAACCCTAAAATCATTCCCTCTCAATCGAAGAACAAGACTACAACCATGGAGATTGGAATAAACTCCAACATGCACCCCCTTTATCTTCACAATAACGAACATCCAAGGCTCGTTCTTATTGCCACCAAGTTGACTGGAAGCGACAACTTCAATTCTTGGAAAAAATCTATCGAGATAGCCATTTTAGCCAAAAACAAATTGGGGATTCTGGATGGAAGTTTTCAAGTTCCAGAAAAAGAAGATTCCTTGTTCCCTCTCTAGGCCAGGGCCAATTACATGGTCATTTCATGATTTTCAACGTGATCAATGAAGAGATTAACAACAGCCTTAAGTATGTTATAAATGCCAATTCTGTCTGGAAGGAACTGGGAGGGAGATTTTCCAGTATTGATGGGCATAGAATCTTTCAAATTGAAAAAGACTTACACAGATTAGAACAAGGTGCAGGCTCTGTTGAGTTTTACTACCACAAGATAAAGGGCATTGGGATGAAAGTTGTGCCTTGGACCCCATTACAGCCTGTAATTGTGTGTGTACATGTGGATCCACCAAGAATCAAGAACTGCGAGATCAAAGGAGGCAGTTAATGCAATTTTTGATGGGGCTTCACGATAGCTTCATGAATATAAGGGGCCAGATCCTGAGGAATGGGATGAAACCTCTACCAACAATTGGTGAGGCATATGATAAGACAGGAGGAGACTCAAATACAGGGCTATATCCCAGAATCCAGTTTTGTTGCTGCTAGTATTAATCAAACAGGAAACAATCAATGGACTACAGAGAAGTATGGCTTACACAAGAATGCATATAACAAGAACTCCTTCAAGAAAGGTACTTTCTGCAACTACTGTAACAGGGAAGGCCATATCAAGGATGATTGCTATAGACTCAAGGGATTCCCTATAGGACACCATGGACATCCTAGCCATCCTGCACATAAGGCCAGATTGAATAGGGATCAGACTGGTGGAAGGACACAAGGCAATTATGCTTCTGTCAATCAACCACAATCAGAAAATGGTAGGGTTATGCGGGTTCAACATGACCAAAAGAACAACAATGATCAGAGCAACAAGGATGGGACAACATATCCCACTCTTAAACAAATACAGATACAACTTAATCAGGTCATGAACATGCTTCAAGCTAAAGACAATCCTGAGGATCGCAGTGGCAGTCAAAGTGGATAGAAGTTTATTGGTGTCTCACACATGGCAGGTACATCTATTGTTGAGAATCATCCTAAAATTTTTCACTCACTTTACACCTGGATCATAGATTCAGGTGCCACTGATCATATATGTATGTCTCTATCCCGCATGCATAACATTAAAGTTCTTACTCACCCCATAACTTTGTCCCTGCCCAATGTTGCCAAAGTCAAAGTTACACACATAAGCAAGGCTTTTACTAATCCTGATCTGATTTTGGATAAAGTGTTCTATATACCTAAATTCCAATATAACTTATTGTCTATTTCAAAACTCAATTTACAAATTGATTGTCACACTCTCATTGTTGGAACACAATGCATTTTCCAGGACCCGAAGATGCACAAGACCATACTATGAAGACATACTTTTAGCTTAATGGATTACCTTTTGTATACCCAAGACAAATTGTTTCAGTATATTTAGATATCAGATTACATTTTTAAAATTTTATTATTATATGTCTTTTTTTTGTATTGCATCCTTTCTAGGTAAATAGTGAAATGTACTATTTTGAAATGTTTTATTTAAGAGTTTACTTTCAAAAATTTATATTCACAATCTTCATAATATATTAGCATTACCCTTCATATTTGATATTAACATATTGATAATGTTTAAGTGCTCGTTTGTTGCAGCTTATTTGGAGTGACTTTTGGCTTTTGGCTTTTGAAAAGTCATATTTAAAGTGTTTGTTTCAGCTTATAAGCCAAAAGCCAATAAGTAAGGTACAACACCCTTTATGCATTGAAAAGCCAAAAGCCAAAATTTTAAGCTTTTTTGGTTTTTTTTTAAACATGAAGACAACTATTCATTAATAAATATTTGATTGTCTTCATTTCATCCTTTTATGAAATATACATAAAAATATGAATACTAATTTTCAAGTTTTTTTTAACAAATAATTATAACGACTCATAAGCAGCTTTTCAACAGCTGTAACAAACAGTCTATCATGCAATCAGCCAAAATTCATTCAGCTACCAGCTTAAGCTATCAGCCATAAGTCATAAGCCATCAGCCACAACAAACGAGCCCTAAGTAGTATTGTAATTATAACTAGTTATAATATTAGTTATATATCTCTTAATAACTAGATTTTTCAAACATTGTTTGTAGTATGAATTATAATTTCTTTTCAGAAACTTAGTGATTTGTTCTTTCTCTTCGAATCTTCAAATTTAAACTATCAAACATGGCGATATGCTTGATACAAGCTTGAGTACAATTAATGTGACTGACGCAAAATATTAACAAATCTAATCTTTTAGGCGAAAACTTGTCTAACACGGTTTTACTGATATTTTTTTGTAAAACAGATCATCTTCATCTGACCTATCGTGTATTAGTGGGTTGGACTGTAAGAGGAGCGGGGCTCCGTCTTACAATATAAGATTCGTAAGATGGTTTTACAAGAGATCAATCTACTCTTATATATTTATATATAAAACCTAGGCAGTCTAAAAAGGTTAAATCTCATCAAAATGCACTAGCTAAAAAAAGGAAACTCATATTTAATACTATATAATAGCTAGAATGCATTGAAATTTGAAAACACAAATCTCATTAATTGATTACACAACTCTCAAATAAACTTGGTTATGGAAATTTATTGATTTATAAAAATATTTTGAAATGTTATTGTACTAAAAAAATCAAGTAAATTATAATTACTCATGATTTATTTATAATGTATTGACATAACTGATAAAGTGTCTAGAAAGATGATAAATATCTGAAATATTTATCCATTTCATTACATCTGAAATTTTTGTAACCAAAAAAATTAACTTTATTTTCTTAGTTCTTGAAAATACAAAAAAAGTTCTTGAATATCCAAATTTTTAATTTAAAAATCAGATTTTTTAGTAGGTTGTTCCCTTCATCATGTTTTTTCTTTATTTTTTAGTTTTGCTTATAATCATTATTTTATTTGGCTATAATATATATATATATATATATATTATGACAATGGTAGATTTATCAGATTTATCCCTCCAAAATCTAGCTTTTGAATTACCATTCCACTATTTCTCTCTCCTATCTTCTCCCTATTTTTTGGTTGTATTTATCTTTCTCTCTCCCGTTTCCTCACTATTTTCTCTCTCATCACCACCATCTCCCCTCTTTTAATTATATTTAAACAGTTTTCTCTCTTTAAATATAAAAAATAGTAATTAAAACAAAAATAATAGATTCAGAATCAAGAAAACAAAAAATATAAGAGGTTAGTAAAATAAAATTAATTTATGGAACAAGTCATTATAAAAATAAAAGTTACAGAATCAGCAAAACAAAAATAATTTAGTGCGGAGGTTAGTAAAATAAAATAATTTACGGAACAAAAGTTTAAAACAAATTCTTAAAAATATATATGTAAAACAAAAATACATTAGTAAAATAAAAATATTTTTATTTTTGATAAGTAAAATAAAAATATTTGATGGAACAAAAATAATAGTTACGGAATCAATAAAACAAAAAATAATTTAAACTGAGGTTACTAAAATAATAAAAATAATTTATGGAACAAAAGTTTAAAACCAATTCTTAAAAATAGATATGTAAAACAAAAATATATTAGTAAAATAAAAGATATTTGATGGAACAAAAATAATAGTTATGGAGTCAATAAAGCAAAAATAATTTAAATTGAGGTAGTACAATTATAGAAATAATTTACGGAACAAAAGTTTGAAACAAATTCTTAAAAATAGTTATGTAAAACAAAAATATGTTAGTAAAATAAAAATATTTGATGGAACAAAAATAATAGTTATGGTGTCAATAAAGCAAAAATAATTTAAATTGAGGTAGTACAATTATAGAAATAATTTACAGAACAAAAGTTTTAAACAAATTCTTAAAAATAGTTATGTAAAACAAAAATATGTTAGTAAAATAAAAATATTTGATGGAACAAAAATAATAGTTACAGAGTTAATAAAACAAAACAATTTAAACTAGTGTAGACACCCCAATTTCGTACCCCCGGTATGTAACATGACATGAAATATCAAGACTTGTTAAAACTTAACAAAATGTCAAGTTACAGGGTTGAAAATGCAAAAGGACAAAGCAGGATGCGCAAAACAGTGAAATGTAGGCGTTAAAGTGCAAAAAAGGAAAGAACTAAGCCTAAGCTGGTGCCACCCATTCATGAAATGGGGGTGGCGCCCAGTTTGGCCATGGGTGGCGCCTGGTTTTGTGCTATAGTGCTCCCAAACTGCTACAGGACAGCTACAATTCGCAGTAATGTGCAAAATCCTCCGCGTTCTGTACAACTGATTGAAGCACGAAGAGAGAAAATTTAATTCCCTCGGTCTCCTCTCTCCATGCTATAAATAGAGCCTTCGGGGTTCACTTTCAGACACACCTTTTCTTCCCCGAAGAATTCTCCAGGTCGTTGTTATGCTGGAGAAATAGAGAGCGAAGTGAGATAGTGAGCGATCCTTCTCCAAAGTCTCAAAACCCTGCCAAAACTCCGCCAAACCTAAATCCAACCGGTCAAAGTGATCCCTAGCCCTCTAGTTAGGTATCCACCCTATTTCCCCGATCCAAAAACCTCAAAATAAGTCGTTACTCTGCCCGAGTAAATAGGCCAAAACCACAAAAAATAAGACGTTATTCTGCCCAAATAAATAGGCCAAAACCACCAAAAACAAGTCGTCACTCTG
The DNA here is from genome assembly GCA_013146195.2 of Codonopsis lanceolata. Lineage (NCBI taxonomy): Eukaryota > Viridiplantae > Streptophyta > Magnoliopsida > Asterales > Campanulaceae > Codonopsis > Codonopsis lanceolata. The sequence goes on along the minus strand of CM028379.1, from coordinate 152,432,951 downwards.
CCCAAACCACCGCAGCAGCAGCATGAAAAGTCTCCCTCTCTCGAGAAAGACAGAGCGAGCACACCCCGCTCTGAAAGGTAAAAACCTTTAAGAGCATTTCTTTTATAAAAGTTATTTTCAAATCCGGTCCAATATAAAAAATATAAGCCGTTGTGCTGCCCGGATTTAGTTAGGAAATACTATGTAAAAGAGTCGTTATTATGACCAAATATTTTTAAATGTATTTGTAACTATTGTAAGGAAATGGCTGCAAGTCCGTAAATAATGTAGCCGCAAATGTATTTGCTTTTTTTTCCTGTCTTTTAATGCTTTCTTTATTTGCTAAATAAATATAACAAAAAGCATATTTTAGCCAAAAACTATTTTTGAGACCGAAAGGGCGAGTTGGTTGCCTAGCACCTTCCCAACTCGTAACTTAGCCTCCGAACCCGTTTTTACAATCTCTGGTTTTCTTTTTTTTGTTTTTCTTTACTTATTCCTTAAAATAAAGATGGCGACTCTATAAAATATTTTGGATCCAGTGGGGTCCCGCAACATCTTTTCTTGCACTTTTCCGTTTTCTCCTAAAAAAGGGAGAATGAGAATGAAAAGGTGATGTATTCCTATATCCTGGTATCCCCTAAACAAGGGATAACTTGATGCAGGAAACCCAAAGCACCCATAGTGATCCGAAATAGGCCATAAGGCTATTTTCATAAAATCCATAGTGGGGTCTCGCAACACTCCTTTCTTGCACTTTTCTGCTTTCCCCTAAAAACGGGAGAATGTGAATGAAAGAGTGATGTATTCCTATATCATGGTATCCTCTAAACAAGGGATAACTTGATGTAGAAAACCCAAAGCTCCCATATTGGACCAAAAATTCACTAAAGGCAACCGAGGCGTATTCAAACGCGCTATCTTAGACAACACTCCTCTCGCACTTTTAATTTCATCTTCCCCTAACCAAGGGAGGGTGGAATGAGAGCAGTGGTGTCCCGCATCCGCACGTACACGCACCCTTATCCAAGGGCGCGCGGGGCGCAGGCGCACGTTCCCGGGAACCCACAACTAGGGTTAGCAAAATAATAAAAATAAATTACGGAACAAAAGTTTTTCGTAAAACTAATTCTTAAAAATAAAAAAAATAGTAGATATGAAGTCAATAAAACAAAAAATATAATGAAAGTTAGTAAAATCAAAATAATTTATGAGACAAAAATAACAGTTAACGGTAAAAATAATTTCTTTATTTTGGTTTTAGCTTATTTTCTTATCAAAAATTTATTTATTCATAAAAAACAAATACAATTTAATAAAAGTAATCATTTAAAAGAAAGAACTTATTTGAATTCAAATTCTATTTGCAGGGTAGAAAAAATTCAAATTTGTTCGAAGACATTCATTTTATAGAGTTTTTGAATAGTATGAAGTGTTTGGGGTTGTCAGACCATGAATTGACACTTAAAATTGGTGTTCCAATAATGCTATTGAGAAACATTAACCATGCTGGGTTGTGCAATGGAACAAGACTAATCATCATAAATATTGTGGATCACATTGTTGAAACAAATTTTTTGAAAGGAAGCAATGTTTGAGAAAATTTTTTATCCCAAGATTATCATTAACTCCATCCGATGTAAGATTGTCTTTCAAACTCCAAAGAAGACAATTTTCATTACTGGTATCATATGCAATGACAATTAACAAGTATCAAAGTCAATCATTGCACGTATATCTCCTTTTGAAGAAATCAATATTTAGTCATGTGCAATTATATGTCGCAGTTAGAGTAACAAATTATTTTGGTTTGAAGATATTGATATGCGATAAAGATGAATAACTAACTAATAAGACAATAAATGTTGTGTATAAGGAGATTTTTTAGAACCTATAATGATTAGTAATATACTTATATGTAATTGTTAATAAACTGATTCTTCTTATTTTATAATTTAAGATTTTTTATCCTCTTTATTTTATTTGTATACGATTCAGTTGACGTGCGTTTAACGCACGAGTTAAAAAAAAAACTAGTTTAATTAAAAAAGATCTATACCCGTATGTTTAACGCACGGATGTAAAACTAGTATGTTATAATGACTTCCTAATAACTTCCTTGGAAACCAACCACCACTAAGTTCCCAGCCTAATTATACTAATTATACCATGCATGTAGTAATTTTAAATAATTGAATAACTAATTATAGTAATAATATAATCAATTAACATCTTTACTAATATGCCCATAGAAAATAAATAATGAAATAACAAATTGTAAACATGTACTCCTTTGGTTCCAAAATAATTGTCTACTTTTTATTTTTAGTTTGGTTCCAAAATGAAGCGTCCATTTTTGTATAAATTTACTAAAGCCATTTATGCTAATTAATTATCATGTAATAGTATTCACTTGCAATAGTTTAATATGGACATCTATAAACATTAATGTATATGTGTTATTAAAAGTCAACTTTCTTAATTTTAGTAAAAAATTGGCAATGGACACATTTATTTTGAGACCTAGAGAATAATATTGTAACAATGCTTATATATTGCTTGAAAACTTTGATCGAGTAAATTTAAAATATTATGTTTGAGACAAAAATGTAACATCCAGCACAATGCAGCAATGTTGTTGAGTTATCATTCAAATAAGAACCAATAGAGAAAAATGGGAATGCGTTTGTGTTAATGTATTGTCGCATGGATCTATAAAGACTTGTGACCTTTTTTAAAAGGTAAAAACATGAGTACGACGGTTTTACGAATATTTTTATGAAACAGATCATCTTTATTCGATTCACTGTATATTAGAGGGTTAAGCTGTAAGAGAGTAGGGCTTCGTTTTACGAATTAATATTCGTAAGATGGTCTTAAATGAAACTAACTCTTTTCAAAAAGACAAAACATTAACTAAAGACAAGTTATTGCAAAATAAAGACCTTGAAGTCTAAGGGTGGTAGATTTTACGAAACTTTCTCAGACTCATTTATTTTACGAACTATAATTTACAAAATTATTGGAAAAACATTATTTTTGGTTATTTTTGTAACATATCCCCGTGTCATATTAGATTTGAGACGGATCCCTATTTATGATAGTGAGACCATCAACAACAAGAGTGTTTGTCTTGTTGCTTGAGGGATTCTTTAAGATTCTTTAAAATACCAGGGGTGCTTGATGGGTGTTTAGATATGCAAAAGACAATTCAGGAACCATACAACCTTCCATGCTTAGAAATTTTTTTCTTCACAAAAAGATGCAATTTTGGGGAATTTTGGATCAAAACACAGTGTTTTAGGACAAACCCAGCAGACAAGGCCTGCAACCCTCCTGCCCAATTCCTGCCACCCCCGGCAGCATTATCTGGATCAAATATCTTTTTAACCATTGTTTTTCTTAACCAATTTTAAGTCATAAAAATTATTATTATTTTAATTTGTTTTTTTTAAATTAAAGTATTTATTTTTACCTATAAATAAAAATTTAGTTTGTTTTATTTAGATATTAGAAAAAAATTATATGATTTTTTGAAGTTTCTAGCTATTTTATTTGTTTATATAAGTAAAATAATAAATTAATAGAGATAAAGATAGTAGAGTATGTAAAAGTGTCGAAGTTTGTATTGTAAGAATGATATTTTTGTTAGAAAATTTAAGTAAAAAGCTTGATGATATTTTTATAATAAAATTTTAAAAAAATAAAACTTAAGTTACCCAAATTAGGGAGCTTTGTTATGCATGCTCCCAATCTAGTCTCTTAACCCAAACCACTTTTACTTAAAATCATTGTTTAAGAATACTTTGTTTACAAACGTCCATTTGTGTTGTATAAAGCTAAATACTAATTAAAAAAAAAAAAGAGTACAAGAGCTAGTAGTGAGAGCGACTCATATCGTACCATGCTGGTACCAACATTTGTCTAAGATATGAAAGTACTAGGGTTAAATGTACCACTGGTCCCTGTATTTTATAAAAGTCTAGCGTCGATCCGTGTATAATATAAATACATGTTACAGATAAAAGAATACATATTTTGAACACTAATAGTCTTTGACTCTAAATCCGTTAAATGAAGTGTCGTTAAGGGATCATGTACCATCATCAAAATAAAAGGCTATATGAAAAGTGTATTACCAAAACAACTATTCCCTTCTTCTTCCCCGACAACCCTTCTCCTTCCTCACCCACTTCACTAATTCACAATAATCACTCATTCCACCATTTTTCCAGGCAAACAATTGCAATCCTAGGGAGCAAATTCATACATCCCCAAATTTAGGATTTTTCCACAGGTTTTCGTGCCAAAACCCAGTTTGAGCCAAAATTCATTTCTTTTGTATCAATGGCGTCCACTCCAAAAAGGCGCCCAAAATCAGATTCGACAAACCTTAGAATCAGATATTCAAACCCTTCCCCGTCCTCTCCTTCGTCTCATACTTTCTTAGGAGAACCACATCCGAACTTCTTTTCGTCAAAATCTGACTTTTTCAGCTTCATCGCCGTCGTTGCCATAGTTACCTCAATTGCATTGGTTTGTAACTACGTGGCTACAACGAATACCTTTGAATATTAGGAGCAGAGAATACCCTTACATGCACAGAGAATGTAAGGAGCAAAAATAACGAGCAGGTGATTGGCATGGACATCAGGACATGGGTTTTTTTTTTGGACAATAAACCAACTATAATCATACCCATATTCAGTGACAAACCACCCTCAGTTGGACAAAAGCTCGAGTGGAATCCCCGACATCCTGTGACGCCTCTTCCAACATCAATGAATTCCTTGAGTCATCATGAAAGAATGACTGCCTCACAAGAAGGCACCCAGCCCCTTGAAGGAGACGAGAAACATACTTCAAAGGTATTTTGGCAATGATGGATTCGTCAGCCGAAGACGTTCTGCGATAGCAATGTCAAATTCGAAGATTCTCTTTCAGGTTAGTTATTGATTTTTGAGAATCGTATTTTGTCATTCTTCATGGTTGTATTTAACTAAGATAAATTTCTAGGCTCACATAAATTTGAGTAGAAAAAGCTCACATACATTTGAGCAGAAAAAGCTCCTATAAATTTTGGATTGCAATCGTTTGCCGGGAAATGGTGGAACGAGCGAAGGAGTGGTGAGAGAGGAGGGGAGAAGGGGTTATCAGGAAGATGAAGTCAACACCAATAGTGGTAGGCATGTTGTAATTGGGTTCTACTTTGCAAAAGATCTGCTAGGATCTGGCCATGAGGTTATCGTTTGGGGTTGTCGGTAAGAAGAAGGGAATCATGGTACACATGGCCCCCTTAATATCAACGGCACTTCATTTCTACAAAGTTATGATCAAGGACTATTGATGTTTAAAATATGCTTTTTTTGGTCTATAATAAAAGAGACGGACTGATGTTGGACTTTTACATAATACGGGACCAACGATGCATTTATCCCAAAGTACTGCCTCGACCTACTATTGGGTAACGCATTACAATTTGTTTGTATTAAAAAAAAATACTTTCAAAAGAAAAAGGAGGCAAGAAGAAGATGAAGAATGCTGGAGCCTGGAGGATTGATAGCCGATTCATTTATTAGCATTTAACACAAAGTCTAAGTTATGTCTTGTGGTGATTGGGGAATGGTGGGACAAACCTCACCGCGGGCCCGGTTGGAAGGTTTCAAAGGTGTGGGACCTCTTAGACTCTTAGAACATGATTAATGCTACATCAAAATCAAATACTCCCTCCGTCCCTAAATTATCGTCTTTCTTTCCTTTTTCGTCCATCCTAAAATAATTGTCCACTTTAAAACTTACCTTTTTAGAACATTATTTTTACCACTTTACCCTTACTTTTTCACCTTACTTTAATTTGAGTCACATACACATGAACTTTAAAGGAAACTACACATTAAACCAATATTAATAATCCAGTCAAATAGGTTTTCTTAAACGGTGCGCCGGGTCAACCAGGACAATAAATTAGGGACGGAGGGAGTAGAATTTATTAAAAATTAATAAAATAATTTATTTGATTTAAGTTTAAAATCAAAAATAAATATTTCGACAACAGTGATACAAACTCCAATATTTTTAAATATTTCATCATCTTTATATTAAAAATATGTTTGATATCTAAATAAAACAAACCATTTTTTTATTTGTAAATAAAAATGTATATTTTTTAATGAAAAAATAAAATCATTTTTTGAATTATGAAAATGCGAAAAATTGAATAAATTTTAAAAATAATTGTATGATTTGATTTAAATTTGGATGATTCAATTGTTGAAAGCCTTTGATTTAGCTTAACCCATCCGTTTGCTACAGAAGTTTTCGTGGCCAAAGATTCATCCATATACGTGGGCCCAGTTGTCCTTATTGGCCGATCCTACAATGTTGTCCACCTACACCCTATCTATCACCAAAAGGACCAACCGCGGCTTTATCAGTAATCAGGTGTGCTCGTACTTGTCTAACAGTCAACACAGATTCCCTTACCGACTAGTACCTGGCTTTCGTAAGTGTTGTGCCAAAATAATTATGTTGTTTAATATTTTTATTTTTACTTTAATACTCCCTCCGTCCCTAAATAATCGTTCTGGTTGATCCGGCGCACAGTTTAAGAAAAAGTAATTGACTTGATTATTTATATTAGTTTAATGTGTAGTTTCCTTTAATGTCCATGTATATGTGGCCCATAATTAAAGTAGAGTGAAAAAGTAAGGATAAAGTGGTAAAAGTGATGTTCTAAAAAGGTAAGTTTCAAAGTGGACAATTATTTTGGGACGGACGAAAAAAGAAAGGAGGACGATAATTTAGGGACGAAGGGAGTATTTTATAATTTTATCTTTATTTTTTATTTGATTTTAATTATGAGTCATATTTACTTGAGCTTTTAAAACAAATTATATATTACATTAATATTAATAATTTAGTTAAATACGTTTTTTTAAAATCGTACGCCAAAACAACTACTCCCTCCGTCTCTAAATTATCGTCTTAGTTGATCCGGTGCATAAATTAAGAAAAAACAATTGACTTGATTATTTATATTGGTTTAATGTATAGTTTTCTTTAAAGCTCATGTGTATGTGACTCATAATTAAAGTATAATGAAAAAGTAAGGGTAAAGTGGTAAAAGTAATGTTCTAAAAAGATAAGTTTCAAAATCGATAATTATTTTAAAACGGATAAAAAAGAAAAAGAGAACGATAATTTAAGGACGAATGGTGTATAATTTTGGGAGGGAGTGCGTAGCATGTAAATTTCACAAAATAAGAAATTACTTTTCGCACTTCTACCAATTCCAACAATTATGAGTACTGCGGAGTACTTACTAATTTCAAGGGTTACACTCCCTCCCTCCTAAAATTATAGGTCTATCATGCTTTCCTTTCTATTTCTGTCTCAAAATTTTATTTTTATTTCGTAACTTTTTTTTTTATAACAATATTTCTAATTATTAAACATTCATTTTTCTTTGTAACAATGTACATGAATCTTAGAGAAAAGTAGGTATATTATATCAATATTAATTATCAAATCAATTATCATATTTTAATTCGTATACCGATTCAAACAAGATAGAACGAAGAGCGTATTAGTATTACACATATGAAATACTATCAATTTTTTTTTTCTTAATTATCTTCCATCGGAAACTTGAAATGCCATTAAATGCATATTCATGTATACTAAGGCCCCTAAAGGGGTGGTCCAGTGGTAGACATGGGGCTTCACAAAATGTGAGGTCTCAAGTTCGATCTCTTCCCATGCCCCCCCTTAGGAGGAAAAATAAAATAAAATAAATAAATAAATAAATAAATAAATAAAAAATATTCATGTATACTAAGGTAGTTTTGGAAGTAAAATTTATAGTTGAAATTGGTTTAATTTCATGAATGGGTCCAAACTAGGGTGTAGCAATAATGTGTTTAATTAGAGATAGCGAGAATAGAGCATAAAATGGATAGGATTTATTGCAAATTGAATTGGAGTTTTATTTAATAAAGACCACAAGCGATTCCGAACATGGTAATCAAGACTTTGAATTGTTGAAGGTAGCTCATCTAATAATATGGATTTAACCCTGCTCATCTTGCATTAATCACAAAAACCAAGTTCTTTTTACAAGATAATTTAACATATTGATATATGAAATAAAATCAAACGTGCACAATTTAATACCTGATATAGATGTTATATTTCATAGAAATCAATTAATCCATACAATTTGATTTCGTGATCAAATGTCGCATATCCACCTTAATCCTATCCCTTGGGACTTGAGAGGAAGGTTGGTAAGGATAATTAATAGTGGCCAAGTCTATCCATCACTAATAATTAGTAATAAAATGGTCCCCTTGGGCCTTGTGGATAATAAATAAAGTTGTAGCTCCTTTTCCATGCCATGCTAAAAACAGAACCCATTGTCTTTGAGGTTACTTCTCAGTCCTACATTTCTGTTACCTAAATAAAATCACTAACTTAAAGGTGGCCCTGCTCGAGTGTTATGTCTGTAATTGACTTATGTTATTTCAACAAGGAGAGAAAGGATAGGGATCAGTTATGGTATGAGCTGTAGTTTTATTCTATCGAACTGGTCATTAAAAGGTTTCTTACCAGGATCCAAGAGCGCCTTCGAGATTAGTATCTCAGTCTTAGAGAATACTGACAGCTACAAATTCAGCAGACTCCGTCTCCAAAAGAATTCATGAATATCATTTATTCTGAATTCATTGGCAGTCCTTGCTTTGCTGAGACATTATCTGTTTAAGCGCTTTGTTCTGGGCAACATCATTTTCACTTTGCCAATTGAGGGTATCTTCTGCTGCACTGACAGGGGCCGAGAATGCTGATTTTGTCAATGGCGAAGCTGTCACCATTAGCAGCAAGGAAATATTGATGGTGTGGCTTCCAAAAAGTATCGGGGAGTATTTTTGGATTTAGGAGAAGGCTATAACTTGGATGAGTTTAGCATATGTAGAGGTGAGAAGATGGATTTTAACCAGGGGCATGGGTTGACTTTTTTATACAGGTAGGATGTGGGGAAGAGGATTCAACATGAAAACCCTTGGCATGAAAATCAGCATTCCTATCCACATCAGATTGTTTCCCAAGTGTGTCATTAAGCACAGACTGCTAGGTTCAAGCTCACATGGAAAAGACCTCCTCTTCGGTTTCGATATCCTTCATAAGTTACCCAACTTACGATGGACGCAGAACAATCTCTGTTACAAAAGTTTCTTGTGTTAAACCAAAAACCTAAATCACTACACGTAGGTAGCGTTGCGTATATGTAAAGTGAAAAATAAACTTTAGATAATATGGTCACAAAATAAGCATATGATATCTTATTTCTGTCTTAAAAGAAGTGATTATTTTGAAATTTTTTTTAGCTTTTAAACTATTGTAGTAACATGTATCCATATATACTCTCCTCGTCTATCTTATACTCTTATAGTGATGCAAGTAATATAGGTATAAATTTATTTTATTTTTTGTAAAACTTTCTTATACAAATATATCATCAGGCCCGGTTTTGGAGGGGTTCAAAGTGATCGACCGAACAGGGCCCCCAATGTAAGAGGGCCCAATTTTCTATATGTGTAGGCTGGTTTTATAGATATAGTATAAATAATGTAACAATAGTGAACAAATTGGCTTTTGACTCAATGGATTTGGTAATTGTATATGTGATGAGTGTAACCTTGAAGTCCAAGGTTCAAGCCCCTTCATTGTAATTTTTTTTTTATTTTGGGTCTATAGTCAATTATTATTAGTATTATTTTATATGCATATTATATCATATATTCCCCCGATTTAGTTAAATAGTCCCTTATATTATTTTGATAGGTTTTACGTAAATAATCAACTTTTAAAAAATATGCTTATAATTTCACAATATTTCATCTTATCCTCCACTTGTATTGTAAATATAATTGTCGTAGTTAAGTATTTTTTATTTTTTATTATCAACTTCAAATCTACTTATATATGTTTTAATTACTCCGTAATCTAATGAATAAAGAGTTACTATATAAAGATAAATAATTTGTATTCTGTTTTAGTAGAGTTATTCAACCTTAATTTTATTTTGTGTTCGCTAAATTTACTTATAAAAAAAAGTTAGTTGACTATCAAATTTTTTTATCTGGGTTATAAAAAATAACATTTGATTGGGTATATAATATCAATATTTCAAGCAAAAATCAAATTTTATTGTTATGTTACTATCATTTTTAATTATTTCTTATGTTTATTTAATTATTTACTTTGCTAGTTGATTGTTTTTTAACTTGAATTTATAGTGCACAATACATGTTATAAAAAAAATCCATCTAGAAGTCAAAACATAAATAAAAGAAAAAAATTGATTAAGTATATTCTTTTTATTATAAATTATTTTAACGAATGAAAAATAACAGTTTTCATTAATTATTTAATACTTATTTTCTTATATGTTTGGGTATTATCCATTTTCAATACTTCAAATGATGAAAAGTCAAATAAATTATTCATCTAAAATTCATATGTTTATATATTTTTAAGGGCCCTTATTTTCTTTTTTCGGACTTCAAAGTTCGTGAAATATATGTGACAAACATTTGATTTTACTAAGATTTGTATCAAATTAAAAAAAATAAAATTGTATCCCTAGAATTTTCCATAGAGATTGCAGGTGGATATTGACAAGATAAATTCAATAATTTCATAGCAAAATGTATGAGAAATATATACAGTAGCTACATAATAAATTCTTCAGTTTTTTTCTTATTGATTAAGCATATTCCATATCCCGCCGAAATAGGATTTACAGTACACCTGTCATAGCATTTAATTTTTCTAGATTTGGGGTTTACTTTATGTATTGTTTAGGAGCATATAAATCTTGAGATCAATGCTAAGTTCTATATATATATATATATATATATATATATATATATATATATATAAAGCTTAGATAGTCTGAAAATAATAATTTTTTGTCAAAATTTGCATCTCTAAAATAGTAACTCATATTTATAACAAATATTTAATGAATCAAATGATTAAATAATACAAATTCAAATATTTATAACTCCTTGAAACTAGAACATAGAAACTAGAACCACTGCATTTATTACTTTGTTATCCAAACACAACCTTTTATACATACAACCGTTAGTTTTCCATTGTTGTCAAATAAACTTCAGAAAAATCATGAATGACTTTGCGCAAAAAATTTCACTGAAGTGAATCACAAATACTCATAATAAATTCTAACTGAATGACTAATATATATATATATATGATTTTATTTATGATTTTTTTGTCTACTACTTCACCAGATTAAAAGTTATTAAAACAAATACTTCCAATGAAATCACAAAAACTCACAACTCATTATAATTAAATGAAATATATGAATATTTTTTTGTCCATTTCATCGAATCAAAGTTCTTAAAAGAAATATCATGAACAAAATTACAAAAATTTATTATTGATATTAAATATATGACTGACCAACAAAAATATAAAGATTTTGAAATTTTGTTATCCATTTCATCATATTTAAATTTTAAAAAACATCAAAAGTTCATCTAAAACACGAATGCAAATGATTAATTATAAATGACTGACAGATTAAAAAATTATATCTATTTAAAATAAGTAAAATTTAACAAATACTTCAAGAAACAAAAACTATATAATGGTAAATAACAAAACGAAACAAATAATATCGCAACATAATTTTTCCTATAAGAAATATGAAATGTTTCGGAAGTGCAAAGTTATCTCTCTTTTTTTTTAAAAATGAACCGATCATTTAATCATGAACGAATTGATTTGCCGCTGTGTTCGAAAAGTAATCAGATTTACATCAAATTGTAGAGTGCCCAAATATTCTCACTTGGAAAGCTATCTTGATGATCCCCCTTTATAGAGTTCTATATTTTTTATGATAGAGAAAGGGAGATGGATAATGAGTAATGAGAGTGAAGAAGAAAAACTAAAATGAGAGTTGGTTTCATAAGTTGAGTTAATAGTTTGTTTTTTCTTCGGTGAGAGGGTAAGGTTGCTGAAATAGATATCATGACAAGAGGTAATGAAATCCAAGACAAGAGTTTTTAATATATATATACTCTAAAACAATGTCGTTTTAATATCCGTGAGTGGGGCGAAGTAACAAAGTCAAAAGATTAAATTTGTCTTTTTAATTGTTATTAATTATTGATATTGAAATGAATCATACACATGCTTAAATCAGTAGAAATAGAATTATTTGAGTCAATTTTTAATCGATCATCGTCAATTAAATTTGTTTAGAGTAAGATTTGTCATTCAATTAATATGTGTCGGGTTATGAACACGTCAGACCCATTTATATTTATTTATCTTTTAAAGGTTTGAAAAGAATGTAATAAAAATTGGGTCGGTCGCTTTTGACAGATATTCAACCGCTGTCCACTATGTTTTTTTAATCAGAAATAACATCTTTGATGTGAAAGGACGATTATACTTTTAATGAATCGGACACGCTTGCGATAAGTATCAATTCATACATTGCCAATTTGTCATGCATGATTCAAAATTGTGTAATTGTTATTCTCATTCCATAGCAGTGCATCGCGATTTTAAATCGATGTCTCACGTTCAAATGGTCTATTTCCAATTCAAAACGATGCATTGTGATTCTAAATTAATGCATCGCGAATCCAAATCGACGTATCGATACTGAAAATTGGTACACTGCGATACACATTTTTTGTATTTTCATTTTAATTATTTATTTAATTTTCATAAATTGTAGTTATTCAAATTTTTTTATTTTTTTATTATTAATCAACTGACACATATATTTCTTTATTTTCATAATAATTTTTAATCAAATGAATCAAATGATATTTTTTTTATTTATTGAAATAATCTCTTCTTTTAGTTTTGTTTTTTGTCTTCGTTTTGCTTGATTATAATTTAATTGAGTATAATTTGATTGAAAAATATATATGTCCGTGTGTTTAATGCACGGATATAAAACTAATTATTTATAATAATTACTTTAAAGGACAGAGTAATGTTTGAGCCACTTAATAAAAACGTAAATTTTTTAAACATAATGATTTGTCCCATCTTGTGTGTTAATTATGATAATTGGTGCAGAAGTGAATTTGAAGTTGGTGACTGATCCCATTATTATTTTTTATTTGATTTACTGTTCTTAAGAAACAAGTCCGACTCCTGCCATGGGAATTGAGTCGATGCAAATGACAAAAACTTAAAAGATAATTTTTTTTAAAAAAGTTAATTTGGTCTCTTGTACTTAAAGTTATCCTATCATAACAAAATGTCTCTTTTGTCTCCTAATGTCAAGCTTTCTTACCAAAATTTTCTCTAATCCTTCTCAGCGTTTGAGTTCAGATCTCCTATATTATTTGTGTGTATTATTGGTGTATTATTTTTTATCTCAATCATTGGTTAAGATGCAATGATTGGAATACAATGGTAAAGATAAAAAGTGATATACCAGTAATACACACAAATGATATAAGAAATCTGAACTCTTAGCGTCCACACACACTACTTATCTGATTCAAGAATTTGTTTCAACAAATTAATATGATTTCGGCGACATATTATCGATTTATACAGAAAATAAATTTCAGATCTTATTACTTAGTGTATTAGAAACGCATATTTTGATGTTGGCTGAATTTTGGCAAAACACCCTTGACTGACTCACTTTAACAAAGGAAATATCAGAAAAGAAAGGGCACAATCACAAATTCACAATCCAAACACTAAAACATAACCAAAATAAGCATGTCTTAAGTTTGAAAATAAAATAAAATAACACAACTGTCGAACAAGCCCTTATGAGTCAATCCAACTCTCAAAGACCTTATCAATAATTGTAAACTTATTTTTATGTGTTGCCAATCACAAGGAAGTTTCATTTCAATTTGTTTTTTTTAATAACATTTTCATTGATATATTATGATATAAATTATTTGATAGCGACAAAACTTGAGCTTTCATGCATATTTAGATCAAACATAATCTTAATTTTTAAATTTATTAGCTTCTTAACGTATGATCTTGGTATTCTTAATTATTTTGAAATAAATATAGTAATAACAAGTAAAACAACTACCGTCGAGGAACAAAGATATATATATAAAATAAATTCCACACCAATTGTTCAAAACATAGTAACAAAAATTCCACGTCTATGGTAAGATATCAAATATATTAAGCCAACAGGTTAATGTTTTCTTAACAAATTATTTCATATTATAATGGTAATGAATATAATAAATTTGAAATTTACGACTTTATTATTCTAGTATGGTGTGACATATATATATATATATATATTTATGGTGCAATATAATAACAGACATTCACTAGGGTTGGCCTCTTTCAGCTGTCTGGTATTTGGTGTAAAATGCTTCACTTCATTTGTACGTTTTCAGTTTGAGAGGCATCCATAGATTCATTTTGCTCCACCTTTGGGTGGTATGTTGTTTTGGTTTTTAACTAATAAAATTATCCTAAGGTCTCAATCAATATATAAATAAAATTTATTTCAAAAAAGAAAAAAGAAAAAAGAAAAAGAAGCAAGACTAAGTCCGTATCAGCTTCATAAGGGTAAAATGCAGTTCTCAAGTCATGCAGTGGACTGGACGGTGATTTAGACGCTTGTTAGTTACAGGTGGAGCTACAAGTTTTCTTCCTTGAGACTTTGAGAGGGATAAAGTCCTGGTGTTTCGTTTCATAGAGATCTAGAATTTGAAGCTTTTGACATTGATCAGCTTGACTCAAATTCTGGTCACGAGTTGGGCACATGTGTCCTTACGTGATAAGCATATGGAGGATAGGGACCAGGAAAAGGGTCACCCGAGCTGGATAACCCGCGGAGAACATCCTACATATCTACCGAGTAGGAATCCTCCTACCAATCTGAATAAGCAGGGAGCAAGGCTGCTTGAATAAGTCAGATATCCATTCTAAAGCTTAACTGTCACATACCTCTGGAGCCCGAGATTTAAGCCATAACCCCGTCACTGCCGTCAGTTACGCGGTCAACCCGCATTTATGATCATAAATGCCTATGATCTCTCCATAATAATGACTCAGCCCGAATTTTAATCCCAGAAAGGCTATATATACCTTACAATGTTTCATTTCAAAGGTACGCTTACTTATATACACCAAAGCCATGTTATTTTGCTTTCTACAAGCTTAATACTTACTCTCACGCCTGAGCAGAAGCGGACACAAACTTTGTATTATGGGGGCAGTTGCCCCCACTTGGGTTTAATTTTGGTAAGGGATTTTTTTCTTTTTTTAATAACCTCTTATATTATACAGTTTGCCCCCACCTGAATAACATTTATACATTTTGCCCCCACATGAGGAAAAGATTTTTTTTTAACTTATCGTGAGTTAATTTGAAAGCATCCTAAATCCCTTTTCCCAAATCTAATAAATCAAAATCCCCTCTCTCTTACTCTCGGTCCCTTCCTCCCGTCTCCTTCTCGGCCTCTACTCCAGGCTCCAGTTCCACCGCTACTCCTTCGACCAGTCGACCCTCCAGCCTTTGATTCCGAATTCCGACCACTACCAGTCGACCTTGACCACCGGTACAGGCACGTGCACCGAACTGGCGGACTAAACAATGAACTTTTTGTCTCTCCAATCTCCATCTCTACAAACTCTCTGCTGCCCTTACTAGTTACTCCTTTTAGTTCTCTACTCTACAAGATGTATTTTTCAAGAATCAAGACTTCTAAATTAAGTTTTGTGCTTTAAATTTTGTGATTGTGAATTTCTAAATTATAATTGTCTATTTGTTTGAATCAAAGTATGATACTATGATTGTATGAATTTACAAATTATAATTGTGAATTTGTGATTTAAATTTTAAAAATTAAAATAACACTAATGTTTAAAATAGCCCTAATTTGAAATAACTCTGATTTTGAAACAGCGGCCTAATTGATTATTTAATCTATATAATTGTTGTGAATTGTGATTTGTAAATTTGTGATAGATAATATTATATAATATTGTTTTAGTTCCTAAATTTGTGTGTTCAATATCTTGGAAGGAAAAGTCTATTTATTTAATCTGAAATTAGGACATTTTAATTTGGGGGTTGAAGTAGTTGATCTATCTACATTGCTTAAGCAAACACGAAAATACTTGTCGTACCCATTGGTGTATCAGCTTTTGAAGTTCGCATTGATTTTGTCAATAGCAACATCAAGTGTGAAAATATACTTTTCTGCAATGAATATTGTCAAGACGGATCTACGAAACCAAATTTGTGATCAATTTTTAAATGATTGTTTTGTATGTTTTATTGAAAACGATTTGCTTAAGAGTGTTACAAATGATAATGTAATTAAACGTTTTCAAAATATGAAAACACATAGGGGACAATTATGATTTGTAAATTTTATTAAATTTGTGCAACCGGTTGGAAAAATCTCTGTGTCCGCCACTGCGCCTGAGGGGTTTCACTAGAGCCATCAAAACGGGCCTGGAGGGCGGGTTTGCCCGCGGCCCTGAAAAGCCCGTTGTGAAACGGGGCGGGGCGGGAAAGCCCGCGAACATAACGGTCCTGAAAACCCCTAGCCCAAACCGCCCCACGTAGGGCCGCGGGCAAAATGGGCAAGCCCGCGGGCTTTTGGGTTTATTTACCAATATTCTCCTAGATTAACTGTAAGAAGAAATATTAACTATAAGAAGAAATATTAACATCTTAGATTCTCATCTGCAGATCATGACTATTAATCTGAAAATAACTATGTATGCTCCTTTCACATTGGTATGATCTGTACAACATGAGAATCATGAAAATGAATGTCTACTTAACATAAATCCAGTACCAACACTCGCTGCAATTCTATATGTTTTGTTACACAGGAAAGAACTAATGAAATTTCAAAGTTCCAGTTCTTCACTTACAACCTCGTGTGTGTCCTTATGAAGTTTGTTATGTTCATTGTAATTACCATTGAGCACATATAGACTCCAGCCAAACACAAGGATGTCGAAACCAAAAGAAGAGCCTTCCACTGCCTTCCAGACACTAGCCTTCCACTGCCTTCCAGACACTAGAATCGCAAATGCACTTTATAAGAGAGCTAGTATCGAAAATGCGTTTTTCCATGCCTGAAAAGCTTTGATAACGCTTCTGCATTTCTTGCAATGAACTATGTGCCTAAAGTATATGTTTGTCAGATTTGGAGCATGTGTCGTTCCAATTCCTCCCTTTGCTGGCAACTGGCAAGGAAGCTGCAATGCTTGCAACCAAGCCCGCCGGAGCATGCTCCACCACAACAGGCTCTGTGGGCAGTGAAACTGTGTTGTAACCAAAATGGTAAGGCATTCCATGACCAACTTTGTCCATCCACTTTCTATACTTAGCTACCCATGTATCCGATGACCTTAAGTTAATAAAAATATATATTATGCATATATTTTTTTATAAGTGTACTCAAAGTCCCATTAAATAAGAGTTCAATACACTGACACACAAACACAAAACAAAAATTATAATTATAATAGTTTGATTCATTTACACACACTACTACCGCTACTACTTATTACTTATTAAGTTATAACTTAGTAATAGACTAATAGTAATTAGTAACTTACAAATTATAATTATAATTTATAATACAAGTCCAGAATATGCAGGCTACCCGCGGCCCGCGCGAGCAAGCCTGAAAAGCCCGCATCTTAACGGGTATTGAATACACCAGCCCAACCCGCCCCTAATAGGTGGCGGGGCGGGCATGCCCGCGGGCTTTTGCCCTATTTGATTCCTCTAGGTATTTTTTGAGTTTCTATAAGATCATACCTTCACATAAACTCAGATATCCTACAAACCGCAAAGAACGGCCCAAGACCAAATTGTGTAGCATCAGTTTCAAGTAGGCTGGTAATTATAACAAAAAACCCGTTAATCCACCCAACCCGATCCATTATTTTTTTGGGGTCAAAATGAATTACCCATTTCGAACAAAAAAATTAATAGGTCAATTTGGGTCAGGTTAAAGTCGGTCGAACTCGTTACCCATTTCGACCAGTTATTTTTTTGCTATATAAATGTAAGTTTTTTTATGGACAATTGTGGGTCAAAACAGGTTGACCCGTTCTGACTCATTACCCATTTCAAAAAGACTTGTTTCGACCCGTTTAATTTTGAGTTATAATGGGACACGACTCATGTCGACCCGTTACATGTTTCGATACAACCCACCCAATCGCCATCCCTAGTTTCAAGGGTGAAATTCTGACCAGTCCCTTTTACAAATTTTCCAACTCCTCCAGTACTCTATCCTTTTTTTTCAACCGCAAAAGGTCATTTTTTGAAATATTGTTCCAAGCATGTCTTTGTCTCCTTCAACAGTTTCGACAAAAACTAATTTGTCGCGGTACATAAAAGTTGATGCAGCGCGATGTAATTTGGATTATGTAATTAAAATTTATGTATCACGGTGCAAACTTTGATTCATTGCAGTGCAAAAATTGAATTTTGTAATTAAAATTGACCATTTAAATTGATTCATCGCAGTGCAAAAATTAATGCATTGTGATGCATTTTCGTAGCTCGACTCAGACTCATTAAGGGTATCATAATCTTTTCGCTCCAAAAGTGTCTTTTTTTAGTTGAAAAAAAAAAACACTGGACTAGGACAAATTGCAGCATCCCTTAACTATAGATTGCTTACAATTTTAGTCCCTAAACAATTTTTTTTATCAAATCTGGGTCCTTCGATTTTTTTTTCACCGACAGTCCTCTTGATGGATGTCGTTAAAGAAATACTTTTAAGTAGCTCATGTGCATTTTGTAAGGGCTAAAATGATTTTTTTAAACCTAACTTATATCAAAATTTACAATTGAATCCCTAGAGTTTGAAAAATGACCTTAAGGCCTTCTTCCCTAAATTTTTTCGGTAAATCTACCAAATTTTTAAAAACCCACCAGATTTAAGGTAGTAAATTCATCAAACGCATCTCCATTGCCGACCTCCTTTCTCCGTGTCAGGCCAAGTGGCTCCAAGCTGCGAATATCAAATGGTCTTCTTCACTGAATAGCGTAGCAACACCCATCATTTCCACCTCTCTCCTCCGGCCGAAGCTTCGCTCACTCCCAGCATCGCCAAATCCAAGTCTCAGTTCTGGCTGATCCTTTTCATCTATATAAGTACGAGTTATCGATTCCACTGAAAATTAATGTACGTAATTCTAACTTGAACTAAGTACCAAAATTGGGATAACTAATTATATTTAAGCTAAAAGAAAATGAATTAAAAACTAAAAATGCAAAAAAAAAAAAAAAAAGAAACTAAGAAAGTAATTAAATCTACATTAACACGAAACTGGTTTGGCAACATCAAATCAAGATTAAAAATATATGAGTGCAATATTTCTTGTATAGTTGGTGTTTAATTATATCATCTTTTTACTTTTCTTTAGCTCAAGTCTAAGTAGTCGGACGCGTTATATTATTCACTACGGGCTCTCGCATCTTATATCAAATCTAACTCCAACTCCTTGCTACATGCTCTCGTATCTTATAATATAGGAGAAAATAGTCGCATATCAAAACAAGCACCCCATGACTATCTACGCAGGATCTCCTCTCGGTCTCACGTTACACAAACAATTATTATAGTTTTTGAAATTAATAGAATGGACTCTCGCAACGTATCCTATTATTTTAGTGATCATCTAATATTTGGTTAAACCATTAAAAACATTAATAACACACAATAATAACCAAGCACATGAGTAATACTTCGCAAAAACATATTTTCTCTATTTTTCTACAAATCATGTTGGTAGCCAACAACACAAAATTGGTTAACTACGGGCTCTCGCATCTTATAGCAACCCTAATCTCCATGACCTCGAGAATGACTAAGGTGGATTGATCACATGTCAAAACAAGTCTCACAATAGCTATCGGTGTGTGTCACAAAGACATCAACTATTACATTGATTGGTCTGAAAAGTAAAGGTAACTCTCACGGATCCTAAACATTTCTAAAATCATTTAACTAATGGTCAATCAACTAAAAGCATTAAGTTCATAAAATAATAACTGAGCATGAATGTATACTAAATAAAGTAAGAGATTAAATTAAAACATTACATTATACATAGAAAAATAATTGTATTCCATAAATAATTTAAGCACAAACCAATTCCACAATTTACAAGATAATCAACCCAAGAAAATACAATAAATATCTCAAGAAATAAGTTGGAAGAATTAAACCAAATGACGTGCGAATACGGGGTTGAAAATGTTTGCAAAAGTTTCCTTGGCCCTTGATTAGATGCTCCAAACCTTCAAAGGTGATCAATCTTCAAGGAATAGAGAGGAAATGATTCAGAGGGGGTTACTACTCCATTTAGGGCTTACAACCCGAAATGGGGGATTTGTTTTTCCCCATGGAGGTAGGTTGGGAGTAAAATGGAGAAGGGAAATGGAGTCTCCAATAGAGTAGGGGGAAAATGGGAAGAAGACTGGAGTTTTTGGGGCAATTTAGGGAGGAAATAAAGGATGAGGCACAGCAGGAAGACGGGTGATCCATGAGGAGTGAGCCGTGGGTTACCCAGTTAAAAAATAGGCTGAGGATGTTAGTGGAAATGGGTAAGAAAGCGGACAGGATGGGCCGGATTTTAGCTGGGGTGGATTGGGTCTATGGAAGAGCACACAGGTCAGGCATGGGTTAACGGGCTGCACGTTGAAGTGGACGTACTGTGGAGTTGGGTGACGTGGCCGCTTGTGCAATCGACAACGCTTAAATGAACCAACTTTCAAGAAATGTGTTGGCCTCCCCTTGAGGTTTGAGGTGGTGCGCCGGTGCCCCTAGATTTTTGAAAAAGTGTTCAGCTGTAAGCATATCAATGGATCGGATTTTGATCTGAATCCGATGTTATTTTCAGGATATGGATTTAGTTTGTAAATCCGATTATCTGATTTTGATCCGAATCCGATAATTTGAAAGCTTAACAAATCAGATATTGATTAAGGTGTTTCGATCCGTTAACAACCCGATCCGATTCGATATAAAAATATATATATTAATATTAGACATATAAAAGTTACTAATGTTGAGTTTTTAGTCAATAATCATTACTAATTCTACTAAATATAACTTTTTCGGCGCACTCTAATATCTTACTAACATTGTTATTCATGTTTATGTAAGCTGAAAACAATAATTTTTTATTTTATTCAACATTTGATCAAGCAAAAATATATCAATATTAATTTTATTTAATACTTTAATAAGGGGCGATAAAAGACGAATAAAATTCGAATCCGATCTGAATCCGAAAATTTAAGATATGGTTCGAGCTTTTGAATATCCGAAAGATAATCCGATCTGATCCAAGTTCGATAATTTCTTAACAAATCGGATATGGATTTGACTGATCCGATCCGAATCTGATCTATTGACAGACCTACTCCATTGTCCTTCCCCCTCCAGATGTATCAATTAAGTCCTCTGTTAGCTCCGGTTAGCCTCCGTTAGCCTCTATTGTCTTGGGACTCTTCACGAACTTCAACGGACATTGACCGAATAATTTGCAATTCAACTTTAAAGACTAGAATTGCCTCGAAATTTGTGCTAAACACCATGAATGCTCAATTAAACATTGGAAACCTACATTTAGGCACAAATACACAAATAATAATATTTTCAAGGCATAATTAACTCAAAATAGCACAAAATAAAATGAAATTCAATGGAAAATTCGTGGAAATCTTAGGTTCATCACTGCACCAGTCTGTCCATGAATGTTTTCTCTTTCCCCCTCACATTCTTCGAAGTAGGCCTAAAATTCAGTATCTAGGGCCTTGAAATCAGTACCTTAGTATCCTTTCTCCCTCCCTCTTTCCATTTTCCCTTTCTCTATCCTATTCTTTCTCTTTCACACACACACACTCATTGGGTGCAGATCTTTCCTTTCTAAGCCAACAATAGCCGGGGACAACAATCTTTGCTTTCACCCAAATCTTTGTTTTACCCATTCAATCAATTCTAATCGTAAGCATTTCTATTCTCATTTCCTTTTCCCAATTCCATATCTCAGTCTACATATGTGTGTGTTTTTTGTCTGTATCTGTTGGGGTTTTTGATAGATTAGTCTGTTCTATCAATTTCTTTGTTGTTTTTTCAATCTGGGTTGAATGTGTAATTGGGGAAGAAGACCTTTGGTTTTTTTTTTCAAACCCTAGGGACTTGATTGAAAATTGTGATATACATTAGGTTTAGAAAAATTTAATTTTAGCCCGTATACTTAACGCACGTGTGAGGCACATGACAACTTAACGGTATTTCGATAATTAATGGCATCCATCAAAATGATTGCTGCTGTAAAAAAATTATACTCGTAGAACCCAAATTTGACAAAAAAATTGTTAAGAGACTATTACTATGACCGACCTATAGTCGAGAGACCAATGCTACGATGTTCCCTTAAAAGTATTAATTGTTACTATATTTATACCCTACTGTTTTTGTTGCTAAAAGAAAATGTCATGTTTGATTTAGCAAACGGATTGAAATAAATTAGTTTACTCTATTATAAATATACTTCATACGTTTCTAAATAATAGTTTTTTTTAGTGTGTATATATACTTCCTCTGTCCCAAAATGATGTTTTAAAAAATTACACACATATTAATGATTCTTTTTAAAAGACTGATCTATTTGTATTTAAGTACAATTATTATTAATGAGTTGCATGATTATTTTTCTATTTCCTATAAGATCTCTCTTAAATTATTTAACTTTTTATCAAAGTTTGAACAACACATTTTTAGTTAGATAGTACTCCCTCTTTTTTCAAATTATCGTCCACATTTCTTTTTTTGTCTGTTCTAAAATAATTGTCCGCTTTCAAAACTTTCATTTTTAGGATAACACTTTTATCAATTTATCTTTACTTTTTCTACTTACTTTAATTATGACCACATGCACAAGAGTATTAAAGGAAACAACACATTTTACCAATATTTATAATATAGTCAATTATTTTTTCTTAAACGGTGTGCCCAGTTAAAGTAGACAATATTTTGAAAACGGATGGAGTAGTAATCAATAAGGGCAAAGTTGGGAAACTGTGAACAAATTTTTTTTTTTTTGAAATCCTATTACATCATTTATTTAAGAACAATTTTTTTTTCATTCTAATATACTTCTTACGTTCCGGGGCAAAGAGTCAATTATTTTATTTTAAAATATTTAACTTAAAAAGTCTCTTTTTGAAAAGTATTGTACAAAAATGTTAATTTTATTACAAATAGATTACTAAAAGTGTCATTTAAAAAAAGTGACTTTGAGGAGTTTTTGTGGGAACGGAGCGAGTATTATTTATTGGGAGTTTGGGACGGATGTATCATGTAGTAAATTAGCACTTTAGCAGAGTTTTGAAGTTTCAAGTTTCAACGACTGGCGATTTACCTTGAGCATTTTCGACTTCAATATCTGGGACTGGGACTGGGACTGTAATCCGCCCTATTTGGATAAGAAAATAGCAGAAAAGTAACGGGTTAAATTTAACAGCTAGCCTATGGGATGTAAGAAAAATAAAAAAGTTGAGCCTTGAGGTTTAAAAAGATGGGTCATGGGTGGGAGTAGGTCTGGTAATTGGATGGGTTGAGTTGGGTATGGGTTGAGTTGAAATAGGTAATAGGTTGAAACAGGTCGAAACTCATTAGAATCCAAATGTCAAATTGGTGTGAATGAGTCGGGTTGAAACGTGTAACGTGTTAAAACGGGTCGATCCGTCTCGACCCAAAAAATTCCCCCAAAAAAACATAATTTTATAAGATAAAAAGTCAAGGGTTGAAATGAGTAACAGGTCCGACCCGCTTTAACCCGACCCAACTGAACCCGTTAATAATAATATTATTAGGTTGAAACGGGTTATCCACTTCAACCCAAAAATATTAATGGGTTGGGTTGAGTTAGATAATTAGTGGGTTGGCTTGGGTGGATTAATAGGTAATGTTTTACAATTGTCATGCCTAGGTGGGAGGCGTGTGAAATGGTGGCGTTGATGAAGTTGGAGGCAGTCGGCAAATGGAGGATTGAAATTTTAAGGGCTTATTCGTTCCATTGGCTCATCTATTTTACTCATTCAAATTGACTTATTAGGTTAATAATTGAAGTACTCGATATTATAACGGGGAAAATGTTATATTTACAGAAATTATCAACAAATGGTTTACTCCATGAAATGTATGTTGAACATTGCACCTATGGTACAATAATCTAATGTATAATGAGTTGCTTAAATGGACTAAATGTGATTCCACCCTAGTCTCATCCAAGAATTTGTTTGGACTTTGGATGGAGGAAGTTCCCACGCACCTGGAAGCTCTTGTCCTAACTTGTGCTTTCAATTTCTCGGTCAATGATTATATATAAGTCCATTATTTAGTTGAAAATACATTAAGTATTAATTATCGAAGGGATACACTTATTGATTTGATTCTCTCCAATGCTAAAAATGGGTTGTATTCGGTGAGAGTTAAAATTAGGTCTGATAATTTGATGAATTGAGTTGGAATGGGTAATAGAATGAAATAAGTCGAAATCTATCAGAACTCAAATGTCAAACGGGTTGAAATTGGTTGTATCGAAATGAATCAAATTGAAACGAGTAACGGGTTAAAGCAGGTCGCCCCGTTTAACGCAAAAAATTTCCCCCAAAAAACATCAATTTATAGCATAAAAGGTCACGGGTTGAAATAAGTAACTGGTCCGACCCGCTTTAACCCAATACAACCCAACTCGTTAATATTATTGGATCGAAACGGGTTATATGCTTCAATCCAAAAATATTAATAAATTGAATTTGATGGGTTAATGTGTAATGAGTTATAATTGTCATGCCTAATCAAAATACATAACATTTAGCTAAATAAATCGTTATACATAATAACTCAATAATAAACCATTGAATTGATTGGTTTAAAACTTTAGGTCTCATTAGTTATTGATGAAACTTATCACATGCGAAAGTAGCTTAATGATTGGAGCAGTAAAATGAGAGAATGTAGTAGAATACAATTACTCTATTTCCAGGTCCTGATGTCATTACTCATTATCCCTTGGTTAGCAACAAGAAAAAGGCAAAACGGCCTAAAGTTATATAATCAATCAATAATTGTCAATTAGAATTTGGTATTATCCATTTTGTCTCTTTATTTATTTTTTCTTCTTCCCAATTTACACAGGTATATTTATTTATAATCTTTTTAAATATACAAAATACAAAATTAACCTAATTCTTAAAAAATATTCTTTCATAATCTCTTTTGTAATAAATTGTTTATGATACCCTTTTAATTCTTAAAACTAATATAATAAACTTTAGATCGATCAAATATCAATCAAATATCGATCAAAGGCCAAAGGGTCATACTTGACCATATCCTCCAATTTACATGTGTGCTAACTTGTACCATGGAGTATAGTAATTAACTAATTATAAACAAAAATACATAGTCGTCAATGTTATATAACACAAAAGATATGAAAATGATGACGTGTACCATAAGAACGAATAGGATGTATTTAAAAAGGAATACTATAATGAGCTAAGCAAAGACAAATCCAGTATAGAATAATGTGATTCCAAAGATTTATATATATATATATATATATATATATATATATATATATATATATATATATATATATATATATGCGTAGCCTCTATATAATCGAGAGGATAGAGAAATCAAGGAAAAAGTTGTGTCATAGGGATTCTTGTGGTTGTGGGGTTGACCTTTGTTTTGGATAATATCTTAATCATAGTTAAAGTTTAGTTTTTGTATTGTCATCTTCTTTTGCAGCTGGCTTTTTAATTATTTCATTATTTGTTATGTGTTATAGGTTCCATCCTTACCATCAAAATTCCGCGAATGTTCGATTTATAGGAATAGAAGATGTTATTCTAGACCATTTATGTCCTCCACATTAAATATATCTAAGTGTAATTTTAAATAGAAAATGACCATTATTTTTTGATAATTTTTTTCCCAAAAATAAGACATTTAATTTTGAACCGATGGTATTGACATATTTAAAATTTAAAAATAAAAGAGAGATAATTGAATCCTTACTAAGACTACGTCTCATGTAAAATCATCTTATAGATCTTATTTCGTAAGACAAAACTTCAATTTTTTACATCGTAATCCATCAACACATGATGAATCAGATTATGGAGATTCATGTTACAGAAAATATATAAAATATCACATTTTCTAAGTTTTTGCCCCCTCATTAAATATTGATTCAAAAATTGGTCAAGTGTATCTCTTTTTCTTTTTTCAAACAAGTAGGATTCATAAAATTGTCATAAACAATAAGGTAGTGTTTGGTAACATTTCTATTTTTTTTTTGTTTCACATGTTTCTGCTTCATTTTGTTTCTTTTTCTTTTTTATTTTGGATAAGAAATAAAAACACGTTTGATAGTCATTTCTATTTCTATTATGAAAAAGAAACAAAAGTTAATCATTTTTTACAAACATTTTTATTTCTTTTCACAAAGTTATATTCTTTTTCAAGAAAATTAATGTATTACAACTTTCATAATAGTATATTATATCCAATTGAAACGGGTAGAATAATAATTCACATGATTTCATCTACTATTAAAAAATGTGGATAAACAAGTCCTCATCCGTTGGGTCGGGTTGGAACGGGTGACGGGTCGAAACTCATTAGAACCCGAATATCAAACAGATTGAGATGGATCGGGTTAAATGAGTGATAGGTTAAAACGGGACGACTCGTTTTAATCTAGATTTTCTCCCAAAAAATCATAATTTTATAGAGTAAAAGCTATCGGGTCAAATGAGTAATGAACTCGACCCACTTTATCCCGACCCATTAATTTTTTGGGGTCAAAATGGGTTACTTGTGCAACCTAAAAATATTAACGGATTTGGTTGGGTCATGTGATTTTTCAGGCTGGGTTGGGTGAGTTAACGAGTTTAGGGTTGTAATTGTCATGTCTAATACACAAACACACACACATATATATATGGAGGAAAAAATTAGGGTTGAAAATTTTCATGTCAAAGTTCGAAGGCTTGACGTCATTTAAGTTAATCGACTTTGATTTTTCTAAGTTTCGAAAAAGAATCATTTTTCTTAAAAAAGAAACTATTTTTTTTTCATTTCTAAATTTTAAGGAAAAATGAGAAATGTTTCTAGTTTATCAGAAATAAAAATGATTATCAAATGTATTTCTATTTCTATTTTTCACAAAAAAAATTAAAAATAAAAACAAAAATATTTAAAATGAAATGGTTACCAAACAAACCCAAAATATTCAAGTTCTGAAAGAACTATTTTTGCTAGGTCGATGTTAACGAACAAGAGCAACTTTTGAATAAGTCGAATCAGCATACACTTTTAGTTTTGTAATATGATGGACTATATTTTATTTCGCTGGTCCGTCGACTGATTTATTTTAGAAATAACTAGAACTTTTGTTTGTGTCGATGACACAACGCCAGTTTGAGAATTTATCAATAAATGAAGTAGATACTGTGGAAATAAACTACTAAAAATATTATTTTCTTAAAAAAATTGACTTTCAAATGGAACCTATTTACCCGGAACGGAAGAATTAATTAATAATTTGTATACGAAATTGTGGGCCGAAAAAAACGGGCATGACAAAAATTAAATTGATTAAGTTAATTACGATAACAGTTAAAAAGAAAAAAAAAACAAATATTTCAAATTACAAAACTTACGATTTTTTTTAATTTTTTAAATTTGTATAAGAAAAAAATTAAAAAGAAAAAAATACAAATACAAATTTTTGCAACCATAAAACTGTAAAACTGTAAAACCGTAAAATATTAACTGTAAAACCGTAATATCTCAGTAAAAGAGTAACTAATTTTCGCAAAAATTAATTAAAAATCTATAAATTAAATACTTGTTTAATTAGTAAAATCTAGTTGTGAAACAGTAAATCATAATTGTAAAACAGTAAATCATAGTAAATCACATTCAATAAATGACGGAAGATGAGAGTTGCAACAGCCTTCGCACATCTTAGTAACTTACAAATCAGTAAATTATAAAAATCAGGAAATCGGTAAATCAAAATAAATCACAAACCAGTAAACAGCGGAAGAAGGGAATTGGTAACCACTTTCGCACATGTGAGAGTTGAAGAAAATACTTGTCGTTGGATCACCGTAAAACAGTAAATCCTGACCCCTTTTTATCTCAAGTCAATTGTAAGCGTGCAATACTGAGCTATATTGTATTATAGATTGTTGCCCCACTTTTTAAATTCTCTAATCACTAAATCCTTTCTTTTTTCAACCAGAAAATATCATTTTTTTTAGTCAAAATAACTACAATACCCTTAATGAATGGTAGGTGCGCTACAGAAGTCATTATTATTGCACCGCGATTCATTAATATTATTACATTAATTTTTGTTACCTAGTTTAATTTATACCGCGATTTATCAATTTTATTGCATTAATTTTGCACCGCAGTTCAATAGTTTAACTTTCTAGTCTAATTACACCACGTTTCGTCATTTTTATTACATTAATTTTGCACCACGGTTCATCAATCTTATTGAATTAATTTTACACCGCGGTTTAATAGTTTAACTGTCTAGTCTAATTGCACCGCGGTTCAAAATTAAAGTTTTGTTGCCCAACAATGGTGATTTTCGAATCTAAAGTGTGATGTTGGAGCTTTTGAAGAAGATGATGACATTTTTGGAATAATATTTCAAAAAGTGATTTTTTTCCGGTTGAAAATAAAAACACCGAACTAGAGAGGTTAGAAATTTCAAAAAGTTGACCGGCCCGAATCTCACCCTTTATTTTTTTACTTGTAAACAATCTCAATTGATCATAGTCTAGTTTGTGGCGGAGCTACTAATGAGCTCTAGCTCAATTGGTAGTAATACTCATTTTTCCTAACAGAGAGGTCCTGTGTTCAAGTCTCACTAAAGACATCCTAGACTTTACAACTCTCAATAGAGAGATCGGGTGTTCAAGTTTTTCCAGGGTCATCGTTATTGTTCAAACTTTACCCAAAGTCCCTATTTTATTACTCACTTATCCTAACAGAGAGGTCGAGTGTTCAAGCCCTATCAGAGGCATCCTTGTACTTCTCTATTCTCAACCAAGAGATCGGGTATTCAAAGCCTCACCAAAGTTACCATTTGTTCTAGCCACACCAAAGACATCATATATTTATTATTGTAGCCTTTCAAAACATTAAAATAATAAAAAATAAGGATTGATGTACGTCTATGTCCCTTCCAACCTTTAATGAAAAAATAAAAATAAAAAATAAAATAAAATAAAATAATTCGTAGCAGGGCTTGACAAGACTAGCCCATGTATAAGAGCATCCATAATATTATTCTTCTTATATCATCTTTTTAGCTCGATCCTACTGCTACCTACACACTTTTCTCTTCTTACCCACTTAAGAATATATATTTTCATTGTATAATCTTCTTAAATATCTTTTTACAAAAAAATAAATTAAATTTAACACATCTCAATAAAAAAATTTGCATTCCCCTCACACACATAGGAAGATTCCATTTTTCTTTCATAGGAAGATTCCTATTTTTCTTTCATGATAATATTGGAAGAAAAACTTAAGATAATATATAAGAAGACTATCATAACGCCCAAATTTGCGGTCCCACAATTTGGCCATGTCACCATCAATCATAACTTAAATCATAAATGTTCTAATCTCATAATAATTAAATCTTAAACATCCTTGACTGAAGTCAAAATAATTAAATACAAAATCTATCTAATACTTAACATAAGTCCATAATTCGTTTAAAATACTACTAAGTAATTCAATGAGAAAGGACTAAATCCAAAATCCTCGAAAGTCGACATCTCGGTTTACCCGAACTGAAATCTTCTATTAATTCTTATTCGTTACCTGAGAAGAAAAGTATGAAGGGGTGAGCGAACAATGCTCAGTAAGTTCATATACAACCCCTCTGGTTATTAAGGAGGAGTTGACCAGAATAAATCAGAGATGAATATTTTTAGAGTAGTCAAAAATTCATTATTTAAATATCGATAAGCGGAAGCAGTTTTTCAAATGTCAAACAGAAGATCTGAATTTCAAAGAAAGATAATACTCAACGATTGACTCGAGTAGCCCATTACCATCAACCGTCCCATACCAGTTGAAGACAGCAAACTACTCACAGATATAAACTCAAGATTACAAGTGAAAGATAATAACGCAACAAGTAAATTCGAGTAACCAATTGTCATCAACCGTCTCATACCAGTCGATGACAACAGATTACTCACAGAATACCATGATCACATAAGCAATTCATATATCATAGTTCATAGATCAAAATTCACAGATCATAATTCATAGATCATAATTCGAAGATCATAGGTATATCCGGATAACCACGCCACGGGCCAAGTGACGTTCACAAGGATCATAGTTCATAGTTTCATAATTCATAGTGTCACAATCTCAACTTAGTGATCATGGTAGAATTTCAAGTAATCAATATTTTTACAAAATCAAGCATTGTCAAAAATCATACTTTTCATATAAATGGTATCTCACATGAAATTCAATAATTATGTGAGAATAAACATGTAATCAAATCATGAGTTCGAAAGAAGCGTAAGCGACGGAGTTCAAATTCAAATCTCGATTTAAGGTCGGCGTACGTTTCAAGAAATATCGAAGTCAAGGAATTTAATGGAAACTTAACGAATGGTATGAAAAGATTTGAGACCTAAAAGATGTATAATCACTTACCTCGAAATGCTTAGCGTAGATGATTCTGCAACACAATTGATCGTCCTAAGCCTGCTTGTCCAATTCTAAAATTACAACGTAACAAGTCACTAACTAATATTATTCTACTAATTAATTTCTTACGTTAATACCAAATCATAATTCTCAACAATCAACATATCCTAAATGTACACTTAATAATAACTTAAATTTAAACTTCCAACAAGACCTTACCAAATGTATTAAAATATTAAAATATATTTTCTTTATAAAATACTCCCTCAGTCCCTAAATAATTGTCCTAGTTGACCCGGCGCACAGTTTAAGAAAAAACAATTGACTTGATTATTTATATTAGTTTAATGTGTAGTTTCCTTTAATGTCCATATGTATGTGGCCCATAATTAAAGTTGAGTGAAAAAGTAAGGGTAAAGTGGTAAAAGTGATGTTCTAAAATGGTAAGTTTCAAAGTGGACAATTATTTTGGGACGGACGAAAAAGGAAAGGAGGACGATAATTTAAGGACGGAGGGAGTACAACTTGTTGATACTATAAAATATTCATATTAAAACATCATAAAATTTTATTCACCAAAATTCTAACTTACATACTAACAATATTGTCTTTCAAAAATATATATATCATTTAGTAATCATAGTTATTTTAGATTTTTTAAAAAAATAAAAATAAAAATAAAAATAAAATCAACATAGACCAAAAACACACATACAAGCACACACACACTGTTCATAATTAATTCTTGTTCGGGTGGATGGAACTATTGTTTGTATATTATTTATATATATATATATATATATATATATATATATATATATATATACATATATCTAATGATTGAAGATATATATATTATATCTATATCATTGTTAATCAAAGAAGAAAAAAATTGATATTGCTTTACCTGCTAGTGCTGCCGCAGAGATCTCTCTCTTTCTGCCTTTTTTTTTTTTGTACTTTTCTCTTTTCCTCTCCTCTCAACCCTATTTATATAAAACCCTATTAGGTTTCCTAACCCTAAAATTAAATGGACCAAGACCAATCTTTAATTAGGTAATATTATTAGGAAATTGTAATTAAACATAGTCACAAATGGACCAAACCCAAACCAATTTAATTAGTTACTAAATACGTTCAAACCATTAAATTAACACAAAACAATTATAACATTAATTATATAGGTCCAAAATGATTGTAATATTAATTAACACCAATTAATATTTTTGTTAAAATTATCGGGGTATTACAATCACCATTGTGTAATTTTGTCTTCTTAATAAGAAGATGCATAAGAAGAGGTGAATCTATATTATAATATAGATCAGACAGTTAGATAAACTAATTACCGATTAGGATTGGTTTTTACCAAATATAATTACCGGCCAGGATTATCTTACAGATCTCAACCGTGTGTGCGGAGGTTTTATTCCCTCTTTTATCCCCCTAATCTTCTATTTCTCTTTCTTTCTCATCAATTTGGTTTCTCTTTCTCTCTCTTTCTCAAACCCCTCTTTTGCGCATCAGTTTTTTCCCTCTTCGCAACCCCCTCTCCTTCATTCATGGCATGCGCCAACACCTTCGGGCTTCTGTTCAAGGTAACCAATGAAGCTTCCATTCAATCCTCTTTCGATTATGGCTTTTTAGTTTTATTTTTGTTTCATCAATTTTCGCCTTTGAATTATGTATTATTTTCTTTGAGTGTCAACTTTCCCTATGTTTGAATTGTGTATTATCATTTGTTTTATTTGTGTATCTCTTTCTCTCTTTAGCATTTCTTACCCTTTATTTCTCTCTCTCCTTTCTCAACGCCGACAACGTCTTGATGGATCCGATTGGGAGAGCAAACCATATACCTGAAAGGTGAGCTCTTCCTACTCTCTCTCTCTCTCAAAACCAAAAGCAAAATAGGGGGAAATAGGAAAGAACAAAAGATCTTGAAACAGGAGTTATTTTTTTTTATGTAAATTTTTTCCTTTTCTTTTTTTAATCTTGAATTCCTATTTTTGAGAGAAAAAGAATTTGAGATATGAAATTGGTGTGAATTTGTCATCAATGTATCTTATTTCTGATTTCGAATTTCGGTAAGGGAGTTGGTGGTGGATTTAGTGGCGGTGAAGCCGCCTATCCTTTTCTTTTATGTTGGGTACTCTTTATGGGATTTTGCAAGGGTTTTTGGGCTGTTGTAAAGGTCTTCAAAGTCATAGGCCACAGGGGCGTGTGGCGCGAGGTTGTGGTGGCAGTTTGTGGTCCAACAAACCAGGGGTTGTGTTCCTTATTCTTGGAGTATTTGGCCAAGGTAAGTGGGTAGATTAGGGAGTGTTTTGTTTGGGCAGATTATAGGGGTAGAAAGTGCTAAACAAGGCTAGAGATTTTGGGCTAATATTGTAAGAGAAAAATTATAATAAAGCAAACAGATTTTTTAGGGGTTATTGGCGGGTTTATGGGTTGTTTGACATAAGAAATTTGGACAACCTAGGGTATTATTTGTTGATGATAGATTTTTGGTTTCAAGCGTCGTCTTTTATTCGCATCAAGGTTGTTAATGGACAGTGGCCATAACGTTAGCATGTTCTAGAAATGTGTTAAATTAAGATTTTTTTTATGTTATATGGTGCTTTGAAAATCTGTATGCTACATGTTTTTTGTTGCATTCCTTATTCTTAAAGTATTCGACCAAGGCAAGTGGGCAGATTAGGGAGTGTCTTGTTTGGGTTTGTTTGGGCAAATTATAGGGGTAGAAAGTACTAAACAAGGATAGGGATTTTGGGCTAATATTGTAAGAGAAATATTCTAATAAAGCAAATAGATTTTTGAGGTGTTATTGGCATGTTTGTGGGCTGTTTGACATAAGAAATTTGGACAACCTAGGGTATTATTTGTTGATGGCAGATTTGTGGTTTCAAGCGTCGTCTTTCATTCACATCAAGGTTGTTAATGGACAGTGGCCATAACGTTAGCATGTTCCAGCAATGTGTTAAATTGAGAATTTTTTTTTTTATGTTATATGGTGCTTTGAAAATCTGTATGCTACATGTTTTTTGTTGCGTTCCTTATTTTTGTAGTATTCGGTCAAGGTAAGTGGGCAGATTAGGGAGTGTTCTGTTTGGGTTTGTTTGGGCAGATTATAGGGGTAGAAAGTGTTAAACAAGGCTAGGGATTTTGGGCTAATATTGTAAGAGAAAAAATCTAATAAAGCAAACAGATTTTTGAGGGGTTATTGGCAGGTTTGTGGGATGTTTGACATAAGAAATGTGGATAACCTAGGGTATTATTTGTTGATGGCAGATTTGTGGTTTCAAGCGTCGTCTTTCATTCACATAAAAGTTGTTAATGGACAGTGGCCATAACGTTAGCAAGATCTAGCAATGTGTTAAATTGAGATTTTTTATGTTATATGGTGCTTTGAAAATCTGTATGCTACATGTTTTTTGTTGCGTTCCTTATTCTTGGAGTATTTGGCCAAGGTAAGTGGGCAGATTAGGGAGTGTTCTGTTTGGGTTTGTTTGGGCGGATTATAGGGGTAGAAAGTGCTAAACAAGGCTAGGGATTATGGGCTAATATTGTAAGAGAAAAATTCTAATAAAGCAAACAGATTTTTGAGGGGTTATTAGCGGGTTTGTGGGATGTTTGACATAAGAAATTCTGACAACCTAGGGTATTATTTGTTGAGGGCAGATTTTTGGTTTCAAGTGTCGTCTTTCATTCACGTCAAGGTTTTTAATGGACAGAGGCCATAACGTTAGCAAGTCCCAACAATGTGTTAAATTAAGATTTTTTAATTTTATATGGTGCTTTGAAAATCTGTATGCTACATGTTTTTTGTTGTGTTCCTTATTCTTGGAGTATTCGGGCCAAGGTAAGTCGGCAGATTATGGAGTGTTCTGTTTGGGTTTGTTTGGGCAGATTATAGGGGTAGAAAGTGCTAAACAAGACTAGGTATTTTGGGCTAATATTGTAAGAAAAAAATTCTAATAAAGCAAACATATTTTTGAGGGGTTATTGGCAGGTTTGTGGGCTGTTTGACATAAGAAATTAAGACAACCTAGGGTATTATTTGTTAAGGGAAGATTTGTGGTTTCAAGCGTCGTCTTTCATTCACATCAAGGTTGTTAATGGACAGTGGCCGTAATGTTAGCAAGTTCTAGCAATGTGTTAAATTTAGATTTTTTTTTTTATGTTATATGGTTCTTTGAAAATTTGTATGCTACATGTTTTTTGTGCTAGAATGTGTTCAATTCATTGTAGAGGTAGAGGCAGCAGGAGGAAGAAGAGCTATTATGCTTAGCTTAGAAGGGAGAGGCAGGAAAGTGTGTCGCGCTAATCGTAGGTAGACGTCTTAAGAATGGGGATTGGGGAAGAAAATCCTTTAGCCATCCTTCTTAGGATATATGTCCAAGGATGGCTCTATGAATCCACACATTCGTAGGGCAATAACTTTTCTTCCTTCAATCGGAGTTTTATTTTGTAAAGGAAGGAGGATCGTTCTTAAGGTCATAGAAATTGCATAGTTTTTCTTGCTAAGATGTAGTGATTATTATTTCCCCTCTCATCAGAGTTTTATTTTGTAACTTGGATGTGGATGTGTTGGAATATGCTTCTTGATAAATAACTTATCACTTTGCATATTCTGAATATTTTGATTTGCTTATTCCCATTACCGTCTGTCATAACAAGTGGCTAAAAGGTCCGCGTACCGGTTAGTGTGGCAGCTTGTTTGACAACATATATGTCTTAGGTTAGGTTGTCCTAATCTAGTCCTACCTTCTTAATGATGATTAACAGACTAGCAATTCATATGCACCAGCACCAGCAGACTTGCTGTAGCGTCAAAGGTTCTCTAAAGACTCGTCACCAGCAGACCTGTCATGTGCACCAAATGATACTTTGAAGACTCGCCACTAGCAGACTTGCTATAGCGTCGAAACTTTTCTAAGGACTCATCACCAGCAGACTTATCATGTGCACCACAGAATACCTTGAAGACCTGCCACCAACAGACTTGTTATGGTTTGAATGTTCATACCGTAACCAGTAACCAGCAGTTCTTTCCTGCAGAAGACTGACTCCTCAGGATTGAACATCTTACCAGCAGACTTGGATCTACACGTGCTACAAAGAGACGAGACTGTAGTAGATCAAGACAAGACAAAAAATTTCAAGCCTCAAAGTCATTCAAATCTTTATGAAGCATGACATCCCTAATACTGCAAGACTTTCTCTCTCTCTCTCTCTCTCTCTCTTGTGGTTCTGAAAAATCAAAAGAATCTACTTTATCGGACATACCACCTGACAGTGCATCAATGAATCGGACTTATCCTTCAGAGACTTGTCATACAACCTGACAAGGTAATAGTTCGAAGATCTAGAGAAAGAAGTCTTTTATCCAACAGTTACAGATCTATCGAACTACATCTTTATCCATCAGTTCTCAAGACAAATCATTCAACGGATACAAAAATCTATCAACAGATCTCAACGATCAAATCTCTCTGGTCTATAAAATAAATTATTCCTTCTCTTTAAACAACAAAGATAACAATAACATCGAGAGTAATTGATGAACGAACTTATTCGTGAATCAAAGACACCTGCAACAAGAAGTTCTTCGTAAAGAATTGTGAGATCTTTAAAGAGATCGTTTTCATCAACGCATCCCAGATCTTCACAGAAGATTGCAGCGAGCATACCTAGACCTTAGCAAAACACTCTTTGTGAATTGTTAAGAAGAAAAGTGTTGAAGAAGAAGAAGAGATCAGAATCTTCTATAGACAGAGATCGACGTCTTGGTCAAAAACCCAGTTCTTGATTTGAGTTCTTCATCCTTCTTTGAAGAACTCAACTTTTAACAGAGCTTCAGGACTTTATTCCTAAAGTTAGAAGTCATGCTCCTTGATCGATTTGAAGATAGATTCTCAGATGTTACCCAAGGAAAATGAAGAGTTTTCTGTTTACATTGCATTCATATCTTCAGATTTGTACTCCATTACAAATGCTGTTGATTATACAATAATTAATCATCATAGAAGGTCGAGTGCTCTGCACTCATTCGTTCAGATAATTTGTATTTGAACGACCTTGAAAAATGTCTTCTCATATATGTTTCTCGTTCTAGTCTCATATTGCTCCCTTTACTTAAGAATTTGTCTGAATGATTAAGTGAAGATTAAGGCTTAAAGGATGAGGACATAAATTTTACATAGAGAGTCTAGGTTGATGTATTCTGTAATTTATCTTTGAATAAATTCAGATGTTTTTTCAAATGATTTATTTTTCAGTCCTTACCTCTCTATGAGCTTTTATAAACTGATTTATCCTTTGAAAATATATTCTCTAATGATTTCCTAAATCTGCATTTGGAAGAAGGACTAAGTGTGTTGTTGTTCTGATCATATATCCGTGTACAGCCACTTTAGACTTCTCTAAATCTAAGTCTTGCTATTTTCGCTGCTTAAACTCTTTCAAACAGGCTTTTGATTTACTGACATTTCTCCAGCAGAGTTCATTACTTGGCTAAGAGTAAGTCTGTTGTTCTGTATTACCAGCAGACATGCTCACTGTGTTAACTGCACATGCCGTTGAAACCTACACTTTAAATGTAAAATAAGAAAAGTTTTTAATTGACATCATAGGCTATTCACCCCCCCCCCTTCTAGGCGATTTGAGCATCATTGTGGACCAACAGGATGTTTGCAACCAACTTTGGGTATGCTCTAATGCAAGGACCTTATTGGACATACATCAGCTTAGTTACTTATCTAGGAAAGGACTAGATGCATTTCGAGAATGGTTTAAAGACGGGTTCTTGATCTTAGCTTAACCATTCATGTACACTCATTATTTTGATATCTTTTCTCAAAGACAATTCATTGCAGAATTATGTGGGAGGATTTGAGTGATGGATAATGATATGTGGGATAATTCGAGTTTTTTAGACGAATCAGTATGTTTGTTTATTATATATATTTTTCTCAATTGACTTCTATGTAGAAAATAAATAAATAAATATATATATATATATATATATATATATATATATATATATATATAATTGTAAAATGGCGAAAAATCAAAAAAAAAACATGGCCCCACTTTAGAGAGAGAGAGCCGGTTGGCAACGGCAAAAGGAGAGATTCTTCTACCCATTTGGTCGGTCTCTCTTCGAGCAACCCAAAGACAAAAAATCAAAAGTAGATTCCCATATGATTTTGAGAGATCCTTTGTTAAATGGAGAGATACTAATTTGAAGGGAGTATGACACACACCCTGTTAAACATGGTCTAACTTGCTCTAAATTACACACACGATCGAGTGTTCCCATTAAAGTTATTGAAAGTAAAGGCTAAAACTCAAGAAAACAATCTTACTCTTATTTATGTAAGATGGACCTCTCTAATCTAATTTACCCTGTGTTAATGAGATTAACTTTGAAATAGTGGACTTCGTCTGACGAATTTACATCCGTAAGACGATTTGACATGAAAACTACTCGAATGAAAAACATTAGATTACTTTGCTGAAGACTTTATCTAATCACGATATAACACCAACTCCGTGTGTTCTATTCATATGTCATATTTAGGTCTGACAATTGGGTGAGTTGTATTTGTATCGGGTTTGAGTGTGTAACGGATTGAAACAAATCGAAGCCCGTTACAACCTAAATATCAAATTGGTTAGGATGAAAGAGGTAACGGGTTAAAGTGGATCGATCCGTCTTAACCCACTTTTTTCCACAAAAACATGAATTAATAGTATAAAAAGTCATAGGTCGAAACGACAATGGGTCTGCACCGTTTTAACCCGACCCAACACATCCCGTTAATATTTTGGGGAACTGTTTAACCCAAAAAATTAACGGGTTGGATAATTAATAGGTTGGATTGGTGGGTTAATGTGTAATGAGTTGTAATTACCAGATCTAGTCATACTGCATAAACTGGACAATAGTCCATTTTGTTTTTATACTTTGATCAATTTTTAAAATTTGTGAGTAATACTATTAGCTAAGCAAAATAGTTATTTTAGTTTCTATGAAGGTTGTAATTTCGTCATTACCTCTAACTATCATCAATTTTTTAACAGATTCAATTTCAATTACGTCCCTTAAAATTTTGTATATAGGTTCGAAGATCCCTAATGAACATCAATTTTGCAAACAAAAATTGTTAAGTAGGCTTTCTATATAGTAATATTGACATGGATTATTAAAAAATAAATTAAAAATATAATTATGTTAAAATAATTCTTATAGGAAAAATGATTTGATCAGTAATATTTGTTTGATGTATAGTTTCATTTAAAGTCTATGTGTATATGACGCATAATTCAAGTAAGATGGAAAAGTAAGGGTAAAGTCGTAAAAGTGTTTTCCTCAAAATGAAAGTTTAAAAAATGATAATAATTTTGGGACTGACGAAAAAGAAAAATAGAACAATAATTTAAGACGAAGGGAGTAATATTTTTAATTAGAATATTTATCTTCCTTATAATCTTGATATCGTAATTCTATTTAAATAAAGATTGTAAAGAATGTTAATATAAAAAGGCAAAAACTTAGGTAAGACAATCTTATCGATTTTTTTTGTAAGACGGATCCTCCGTACCCCACTCACCATGTGTTGGTGGGTTGAGCTGTGAGAAGGTGGGGTTCCATCTTACGAATTAAAATATGTAACACTGCCTTATAAGAGACCTACTCATACAAAAATAAGTTATAGTTTTCTAGTCAATTCTCTTCGCAACAATTAAGTTACATTCAAAAAATGTTGACAACTGAGCTGCCCGACCCAACATGCCCAAGCATCGGTCACATGCTCAGCACGCCTTCCTCAAAGTCACGAGTAAAACACGTTCAATCCTCATGATCCAAGCTCAAGTCATAGGTAAGCAGAGACCAATATCTGACCATCTTAGCATAGCAGACGAGCACCCATCCACATGAAGCCTTTGGGCCAATAATACAACGAGCATGCAGAGAGGTCAAAGTGAGCTTGCTCGCCGTGCTCGGTAATACAGTAACGGTCGTCTTGGACGTGGACAATTATTGCCAGAAAACCCGCCCCCACGTTCAAACGTGGCCATTAATGTGATCATCCTTCACGCTCCGGCATTCAGTGAGCAGTTTCCAGCTCTCTAGGTTGGCTATATAAACCCCTCGAAATGAATGAGAGAGGTACGTTCACATATACACAGGCTAAACTCTATCAAATTGTTTACTCAATTGAGAATAAATTCACACGTCGGAGCGCATTTGTAGGGTAAGCCCTTGCCCAGTTCACGGTTCTTTATTTCTTGACAGGTTTGGGCCTTCGAAGATACAGATATAGTTGAAATCCAGATATCCATATTGTCAAGCCTAGTGTGGGAGATGGTATGTGAACCACGGGGGCCAGAGTGGTAGCCGGAATAGTTTGGTCAGCAGCCACAGGAGCAGGAGGCACAACGGCGAGTGCAGGAGCAACCTTGCTTGTTTCGGTGCGGCCTCGGCTGGCTCCTTTCCCGGAGGTAGCAACAAGAATTGTAGAAAGGGGAGCTGGATTCTGAGTAGCGAGCTAGGTGTTCCTCTTCGCCGACCCCTTTTTAGCGGCTTGAAGAAACATGCTCTCATCTTTAAGTTGTTTCATATCTGCAAGTACCAACAGCAAAAGTCAGATAGGATTTCAGCAAAAGCAATGTTCGCGGAAGTAATAAGCAGCAAGGAAAGGTGCAAAGCAGCTAGACCATTGAGCAAGAAGGCGGGTGTACAGTGTGCTCCAGTTCGTGCGCAGTCAGGGCACTCACTTGGGAATCTTCCCCCATAAAAACTCCCCCAATAAGGGAGGGGTTTTTCGGCGTCAATGGTGACCCTGGGTTCTACTCCTTCCACAGGCCAACTCAAAACACTAGCCAGACAGAAAAGGGAAGGGTCAGATGTAAGGGTTGACCAGTCAAGCACCCAGTCCTGCCCGGCTTTACCTTCTTTTACCTCGAGTAGAGTTCTGAAGGCAAGGGCTCTTCGGGGCTCTCCAGCTCGGAAGGCATTCTTGTTGTACTTTGGGATTTCTAAGTTACGCAAGTAGGGGGCAAAGCGTCATCCTACTCGCGATTCCACGAGTAAGGCTTTCTCATCCCAGGCATCGACTTTGTTGGGGCTGTTGCTTAGAAGCTTGAAGTAGTTGGGGTTGGAGCGGCCAGTTATGCATCCATTCTTCTTGTCCAATGAAAACAAGAAGAATTTACGGAACAAGTTCATTTCGGGTTCAAATCCAAGCAGCCTACAGGCTACAGTGTATGCGACCAGAAACCTTACTGTAGTAAGGGTCAGGTCGCAGGGAGGGCATTGGTTAGATGGAGGAATTCGGTGATGATAGGGTTCAGGGGGAGTCTCAACCCGACAAGGAAAAAGTCGAAGTAGAAAACCATGCGGTCCCCCTGGAAGTTGTTCTCGTCTTTTTCGATGTCCAGATCAAAAGCTTGTACTCGGTACTTTTTGGGATCGATTCCCAGAGAATAGAACCAGGCTGACACATCTTCCTCCCCGGTCAGGTCATCCCACTTCATCAAGGTTGGCGCATTGGCCACAGGTTGTTTACCCTTACGACGAGCAATTTTTTTTCCTTTTTTCCCGAAGAGCGCTCGTGCTTCGGGATTCAAACCCTGGACATCTATCCTCTTCGACAGACGCATGCTCGTCCTCGACATTGAAGTTTTGAGCATCTTGCGCGTGTTCCTTATTGACATTATGATCACTAGGCACCCTAGGAACTATTAAGGTCTCGTCAAGCTCGATTCCTTCAGAGCTATAAGTTTCAACCTTATAGCTTTCTTCCTGCTCGCTAGAAGCTCTATGGTCATAGCTGCATCCCTCCATTTCTAAGCCACTCTCCTCACAGGAAGACATCCTGTAGGAATCGAGGAAAGACATTAATTCCTGCTCGGGAAGACAGACAAGAACGATCAAGTAAAACTTTTGGTTGGGGTTTACGTTTCAAACCAGTGAGCAGGGCACCAGTGGGCTTTTTCCTCGATTCCTACCTAGGTGTGTGTAGGTCGGTGCAAAAACCAGAAAGGCCAGCCAAGATGAATTTAGAAATTTCAGAAATTTTGATTGTGGATTCTTGAAGAACGATATAATAACAGACAGCAAGAACCGAGGTTTTTGAACCTTCGGGTACGAGACACTGGAACGCCTAGCAATCTCCATCAAGTTCTAAGGCTAGGGCTTTTAGTGGAAATGAAATGCAAACGCGAAACGAAAGAAAAAGCAGTTAGAAATAGAAGAATACATGTTGATCTGGAAGATTCTTGAGTTCGAGCAGATTTCTGATCTTGGAAACATGCTTGATTCTTCGAAGCGGACTGGCAAGGTGAAGATTGAAGAGGCAGAAAGTTTGAAGGTTCGTGAGTGAAGGAATTGTGAAAAAAATAAAGAGGGGGGGGAATGATCTTTTTTATAGCCCAAATGGAGGGTAAAATGGGTAGAGAAGAATGCCTGCATACGGGACTTCCTGGACATGTGGCACAGGAATCGAGGCGTCGCATTTAATGTTGCCTCGGGAAAGATGCACGCGTGCGTCCTAGACCTAGGCGACGGCTGCACTAATGTCCCATCACTGCGTTCCTGTTCCAGCTTGCACTTCGAAATGAAGGAAAGAGGTACGTTCACATATACACAGGCTAAACTATGTCAAATTGCTTACTTAATTGAGTGTTTATTGATTCACACGCTATAGCGCATTTACCGGGTAAGCCCTTACCCATTTCACGGTTCTTGTTCATTTCTTGACAGGTTTGGGCCTTCGAAGATACGGATATAGTTGAAAGCCAGATATCCAGATTGTCAAGGCTAGTGTATCCAACTATTTTGGATACATCAACAACTATTGTCCATAAATTAATATTTTTAAAATTAGTTTATCGATTGAATATATTTCAAGTTTAATGAACTCTTTTATTTTCTTTATTATTATATTTTTTATTATATTATAGTAAAATGAAATGTATGGAGTAATGAATTTAAATGATTTTCTTTCCTTTTCATTTTAGAAAAATATATCGTCTTCTTCTTCCTGTTATTGAGTTTATATTTCGTTCTTTTTTTTTTTAAAGCTAGATTTTTATAAATGGAAAAATAAGGAAAACAAGCTTAAAGGCGGACAACCAACCTTACCCTTAAAAGGGGGGACAAAGGAGTCTTACCTTGGAGAAAGAAACAGAAATTAAAGCAAGATAAAACAAAGAAAGAAATCTAATAATTACGATAACGACTCTTCGTACGACGCTTCGACCTTCTGAGACTTGGGGTGTCAAGATCAAGAGCTTCAAATTGGGCGTGATCGTTATCAGAATCTTCCTCGTCGATAGTTTGCGTAGCGACAAATTTATTAGGGAGACAATGTTCATAGGATGACAGGGCTGAGGAGGAGAATTGTGCTGTATAGTGGCTTGGGTATTTATACAAGGACTGAAAGGGAGGGAGTTGGGGCTCAGGTTGGAAGAAAGATTTTTATGACTATGAGATGGAGATGTTTGAATTGGGGACCGGTTTCCTTCTGTGAGGTCAAATGGAACAGCATTCGATGAAGAAGGTTGCACTTGTGATGGGCTACAAGCTGTTTGGGATGGGCACACCGGGTCTGGGCTGCGAAAGGTGCTGCTAGAGGGAACATCCATTGCCGGCACCTTAACTTGGGGATTAGGAACTGGGATGGTCGAGTCTTGAGGGGGAGCTTGAGCAGTTTGGATGGGCGTTGTTGCTTTGGCCGATTGATCATGACTCGGATCGGAGTGAGTATTGCCGCCGGTGCAAGTGAGATGCCGTGGGGTCTGCTTTAGATGGCTAAGTAGTACTGGAGGAATTGTGGAGATCAG
The DNA here is from genome assembly GCA_013146195.2 of Codonopsis lanceolata. NCBI lineage: Eukaryota > Viridiplantae > Streptophyta > Magnoliopsida > Asterales > Campanulaceae > Codonopsis > Codonopsis lanceolata. Next base: position 152,389,287 of record CM028379.1, on the reverse strand, counting down.
AAGAAGATACTTTTTCAGCTTGATTAGTCGGGCTAGGATCAACATCAATAGGAGAAGAACCATCTATTTTCTCATGTTGAGATGATGTGGAATTAAGAGGGTCCTGCTTGGATGCATGCGTGGAGATACATTCAGAATCAAAAGTATTAATATCAACAGTGTTTGGGTCAATACCTTTATCAGGCAAAGCAGAAGGAATATCAATAGGGTCAACTAGATTAGGTAGATTATTCTTCTCCGAAACAGGTAAGTCTTTTTTGGAGTCCATCTTGGGAGGCGGGCTTGGGGATATTCTCGGAGGAGGAGCGGGCTTGGGGATATTCTCGATTGAGGAACTGGGTTCTTCGCTTTGCAAGTGAGATCTTGATGTCCCCTGTCGAAGACAATGATTACAATAGAGTGGCATATTCTCTAAAGGCCTAAACTTGGATAAACTCCTCCACGCCTACCCAAATCCTAGAAGGACACGGTTTGAGCAAGTCAAACTTCCTAGCATCCTAGCAACACTAGGGCGGGTGAGATTGAGAGTAGGCTAATCTAACATTAATGGCCTACCAAACAATGAAGCAATCGAAAAAAGAGCAGGTTTAGCAAATAGATGAATCGGGAGACCCGATAGAGAGAACCAAACCGGGACAATCGAACTTTCAACATCAGGCCGGAAATTCGGAGACCATTTAAAGACTCGCATCAGATATTTTCCCAAGTACCACTGATCCTTGATCCATAGACGTTGATAGTCTTCGTCATGGTGAACTTGGATCAAGACATGTTTATGTTTGGCGCGTCGAGATGGCCGATAGTGAAGGCGCTTTTAGGCCTATAGTATGAAAATATTTGCGCGTTGCTTCCATGGAAGGACGAAGGTGGGAGAACTTCCCTATCAAGGCATGGCTAAAAGGTTTTGCAAGGGATTCGATGATAGGCGGAGAAAGTTTTAAATTTGTCGGGTTCACCCTTGTATGAAGACGGATGGATAACAAAAGATGGAGAAGCCGATGGAACGAGAACAAAGGAAGGAGCCGAGGTTGGAGCAGATGGCAAAGGAAGGAGGCGAAGGATCTTAATAGGCGAAGGATCTGGCGGCGTTGGAGGCACAGCCTCCATCGGTTCAAAGGTAGAAAGACGGCTGAGAAGAAAGTCGCACCTTGAGTGCGTGAGAAACTAGGTGTTTAAGGTTTATATTTCGTTCTTTCTTACCCTATTAGTTCATAAAATTACTTCTTCTTTTAACTCTCAAAAGAAAAAAAGAAAAAAAAAAGGCTCCCTATTAATTTAAAACCCAAAAAAACTTATTTCCTAACACAAGCAACCATTAATGATCTCACAATATTTTGCAAAACTTTAGGGGTGGTGAATGCAATTAATTTTGTTAGAAATTGAGAGATTGATATCGACAGAATCGCAATCCCTTTTAAAACGACAATGACAATTTTGTTTTAAAAATAGTATTATGACAAAATATAAAGATTAATCAAAATATAGTGGTAAAATAGACCATTTTTTCGCTCAAAAATATTTGGAAAAATTGCGAGTCGGTATACTTTATTGGATTTTCAATTGCTTTAGTACCCCATTTTTTTAACTGCATAAAGGTTTTTTTTTTAATGAAACAGGGACGGAACCCTGCAAGATTTTATTTATAGAATAAGAAAAATACAAACTTGAGGGGGACAACCAGCCTTGCCCTTATAGATGGGAGGACAAAGGAACCAAACCTCGAAAAATGAAAACATCAACCTAAGAAATTCTAAAATAAGTCGTGTTGCTCTTGTTTTTTTTTTTTTTTGGTTCTTCTGTCAGGATGCATAAAGGTACTTTCATATTATTCTTCCTAAAATGTTTTCGTCTCCTTCCACATCACAGACAAAATATTTCACAACTCCATGGTATTCTTCTTAAATTGTTCGAAAATCACAATAGTTGGGACAACGAAACGAGGATCGAGCTGCCAAGTTAGGTCTGGGGGTCGAAGGGGTTCGAGGGAATGCCCCCGAAAAGTAAACGATTTTTTAGAAGCTGATTGATGGGTGTAAATGATAAATTGATTTTGTCACCTAGAAAACTCAATTGTCAACATGTGTTTTTTTAATTCTACTCAAGTCGGGGGACATGTCTTTTTGTATTCGAGTTAAAATTTTGCTACTTGAAAATCTCAATTGCTAGCTTGTGTGTTTATGTAGAACTACTTAGATTTGGGACAAATCCTTTTGAATTTGAGTTAAATTTTGTTTAGTGACAGTGACTCTTTCATGTAAATGTTCGATGAAATCCCCAAATAGGAATTTGCTTGTTTTTGAACACTTTTTTTAATCATGATACAACAATTTTGAAGTGTGATGCATCAGTTTGAAATCACGAGGCATCAATTGGAATAGCGAAGCATCAGAAGAAATAAATACGACAATTACAGAATTTGGAATCATACATCACAATGTATGAACAGATGCTTTTGTGCGTGCTTATTTTATTCGGGGTATAGTTATATTTTTCACCCTAAAATTGTATTTTTCCGATTAATAGAAAGTATGAGGTTTTTAGCAGTTGGAAGTTGTTCAAAGTAGGCCGGCCTCGTGAATAAAATTTCTGTGGTTCTCGTGCGATCTAGGGCTCACTAGTTGTCCATAGAGAAGTGTTTTACTATAAAAAGGTACTATTCGAAAAATGTCATAACTCGAGATTTGCTATGGGCCTAGACATCATACAACACATCCACCAACTAACTCTACAATGTATATGGATAACCATTGTTTTGCGAGGCGGGCCTTTTTTAAAGATTTCAGTATTCATTTTTGGACAAAATTTGGGCCGGTTCACTTTCCGAAATTTCTAATAGTTAAATTACACTTTAAAAAAACTTGGAAAAAATCACTTTTGGATACGAAAAAACTACAATACCCTTAATAAGCAATAGACGCGTTACGTCAAGTTTAAATATCGCGGTGCAAAGTTTTATTCATCAGTTAATTTTACATGTTTTTGCACCGCGGTGCACATATGTTGTTAACCAGTGTTCATAGCAATTAATATTTATTAGTTTTTACATTATTTAAGTTTTAATAGAAAATTGAAGTAAATAGATCTTTGTATCGCAGTACAACTTTTTATATATCGTGGTTCATAGTTTTTTATATATAGGTTTTGTACTGCGATATATAAAAACTATACACCGCGATACAAAAATAGTAATCCACTCAGTATTTGAATATAGAAATGTAAGTAAACAAGAATTTATATCGCGGTGCAACATTATTATATATAGCGGTACAGATTAAATTTGAAGTATATGTTTTGCACCGCGGTATATACAACTATGAACCGCGATTTAGAGACTAGTCATCTGTCACACGCATCTTGTGCTCGTTAAGGGTAACATAGTCTTTTTCTCATCAAAAAGTGACTTTTTACGGTTAAAAATATAAATATAGTACTTTAGCGAATAAAATTTTGAAAAAGGGGACCGGCCCGCAATTTTTTCTTCATTTTTTCCAACCACATAAATCTACTTTTGTTATTTTCTTCCTTAAATGCCTATCACGACACAACAAATGAACTCGCTCTATAAAGCAATCAATATCCATATCTTGTCATGTCAAAACCACACATTATCCTCTTCTTATTAAAATTTCTCCAGTGAATCTTCTTTTTCCTAGAACTTCTCTGATAAATATTCCCGATAACTTCTTTCCAAAATTTCTCCCGTGAATATATGTTTCTATCCCAAATATCTACGCCTTAGACTTCCTAAATATCTCTGATTTCAACCTGCAATTTATTCTTTCTTCCTAAAATTTCTCCGATGTATCTCTATTTCTATTCCAGTAGCTATTATAGTGAAGAAATTTGATTTTCGTAGACATACGGGGGTGATTAATTGCCTAGAGTCAATGTTGTTAACTTGGGGAGATAAATATGAAAAAACAAAGTGAGAGAAAAATCAAAGCCAGCAGATGCATCCCGATGCACAAATGGATGCATCTGATGCATGATTTTGAATTATGTTTTTGTAGCGATACATGATTTTTGAATTGTGATGCACGAAACTTCTTCTCAATAATCCCAATGTAAAAATTGGATAATCGATGCACACATTGGAATTGCGATGTACACATCACTCATCTCGGTTAAGAATGCAATAAATTCCCCGCAATAACATATATGAAGCATGTTCCTCAAACTTATTCGGTGAATCTTCTCGATAACTCATTCCTAAAATTTCTCTGATGAATCTCCCTTCCTAAAATTTCTCTGGTAAATCTTTCTTTCCATTCCAATGGCGCATAAATTTTATTATCGTGTATATATGTGGGTGATAAAATTGTCAAAATCAAGACTGTCTAACATGGGAGATAAATGTGAAGAAACTAAGTGAGAGAAAATTAAAGTCAAACTGATGCATCTCGATGCATGATTTTGAATTATGTTTCCATCGTGATGTATAATTTTTGAAATTTTCGATGCATGAAACTTGTTCCTAGCAATCCCGATGCTAAAAATTGAATTATTGATACACACATTGGAATTGCAATGCATCGACTTTGAATTACGATGTAGCACTCCCCCTAATCCAATTTCATGAAGGGTATATTAGTCCTTTTGACCAAAAAATGTCCTTTGCCGATTGGATAAAAATATGAGGGGAACTCAGTGGTTGAAAATATCACAAACGTGTCCAGCTCGATTATATCCTTATTATGAATTCATCCAATCCAACGTCATCAAAAAGGCGGGACATAAAGTAGTGGTCCCATTATCAAGGAATGCAAGGGAATCATCTGAAAAAATTGGGCTAAAGTGAAAAGGGACTGAAAGCAAAGGGTTGAGTGTACACATTGGCTACAAATCTATCAACGGCCCACTTACGATATTTGGAAAATATGGTTATTCATTTTATAGGGATAAGTATATCATTAGTCCTTGAACTTTGGCCGAAACCATCATCACTCCCCCAACTTCAAAAAGTTTCACCACTGACCTAAGTAGGCATTTTTTTCTCATCGGAGGTCCCTAGCCCTAACGTCGTTTGTTTATTTCCGTTAAGTGAATATGTGTCCCTCACATGCACAAAATAAGGGGGTTATGTATAACATTATCAAAATAAGGGCGCAAAGTGAATATAAACCCTCCATCCATTTCCGTGTACGCAACAGGCAGCTCTCTCTCACCACCGGCTCCTCTCCTTCCCCCCGTAAACCTCCCCACAGCAAATCCTCCCCCAGGTAATCTCCATATGGTTAGCCCTACCGCTTCTTCCTCATTTGGTGTCTCCACGTTGCTAGGATTAGCCGAATCGGTTGGTAACTCGTGATGGCAGACGGGGCACGAGTTACTAAGAGATAACCAAGGTAGAATGCAATCGGAATGGTAGATGTGCTTACACGGCATTTAACGAGCTTCGAAGCCGAGAGAGAATGTTTCTTTACAAACCGCACAGTGTGATTCAGTGTTCACGTGTCCGTTAGATATTTCAATCGTCGACAGTGATTCAACTGCGGCTTTCGACGCCAGCGACTGCTCCAACCGACCAAGTCCATTAATTTCAATATGTGATAACTGATCTAGCAACCGGTCAAACCCTGACCCCATCAAAAACTCCGACATGGTCGCGGGCAAAGGCTGGAGCCCCGAACGGGTTCCATCATCTTAATATAGCTCAAAACCTCTTTCCCCACCGCTGGAGTCTTCATCACCACCGCCAAGGTCAGTAGGACCACGAAGTACAATAACCGGATTAAACGGCGATCGGTCTCCGTTATTTCGATAGCTACGGCGAGACTGTGGATCTGAACTCTCGTTGCCCAGCACGTACATAGCGGCAGCAGAGGGAGTGGTTTATATTTATTTTGCCATATTTACTTTGTCCTCTTATTTTGATGATGTTATACATAAGCCCCTTATTTTGTGCATGTGAGTGACACATGTTCACTTAACGGAAATAAACAAACGGCGTTAGGGCTAGGGACCTCCGATGAGCAAAAAGGCCTACTTGGCTCAGTGGTGAAACTTTTTTAAGTTGGGGGACTGATGATGGCTTCGGCCAAAATTCAAGGACTAATGGTATACTTATCCCCATTTTATATCAATTGGATAAAATTGATTAGGTCGTCTGTTCGCATTTTAATTGAGATAATCCTTATTAGTTTGGGAAAATTTAATGAATATCGTAAAACAGAGTCGGAGCTCTATTAATTGATTCAAATCATTACCTTACAAGCACCAAATCATTCCAATCGAGCTTCTATTAAATGAGATGAGTCATGTGAAAGAGCTTCCAATTTGTTTCTACAATACCTCGAAAGTAAGAGTTTGTTTGCGCAAATAAATCATATCATAAATATCAAAGGGTCACATTAAAAAAACTTCATATTCAAAAAGTCTTTAAATTATTTTTTTGTATAGAAAGCCCCCATTTAAATTTAGAAAGTTCAAAACTTTATATGTCTACTAATGTTGTTATCTTAAAAAGCTTTCATTTAGATGAAATTTTTTTTTCATTTATAACAATGATGATAGTAATTATATTTATTATTATTATTATTCCTATTTTTATTATAACATTAATATAATTATTATAAAAGCAATATTATTATCATTATTTTCATCAACATTATTACTATTAAATATCAAAAGTCTCTTTAAATAGTTTGTTCTTGCATAATATCAAAAGTCTCATCAACATTATTACTATTACTTTTTTTTTTCATTTATATTATTAGTAGTAGTACTGATGACGATAATAATAATAACAATAACAATTATATTAATAATTTTAATATTAATATCAACAACAATAATAATAGCAAAAAAAATTATGTTATTGTTATTTTATTAGTATAGTTATTTGTTGTTATTGGTATTATTGTTGTTGTTATTATTATTACTATTATTATTTTAGTTGTTAATATATTAGTAGAAATGTTAAGTTTTAGACTTTTTGTTACTATATGTTTATCTTTGAAACTTTCTGGATAGAAATATCATAATTTTTTAGTGGGTCTTTTTAGTATTTTTCTCTAAATCATATTTTAAAATACATTTACTTGTTTTTCGGTTCATCAGTTATCAGTCTTACCATGTTTTCCATTATTGTGTTTTACTGGTTTGCTTTGAATTTGATCATCTATCTATATTATAATTATGTTCAGTCTTTCTGAAAAGTTAACTATTAGTCATGATTTATTTTTACAAAACATAATTACTGGTCATGATTAAATCTTTCTAAAAAGTTAACTATTGGCCAAAATATTGCTAGATTTTGTGAATCTCGATAACAATATAGGAGATATTTAACTTAATTCTTATTTTTAACTCTATATCTTTTTTCCTTCTCTGTATCTTTTTACTTATATTCTTATGATGATCATGTTGCATTTTTTTGAATTAAATAATAATTTGGTCCCTGGACATGTCGAAAATCAATGTTTTGATCACCGGACAAAAAAACAATAGAATTTGGTCACTGGACATGTATTTTCGGACCAATTTGCCCCCTCCAGGACCAAATTTCAGTGGACCAAACATTATATTAATCCTTTTTTAAAAAAAAATTCAATCAGCTTGCTTTAACGAAAAATGATAATCATGTTGCATTTTTTTTTTAATTCAACCAGCTTACTTCAGTTGAGCTAAGGGACAAACTGGTTAGTCACATGATTTTTGAGTTTTAATTTGGGTTTTATGATTTGTGGGTTTTGAGATCTGAGAAACAAAAAAGAAAAAGAAAAAAAAGTGACATGATTTTTGAGTTTTAATTCGAGTTTTGTAAATCAAGCGGTATGTTTTTTATATTTTAATTAATATAATACAATTAATTGGTCTTAATCTTATTTGTCTCACGTGAAAGCAGAAATACTAGACAAAGTTATTGCATCTCGCTTTTCAAAACCAGTTATTGTTGTGAAGTAAAAGTCCCTAGAAGAATATTAGGTTGTCGTTATTGAGAAAAAAAACAATACAATATTGTTTCTATATGTCAATTTTCTTTTTTTCTTTAACAATATTTGATTATTGGTTTTACTAATCTTGCTAAAGACACGAGTATGGATGCTTGCTAAAGACACGAGTATGGATGCCACCTTTTTTCTTTATAAGATCTTCCTCGCTCGATTCGCGGAAATATCATTATGGATGCTCAATGGTTATCTCAGATTCAAATTTCTTAGTTTCTATTTGTTGTTAATGTTTCTTTTTGGAGGTCAGACTGCTCCGTCCTCCCTCCTATAAGGGCAAGGTTGGTTGTCCCATTCAAATTGGTTATTTTATTTCTATTAATAAAATCTAGCAGGGTACTGGCTCTGTTTCCCTAAAAAAAATTACAAAACTAACTTTTAATTTTTTTTCACTGTTTGATGATCATATTATTTTAATTAATTACCGAAAGATATTCATTTTAAATTAATTATTTTGAATACTAACATCGTCCACTTACTCCATCCCATAAAAATAAATATACACAAAAATAAAACAGCTCTAAGAAGGGACCATCACACCTTGCATAAGCATACTATTTCCATTTCTTGTCTTTTGCTTACCCTTTACATCATACGACTCATCAGTTTTCACCTCAAACTCAAAACACCCATCCATCCATCTATCTATCGAGGGACCATATCATGCGCTCCTCTCTCTCTCTCTCTCTCTCACACACACACGCACAATGCCCAGCCTTCGTTTCCAAGCAGCCACACCTTCTCCGCTTTTTCACCAGATAAGATGCTGTGAAGACCGCCACAAACTAGCCTACAAACCACCCAACAATCAAAATGGGTTAGCCAGTTTCCCTGAGAAGAACCTAATTCTTGACCCAACCACCATCAAACCTCCCCGTCCCCGAAGAATCATCCTGGTTCGACATGGACAGAGCGAAGGAAACATCGATGAGAGTGCCTACACGAGGGTGGCTGACCCTAGGATTGCGTTGACTGAGAAAGGAATGGTGGAGGCTGAAGAATGTGGGAGGAGAATAAGAGAGATGATTCAGAAAGATGAAGCTGATGATTGGAAAGTTTACTTCTATGTGTCTCCTTACAGGAGGACTATTGAAACATTGAGGAATTTGGGCAAGGCATTCGAGCGTTCCCGAATAGCTGGTGTTAGGGAAGAACCTCGCTTAAGGGAGCAAGATTTTGGTATGTCTCTATTTCTTACCGTCATGTGATAAAGGGCCGTCTCGAACGAGTGGCACGGGTCCTTGACAAGTCTGAATTTATCAAAGCTAAAAAATTAAATAGCTTTAATCCATGCTAAATAATATTCAGGCCAACCCTTAAGTTCTGGTTTCTTCTTGTTTTTCCACCACCAAGGAAACTTTCAGGACAGGGAACAAATGAAGATTCAAAAAGCTGTTCGAGCGCAATATGGTCGTTTCTTTTATCGCTTTCCTAATGGAGAATCTGCAGCAGATGTTTATGATAGAATAACAGGTAGCGTTCCGTTTTCATCAATCATTCCACTTCTGCAGGTCTCTGTGTGTGTGAATGTGGATGGATAGAGGTGCAGGGTTCAGGGAGACGCTGAGAACTGATATAGACATCGGGAGATTTCAGCCACCAGGAGAACAAAGCCCTAACATGAACTTGGTGATAGTATCACACGGTTTAACGCTACGAGTGTTCTTAATGCGATGGTACAAATGGACAGTGGAGCAATTTGAAAGACTCAACAACATGCAAAATGGAAATATGATGGTGATGCAAACAGGCTACGGGGGCAGGTAACTCTCCCACTTCCCCAACTAACTAATGGTTTACCGTTTTTTCTGTTTTCTGGCTCGAATGCCTCAAGACCTTGGCCGAAAAGGGTTTAAAAGTTAAGCATTGCACTTTCCATGTCCGTAGGTACAGCTTATTAGTGCATCACAGTAAACAAGAAATGAAAGAGTTTGGGTTGACAGAAGAAATGCTGATCGATCAAGAATGGTAAGCTCTAGTCTTCTGTATATATATACATCTCGACGTATGCCATGATCCAATAAATAACCTTAAGCTAACAATTGTATTTGTTACTTTCTGATACCTAGGCAAAAACTAGCAAAGCCGGGTGAACTGAATTACGATAGCTTAACTGCTGGACCATCTTTCTTCACTCACTTTGATGATCACAACAATGAAGAGCCAGTCAAGCTATGATCGTGTTCCTCATTGTCAACTTGGAGAGGAAGCTATCAAGCTAAGAATTAAATTTCTTCAAAAAACAGAATTAAGGTGGACAATTAGCCTACACCGACAATGAGTTAACACAAGACAGGGGAAATCAAAGCTGTACGAAACAATGACTAGAAAGACGAAAGAAAGACCAAGATACCTTTTTGATTTCTTTGCTAATCACAACCTGTAGGGGAGCTTGTCTTTTAATCTTCAAGAACATCTTATGCATTTCCAATTCTTTTTGGTTCATTATGCTATATCAATAAATACATTTCTAATTGGGCATACTCTCTTAGGACAAACATGTCTTGAGCAGCCATGAAGCCAAAAACCATAAATGGACATTGCTTTAAGGTTCAGATCCTTGTCCAAATTTCGCTGTTATCAGTTGAGAACCAACTCAAATGAAACAAAACCCAACCATCAAAATCAAGAAACAATCAACTTTGAGAAGTTTCTGTTGATCATATGATGTTCAGAAGTTTCTATATATTGATCATATAACAATTGTATCTACATCACCCTAAAGAAGAGAATTTTACCATATTATGGAAGCTTCGGTTATACGAGATCTCATGGCAAAAGAAAAGACATTTGCGGTATACCCGTTGCTAAACATTAAAAATCAAAAATCAAAAATTTTGTGCGACAGCAGGTCCTTTGGTGAATTTAAACTAATTATTAGAGGAGAAAACGTTTAATACCAAAACAGTAAAGAAAACAAATTATATGAAGATGCATAATGAAAAGACAAGGAAGGCATAATGTGAGTAAAATTGATATGAAGGCAAGGGTATGGATGTCAAATAAAACTTTTTAAGTTTCTTTACCAACTAGAAATCCAGCATCAACAAACAAATCTTTACATCCCAACCATTTGCTATTCTGAACTTCAATTCGCATAGATGTTCTATCCAATTGCTGTCCATCTTTTCTGCAAGAAAACTGTAGCTCATCACCATTTCCGCATGGCTGGGCTACTTCTTCATTAACAATCATCAATCCTCAGCAATTCTTTGCTAACAAAACATAATCATCAAGGTCCAACCAATTCCCCAATGACAACAAGTCCGACTCAATCTGCCAACATCTTCAAAGAAACATGTAGCACCACTCTGAAATTGAATTCAATTCTATTTTTGAAGTAACCAGTTGCTGTACTTGGTACCTACGTAATGAGAATGGAGAAAAAAATATAACAATTATCAGGAGTTTTCAGTAGTTGCAGTTGCAATTCGCATTTGTCTAGGCCTTTCTGGTTCACCATTCCGTCTCCAGAAAGCCCTCCTCCACCAAACCTCGAACCCTCTCTGTATATTTGGACAATCCTCCCCACAGTTCAAAAATCGATCAAACCACGACATCAAAATTTCCTGCTGCCACGCCAATGGCAAAGTCAAAATAGTATTACTAAGGCCATCCTCAATTAAATGACGATCAAGCCCCCTAGAAGCCCTCCTCATCCACCCAAAATCCTCATAGAATGGCCCCAACCACGTTTGCAAAAGCAAGCATCTCGCATCCTTAGAAGCCAACAACTGTCCTTTCCCCACCCCAACAAATAACCTAGCTGTAACTCGACTAATCTCATATCTATGAATTGCAGGCACTTTCGAATGTGCCTCGGACAACTCACTCTCTGATGCCCATGTCTTCAGGAAATCTTCAGCAATTTGTCGATCAATCAAAATATCCAAAATCCAATGCAAATTATCTGCTTGTCTCGCAATCTGGCCAACATCCTGAAAATCCCCTCCTGCAGCTCGTAAAAATTGGGCTCGAAGCAAATGCAAACACCCATCGCAAGCAGAATACAGAGATTCCTTTCTCAATTCATTCTGAGAGGAGTTCTCGCGAAGCATTTTTGATACTAATCCTTTCATTTCTCGCCTTGCCTTTTCATCTTTCCCTTCGAGAACTACCTGCAAAAGTTTGAGAAGTACTTCTTCATTGTCACTAGCCTCCTCGACCCCGTTAGTAACATCGACTGAAACTCTCTTCAAAACTTCGACCGCACCAACCCCTTCAAGCCGAAGCTCAGCTAACAAAGAGGACACCTTTTTTTCCTCATCTTCAGCCCACGGAGCAGCTTCTAAGTACTCCAAACAAGATAAAACCCCAGCATCAAACCCAATTGCAGCTGATACCTGTATCACAATAACATCAAGTCATCAACCACAATATAAAATCTTGCCAAAAATTCCTTAAGAAGACCAAATTTATTTTCGTCCCTTCGAGTCTGAGTTGTAATTTCAGTCAGACAGTTCTCATAGTTGATATATAAAGAAATGAAGATAACACAAAACACAAAACAGGATGATTGTGAGGTAAACCAAGTTATTGCTAGAAGCCAAGAATCCCCCCCAAGATAGTATAGGAGAGGATGAACAAAAACTTATGGCCATATTTATGGCTTTTTTTTCTTTAACTTCGTAATGATTTGGAGCAAAAAAGTAAGAGAGAGACGGAGAGAAAAAAAAAATGATCCTATAGCTTTGATTCACAATTCATATTATTCATCTCATCTCCTTGTTGAGGCAGACTGCATACGCGACACCCTTCCCAAACCCTGCAATGGTTGGTTCATCATTAACTTGGCCATCTTGTTATTTGTTTACCAATTCTCCTTGCATATACACATGCATACAATTTATCTTCAAATTCCAAGTTACATCATGCACAAACATTTGTACATATATGTAACGATTACTTTCAAGACACCAACAGCTATATAAAAGTTAAGACCCAACTACATATTTGCATAGATATTGCACCAATATACAAAATACATACACCAAAGTGCACATGCCAATCCGATACATTCAATATATCTACAAAAGAGCTCCATATACACAAACAGTTAAACATATATAGCCCAAGAAAATGACAAGGTCTGGATCGCTTAACCATGTTCCAAGTCCAAATATTAGGGGTGGACTATCAAGTATCAGCAAACGCCAAGACAACTATGGTAGCATGGTTTATAGTGGTCGGGTGTCTACCCTAAATCCCTAATGAATACAGAGCCTATAATAGTGCAGTCTATTATCACCCCTTATCAATATATAATACCTTTGTCCCCCATGAAGAACTACCAAATTCTCACTCTTCACCGGTTCCTGAACAAAAAGAGCCAAGTCCCTAAATCAATAGGTGGTAAATCAGTAAATGGAATGGTCTGATAGAAATTATTGATAGTGGGGTAGAATATACTCCTTAAGCCGAGGCAAAGAAACTTTAGGTTAAAATGTGCAAGGGAAAATACAAAATTTTCTCCCATTTTAGTTTGGTAATCAGTTTTGCACATCTCTCTCTCTCTCTCCCCCCATGCCTCATACACATACACCCACGCATCTATATTTTTGTGTGTTCATATTAACACATAATATATCATTACACCTTCATGTATATACACATTAGTGAGCATACCGAACCTACTTACAGATGCATGACGGTAAGTTTGTTCCTTTCTTGACACCACAATTATAAGAAACAATCACACTAAGCCCTTCCTGCACCCCACAATGATGTGCTTAGAATATAACTACAAATAGCATCGTGACACATGGCCAATATGAGCAAAAAAGTGAATGTGTTTGGGACATGGATGTAATTTTTGCTAAAATCTTAACAATCTAGCAAAAAAATAGAACCGGGGGAGGACTCTCAAGGCATGACTAAGAGGCATATTCCTGATTCAACTAGGAAGACCTCAATTCTCAAGCATGTATGAGCCTATGAGGGAGACCATAACCACCCAGGTAACCTAATGTCAAATTTCTGCACCTACAGCTCTTCTTTCTTCCCTCCGAAAAAGATACTAACGTGAGTGTAGGAAGGTCCTCCCTAGATAACAACTCTGGGACCCTAAAGGTTTTCTTAGTCTTGTGTCTATGTTTTGCATATTATCTCCGGCAGACTTTTTGAAATAGGTTGCTCCCCTAATTTTTCAAGTACAAAGTGAAGATTTGCACTAAGTTTTCCCATTTACTCATAATCCACGAATTTTTTAAAGATAGGAAGGTACAGTCATACAGAGAAAGAAATTTGTAGCGAGAGAAGTGTAGAGTTGGTGGAGGTCTTTGCCTCTTTGGAGAGTCTTTGATGGTGATGTCCAAGGGCATCTTCATCCGTTCTTGGGGGGAATTTTAGCTTTTTATCAAGTAAGTTTAGCCCCTGTGGCCCTGTTTAAATATTAAAATCTTTTCTGCAATTGATATGCACTGTATCTTTATCAAATTTGCAACCCCACGATCATGAATAGTATTCATGTGTGATGGTTCACACCCTCTCTGTATATGATGTAACGTTAGAAGTGTTCTCTCCCCCCCCCCCCCGGTGCTTCCCAAGGTAGCATTAGGACCTCGTATACTCTTGCTGCCCGTGACCATACAGGATGCTAGGAATCCAAGGTCATGTTTGGATGGATGAATATAGGTCCCTCAATGCTCAAGGTCACTGGTTCACAACTGATTCTTTATGTGTCTAACCTTGCACACTACTGGTTGTTCAGAATCTACGACAATCTCTCCTCATAGGACAGCCACTCTGATGTGGCGGAAGCTTTAGAGAAAGTAACGATAATATCAAAAGGTGTTGACATGACTACCAGCGATATCTTCCAAATCTTGTTGAGGTCTAGAACCTGACACAATTTAGGAATCAATTCTGGTTGATTCATAGGATTACAGAAAACTAGAACAAAGACAATCAATTCTCATAAAAATTCAAATCTAAATTCGGAATTACATTGAAGCCTATATTTATAGGACTCGCAAAGCTTGAGAAACAAGGTAAAACTTCCTAAAAACTAGCCTAAAGTAACCTAATAGGACTTAAATACATCAATTAAATCCCTAAATCTACCTCTATAAAAATACTACCCTATAAATTATAATTCTGAAAATTACAATATATAACCATATATATATATATATAATATAATAAGTTTCCAATTGATCTGATGAATAATTTTTGGACTAGGCTTGCTCGTGCATCATTCTCCTCTGCTTTGAAAAAAAATCCATCCTCAAATTTGAAGTAGAACAGAAAGAGTATGTTCCATGTTTGTCCTTCTACTAGTTATTGACACTAGAATCTGCAACACATCGTAACCTTGTCAAGTTTTGTACTTGCGGACTTGGGCGACAACATCCATCCACTCAGTCCATAGACTCAACACAAATCTTCAATAATTAACTTTTGAATGAACCATGAAGGAGAAGAGCTCAAACCATATATACCAAATGGATCCTCATAAACATGACTAATTTAGAGATATTCAAAAAAATACTTTGAATTACTTGATTGAATTGAAAAAGTATTTGAAATCGACCTTTTTGTCACACCGCCTAATGCCTAATGCGGTCAACTTACAAACTTCACAATGATCTAAGCATTTAACATAGATGGGTGGTTTTGACCAATCAACGACGGTTTCAGCAAACCACCAATGTGCATCAACCATTTTTTTTCAATTTCAAGGCTCTGATGTAGCGGAAGCTTTAGAGAAAGTAATGATAATATCAAAAGCTGTTAAGATCACGCACGACTACGATGTTCCAAATCTTGTTGAGGTCTAAAACCTACCACAATTTAGCCATCAATTCTTGTTGATTCATATGAATATCGAAAACTGGAACAAAGACGATCAATTCTCATAAGAATTCAAAACTAAATTCCGAATTACATTGAAGCCTATATTTATAGAGCTCATAAAGCGTGTGAAACAAGTTAAAAAAACCTCCTAAAAACTAGCCTAACCTATATAGTAACCTAATAAAACATAAGTACATCAATTAAATGCCTAAATCTACCTCTAAATATAAAAATATTACCCTATAAATTATAATTACGAATATTACAATATATATATGTAGTAGGAGTTGTGTCACGTCACTCTAGATAACTGTCACGTAATTATCTGGTTTTCCTGAACTAAGACCTACCGTACAAAAACGTACTAGGCTTGGAGATAGCCTAAAAGGGGGCCGAGGTTGAATGCTTTTAGCCTAAGGGTAATGATGCCCAAACCTCTACGGCTGCACCTTATTTATTATTTTTTTTTGATAAGTCGGCTGCACCTTATTAATGGTCTCCACGAGCAAACTTGTCGAAGGTCGATGACATCTTGCCTAACCCTATGAGAATTGAGCCGGCCCTAAAGCCTCGATCTCTGAGCATTAGTGTTCCAAGGAACTCACTCTACGGTTGAGGTAAAGGGCAACAACTTACCGCTAGTACTTACATCCTTCATGGATGACCCGGCTTAAGGCATTACCGGGTAATCTACTCTAAGTGCAACGGCAGGCCTTGGGTCCTAAACCCTCAAAGGGGCCGAGCTGGTTTTTGGGAACCTCGGGGTTATTGGTGGCTGAAATCAAGAGAAAGTCTCACCCGTTGTACGCGTGCGATTCTACGCGCATGCAACGCATGCAACCTGGTCACTAAGAGAGAAAGAGTTGATTGTGGTCCCCACTTACGGGACACTTGTCTTATGATCAATAGGATAATGACACAGATTCCCTATGTCATCCTACATTCACTATAAATAGAGGTCAAAACCTCATTTTCAGGGATCGAAAATCATTGATAGAAAATCATTTGATTAAGAACCTAGTGAGCACTAAAGAGAACTCTGTGTCATCAGCCATTGCCCTCTTTCTCGGCTCCTCTTCGTCTTGGGGGGAGTGTGGGTGGACGCCGCTAATGGGTTGGAATAGAGGAGGTGGCGGTAGCGTTTGGGGTACTTGCAACAATGGAGGAGAGTTAGGAGGAACATGAGTTGGCCGAAGCGGAGGAGGTAAGAAGTGTGGTTCATGTTTCCAATGGAAAGGTCATAATTGGCGACGATTGGCATACAGAGGCCCCATGAGAACCAGCGAGAGGTACTGGTAGCGTTGGAGCACTAGAACTCGACGTGGTGGAAGCGGTGGATGGCGAAATGGTCATGCATGGGGTTGACGCAGACGAAGTTTTTGAAGCCGAAGCTTGAAGCTCGCTGATGAGGCTTGTGTTGGGTCGTCATTTTCATCACCAAGCTAAGCTTGGCTACCCATTATTGAGAATAGTTGTGAAGGGTCGGGTAGCGACCATGACGAAAGATTCTTGCTCGTGAGTGAGTCTTCTGCAAGGCGACGGGCGACAACTGACGGTGGCTCATGGTGGCTATTTCGGTTTTTGGGTTGCTTCGTCATCCTCTGCATGTTGTTGTTTTCTGGAGTCAACCTACCCATGTCTTTTTTAGTAGAGAGTGAGAGAGAAAAAGAGGGTCAAAGGAGAGAGCTTTTGATTTGTTTATTTTTAATATGTAACTGACATTTTTACCCCAACTTAACGAGAGAAAAGTAACGTCTAGAGGGGCAAATTGGGACAAAAGGTAACGTCACATGGCATTATGAATTATGGGGAAAAAAATTAGTTTGGGGTGCACAATGGGATTTGGTGGAAACTTTTGGGTGCTATTTATATTTTGGTCATATATCAATAACCAAATATAATAAGTTTTCAATTAATCCGATGAATAATTTTTGGACTAGGCTTGCTCCAACATCACTCTGAGCGAAACATATCAAGCCCTAGTCCAACCCCCCCCCCCAAGATTTTGCTGACGCATTTCTAAAGCTTAATCTCACCAAACGAGGTGGCAAACCACCATGGATCGAGTAATGATAGGGGTACAAACTAGATTAAGACAATGCATAAAGATTGAAGAAAAGAAAAGCACAATTAAAAGAGACAAGGCTTACTTTAATCCAAAAGCTAAAAGTATCCCCACGACAACGAAGAACGAATAACGGATGACAATGTCCTTGGACACCAACCAATGACTCTCCAAAGACCTCCCACCAAGTATACACTCATCTCTCCTTATAACTTTCTATCTACCTTCACAAAAATTGTAGGTTGACTTGCAAGTAAATGACAAGACCCTAAAGCAAAAACTCTCTTTATACTAGAAAAATTAGGGGAACTTCTTTTTTTTCTTCATCTTTTTTTTTTTGATAAAGAAAAAAAAAATTATTTTTTCTTTCTTTCTTGTTCTTCTTCTTTATTGTATATTTTGTTTTCTTTCTACTTCTTTATTTTATTCTTTCGATTCCACCCTCCTCTTGTTCCTTCTATATTCAATGTTAGAGTTAACAATTGACTTGCATCCATGTGTTTCAGCTTGTATATCTAAAGCTTCTAAAATAGTATGTTCCATCTAATTCATATGTTTGACAAGTACTTAATATTGATGGTATTCTTATAGGTACAGGTCCAAAAGAAGGCCATAGAAAAATATATTTCAACATTTGGCACCTTGCATCACTCCGACTTGTGCCTTGAGGCATAAGAAAGTGAGGGAACGAGAAATATCTTTATTGAACGATAGGTAAGTGATGATATTACGAGCGACCGAATGCCCCCAGATGGAGAGAAGCACAAGGGAGGTGAGAGCTTTCTTTTGCCCAAATCGAAGAATGCCCCTAGAGAGAGAGAGAGAGAGAGGCTTAAGGGGGGGTGAAAGCTTTCTTTTGCCTGAATCGAAGAATGCTACCCTAACTTCCCTCAGACTTGTGCCTTGAGGCATAAGAAAGTGAGGGAACGAGTAATATCTTTATTGAACGATAGGTAAGTGATGATATTACGAGAGATCGAATGCCCCCAGATGGAGAGAGGCACAAGGGAGGTGAGAGCTTTCTTTTGCCCAAACCGAAGAATGACCCTAGAGAGAGAGAGGCATAAGGGGGTGAGAGCTATCTTTTGCCTGAATCGAAGAATGCTACCCTAACTTCCCTCAGACTTTTGCCTTGAGGCATAAGAAAGTGAGGGAACGAGTAATATCTTTATTGAACGATAGGTAAGTGATGATATTACAAGAGACTGAATGCCCCCAGATGGAGAGAGGCACAAGGGAGGTGAGAGCTTTCTTTTGCCCAAACCGAAGAATGCCCCTAGAGAAAGAGGCATAGGGGGGGGGGGGAGAGCTTTCTTTTGCCCGAATCGAAGAATGCTACCCTAACTTCCCTTAGACTTGTGCCTTGAGACGTAAGATGGATGTGAGCTTTTGGACATAACTTCTAATGCCCCCCAAAAAGGAAAGGCATAACGGAAGTGAGAGCTTTTGAACCCCTCTTGCCAATTAGCCCTTCAAACTTTGCCCAAACCAAGCAATGCTGCCTTAACTTCACTTTAAGCCAATTTCTACAAAAAAAAAATTAAAAAAAAATGGTAAGATATTATAATCTATAAAAAACCTATTAACAAAATCAACAAAAGAATAATTCGGGAAGAATTAATGTCTTCGGCACACCAAAAGTGCAACTTGCGCAACAATTAGTCCTTCAACTTATCCACTGTCCTTTCCACATTCTCAAACACCCTTCTATTTCTTTCCCTCCAAATGATCATATACCTGGCGGGGCTGTGTGCCATGTCATTCCTCCTCCCACGTTTGTAAAGCATCCAACTCAAAGGAACATCTTTCTGATCTAGGCATCGCATAACCCATGCAATTTTAAAAAGACTATGAATTAATTCTTTCGCCACAGGACAATGAATAAGCAAGTGATTAGTAGACTCCTCACAATTCCTTCTACGATTTCACCTTTTTCCATTCACATTCTAACTACCCAAAAAAGTAGACAAGGCCCCAAGCTTATGGAAATTGCATTTCAACCTCTACAATCTCCGCAAATGGAAACTGTACCCTTTAGCGTACAAATTCTTTTTTTTTTGTTTTTGAAATTCTTATCTAGAAGACAGCATCCATAGAGTAAATCCCATAATTAATACTTGTCGTCCAAAACCAAGGAAATAGAGGGATAATGATCCGGGCAAGATATAACCTAGCATTGCTACACATGATGAAAGGAAGGGCAAAAAGGTCAAAAAGATGCCAAGGACGTATACATATTTTCCCAAATCCTAAGTATGAGTAAAATAAAAAATCACAAAAGGACTCTCAACTGGAGGAGGCATCACGAAGAGGCATACTCCTAATCCAACTAGGAAGGCCTCACCCAAGTGCCTTAGGACTCACACATGTATAGGGGGGAGGGAGCCCATAACCACCACGTGACCCTTATGCCAAACTTTTGCTACTATGCCTCTTCTTTCTCTCTAAAAAAAAAAGTACTCTTTCCGTTCCTAAATAATCATCCTCTTTGACTCGGCACACTATTTAAAGACAAAATAATTGACTATATTATAAATATTGGTGTAATGTGATCCTCTTTGACTTGGCACACCGTATAAAAAAGGTCTCACCCAAGTGCCTTAGGACTCACACACGTGTATAGGGGGGAGGGACTGAGGGAGCCCATAACCACCACGTGACCCTAATGCCAAACTTCTGCTACTATGCCTCCTCTTTCTCTCTCAAAAAAAGTACTCCTTCCGTTCCTAAATAATCATCCTCTTTGACTCGACACACTATTTAAGACAAAATAATTGAGTGTATTATAAATATTGGTGTAATGTGATCCGAGTCTTTGACTCGGCACACCGTATAAGAAAGAATAATTGACTGTATTATAAATATTAGCGTAATGTGTGGTTTCCTTTAATACCCTTGTTCATGTGGTCATAATTAAAGTAGGTAGGAAAAATAAAAAAGGAAATGAGGACAATTATTCGGGAATGGAGGGAGTACTATAATGTCTAACGGTCTTCCCCACACAGGTCTTCCCCACACAGGTTATCTCGAAGGTGCACTCCAGTACATATTTTGGAACAACACAACCTCATCTGTCAATATTTTTATTTACCAATCCTAATTACATATATATAAACTCACATATATGCAATTTATCTACAAAACTCAAGCTACAGAAACATTTGTACATTAGTATAACGATAACCTTCAAAGATACATATAACAACTAGCTAGGCAACTATTTTACTAATGAAAGTGAATAGTAACGGATATATATACACATTACACCATTATACCATAATGCACACTCATACATACATATGCTATCTTTAAGTAGCGTATGGGTTCTGCTAACAAATGCCAGACGACATCAAAGTATTGGAATTTATGCACCAGTAGCCAAAACAATTTTATAAATAGCTTCTGCAATTTCAAATAGCGCTCAGAGACACTTTTAGCAAAAGTATTGCATATACAATTACACCCCTATATTCATTTCAGACGCAAAATCCAAAGTATAATATACAGAAACCTATCAGTCCTAACTAAGCTTATATTTAAGCTCCAAAATACACAGACATCTATAGTTATAGGGCATGCCAAAACGACCACAAGGACCCAGCCATCAACCAACTTCTGTCTAAGACTCTACCTTTGTTTTGTAAGTTTCAATTGTGCAGTTTGTTATACGTTCTAATCAGTTTGTGTGTGTGTCAGTGTAAAGGGTACCTTCAAGATTCCCAGCACTTTGGAAACGTCCTCTTTCATCAGCTTCCTCCTCAAATCCTTGCAGTACATCAACCTAAGAGTCTCGATATAAACCTCAATTTCATCACAATCCGCAATCTCCACAATCCACGGGTGGGTGTTAATGTTTCCGTTCCTCTGCCCTTTCCATCGATCCGACAGCTTCACCGCGAAAAACCGACTTTGACCCACCAAGATCTGCCTATGCACACTCATACAAACACTAATCCCATCTTTAGAGCTCAATGTCAGCTTCACATCGCTGGAATTCGAGTCATTGAACTGGTTCCCGGGGCTCCGACAAGATAAAAGATCCGACAACCGTTGTTGCATTAGCGCCTGTTTGTCAACAGGTGGGAGTGAGGGTTTAGTGTGGGTGGTTGAAACGACGATATTCGGTGGTGGGATTTTGGAGTCGGGTTCGTTTGCCATCATTTCGAAAAGGGTCGGGCTGGATCGGGTTTTGTCAATTTGGGGCGGTGGAGACATGGGGTTCAGGAGGCCGGCGGTGAGGGCGGAGTTGAATTTTGTGAAGGAGGATGGGAATGTTTCGTGGTGGGTGGTAGTGGTTGCCCCCCCGTAGACGGTGGTGGTGGTGGTGGTTGTCTCCATTACTGTGTTGGGTGAGTACCTAATTTTGGGGTTTAGAGGCGGCGAGGGCGGAGATAGAGAAGGGGAGGTTGCGTAGGGTGGGGGAGAGGGAGGAGGCGGTGGTGGGGGAAGATGAGGATGAGGAGGTTTAGAGGCGGGGCAGCACCAGGAGCTGTGGTCAGGGGAGACGACGGAAGGGGGAATGAGTTTGCGCTGTTGAGGTGGATGGTGATGGTGGTTGACGGTGGTGGAGGGAGCGGTGGCGGTGGTGGAAATGGTGGTTTCTCTAAAGCGACGGCGTTTGAGTTTAGTGGGTTTGGGGGGATGGAATTTTGAAGTAGTAGTGGTAGTAGCTGCCATGAAGTGAAGTGAGGGGAGTAATAGTAAATAGAGGGGAGGTGTTTGGTTTTGTTGTCTTTTAGGGGAATTATGGAATCAAGGAAGAGAGAGAAAGAAGGGAAGGGGACAGATTACAGAAGAAAAATGAATTAAAAGCATAACTGGCGGTTCAAACGATACATTTTAAGAAAGAAAGAGAGATGAATTGGATCATATGACCGGTGTTAGAGAGAGAAAGAGGAAAGAGGAAAGAGGGAGAATTTTGTGTATCCCTCAAGTTTGGTATAATTTAGCTTACTAACCCTCATGGTATACTTTCTTCCTCAGTCATTGAACAAGTTTCCAATACAATTTCAAAACCTTTCTAGATTCGATTTTTCACTTTTTTTTTCTTTTTGACTTAAATGAATTAAAAGTTTTTATTTTGGCTAACTTTCTTCTCTGAAGTTTGTCGTCCTTATCAGCAGCAAAGTGAACATAGAGTTAAGTTCATTAAGAAGCTAGCACATTCTTTTGATTTTATTTTTTATTTTTATTGATCGCAATATTACAACTTCATTACTGCTTGCATTGAAGACATTGTATATTACACTTCAGGTTTTCCGAGTGGTCTAGTACAGAGTCCAGATTTCCTGTACCACTTGTGTGTATCATTGATGTATCATTTTTCATCTTAATCATTGCATCCCAACTATTACATCTTAACCAATAATTAAGATAAAAAGTGATACTAGTACAAGAGATCTGAATTCCCTAGTACATATGGCAACTTTCCAACCGATTGAATTCATGTACCTTCATTCAAGAGAAAAAAGACCCCTTTATAAAGAGAATGTACAAATAGGGATTTTTGGCACACATATTATCGACGATCTAAAAAAGTAGGGGACTTTCATGAACTCAATTTAACTCAACTTTGGTTTAAATGGGATATTTGGAATATAAATTATTAATCTTAAACCTAGATCTTGAACTTAATGATAATCATAATGACATACAAAATATTCTTAATAAAAATAACTGATGAAGATATGTTACTTTTAGTGATTTGCCTTCTTAATAAAAATAACTGTTAAAAACATGTTGCTTCTAGTGATTTGTCATTGACATGTTGCTTCTAGTGATTTGTCGTTGATTCGAAATCTGCAGTATAGAGAAGCAGAGACAGAATATAGTTTCTACCTTCTGGCCTAAAAAACTCTAATGAGTTGATTTAACGTAATAGATTAATATGATGTGTATTATATCTCTTTTATAGGCAAAGGGATGACCAAATTCCTATTAGCGTTTTAATCTCAATCGTCCATCGTAGAGTTTATTTAGGAAACTTACCCTTTTTACAAACAAAATTTATTGTAATTTAGTAATTTCAAATCAACAGTGATTCTCACTTATTGGCCATATAAAGATTTTCTTAACTTGCAAAAAATATATCTTACAGTCTCCCACTTGGTCAAAGTGATAATTCTTTAATGGTTAATCTTGAAAACATAAGGCGCACATAATTACTAAATTAATAACTTGATGGCAAGGTTCTAAAAATCGTTAGACGGCCGCTAGGCGGCACATTAACGCTAGGGGACTAGTCGGGGCGTAATCGGGGCCTAGGCGGGGCCTAGAATTAAGGCATAATTACCATTTTTTTGATAATTTACATCAAAGATCAAACACATTAAATACAAATTTAATTTTTTTTTATATTTGTCATTTTATCAAACACTTGTCTATATTTGTAAAATGAACAAAAATATACAAACATACCATTAATCTCAATTTTCAACAACCCAAAACAATAAACCAGTCAAGTTTAGAACTAAAAACAAAAAAAATTACTCAAGTTCGCCCCCCATTACTTTTCTCTCTGCCTCACCATTACCACTCCCCCTTCTTTCTCCAGTTCGCCCCTCCTTCCTTCTCCGGTCACCACATGCCACAAAATCAAAGCTACAAAAATAAATTAAGGTCGGCGAGGTTTGGCGTAGACGCCAACTTGGTCGATTAGGCGGCGACTAAGAAAGTCGCGGCTGTAGAAAATGGCCTAGGCGGAGCTAGGCATGGAGTTTTAGAACACTGCTTGATGGTTAACATAATATCTTCGCAAAACAAACTATCCATGAGAGTCATAGCGGTTCCATATTATCAGGTTTTCAACATGGTTCCTTCCATGTGCTACAACATAAATAACTTAGTTTACTAAACCTTTTAAACAATGGTATAAATAAGGGTCCAATAATGTTCTTTCTTCAAGAACTATTTCTGTTATCAATTATACATTCACATAAAGTATACAAAATATGGAAACAGAAATAAAATTCAAAATGTCATACATAAGAGCTCAATAGAAGTTCAATGTATAAGCATAACAAACGATAAATTAATAATCAGTCACTCTCTCTAGACATGTTCATGAAAAATCTTAGGAGATAACCCCTTCGTAAGTGCATCTGCAACCATAAGTGTTGTGTTTATATGCTCAATGAACAACTGTTTCTTCTGAACTGCTTGCTTTATCGATAGATACTTAAGGTCCATATGTTTTGTCCTTTTAGAGTATTTATCATCCTTAGAGAAAAATACTGCTGCGACATTATCACAATAGAGTTTCAACTGTCCAAAGACAAAATTCAAGTCTCTAAATCTTGAGATGAAATTTCGCATCCATAATTAAGCAATGATTTGTAGCTTCAAAGCAAGCTACAAATTCAGCTTCCATCGTGAAATTAGCAATAATAGACTCTTTTGCACTTTTCCATGAAATTGCTCCTCCAGCTAGTAGAAAAACATAACCAAAAGTGCTCTTTAAAGTGTCTTTGCATCCGGCATAATCGGAATCTGAATAGCCAACCAACTCTAATTGATCTGACTTCTTGAATGTAAGACAATAATCCTTTATACCCTGTAAGTATCTCAAAACTTTCTTTCCAGCTCTCCAATGATCCATTCCTGAATTTAATTGGTATCTTCCCAACATACCAACAATAAAGCTGATGTCAAGCCTTGTGCAAACTTGTGCATACATCAAACTTTCTACTAAATAAGCATAAGGTATGATTTCCATTTGCTTACGCTCCAATTCATTTTCAGGACATTGATAGAGACCAAATTTGTCTCCCTTCTGAATTGGAGCAACGCCCGCAGTACATGTTGTCATTCCAAATCTTTCTAAAACTCTTTTGATGTATGTTTTCTGGGAGAGTTTAAGTAATCCACATGATCTATCACAGAATATTTCTATCCCAATCACGTAGGAAGCTTCACCCATGCTCTTCATCTCAAAAATTTTAGAAAGATAAGCTTTGGTTTCATGCATTAAGCCAAGATCACTACTTGCCAATAATATGTCATCAACATACAGAACCAAAAATATGAACTTACTCCCACTAATATTGAGGTATATGCATGGATCTACAATATTTTCTTCAAAAGCAAAAACATTAATGGTTTCGTTGAATTTTAAATACCATTGCCGGGAGGCTTGTTTAAGTCCATAAATGAATTCTTAAGTTTACAGACCATGTCTTCCTGTCCTTCCAAGGTAAAACCTTTAGGTTGACGCATGTAAACTTCTTGTAGCTCACCATTAAGAAATGTTGTTTTCACATCCATTTGATGTAACTCTAAGTCATTATAAGCTACTAAGGCCATAATAATTCTGAGAGAATCTTTCTTTGACACAAGAGAAAAAGTCTAGCTTTATATCACTCAATATTGCCATGACAGTCACCTTTGGTCTTGAAGACCCATTTACACCCAACTGTTTTATGTCCTTCTGGCAAATGAGTTAGTTTCCAGACTTGATTATCTGCCATTGATTTCAACTCATCCTTCATGGCATCAATCCATTTGTTAGAATTATTACTTGTAATGGCTTGTGAATAAGAAACTGGGTCTTTCATTATCCCTATGTCAAAATCAGATTCTTGTAGATAAACAACGTAATCATCATGGATAGCACTTCGTTTTTCTCGTTGAGATCTTCTCAATGTCGGTTCATGTGCTTGTTCTACAATTTCTTCGTTAGCAATGATTTCATTAGAGGGTTGTGGTTGATGTGGTTGTGGCTCTTCATCGTTTATCGGTTCAACGATGAGTGGAGCTACAGGTAATCCTTCGACATTTAACGATCCAACGATGGAAGGATTCACATTGTTTGTTTGATTATTGGGTAATGTGATTGTTACCCTAATTTCATGAACATACTTATCTTCCACAAATATACTCCCACTAATCATGCCATCATCAATGAATTTGACATTACCAGTTTCCATAATTCACAGCTTATGGTTAGGACAATAAACTATATACCATTTGGATTTTTCAGGAAAACCAATGAAATAACCACTTATGGTTTTCAAATCCAATTTTTTTGCTTGAGGATTATATACCTTCGCTTCAACTGGTCGTCTCTAAACTTGCAGGTGTTTTAAACTAGGTTTCCAGCCTTTCCACAGCTCAAAAAGGGTCTTTGGAACTGCTTTAATCGGAACCCTATTTAAAATATATACGGCCATACGAAGAACATATGTCCACAACGTAATGGGAAACTTAGCATGACTCATCATGCTTCTAACGATTTCCAAAAGCGTGCGATTTCGCCTTTCAGCTACATCATTCTGCCATGGAGAATCTGGCATTGTGTATTGAGCTACAATTTCAAGTTGTTCGAGGAGTCTGGCAAAAGGTCCAGGATGTTGTCTTGTTTCGTCATACCTGCCGTAAAATTCTCCACCTCTATCAGACCTTATGATTTTCACTTTTCTTCCTAATTGTCTCTCAACCTCCGTTATGAATACTTGAACAAAGTTCACAGATTGAGATTTGTTATACAATAGATAGAAATAACAGTAACATGAATAATCATATATAAAGGTGATGAAGTATGTTTCTCCCCTAAACGTTGGAACATCAAAAGGTCCACAAATGTCTGTATGTATTATTTCAAGAAGTTGAGAACTTCTTGTAGCTCCTTTCTTTGTGTGTTTTGTTGTTTTGACTTTAATACAATCCACACAACTTTGATAATCAGCAAAATCTAGGTTCGATAAAACCCCATCTTTTACTAATCTATGAAGTCATTTATGGGATATATGTCCCAACTTCTGATGCCACAATAGTGAATAGTCATTTTTCATTATATGATGTACAGTTCCTTCATTATATGATGTACAGTTCCTTCATTATGATGCAAAGTCAACTGGGTTTCAAGTAAGAATGGAGAAAACAAAGTAAATTTATAAAAACCATCCACAAGAATTTCATAACCAAATTTAATAGAATCTTTATATAAATTGAAACTTCCAGTACCCAAATCAAACATAAATTCTTGTAAATCAAGTTTTGAAACTGATACTAAGTTGCGGGAAATATATGAAACATAAAGAGTTTGAAATAAATGTAAATAATGTCCTTTTGCAAGAACAAGACGATACGTTCCAATAGCTTCGACAGGAGCTTTATTGCCGTTTCCCACAAATAAAAAGTTTTCAGTTGGATTTATGATTTGTGTTGTAAGGTATCCCTACATTGAATTAGAAACATGAACATTAGCACTTGTATCCAACCACCGTGAATTTGAAGGCACATTAGAGAAGTTACATTCTGACAAACTTACGAATCCCAAATGATTACCTTTACTTTCAAACCATTTGCGTCGTTTTTCACAATCTTTCTGGAAATGTCCAGATTTCTTGCAGAAACGATAAACTTCTTCTTTCTTTGCCTTGACTTGAGAGGGTTGGACCTTATTATTCATTTTGGGTGGTGCTCTTTTCTGGTCTTTTCTAGTCTTTTTCCCAAACTTATGATTCGCTCCTTGAATTGTGAGAAACGCAACGTTAACACCTTGTTGAGTTAGTCTTGCTTCCTCTTGAACTAACATGTTAGATAGTTCATTCAATGTCCACTTTTCCTTAATGGAATTATAGTTCACTTGAAAAAGGGGCATACTGTGGAGGAAGAGAATTTAGGATAAACTGAACAAGAAAATTCTCATCCACTTTCATTCCTAAATTCTGAAACTTAGCTGCAAGATTTTACATCTCAATAATATGATTGTGCATTGATCGTGCACCATCAAACTTCATACTAGTGAGTTATGACATTAATTTCCCTGCAAGGGACTCATCTGCAATCTTAAAACGTTTTGCAACAGATTCCATGAATTCTCTAGCCACTTTCGTTTCAGGAAGAGAGGTCTTGATGTTTGCAGCAATTGTCATTCGCATGAACATAAGGCTCAATCTGCTACTTTTCTCCCACAGTTTATGGAGATCCTTATCCTCTTTGGTACTTTCTGCGGTTAATGTAGAAAGTTTTTCAGTTTGGAGTGCAAGATCGAGATCAAGAACACTCAAAGTTAATTCAACGTTCTCACGCCATTTTGAGAAGTTGGTACCATTGAGAGAGTGAACAGATGAAGCATGTGAGTGCAAATTAACGGGAACAAGAGTTGAAATATAATAGAGATATACACGAATTAGAAATTGTCTAAATGTACATAAAGAAGATTCTCCTGTGGGTAGAACTTCCATTAAATTAATTATGAGTCATAATTCTAATTTAATCATGTGTACAAAAACAAGAAAAATATATGTGGAAATTATTTTTTCCCTAACACATTAATTTTAATGTTGTTCAAACATGTGGATCAGAATTACCTGTGGGTGATTACCGTTCTAATATGTATGTACAACGTAGAAAACTCATCAATAAACATTAACATTTAATTATCAATTATCAATGTGGTGATAATTAAACTTTTATACATATCAAAACGGTTAGTATGAAAAAGCATAATTAATTTTTCTTAAAATAATATAAATTCATAAAATTTCGAAGAAAAATTTTGAAGGCCAAAATATGATAGTGTTGTAATGAGCTTCAATATCAATTCATGTAATTTAAAACCCCACACCTTCAGGAGCAAATATACAGGTACTGTATAATAATTCATAGTCTCTTTCATATCTCATATTTTCATCCAACATAGAAACCATCATTAATTATCTACTATTACTAAAGTCATTATTATTGTTATTTAAATAGTAAAAAGAAAAAAAAAACAATCCATGCATTGATGATAAAGAAAGAGAGAATTTTCACATCTCGGTCTCCGGAATCAAAATAGTAAACAAAAAAAAAACCATCCATTGAGTTGAAATGCACTGCCGGAATCAAAAGCATTCTTGTCCTTTGGAGGCAAGGATGACTTCAATGCTTGATTACAGTCTTACAGACTACTTCGAATTAGAGCTCGATGGAGAAGAAAATTAAACATGCGGCTTCAATTTTTTTTATATAATCAATACCAATATTGCATGCTGCTTTAATGGATGATCACGAGTTCGTAACATTGCTCTGATACTAACTATAAGTTATTAATCTTAAATCATAGATCTTGAACTCAATGATAATCACAATGACATCTAAAATATTCTTAATAAAAATACCTGATGAATACATGTTGCTTCTAGTGATGTGCCATTGATCCGAAATCTGCAGTATAGAGAAGCAGATGCAGAATATAGTTTCTCCCTTCTGGCCTAAAAAACTCAAATGAGTTGATTTAACGTAATAGATTAATATGATGGGTATTATATCTAAGAAATGACCAAATTCTTATTAGAGTTTTAATCTCAACCGTCCATTAAGGTAGAGTTTATTTAGAAAACTTACCTTTTTCACAAACCAAATTTATTATAATTTAGTAATTCCAAATCAATCGTGATTCTCACTTATTGACTATATAAAGATTTTCTTAATCTGTAAGAAATATATCTTACATGGAATTTTAACTCACTTGATTCTTCTTCCACTATTTATTGGCTCGTCTTCATTGTTAGAGAAAAAACTAAATTCTCGATGCTTTTCAATGCATTGGCGCGAATCCTCTATCGATGTTGTTGAGTCAGTAGTGCATTGACTCGCATTTTTCAGGACTCATAATCATAATTCGAGAATGATCATTATCATATTGAGTCCCTAACTATCTTAAAGGTGGTGTGTCACAATTGCAAGGAACCTTGTCCCAGACTTAAAATTAACTTTCACAATCCACTATAATGAGATAATGTTTCTCATGCTCCTTTCAATGTATTGTTGTAAGCCTTACTTGTTTCATTTTTACTGAAAACGGTGTTTGTTAAGTCTGAAAGAACGTGACAGCACGGATTCTCGATATGGGACAATGTTATTGTCAATGTTGCAGTGAATGTTGCAACAATGACAGTGACAATGATAACAGCAAGTATATCACAGAAAATAGCAACGGAAGTTTTGTTTTCAGATTTTAAACCAAGGAGACTTTGGAAGACAGAAAATAACACAAAAACAATCTACAAGTATCAAACTTGTAGATCAAGCCTCAAGGCCACACAAATTATATTAAAAACAAACTGTTTTGCACTTAACAAACAATAAAAGATTCTCACAAGATATAGGATCTTGGAGAACCAAAAATCCCACATAAAACACTAAACCAAACGTGGGAAGAAAGAAGGAAAAAACAACTTCCTAATGACAGAAAAAGGAAGCAACAAAAAGACAGTTTTTCAATGGCTCAAAGAAGCTGTTGATATTGCATCAACAGAAGCTTCGAACAGCTTCAATTCATATGGATGAACTGCTTCGACAAAATCCAGCAAGATCTCTCTCAGATTGTAGCTTGTTATATCTTCTCTTTTTCAAGCTCTCTCCCTCAAAAACGTCTCCTGAACTTCAACAAAATTGCTCACATCTTACGGCTTTTGATCTTTTCTCTCAAACTCTGCTCGCCAAGCTCCCTGAATATATTCTCTCTTGTCAGCTCTAAAAACCTCTACAACAGCCACGAAATCCCGCCTCCATATATAAGCGACCATCCCAGCAGGTACACGGCACAAGAAAGCAATCTCCTACTAGGAAAGAGATTAGCAAATAATTATGCAAGATTATGTTTCCTAATCAGACTAAGATACATCGAATAACAATTTATTTACATAAATCTAGTTACCAAAAATATATTGCAAGATATCTTTCCTAACAAAACTATGATACATGGAATAACTAAATTATTTGCAGAGATTTAGTTACCAAACATGTATAGCCAAAATCTCCAAAATCTTTTGAAAGATTTTCCAAAGATTTTCCAATCAAAAAACACACCAATCTACCAAAAATAATCTAAACAAAATCTAACACCTAAAATAAACATTGACTAAATTAAAATTCTTCTTTGACCAAGAAAGGTGAAAACAAGATAAAATAGGTCATGCCTATTTTACCCTTACAATCTCCCCCTTTGTTGAACCTTTCTGGTCAAATCAAAATACAAGTGTTTATTCAACACCAATCAAATCACCTAACCTGCATTGGTTAGAAAATCACATCTCCCCCTGAATTTTTACAAGGTATAAAGTCAGAAATAATAGGATTCATCACCATCACCATAAACACTTGATCTCTCTCCCCCTATTTGACCGGAAAAGGAAGAGGGATAAACAATCTTTTTGGAACTCTTAAAAATCCAAGATTTTGAAAAACACAATGAAGTGTTCACCAAGATTTGATCACACCCCTAGCAAAAACTGAGCACCTCATATCCAAATTCAAAAAACTCTTAGTTCCACACAAAAATTAGACAACCACTAAATATTTTTCAACATGGAGATTTTTGAAAATTGATTTGCACAGTTTGAGTTTAGGACAAAATTTCACCAAGCTGATATCGATGCCAACAATGCATGTCCTAAAATGTTATGCCTAAAAACATGATGACTAAAAGCTAGACAAAAGAAATAAAAAATGCAATCACACACAAGTGATAAAGACCAGATCAAAGGATGTAGTTCCTAATGTAGTGCATTGGGAGATGCATTCACCAAAATTGTGATTTTATTTTCAATTTTGCATTTTTTTTTCTCAACCAAACTTCTCTCCCAAGATCATAAAATTTTCACAACAAAAATCCATAGGTACTTTATTTCCCTAGGAATATAGCTCTACTTTATTTCAAGCTATAAAAACATGCCACTTGGAACCTTTCACACTATTTACCAAGGGAAGCAATTTTGCATTTTGATCAACCCATGAAATCCGATGATTCATAGTCCAAAAAGAAAGGTGCCACAACCTTGTTCATAGGTAGCTCTTTTCCGTTAGGTAGCTTTCACACTTTTTCAATTAAGGGGAGTCAATTTTCTCAAGATCAACCCATGAAAGCCTAAGCTCCATAGTACCTTGACAAATTGCAACATCCCAAAAATTTCAAAAGGTAGCTCTTTCCTTTGTGGACTTTAAACATACTCAAGAACTGGGAGAGAGAGAGGATCATAACAAAAAAATCACAATAGATTTTGAATGAATTCCCAAGTAACCACAAGAGGCACAAACATGTGAGTCAATGATCTAGAGTGCCCTCTAAAGACAAAATGCAATCATGCCTATTTTTTTTATTTTATAATTAACTAAGTGTAAAAACATATGGCACACAAAACACAAGAGATTTCCAAAGATTGAAAAATCTCTCAAAAACAAGACACTTGGCAAATATATCAGCAAGATGATTTTCAGTCCCAACATGTTCAATGCAAACAATTTCCATATTTAATCAAGTCTCTAAAAAGTGGTGTCTTAAATTAATGTGATTAGTTCGAGAATAATGAACTGGATTTTTGTGCTAAGCAAAATGCATAGGTGTTTTCAAAATACAAGGTTAACACATCAAAGTATAGCACATAATCTTTGATCATTTGGAGCATCCATAAAAGATTTAAGGCTTCTCACAAAAATATTTTGATAAGCATGATAATTTGTGAGATTCAACCTTACTTCTTCTCCTTGTGTATATGCCATCATCAATATTACCTATCACTTGAGAGATGAGATGTATTTTTTGAATTTTGCTAGGTATGCCATGGCTACAATCATTCAAATTGGACTGAGTTTATGAATATTCAGGACCTGTTTTTGAAAGTTCAGGACCTGTTTCTGAATCTGCCAAGTTTTTGTCCAATGTGTCTGCCGATGTTGCAACATTGGGTGACACATTGTGAATCACATTGGCTGAACTTTCAGAATATGCGGTGTTCTCTGTCTTGTGCAGATTTCTTGGTTTCGATCTTTGGTTCGAAGATTTTGGAGGAGATTCATCATAGGACGGTTTAGTGTAAAACCCTGAATTATGGTTTGCTTGTGTTATGCATGGATTCATACATTTATAATCATCATAAATATGTTCATTTAGCTCCCGTATTTTTTTGGAGTCAATAGCATGTTCGTTGACGTCGTTTGGGATGCTCGTATGCATTTTTCTTTCGCGAGATGCGTTGAGTCTCGGGTTTGTGTTTTATGTGGTTATCACATGGATAATTGTTAGAAGGCATTCATAATATCATTTACATGCCTTGGGTGTTGGTTAGATGCTTGTTGCATTTCCGGTTTGGTTGCTAGTTTGATTCTAGCGTTAACCCTTCTTCGTTTGACCTTTTCGGTTGTCGTTCGGGAGAGTTTTGCCTGAGTTCTTGGCCTTGTTTGATTGAGGTTAGAGGCTTGATTGTTTTGGTTATGATTTGGAGATCATTAAGGTTTAATTGTAGACATTTTTGGCTTGGAAGGACTCAAGGTTGCATTCGGGAGAGTCCGGGACCGAGCGAGGAAGCAACAAAGCTTGGATTGGAGCGCCCGCCTCACTTGTTCCCATGCGGCCGCCTCAAGTACTGGGGCTGAATTACGGGATTTCTGTCTATTTTACTCACTGTCCGAATTTTACCCAATTAAACCCATTTTAAACCTATCCTAAACCCTCCTACTTAGCCTAAACTAGTCCTAAACACCTATTAGGGGATTTAGGGGTTGATTAGTGAGTTGATTAAGAGAACTAATCCCCCACTTAAAATCAAAACATACGCACTCTTTCATTCAGTCGACCAAAAACAGAATACGGCTCTTCTTCCTGCGATTTCTGAGAGCGCTCAAGGAAGACCTGGGAGGAAGCTTGAGAGAAGGTGATTCCTTAGGTCTTGAAGGTCTTAAGCTTGGGTCCATTGCTAGGATCTTCTTCTTCCCCCATTCTACCTGCAAGATTGAAGAGAGAGTTGAGGAGAAGACACCCCTCTTGGAATCCGAAAATTGCTGTGTGTGAGGGCTGAATTCTTGTAAGTTTCTACCTCTCTTCCTTTGATTTTTGGGCTCCATTGACCCTAGGGAAACAACCATTGGTGCTATGTGAGGTCAATGGATGCCATTGTTAGGGTTTGTAGACATGCATGAACCCTAGGTTTCCAAATTGATGGTAGAGTTGGTTGAACCTATGTGAGACCATGATTTATGTGAAATTCATGTTCTAAATAGTCTATTGAACTTGGTTATGTGAATTATCCATGAGTATTGAAGTTGATTTGGGAGAGATACTTGGAGGGTGTTTTGCCCTAATTATGTTTTAGCTTGCAAATTATTGTTGTGAGCTTGATTACTATGTTTTATATGCTTAATAGAGTATATTAAACTTTGCTATATAAATTGATTATGTGTATTGAGCTTGCATGACAAAGATGCATGGAAGGGGATTTTCCCCAAATTGTGTTTTGGCTTGTTAAACATGATTGTAAGCCTAGTTATTGAATTATACATGTTTAAGAGAGTATATTAAACCATGTTGTATAATTTAATCATCATTTGAAGATTATTATTGATATGGTGGCTTGAATGAATTTATGCACAAGATGGCTAATTTGTTCTAAGTTGCATTGTTAATGATTTAGTTGGGTTTATATGAGTTTATTGAACATTGGGATTATGGTTTTGGCGATAGTTATGAACATAGGGGGATGTTGAAGCCTATGCTTCTATTCCTTGAATTTCCGGAAAGTTTAGATTGGACTCAACGGAGTCAACCTTTGGGTTAGTATGAATCCTAGGAACTATAATCTTAAGTCCTACGGAATTTCGGGTAGAATTCATGGAGGTCGAGCCTCCAAGAAGTTTTGAAGTGTGTGAAGCACACTTGATTATGAGAACTTATATGATTCTCGGTTGTGATATTTATGCTAGTTGTGGATGATATGCATGACTAGTTTGATAGTAGAGTGTTTACCTACTTGCTTTGAGCATATGAGTATATATTACTTGTGCTTGGGTTTTGAGTCCAGCTGGAGTCGGTTTGTTGAGTTTTGGTGGGACGATACATCGTCTTCACGAATTGTGAGATTCGTGATCGCGATGGATCGTCGTCGGTCTTGCACACACCCCTCCATCGATGGCCACGGTGGGGAAGTAGTTTATCTTAGTTGTAGTAATACACATGACTTTGATAACTATGGAACTCGGCGGAGATCGTCTCGGGGACGTCGATATCTACGAGAGGGATATCGAGGGCACATAAAGGTTTTGCACGTGTTTTTGCAGGAGCGACACGCGCGGAAGAATTGGTAATGGTATCATATCCCTCTTATATGAATTGTTTCACAAGTGCTTATGTGAATAATGTGCTTGGTGATTTGGATATGATATGATGGTTGTTTTGGTTTCTTAAATGTTATACTTGATAGATAACATGTTGTTTAAAGTTGTTAAGCATGAATGCTTAAACGTGAAGATTATTTGAATGATGTATTATGCCAAAAGCATGGATCATTGTTGTTAAGTTTATATGCCTTGACATGAATATTATGGGAAGGCTATGTTATAACAATAACATGAATTACTGTTGTTAAGCTAATATGCGTCATCATGAATATTATTCGGATATGGCATTATGTTAGATGCAGGAATTATTGTTGTTCAGCTTATATGCCTTAACATGTAAATTGTTGGAAGGCTATGTTATATCAATAACAAGAACTATGATCATTAAGCATAAAATGCCTTGACATGGATTTTAGTGAGATGTTATACTACAATGATAACATGTTTTATTAATGTTGAGCATGGATGCCATAACATGATTTTGTATAAGATTATTTCATGACGATAGCATGATGTAATTTATGATTGAGCATTATGCCATGATAGGAAGTTACGGTTAGTAACTTACTAAGTCTTTGTGACTTACCTTTATTTGTTGGTTGTTTTCCCTAGATCCGAGCCGAGCGTGCGGACCCAAGTAAATCAAGAAGATTGCGTTGATAAAGATTCTTTTGGCAAGGTTGCTACTTAGATAGTTTACTTGCTTTTGGTGAGGTCGTTGGGAAAGATGAAGTTATGTAAACTTCATGTTGGGGTAGCAAACCTAAATGTGAAAGTGTGATATTTGTAATTACGTTGTTTAGTCTATTCTTTTGGTAGCCGACAAGTAGTAGTCGTGCTTGGTGTATGTTTATGGTTATGATTCCATATGCTACCTTGTTATTAGTACTTATGTTGTTGGTAGCCGACTGGTGTTAGTCGTGCTTGGTTTATTGGTAGATATGTTTAGCATGTTACATTGCTAGTTAATATTATGTTTGTTCTCCGGCATGTTTTTAGCCGTTGAGTTGTTAGACTAGAGTCTTAGACTTAGTATTATGTTGGGTTCCGGCCGTAGCTTCGCCGATGACTTGGTTTATTATGCTTTATATTTGAATTGCTTAACAGGGAGTTTGTCCTACGTGCCCAATGTTGCGGCACGCGAGTCGAATTTTTGGACCGAGAGATTAATCATCTCTTTGGTTGTCTTTAGTTTGAGCTTGTTAGCTCGGGTGCCACTGTTTTATTTCATTTAGCTTCCGCATGTGTTTTGAGTTGTCGGTGTATCGCCGTTATGGCCCTACCCATTATTTGCTACTTGTTTGTTGTTATTTGTCTTTTGGCGGCACGACCTTGGGATTTCGTCTTGGGATCCGGGTCGGGTCGCCACACTTAGAACCAGGACATATATCAAAGGGTTCACAATATTTGGACTTGCCTTTGTCATTACTACCCTTAGGAACCCACATCTGTTTAAAAACTTCAGTTTGATTTTTCTGAGGATGAGATTTCTGACACGACTTCGAATGAGACTTCCAATGTGACTTCCAATGTTGCTGCATTGGCTGTTGCATTGGCTGTTTCATTCGATGTTGCATCTGATTTTTTGCCAAGAAAGCATACCTAACATCATCCTCGTATATAGCCATTTTAAGATAACAGAATGGTTGAATATGACCAGGCTTATGACAAAAATGACACACAAAATTTTTCTTTCTTAATTTGGGTTTTTCAAAGAAATCTAGATTATGAAAATTCTGTGAAGGTTGTTCAGGATCAGATGTACCTTCACCTTCTCTCACAAATATTTTTGGTACAAAACCAATACCTGACTTAGATGATTTACCTGAATTGAGCATCTCATCCATTTTTTGTTGACTTGAGTTCCATTTAGCCATGGTTTCATTGGCTTGGATGAGTTTTTCTTTCAGATCTTCAATCTCCACATCCTTCTTGGTCAACAGACTCTCCATCCTTGTAATACACTCCTTCTGTTCTTCATTAGCCTTCTTTAACAAGTCATTTGCCTTTTTAAGTAACTTAACTTGATGAACCCTCTTTTCCCAATCATTGTACAACTCCTTATAAGCATCCATCAGATCTGATTCTGATTCTGCACCATCTTCAGAGACAGAAGAGTTAAAGCAACGAAAATCATTATACAAACCTTTCTTTTTCAAAGTATTAGGACAAACAAAATTCTCATATTGAGAATCTATCATGGCTACAACCAGAATCTTCTCTTAGTGATGTCAAGAGGAGGCTCTGATACCAATTGAAAGAACGTGACAGCACGGATTCTCGATATGGGACAATGTTATTGTCAATGTTGCAGTGAATGTTGCAACAATGACAGTGACAATGATAACAAAGAAGTATATCACGTAAAATAGCAATGAAGTTTTGTTTTCAGATTTTAAACCAAGGAGACTTTGGAAGACAGAAAATAACACAAAAACAATCTACAAGTATCAAACTTGTAGATCAAGCCTCAAGGCCACACAAATTATATTAAAAACAAACTGTTTTGCACTTAACAAACAATAAAAGATTCTCACAAGATATATGATCTTGGAGAACCAAAAATCCCACATAAAACACTAAACCAAACGTGGGAAGAAAGAAGGAAAAAACAACTTCCTAATGATAGAAAAAGGAAGCAACAAAAAGACAGTTTTTCAATGGCTCAAAGAAGCTGTTGATATTGCATCAGCAGAAGCTTCGAACAGCTTCAATTCATATGGATGAACCTGCTCGACAAAATCCAAAGAAGATCTCTCTCGATTGTAGCTTGTTATATCTTCTCTTTTTCAAGCTCTCTCCCTCAAAAACGTCTCCTGAACTTCAACAAAATTGCTCACATCTTACGGCTTTTGATCTTTTCTCTCAAACTCTGCTCGCCAAGCTCCCTGAATATATTCTCTCTTGTCAGCTCTAAAAACCTCTACAACAGCCACGAAATCCCGCCTCCATATATAAGCGACCATCCTGTAGGTACACGGCACAAGAAAGCAATCTCCTACTAGGAAAGAGATTAGCAAATAATTATGCAAGATTATGTTTCCTAATCAGACTAAGATACATCGAATAACAATTTATTTACATAAATCTAGTTACCAAAAATATATTGCAAGATATCTTTCCTAACAAAACTATGATACATGGAATAACTAAATTATTTGCAGAGATTTAGTTACCAAACATGTATAGCCAAAATCTCCAAAATCTTTTGAAAGATTTTCCAAAGATTTTCCTATCAAAAAACACACCAATCTACCAAAAATAATCTAAACAAAATCTAACACCTAAAATAAACATTGACTAAATTAAA
Organism: Codonopsis lanceolata; assembly: GCA_013146195.2. Taxonomy (NCBI): domain Eukaryota; kingdom Viridiplantae; phylum Streptophyta; class Magnoliopsida; order Asterales; family Campanulaceae; genus Codonopsis; species Codonopsis lanceolata. Next base: position 152,350,073 of record CM028379.1, on the reverse strand, counting down.
ATTCTTCTTTGACCAAGAAAGGTGAAAACAAGATAAAATAGGTCATTCCTATTTTACCCTTACAAAGTCGAAACAACTTTCCTGACATAGCTCATTTTATGGAGGGTTCGAATAAGGTTTGTGTTTCGTGTATTTTCTCGCAAAACACGTGACATTGGTATATTTTGTTAGGCTGATTCTTAGATGCTTGTATCTAGAATCATGAGCATAAAAAGTCATTATTATGCTCTTAAAGCCTATATGTTCTTCAGCCTCATTTGACAAATGAGATGTTCCTTGGCATTTCAGATCAAATGACTTAAGTAAGTCCCTATTGAAGTGCAAATTTGAGCTTGTACTAACTCTCAACAAGGTCTTCTAAACCCTCGGTTGGCCCCTTTTGATACTCTTGCGTCGGTGACACATTAACCCACCTCCCTTAAGGTTTCCCTAATTTAATAAATTCAATCATACTGAATTGGGTCTCCTATTCTAAAGGCACATGACTTCCAAATTTAAAGGGGACTTGCACATTTCTCACACTTGCATATAACAACTTTAGGATGCATAAACAATTCTAAGTTTCTAACCCGTAAACGTACATAACAGACATTCGAGTCAAAATATGTGTTTAAACAAGAGGGGAGGTAATTGTAATTTAGTTTGAACAATTTGCTTTGTAGCCTGTAGGTTAAGGTTGGCCAATATTTTGGGATATACTAAACATGAAAGAAGGGGCCATTTTTGGACCCACATATTTTATGTAGTATCATCGAATTTGAGTTTGTGATCCACTGGTTCACTTGGTGGATAACGCATTATCACTTATCAGTGTAGGTCCATGGTCAACAAGCGGGCAGATGCATTTTTTAAAGTTTTTAATTGTTATAGTATCTTTTTTTTTCAATCAAATTTTTTTATGGTAAAATGACTACGATACCTTTAATCAACTGTATGCACGCTACAAATGTCATTAATTTTACATCGTGTTACAATTAAACTAAACAATTAAACTATTAAATCGTGGTTCAAAAATAGACGTGGAAATTAAACTTTGAACCACAGTGTAAAATTAATATAATGAAATTTATGAATCGCGGTGTAAAAATAATATAATAAAATTTATAAATCGTGATGCAAAAATAGACTAAAAAATTAAAGTTTGAACCGCGGTGCAAAATAATACAATGAAATTTATGAATCGCAATGCAAAAATATACTAGGAAATTAAACCTTGAACCGTGGTTCACAAATATTATCTAATTCATTTTTGTACCACGATACAATAGCATAAAAAATCAGTTTACATCCTTCACGTCCTTCTTCAATCTCCTCTGTCTTAAGCCTTTTTCTTCCTCATCTTTCTCTGTGCACAATTCCCGTTTCGTTGACATAATCGTGATTTTCGAATCTAAAGTGTGTTGCCGGAGCTGTTGAAGAAGACGATGACATTTTAAAACAATGTTTCAAAAATTGGCCTTTTGCGGTTGAAAAAAAGAACGGTGAACTTTTGAGATTAAAAATTTAGAAAAAGAAACCGGCCAGAATTTTCCCCATTATTTTAGATGTTAGGATCAATCGCACCATTGATCCCTTAGCTTTTGGTCATTTTTAATATTAGTCTCTTCACAATTTTTTTTATTATCATAATTGAGTTCTAAAATTTTCAAATTTTCACGCCACCAATCATTTTGATGAATCTCATTAGAGAAATCATATTAAGTACCACATGTATTTATGTAAAGGCTAAATTGAAAATTCACCTAAGAAATGGAGAGACATTATTCACCACTGAGTCAACTCGTTCTCCTTGCACTTGCTGTTTCACCACTGATGGGATTATATACTTCCCCATCCATTGGTTTTTGTAGATATTACCTCGACCAATCACACCCATCAACGTGATCAATTAACGCACCTCATCATATTAGCCTCCTTTTTTCTGCCACAAAATACCCTCTTTCTTTCACTTTTTGGAGGAGCCGGTCCAACAAAATGATGAATTATAATTTGAATCAGGATATAGATAGCAACTTCTTCTCTTACTCCTATCCCTTTTGCTTTTAGTGTAGTAAAAATTTCCATTTTTTGTTTAATAGTGAGAACATTATCTCACCAACCTTTTAATATTCCTACAAATCTTGGGGCAATAAATTTTACATTATTAGAGTCAATATTATCTGTCGCTTTGCATACGGTAGCATACATAAGCATTTTATGAATTATTTCATAAATTTGGTATTCTGATAAACCATATATATTCCATTGATATATAGTTTTTTCATTGTAGAAGTTATTCTCCTTGGAGTTGTACTAAGATTTTTTCACCTTATTCAAAATTTTGTATTGTTTACATCTGTGACATATTAGTATTTTCAAATAATATTGATCAGCATTTCAAACATTTGAAAATATTAAATGATGTTATAAAAAGTTTGCCAGCAGGAGATCATGGATAATGCTTTCGTGATTGTCAAAAAAGAAAATCAAATTAGTCGGGGAAAAACAAAGTCATTTCGGGCGCTGATCAATTCAAAATCAGCAAAATGACAAAAGAAGATTATCATTATCGTCTTGAAAATTGGAAAAATGAATCTACTCTTTCGATGACAAACAAAGCTACCTCGGACCCTAATCGACTCTAATTATATCATGGACACCTGACCCCTGACTTTAAAGTTTGATTTTTAAATCCAAAAATTTTCATTATAAAAGGACATATTGTCCGTAAAAAACACACACTTGTAACAATTCAACACTTCTCTCTTTCTCTCTCTATCTGTCTCTCTCTCCGAGTTAGAAACAAAAAGTTAGTTGAGTGATTAAATCTCTCTCTCTCCCTCTCTCTCTTTCCATTGTACAAAAATCATCAATAAAAGTTCACATCGGAGTAATTCACGTGCTTGGAGGCATCTTAGAGCATGAACAACAAAGCTCCCCATTTGGGGAGCTTAAGCTCCATTTTTTCCTATTTTATTACAAAAATACCATTAAGCTCCCCACTTTAGCTCCCAAACAAAAATACTCTTCCAACAATGCACAAATTCCAATACTTTTATATACCTCACCATCTTTATCTTCATAAATTTAATATTTTGCTTATATCAACAAATAATATTCTAGAAACTTTAAAAAATCATAGAAATTTATTTTGATATCCAAATGAAACAAACCAAGTCTCTATTTAAAGATACAAATGTGATCTTTAATTCAGAAAAAAAAAATTAAAAAAAAACATTTTTATGGCTTAAAATGTGTCAAAAACAGCAAGGGGAGAAAAATAAATTTTGGGTTTTCCTTGGATGACGATAGAAAGTGACAGAGCGGGTTTTTTCTTGTTGGCAAAGAAGTCGGCTTCTTTTGTTTAATTCCCAGCGTTTTCAGCTTTGTTTGGTTTAAACGATGTCGTTTTTGAAGGTTTTTTTTTTGGTAAGCTCGGGAGCTTCTTTTACTCCCATATCTACTTTATGCTTACCAAGCATTTTTGAAGATGCTTTGTTGTTTGATAAAATCCGGAAGAATCTGGTTAAGCAACCCACCAGCTCCTCCGTTGTTAATGGTCTTAGAGCAGGAACAACAAAGCTCCCCATTTGGGGAGCTTAAGCTCCATTTTTTTCTATTTTATTACAAAAATATCATTAGGCTCCCCACTTAAGCTTCTTAATAAAAATACTCTATTAACAATGCACAAACTTCAATACTTTTATATACCTCATCATCTTTATCTCCAATAATTTAATATTTTTATAAAAAAATAGTTAGAAATTTGAAAAATTCATAGAAATTTGTTATGATATCCAAATGAAACAAACAAAATCTCTATTTGTATGTAAAAATGTTTACTTTAATACAGGAAAAACAATATTTAAAAAACATATTTTTTATGGTTGAAAATTGACGGAAAAAAAAATAAAGGAAAAGTGAATAGTGAAACAATTGGAAAAGTGGGAGAAAAGTGAAAAGTGACAGATTTTGGGTGACTTTTTGATTGTGAAGCCGGGAGCTTAAGATACTCCCCATTTCCCTTTATGCTTAACTAAGCATTACAAAGCTCCTTTGTTGTTTTACAAAAATCCCATAAAATCCTCTAAGCATCCTCCGTTGTATTTGATCTTAGTGTAAGTATTAGTCTCTGTGTCCGTGCCTATGACACGGTACGAGTAGGAGAGGATGTCAGTATGGGAGGGTGTCAATATTTAAATAAATCAATATATGTTTTAATCATGTTTCAAAAAAGTCTAAAATAACAAATTGAAAATGAAGACTTTTCGATAATCAATTAAAACATTATGATCATTGAACAGTAGAGAAAAAAATTAAAAATTTTATTTGTAAGAATAATATTACTCCCTCCGTCCCTAAATTATCGTCCTCCTTTCTTTTTTCGTCCGTCCCAAAATAATTGTCCACTTTGGAACTTACCTTTTTAGAACATCACTTTTACCACTTTACCCTTACTTTTTCACTCTACTTTAATTATGGGCCACATATACATGAATATTAAAGGAAACTACACATTAAACCAATATAAATAATCAAATCAATTACTTTTTCTTAAACTGTGCGTCGGGTCAACCCAGACGATTATTTAGGGACGGAGGGAATATATGATATAGTTTTAACTATTCATAGGAAGAATAATATTCATATGATATAGTACTATTCTAAAGCATAATTACTTCATTAGAGGTCGAAGGAATTTTAAGATATTGATTTTTATATTTTATCCATTTCAGGGTTATCCATCGATTCGATGGATGCATCCTACAAAAAATTCTTTTGTTAGAAAATCAGGTAATGAATTATCAATACCTGTAATATATTCAATTTTAAAATTAAATACTGATAATTCATATTACTATCTGGCAAAGATCTGTTTTGAAACAATATTTTTTACATCTTTTTGAATGATGCATTTTAATCAATTTTGAGTTCCAATTGAATAAATCTTTTTTGTTTCAATGGAAGGAATAGTCCATTGATTTAACATTTGATCTTGAGAAAGCTCACTGATTTATGTATTTTTTATTTTAACATTTTTTGAACTATGTTTTTTAAACATTTTTCTATTTGAGCAATACATCTCATAAGAAATAATAAAGTAAATAAAGAATAGAAAATTAAAACTTTCTTAAATAACTTTATTTAAACAAAATATGTTTGTTATATAAAATGATCATTACAGGTGACAGTCCTACCCCATGGGATTTATAGACATTCAAACCTAACACAACTTATGGAATTTTAAGATCATTTTATATTTCCAAAAATACCAAACTGATTCATTAAAAAGTTTCGAATAATCCGAGACTGTTTGTGTAATTTTTTCAAAAGTTGATTTTGAATCAAACTTTTCCCACCCTTTATAATGGAAAATCCTTTGTAGGATATGAATTTTTAAAGAGGCATATGAGAAAATAATATCTCATTTCCATAGTCAAGTAATTTGAAACTCTGTAAAGAACCATAGAGTATTCCTGCTAATAGGAGGATTTTCAGTAGTTTTGCTTTTTCAGCTTAGTATGATAATGATACCACCCAAGAAATAATTCAAAAATCTGTTTTGAAATTACATCCAATTATGGACCACATTTTTCCCACCAACGTAAAAACCAGGTAGGGAATCCTCCTTAGTCTAGGATTTGTGGAGTGATAACAAAAATCCAAGAATGTTTTCTGATAGGATTCTGATAATAGAATGCATAAAACCATGCATTAATATAATCCCAATAATTGTACTCTACTGATTTATTAAGCAGTAGGTTTTTAGATTTTGATGGATCCAAAAGACTCTATTGATGAGGGTGAAGTACTTTAACTATAAAGCACTTGGAATGTGTCCTTGCTGGAGTTTTTCCGCTAAACTGAGTATTGTAAAGAAAATGATCAAACTGGATAGAACCAGTTTCTTCCAAAATTGTTTTGTAAATATAACGAAACTTTCCTTATGGAGTAACATAATTTTGGTTACCTAAATATCTTTCTTTGAGGACCCACGGGTCTTCTTTCCATTGTATGTCTGAAAAAGACAAATCACTAATATGTTCCAAATGTTGCTTCTGAACATATGGAACTGAAACATACTTTTCTTTCTCTTTTCCTTTTCCTTCCCCAGACGGGTGGATGATGCACTTGCAGAAGGATTGGATGATTTCTTTGTTCCTTCACCAGAGGTGGAAGGAATTTTAGGATATTGATTTTTGTATTTTACCCCTTTCAGGGTTATCCATCGATTCGATAGATGCATCACGTAAAAATTCTCTTGTCAGAAAATCAGGTAATAAATTATCAATACCTTTAATATATTCAATTTTAAAATCAAATATTGATAGTTCAGATTGCCATCTGACAAAGATCTGTTTTGAAACAATATTTTTTACATCTTTTTGAATGGTGTATTTTGCAGCACTGCAATCAATTCTGTATTCAGCAACAGGAAAAAGTTTGAAAAGCAGATGCACCAGAGACGATAATTACTTCCTTCATTCAAGGAAAGAACCAAATTTGCCGGTAGGAGATCATGGATAATGCTATATATATAAACTAGTCCCACAAGAGGAACAATTTTGTAGATATGGCTACTCTGAGGGTCTCATGCATTTTCTTTCTCTTCTGCCTCTCTTTTTTCTCCATATCAATTTCTTAATGAACGTAAATCATTCATGTGTCCTCTGATAAGCTGACCGTCTATGCCACCCACCACCACTGGTACTCATCTATCCTTCGCTCACTCTCTTCCTCCCCTCACCACCAATACAAAATCTTCTACACCTACAACTGTACCATTAGAGGCTTCTCAGCCACACTCACCACTGCCTAGGAAGCCAAGATCAGCCGTGTCCCTGGCATCCTCTTCGTTCTTCCAGACGTTGTCCACCAGATCCATACTACTCACACCCCTAACTTCCTCGGCCTTGCCGACTCTTATGGCCTCTAACTTAATTCCGAGTACGCCGATAACGTCATCGTCGGAGTCCTTGACACTGGAATCTGGCCAGAATGACCGAGCTTCTCCGATGAAGGGCTACTCAAGTTGAGAACGGAAATGAATTGCTAAATCTAAGGAATTTGGGGAATTTGTTAACCATGAAATAGGAAATATGGGGAAGAAAGCCATCTGGTCTTTTTCCAGACCATAGGGACTCGATTGCAAATTGAAAAAAAGTGTACGTGTTAAAATTTTTAATTTAACCCTTACACAAATACCTATGGTACTTAACGTGATTTCTCCAACGACATTCCTCATCAAAAGGACTAACGACGTGACAATTTATAACTTTTAGAACCCAATTTTGACAAAAAAAAATTGTTAAGGGACTAATACTGGGCCACCCCTTAGCTGTCAAAACGAGAATGCGGGGCGGTTTTGCCTGCGGGCCCAAAAAGCCCGTTACAAAACGGGCCGGGGCAGGAAAGCCCGCGAACTTGACGGTCCCTAAAACTCATGGCCCAGCCCAGCCCGCATAGGGCTGCAGGCAAAACGGGCTAAGCCCGCAAAAAAGATTTTTTCCCTTTTATTATCATTGCACCATTTTATGTCATAAACTCATAATTTATACCATAAATTAAACCGATGATTCATTGAATATTACAAATTCAAAACCATTAAAATCAAAAACTAAATAAGTAAAATACAAACTTAAAAATACCAATTACAATTTAACTTTACAAGTTCAGCAACACGAAATCACGAATAAAGATTTAGATGAATAGTTATTGAATCTGGGCAATAAAATCAAAAACTAAATTTTCATGTTACACGGATAGATATTTCGACATCAACACATGCATTAGCGAAGAAGTAATAACAGATCGGAGTTACACATAGAAGAGAGGCGGGGAGGGGAAAGGGGCAAATACGTGTGTGTACGTGTGTTATGTGTAGATGCGAAGGTGGGAAAAGCGGAGGGTAGTGAGGTTGTAAGCCCGGCGGTGAGGCTATAACTGTGACAGCGAGGCGGGGCCGCTGTGTGGTGCCGGATCTGGAATTGGAAGCACGAAGCAGGTTGGGAGAGAGACAGCGCGAGCGAGACTAAGAGAGAGAGGTGCATACCTGGAGGCACCGCCGCAGTCGCCGGAGATTGGGGAGAAGACGGCAAGACGGAAGAAGGAACTACGCTTAGAGAGAGAACGAGATATTGAGTGATATACTGATATTTGGCTATTTGCTGGAGACTGGATCACAGGAGAGAGAATGAGAGAGTGAACGATATTAATCATTTAATTGTAGACTTTGTAGTCTGTAGGGGTCCTAGGGGATATGAATGACAATGCGCTGGGCCGCTAAGTTATTTATGAAGGATTGAAGGGAATATGTGATATGTCTAAGAAAATGCGGGCAACCCGTCCCCGCCCCGCTCAAGCCCGCAGCCCGTGCAGGCAAAAGCCCGTGAAGGCCGCATCCAAACGGTCCTCTATTTTATCGACACAACCCGCCCCTTTTAGGTGGCGGGACGGGCATGCCTACGGGCTTTAACCCAATTTGACAGCTCTACCCCATAGTAACCATTTTATTTTCATTAACAAAAACAGATGCAGTATTGATGGAGCTTTTTTTCAACCATTAATATATAATTTGGTCATTCTATTTACATTAAACTTTTTGTTTCGTCTTGAATTTTTTTACGTGAATTCTTTGGTCGTTCAAGTCGATTTATTTTTTGTTAGATTTAACGTCTAATTTTTTAAATGATGAAAAAACCCTTGTGAAGTTTTCTTACAACTTTGTCTTCCCCAATCCATTTCCTTCCACCACTCCACACTATGGCCGCCACCCATTACCAACAAAACATGAACAACCAATATGAATGAACTCCAGCCGTCGTAGCTCTCACCCTCGGAATTGAATAGAACGAGCAAGCATATAATCAATGTCAACAAATTGGTAGATCAATTTCTACAGAAAACCCACCTCAAAACTGAAGAGAGAGACCAAGGTCTATTCCATCCCAATTAGCTTTATCCCCAAATTTCCTCTATTACACTCAAAATATTGCTTTCAAATGGCTTTCATCTCTCCAATTTCTCAATCCTAAGCCTTTTTACGCCATGGCTAATTCGTTCCTAAACAAATAAGGAGCTTTTTTCTATGTACCCATTTCAAAACCTAGCTCGAAGCCGGAGTTTTTGGTGTTGAGGTCATGAAGATGGTGGTGGTGGCAGCGGTAGCCAGGGCATCGACGATGGCATAGAAGTTAAAGAAGAGGTATCTGCTGGGAAAGAAAATGAGAAAAACAAGGGAGCATAGAGAGAGAGAGAGAGAGAGAGAGAGAGCAGGATTTAGTTCAATTCCAATGAATTCTTGGATTACAGAAATACTTGGATTTGTAATGTGCAGAGAGAGACTCATGCCAATTTCTTATCTTTGAATGTGTCATTGAATCCGGGTATACATTTGTGTGAAAAGAGTGTATGTAATTGTTGGGTTTGTTTATAAATAATTGAGAAGTGGCTCTTGTAATTTCTAAAATGGACACCACTTCTCTAGTTTGTCATTTCCTCCCTCCACCCTCCTTTGATGTTCACCGCTTCTCTCGGTATCTGTTTCCTCTGCCCTCCTTCCGTAAAGGAGTGGGTTTGTTTAGAAGGTAGAGGGAGATCACTAGGGTTTCTAAGTTGAAGATGACCTTATTGTTGAATTTTACAAATTGACCCCATGTATTTTAGATTTTCAAAAAAAATAGCTCATAAGAAACTTCATTGTATGAGTATTTACGCCATTTAAAAAATTTAGACAATAAATTAACATAGCGGTGATGGCAGAGGGGGAGATCTAACCAAAAAAATTGACTTGAAAGATCAAATGATTATGCGAAAAAATTCAGGACCAAACAAAAAGTTTTAGTATAAATCGAGGGACCAAATTATAAATTAATTATTTTTTCAAGGGTCGCACTATTGAGACCCCGCATTCCTCCAAGATGATCCCCCATTTTCATTTTTTCTTAATGACAAAAATACCCTCAAGTCTAAAGACAATTATACCCTTACAACTGATAAGTAGACTCACATCCTATTTTTCTAAACCAAAAAACCTCTAAGTAAACCCACTACCCCAAAACAAATATACACCCTTCTTTCCAACCACAAAATGTTCATGATATGAGTGCTTGTTTTGCTGTCGATGAAGTAGAAAATTTAACGATTGAGAATTTAGTGCAAAAAGTTATGTTTGACAAAGTAGAAGAAGTGTTGACTAGTCAAGGTGATACAGAAAATGATGATGTTATTGAATTAACCAAATTATTTGAGGAACAAGAAGAGATAACTATTAAGCAAGTTATCTGTGACCCTTTAGGTCATTTTAATGGTAAATTGGTTCATTCAATAGAATCACCACCTGTTTTGGACTTGAAGCCCTAACCATCTAATTTGAAATATGTTTTTCTTGGTTAAAATGAAACTCTACCTGTGATAACTGCCTCAAATCTTTCTACAGAGCAAGAGAAAAAGTTAATGACTATCTTGAAGGAACAAAAAGAGGTTATAGGATGGACTTTAGCTGATCTGAAAGGCATAAGTCCCACCAAATATATGCATAAAATCCATCTCGAATAAGGTGCTAAACCTTCTAGAGAACATCTAAGAATACTAAACCCTCATATGGAAGAAGCTGTGAGAAAGAAAGTTCTTAGACTTCTTGATGCGGGGATTATTTACTCCATCTCTGATAGTAAGTGGGTGAGCCTAGTACAGGTAGTCCCCAAGAAATCTGGGATTACGATGGTAAAAAATGAGAAAAAAAGAGTTAGTGTCTACTAGAACAGTAACAGGGTATAGGATGTGTATTGATTTGAGGAAACTCAATGCAGCTACTAAGAAAGAACACTTTCCTTTACCTTTTATTGAACAAATTTTAGAAAGACTGGCTGGTTATGATTTTTATTGTTTCTTAGATGGATTTTCAGGGTATAACCAAATTCATATAGCACCTGAAAATCAGGAAAAGACAACCTTTACGTGCCCCATTGGTACGTTTGCGTATATGAGGATGTCTTTTGGTCTATGTAATGTTCCAGCCACTTTTCATATATGCATGATCTCTATATTTTCAGACCTAGTTGAAAGACGTGTGGAAGTATTCATGGATGATTTTTTCTGTCTTTGGAGAATCATTTGATAAATGTCTTGAAAATTTAACTTTAATGCTCAAACAATGCTGCAAAACGAATTTGACCCTTAGTTGGGAAAAATGTCATTTTATGGTTAATCAATGAATTGTTTTAAGACACATTGTGTCAAAAAGAGGGATTGAAGTTGATCCAGCCAAGGTAGAAGTAATTACCGCCTCCTACTTCAGTGAAAGGTGTTCAAAGTTTTCTCGGTCACACAGGTTTTTATAGGCGTTTTATTAAACATTTTTCTAAAATTTGTAAGCCTTTATGCAATCCGCTTGCCAAGGGCACCGAATTTATTTTTGATAAAGACTGTCTTGACGCTTTCAATTTTTTGAAAGAGAAATTGACCACTGCTCCTATTCTGTTCGGTCTCAATTGGTCTATTCATTTTGAAATTATGTGTGATGCTTCAGATTTTGTTGTAGGTGTTGTTCTTGGTCAAAGAATAGATAAGACACCTCATGTAATTTACTATGCTAGTTAAACACTCAATGATGCACAATTGAATTACACAACCACTAAAAAAGAATTTTTGGCTGTTGTTTTCGCGCTAAAATTTTTTCGATCTTACTTGTTAGGATCTAAAGTGATTATCTTTTTTGATCATGCTGCTCTAAAGTATTTTTTTGACTAAAAACGATGCTAAGCCTAGGTTAATTAGGTGAATGCTTTTATTACAAGAATTTGATATTACAAGAATTTGATATCACAATAAAAGATAAGAAATGTTCTGAGAATGTGGTAGCTGATCATTTTTCTAGGTTAAAATTATGACCTTTATTTGAAAAACAGTTGTTTGAAAACAACATTCCTTTAAATGAAGATTTTCCAGATGAACAGCTGTACGCTGTTCAGAATAATGAGCCTTGGTATGTTGATTATGTGAATTTTATAGTGGCTAACATTATAAATCCCGATTTTGGTTATCATGAACGTAAAAAATTTCTTTCTGAAGTAAAACATTACTTTTGGGATGAGCCTTATCTGTTTAAGCGTGGTCTAGATTTAATCATAAGGAGATGTATTCTTGAGGAGGAACATCAGAGTGTGTTATCATTTTGTCATGATTTAGCCTGTGGAGGCCATTTTAGTGGAGAAAAGACTGCAAGAAAAGTATTACAATCTGGTCTCTATTGGCCTACATTATTTAAATATGCATACACGCTTGCTAAGAGTTGTGACAAATGTCAAAGAACTGGAGGGATAAGTAAGAGAAATGAAATACCCCAAGTGAGCAATTTAGTTGTTGAAGTTTTTGATGTTTGGGATATAGATTTTATGGGACCTTTTCCCATTTCTCACGGTTTTGAATATATACTGGTAGCATTTGACTACATTTCAAAATGGTTAGAGGCAATAGCTACTAGGAATAATGTTGCCAAGAATGTGGTTACATTCTTTTGCGATAATATTTTTAGTAGATATGGAATGCCAAGGGTAATTATAATTGATTAAGGTACTCATTTCACCAACCGTTTGGTGAACTCATATTTAAAAAAATACAGGGTAGTGCATAAGATGTCAACTCCCTACCATCCACAGACATCTAGTCAAATGAAGGTAAGTAATCGATAAATAAAAGGAGTTTTAGAAAAGACTGTGCAACCCAACAAAAAAGATTGGGCGTTGAAGCTGAATGATGCTTTGTGGGCATATAGGACAACCTATAAGACCCCAATTCGTATGGACCCATACAAAATTATATTTGGGTAAGCGTGTCATCTACCTGTTGAGTTAGAACATATGGCATTTTGGGCCATCAAGACTCTCAACATGGATTTGACTTTAGCTGGTGAGAAAAGAATACTCCAGCTAAATGAGTTGGAAGAACATCGATTTGAATCATACGAAAGTTCAAAAATTTATAAAGAAAAGACAAAAACGATAAGAAAATTATTCATAAGGACCTATACCCTGGTATGAAAGTTCTATTGTTTAATTCCAGGCTAAAACTTTTTCCAGGAAAACTCAAATCTAAATGGTCGGGTCCGTTTGAAATAGTGAATGTTTATGCTCGTGGTGCAGTTGAATTAAAAGATTACAAATCTGATGGAACATATAAGGTAAATGGGCACCGATTCAAACCTTATCATAAAAGACTGTCACTCGTGAGAGATGTTGAGTTGATGAACCTGTTTGAACTAGATTAAGTGGGTTTGACTAACATCGAGCAAACGACGTTAAACAAAAGCGCTGGTTGGGAGGCAACCCATCTAATTTTAATATTTTTGTATAACGAACGTATTTGGAATAACCCTTGCTTGATTTCTGAGATTTTAAATGATTTTTGAATTTTTGCATAAATAAAGTTTGGGGGAAGAATGCCACTAGTGTTGTATTTACATGATTTTCTAATGCTAATTTTATTTTTAGTGTGTTTTTGTAAGTAGTTTTTGGTGTAGGAAAAGAGATTACAAGCATCGAAAAATGATATTGATGGACCATCAGAAAAATTTCAGGAAAAATATTGGATTTGGGCAAAGAGGAATTAAGCGCCCATTTAGTCATTTAGGCTAAGCGACCGTGCAAAAGGCAGTATGATTGACAGCTCAAAAACAGACTAGGCGGTCGCCTAGTCAAGTGGGTTAAGTGATTGCTTAACCCCGCTATTTAAAATCTGTCGGTTCGCGTACAACAACCCTAAATGCTATTCATCTCATTCTCTCTCTAAAACGGCACACTCTCTACCTTTTCTCTAAGATTCCGGCCAGATCACTCAATCTCCTTCCATAAAACCTTCAATCTATCTTCATTACAACCCTCAATCACCTAATTAAACCTCATTTTCAAGAAAAATGGTGATCCCTCGAAGAATAATGTGACGGGGTGTTCACCTTCAATAAAATTTTCCACAAAGACGGGGTGTTCCCTCATTTGAAGCCGAACCAGACTAATGAAGACAAGACGACAATGATCGTCAGTATATATATATATATATATATATATATATATATATATATATATATATATATATATATGAATCTCTTGGCGACCCGGTCCGTATTGGACTCGAGAAAGAATTGCTAGACCGAATCCAAAACCGGGAAGAAAGGGTAGGCTTTAAAAAAACGGAGATTCGAGAAGAGAAACTCCGGCAGAGAGGGCTTGGATCTATTTCAAGATTTCCAGAAGAAGTCATCAATATACATGCTGAAAGATGGAAGGTGAAAGATTGCTAGAGTTGGCATTCCTATCGCTACCTATCGAGTTTTTTCTTCCAAGAGATAATAGATATGTTGCAAACTGTGAGCCCATGAGCATGACATATACCAAATACCAAACTAATCTATCATATAGGTAAGAGTAAGATATTGTTAAGTTGGATTATAAGGGCATGTGGCCCTATATATATATATATATATATATATATATATATAAGAAGGAAAGTATTCATTTTTAGGAAACTTCTCACCAAAATCAACTTTCCAAAATTAGAATGTAATTTATGCAGTAAGTTAGAGGTAAAGACGTAAGTTTGTGCAAGCGGACTATGTGTAATATGAAACCGTGGGTAGCCCACAGTTATTTGTTCATTGTTCATGGTTATTTTCAGATTGCCCATATTTTGGTGTTGTTTGTTTATCCATTCAAATTAGGTTGAGTACACCAGAATAGAGCCACTCATTACAAATCACATACAACCAAAATGTGGACTAAAAACAAATATACATTAGGTAAAAAAATATATTACTTCTAAAGTTTCACAATTGGGATTCTCTGAGTAATGCATGAGGTAGTTTGCTTTTGAGTTCAAAATATAACTGATGTAACCTCCATGTAATTTGATAAGTTAGTAAAAAAGTGTTGCAAGTAATGATTATAAATTTGAAAAAAAAAATTTCTTGAAAGTTGTGAGAAAACCGGGTGGAGGTGAAGCTTGGGCAGTATAAATACCAATTATTTCTTCCAGTTTCCTCACCACAACAAGAATGTCTTTTGGGCATCAAAGATTAAAAACTCTCTCCAAATCTGAAAAATGCCTTTGTTTTTTAACAAGATTCACGAGTTGAACCCATCAAAAAGACTGAATGGGTAATCAAAGTTCAACTAGCACACATTTATAGTGTGCCGACGTTTAATGACAATGCTACAATTTACAGTTTGGAGTGCATCTTTTATGACAAAGAGGTATAAATTCATATTCATGTGAATTTTTCATTCTAGCAACATTTTTATTTTGATTGTGATATGTATTGTATCTGACTCACTATCTTCCCGCAAGGTTCCAAAATTCATGCTACTATAAAGCAACATCACATAGGTAGATTCAAATCCATGTTGAAACAAAATCATTTGTATGTTGTTAAAGATTTTGTTGTAGCTGATAACATAATGAAATTTAAAACTACAACTGGGAAGTATAAAATTATGTTTCTTGGGAAAACAATGGTTACTAAATTTTTTGATGAAAAGTTCCCAATTAAAATCTATGATCTCAAGTCGTTTGATTATTTTTCCAGCATAGATAAAGTTGATGAGTCGCAATTGATTGGTAAGATCCTTTTGGAAATAAGTTTGTATTTATGTATTTATTACGCAATTTCTAAAATAATTTTTCTCCAATGTTGTTGTAAAGATGTACTAGGGAAGCTGACAGTACGGAACTCGCCACAACACAAAGAGTTAGCAGGCCGACATGCACAAATGATAGATATTGTTTTAGAAGATGCCGAGTTAAATCATTTAAATCTATGTATTGTGCATCAACAGATTTATATACTCCATAATTCTAATATTGACTATGTTATTTGTTTGCAGTGGGAAAACATTGGCATGCACATTGTGGGGGGAATATGTGGATATGCTGATGAATCATTAAGATGAAATTGTTGATGAACCTGTCATAATCGTCCTCCAAATGTGTCGGGCAAGAAAGTTTCGCAATGTGGTTAGAATATCAAACACTTTCTATGTTAGGAAAGTCATTATCAATGGGGAAATAGAATAAATATCAAATTTCCGTAAATGGTACTCCCTCCATTCCATAATATATGTCGTTTTGGGAGAGTTTTTTTTTTCCAAAATAGATGTCACTTTGCAATTTTCAATGAATTTTTTTTTCCAATTTTACCCATATTTATTGATTCCGTAACTTGTGTTTGACTCTTTGGACAAAAGTATCAAAAGACACCTCATTAATATTTGGAGTAAAGTAAATAAATGCAGTTTAGTCTTTGTAATATGTTTCCTTGGTTTTTGTGAAAAACTCCAAAACAACATATATTTTGGAACAGAGGGAGTATGTAAGATTTTTCTGTAACTATTTATGATAATGATATTACTAAATAAACCATTAAAACATAATAAATGCAAACAATGACTAATGTCAGTTGCTATTCCATATTAGTTTGATTTCTAATAGTAAAGCAATCATGCCAATAACTACCATAGAAATAGATGGAGGACAGACTGTAGTTCAAGAATTTGAAAGCTCACAAGAGCTAGTTAGGACAATAAAGCAGCTCCATGAGATAAATGAGGTAATTATACGTTGTAACTTTCATTTGAATTCTTTAAACTAATTTTCTATATTCTGTTCTCCAACTTAAAGTTTATACGAAAATAATATTCTCTATAGGTAGGGAGCTATTGGGTCCATGGCAGAGGGGATTTCATAGATTCAGGAAGCAATTGGTGGTACATTGCATGTACTCGATGTTCTAAGAAAATGACTCCTGTGACTAGAAAATTTTATTGCGACAGATGTGACTCTTTTGATGCAGTTGGTTATATAAGGTCTGAATGTTTGAAAAACAGTTACTTTATTCTTTCTAAAAATGGTTATTGTTTGTTTTCCTTTACAAGAATTCACAATACATGTACAAGCTTCAACTTCGTGTGGTCGATTACACAGGAAACACATCGTTCTTGCTATGGGACAAAGAATCCAATGAAGTAATAGGTCAATCTGCAACAACTCTTAAAACCAAATATGCAGATCAGGTGAGTAGATTATTAAGTACGTTTTAAGAAAATACTTAACTAAGTTCATTAATTAGTAACAAAAGTAAACTTAATGTATTTAATAGGTAATACCAACAAAAATTAAATCTTTGGTTGATTAGAAGTTTATCTTCAAGATTCAGATTAAAGCAAAGCAAACTGGACCTAATAGAGATGTGTATCAAGTTATAAAAGTCATAAAAGATGAAAAACCGATTGCAAAATATTTTGGACATCTACTTAATGATTACGATTTTTTCCCAAGGTTGGATGTTGCGGAAAAAAGAGAATTGCATGAGGTATGTCATAAATTTTAAGTATAAACATTACATAATAAAAATAATTTTCATCACTCTATAGTTCATACAGTTGAACCTAGTAACTTTTAAGGCTGCAACCTGAGTGAAAAAGGCAACAAAGATTTCTGTTTCCAATGAGGTGATAGGCTCAACTTTGAAAATGTCACTATTGGATCAATTCTATGGGCGTGCAAATGAGAAGATGGCTAAAGTCAAAGTCAAGATTGAAAAAGATTGAGCACTGATGCAGAAGTTAATAGCGAATGTAAGGTAGATGGTTCTTTTGTGTGTCTTTTGAAGATGAGATAACTACTTGTGGGGACAAGAATGAAACTTTTTTTTTTTTTTTTACAAAGGAGGCTGAATAGATGGAAACTGAGAATCTTGCTAGAGTGTTTTGTTATTTCTTTTGTAAGGGATGAAATTCCATATATCCCATTGTCTTAGTTTCAGTTGTTTGTACTTGGAAAATCTCCATGTTAAATCTCAATTATATAATTAAGTACGTACTTTATGTTTTATTACCAAAGTATTCATTGGTACATTAAATCCTTAATTTTAAAATGCAATAACAAGAAGAAGTAGAGGGAATTGATTAGGTTCGCATATTATGGGTGACATTTGAAATTAAATTAAAGAAGGAAATAAAAAACCAAACTAACCTTGGAAAGGATTTAATTAAATAAATCAGTTAATGAGAATAAAAAAGTATGGGTAGAAATTAAATGTCATACATAAAGTAAATTTATTAATTACCTAAACAAGTAAACATGGTTGACATTAGAAATTAAATAAAAAAGGTTAAAAACCAAAAAATATATTCATATAGCAGGTACTTATATAAAACACTTAACGAATATATTAAATCCAAACCTCTACTAATTAACCTACTAATAGTTTGAATATATACTTAAACAGTATAACTACCAAACTAAAGTTGGAAGGCATTTAATTAAATAAACCACAAAATCAATATATAAAATCCAAAATTCTACTAATTAAGTTGTTGATATTTTGACTAAGAAAATAATATGGATTAAACGAAGGAACACAATAGCAGAGTATATATATACACAAAATCAGAGTATATATGCAATACTCTACTATTTCTATTTTAATTACTTACAAAATTAGATAATTGAATATCAGAGTATATATATATATATATATATATATATATATATATATATATATATATATATATATATATATATATATACATTTATGATGACAAAGAAAAGAAATAGCAAAAGATAGAATTACTATTGATGATGGCTGAAAAAGATGAGTGCCAACAATACACGCAAAGAGATATATATACAACGGGGCAAACACCAGAATATGCCCACTAACCCAACTAAACCAACAAAACCAACAAATTACAACAAGACCCTTCAAGATTAATAAAACTACAACCAGGTACTGCAGCTTTGTAAAACCACTGAACTTAGGAACTTCTTCAACTTGGACTGCAACTCTCCAAACTTAGCACTACTCTTTATGGCACTCCCTTGTCTGAACTTCCAACTACAATTAACACAATTAGCATTAGGCTCATTTCTGCTAATACCCTCCCCACAAGTTGAGGGTGTATAGATACTAACAACTCTCAACTTGGATATGAAACTCCAATGCAAGTTCTTCCCCAAAAACTTGGTGAATATGTCTGCCAGTTGGTTTTTGGTGGCTTTGTGCTGCAAACAAATGAGCCCACTCTTGATTTTCTCACGTATGAAATGACAGTCCAACTCTATATGTTTTGTTCTGGCATGATAAACAGGGTTACTAGCTATTGCAATAGCAGATGAACTATCACATAACATATTAATAGGAGTAGGCAATTGAACTTAAAGGTATTTGAGAAGATTGCTCAGTCATATCACCTCACAACTGGCTGTAGCCAAAGCTCTGTATTCAGCTTCTGTGGAAGACCTGGACACCACAGACTGTTTCTTGGAATGCCAAGAAATTATAGAATTCCCCAGCATCATACAAAAACCAGTAATGGACTTTTTATCACTTGGATTTCCAGCCCAGTCACTATAACAAAAGGCTTGAAGATTGAGTTGGTTAGCAGAAGGCAAATAAATTCCTTGTTCAAGTGAAGATTTAATGTACCTAAGTACCCTGTGCAAAGCTTTGAGATGAGTATGTCTAGGATCTTTGACAAACTGACTGAGACATTGTGCAGCAAATGCTAAATCAGGCCTAGTAACAATTAAGTACACTAATTTTCCCACCAACTACCTGTATTAAGAATGATTCTCCAGAGGTATACCTTCATTAAGCATGAGTTTTCCATGAGGTTCATAAGGTATAGTGAGTGGCTTAGCATTAAGCAAACCTGCAGCTTCCACCAAATCCAAAGCATACTTCCTTTGGCTCATATGGAAACCATCAACAGATCTCATCACCTCAATTCATAGGTAATATTTAATGGCTCCTAAATCCTTTATGCTGAACTTATCATGCAGTATCCTCTTCAAGTCATTAATAGCACCCATGTCATTACCAGCAAACAGTACATCATCAACATACACCAGCACACTGGTGAACTTGGATCCTTCTTTATGGGTGAACAATGTATAGTCTGCCAGAGACTGAGTGTATCCAAGTACAAGCAAAACCTCTGTCAATTTAGAAAACCACTGTCTTGAAGCATGTTTTAGCACATACAAAGATTTCCTCAGTCTATACACACTGCTGCCATTTTTTTGTGGCTTGTACCCTAGAGGCAAGTTCATATAGACATCTTCTTCCAAGTCTCCATGCATGAAGTCATTATTTATATCAAGTTGTTGCACTTCCCATTTATGTGCAGCAGCAACAGCCATAATGGCTCTCACAGTGACCATCTTGGCAACTGGTGCAAAGGTTTCTATTTAATCAATTCCTTCTAATTGGTTGTAACCCTTTACAATAAGCTTAGCCTTAAGCCTTTCAACACTTCCATCAGAGTTATACTTGACTTTATATATCCATCTGCATCTAATGGCCTTCTTCCTTTGAGGAAGATCAACAATGTCCCAGGTTTGGTTGTTCTCAAGTGTAGTGATTTCTTTATTCATAGCTTCTATCCACTCAGGATTTTGGCTGCCTGATCATAAGACTGAGGTTCTTGCACATGTATCATAGTATTTGCATATGACTAGTGAGTAAATATAGAAGAAACAACATAATCTTTCAATTTTGCAGGAGGATGTTTAACACTAGTGGAAACTCTAATAGGATTTTATTGATTTATATCATTGTTAACATGAGCAGGTTCATTAACATTAATAGGAACAAGTTCTTCAGTGTTATCAATAGGATCATTATGATTGACAGTGTCAAGGCCATGATGGCTAGGTGTGTTATCATGTGTGAGATTAATATCAACACTGGGAATACAAGTTGCAGGAACATTTAAAGACTCATTCATAGTTTTAAAAGGAAAGATAGACTCATGAAACGCCACATGTTTACTAATGAAAGTTTTCCTAGTTTCAAGATCATACAGAATATAACATTTCTGCCCTGTAGGATAACCAAGATGCACACATTTGATGGCCCTAGGAGCAAACTTGTCAGCAGGATGCACAGAGGCAAAACAAAGGCAACCTATGGTCTTTAAATGTTCATAACTAGGTTGAGATTTACAAAGAACTTCATAGGGAGTCTTAAAGTTGGTGGCAACAGTGGGAATCCTATTTATGATGTACGTAGCAGCCAAAAGACAGTAGCCCCAAAAATGTATGGGCAAGCCAGACTGAAACCTAATAGCCCTGGATATGTCTAAAAGATGCTGATGTTTCCTTTCCACGACCCCATTTTGTTGGGGTGTGTCAACACATGAACTTTGGTGTATGATACCAAGATTTAACATGTAAGGTATGACTTTTGAGTTGTAAAACTCAGTGCCATGGTCTGTTCTGCATATCTTTATAGTAGTCTTAAAGTGATTCTGAACAAAAGCATTAAACTGTTTTAAAAGAGAGAAAGCATGGGTCTTAGTGGACATCATGAAACTCCACACTCCCCTGGAGTAGTCATCCACGATAGTCAAAAAAATACCTACAACCATTCATAGTAGTTCTCCTATAGGGACCCCATAGATCACAATGTATGAGATCAAAGCATGCTTTACTCTTAATACTGCTCAAATTGAAAGAGAGTTTATGTTGTTTTGCTAAGGAATAGATGTCACATAAAGAAACATTTTCAATATCTGAATTGTTGTTTTTACAAAGGAATGACAAAGAACCAATCTTCTTAAATTACTTAAGGAGGTATGTCCCAGTCTCTGGTGCCAATCAGTAATGCCTTTGTGTCTGGTGGTGTTAATGCAAACATGTCTAGTTTCTAGAAAACTATCAGCCTTAAGTATGTACAGTCCTTCACAAAGATCACCAATAGCTATGATTTTGTTCATCCGAGGGCCCTGGAATATGCATTGTTTTCCAAGAATAAGAGCTTGACAGTTAATTTGCATAGTGAGTTTAGATATGAAGAGTAAGTTGTACTGGAAATTAGGAATGTGAAAAACCCTATCTAAGGTCAAAAGAGGGTTAATGTAAGCTTTCCCCATGTGAGAAACTTTAGCTTTGGTTCTATTAAGTAAAGACAATAGCACATGATAACTAATTTCTTCAACATCATGCATAACAGATAGTAAAATACATATGTTGTCTGTGGCTCCTGAGTCAATAATCCAGTTATGCAAGGGATTCCCTATATTAGTGCAAGAATTAGTCATGGTGATACCTGCCATATGTGTCATACCATAGAAATTTTGAGTAGACTGGTTGATGTTGTCGTCTTCTAGGCTATTTTTTGTTTTAAGCATGTTCATCACTTGATTGAGCTGCACCTGAAGAGCTTCCAAACTGGTTTGTTCCATAGTAGTCTTCTTCTCATCTGAAGTGTTTCCTTGAGTAGTTTTGACTTGCATGGCTGTAGAATTGGTGGATTGTGAATGATTGTTGTAATTCCATTGGCTCTTCTATGTATTCCCAGAAAGATCTCTGTTGGTAATGGGCTTGTGTGCAGGGTGATTGGGATTCCCAGAATGTCAAATGGGAAACCCCTTAATTTTGTAACAATCACTCTTGATATGACCCTCTCTATTACAATAATTACAGAAAATTCCCTTTTTGAAGGGACTTCTATAAGTTCCATTCTTGCTTTGTAAAGATCCAGCCATATGCTGGTAACAAGAACTAGAGACTCAGATACATATCACAATCTTTGTGTTTCCTCCTGTCTAACGATGTAATAAGCTTCTCCAATTGAAGGCAATGGCTTCATCCTTAGTATTTGCCCTCTTATATTGATGTAGCCGTCATGCAATCCCATCAAGAATTGCATCAATTGATTTCTTTGTTCTTTGGACTCTTGGTTCTTGGAGGATCCACAAACACAAGGGCATGTACAAGCAGATGTTGGATCTAGTGCGTGTCTTTCATCCCAAAGCCCTTTCATTTTGTGATAATAAAATTCTACAGATCCTGCTCCCTATTCCAATCTGTGCAGATCCCTTTCCAACTGGAAAATTATGTGCCCATCAATATTGGAGAATCTTTCCCTTAGTTCTTTCCAGACAGAATTAGCACTAACCACAAATTTAAGGCTGTTGCTGATCTCTTCTGTAACCATATTGAAGATCCACAAAATGACCATATCATTGTCCCTGGCCCATAATGAAAACAAAGGATCTTCCTTGTCTGGTTCTACAAAACTTCCATCCAAGATCATAATCTTGTTCTTAGTAGACATGGCAATTTCAAATAAGCGTTTCCAAGAGTTATAATTCTCGCTCCCTATTAACTTTGTAGATATAAGAACAAGCTCTGAATGATCATTGTTATGCAAATACAATGGGTGCATATTGGAATCAATACCTATCTCCATGGATTTGGCCTTCAAATTGACGGGTTTATTTTTACTGTCAGAAGCTTCCTTTGTCATGACTCATGTTGTTGATAAGCAAGAAAGATAAGGAAGAAAAAGGGGGAGAATCTATCGCTCTGACACTATGATAACAAAGAAAAGAAATAGCAAACGAAAGAATTACTATTGATGATGGCTGGAAAAGGTGAGTGCCAACAATACACGCAAAGAGATATATATACAACAGGGCAAACACCAGAATATGCCCACTAACCCAACTAAACCAACAAAACTAACAAATTACAACATGACCCTTCAAGATTAATAAAACTACAACCAGGTACTGCAACTTTATAAAACCACTGAACTCGGGAACTTCTTCAACTTGGACTGCAACTCTCCAAACTTAGCACTACTCTTTATGACACACCCTTGTCTGAACTTCCAACTACAATTAACACAATTAGCATTAGGCTCATTTCTGTTAATAATACACAAAATCTTCATAGAAAACATACACATATTTAGACTTTCCAGATATGCATTGGGCAGAGAAAAAATATATCAGAAAGTTGTTTGTGCTAAAAAAGATTTTACTTTGATCCTTTAAATAAAAACAAAATTTACTAAGCAAGTGTATGAAGAGTCAAATCGAACAGATTGTCCACAAAGCTCCAAGTAATAAAATTATTATTATAAGTATTTTTATGATAATGTTTTCTTCTGTATCCTTTCTTTTCATAATACATTCTAGATTTTTTCTTTTGCTTAAAATAATCCATTTTTGTATCATAAGCAAATTGGTTACAAAATTCACTTATTTCTTGTTTACCAGTTAGGTTATGTTTCTTCAATTGGTATTGAAGTTTCATATCATTACAAATACGTGATCCTACTTGGGTACAAGTACCAATTATATTACCATAGGTAATATAATTATAAGGGATGGTATTTCCATCATTTCGGTCTTTTAATTTTTGTCTTACATTTTCTGCAAACAAAGGAGGTAATCCGCCAATAAATTTTGTTTTCCAATGCTCAGCATTGACATCTTCTCTTTGCATTACTTTATCAGTGAACACATCTTTGTACCATCTAAAATGGGTAAGAGATGGACATCTTAAGTTTTGCAATAATTCACGATTTCTTTCATTTCTTTGAGGAGTTAATCCTACAAAATGGTGAATTATAGTTTGAATTAAGGTATAAACATCAACCTCTTCTGTTATTGTTCCTTCTATTTTTACCGTAGTAAAAATTTTCATTTTTTGTCCAATAGTGAGAACATTATCCCACCAACCTTTTAATGTTCCTACGAATCTAGCTGCAATAAATTTTACAGTATTAGTCAGTATTATCTATGGCTTTGCATACAGTAGCATACATAAGCATTTTATGAATTATTTCATAAATTTGGTATTTTGATAAACCATTTATATTCCATTCATATATAGTCTTTCCATTGTAGGAGGTTTGTTGTAGGAAAACATCTTCTTCAAAAAGAAGATCTTGAGGAGTTGATCTTTGATAATAAAATTCTGAACCAGAACCTAGAGGGTTGTAATTCATTTTATTAAATTGTGCTTCAAAAACACTAATATAAGAGGATTTTTCATCTGAAGAATTAATTTCTTCCAAATGACTTTTGTCTTTGTTTATGACATTTAAACTAAAACCTTTTAATTGTTTTATTAATTTGCCCAAGAAATCCTTTTCTTTGAAATCCCTTTCTTTATTTAAATTAAATTCTTATACCAAGAATTGGACTAATAAATCAGGGATAGTTAAAACAAAGATTCATCCTCCTATTGAAAACTTAGAATTAAAAAAGGACGATAAAAAAAACTAGAAGCTGAACCCTCTATTGAAGCATCTTCTCGCCTTCTCCTCAAATCAAAAATGAAAAATTTATATATATATATATATTCTTCAACCCCATAATCAGCAACTAAGTAGTATTTTGATCTTTTAGTTTAGCCCATTAACTATTAACATTTTAAACTGAAAACCCTTAATATTAGTAAGGGCAATTTTGTCATTTCAAATATTTTCGTCCATCTAACTAATGAGAATGATCCTCATTGACCTTATTGGCTTGATTGATCAAGTATATTGATTAAATTTGTAAAAAAAAAGTGAAAGTAGGTGACCAAATTATGATTTATGTTATGAAAGTCAAATTAGTTTGTAGACATAGGCTAGGTAGATGTATATAGCATTGGTAGGAATAGTTAATGCAGGTTGTTGCAATTGTATGTGTGTTGCTCGACTATAAATACCGAGCAGCCTGAAGTTATTAGACACATCAAAGATACAGCTCTGAATAAAACTCTCTCTCTCTCTCTTTCTCTAATACACTCTTTGTCCTAAGCTTGTGGTTACTTTAGCCTTGAAAATACTATCTAATGAAGCAATAATGAATGTATAAGTAATCAACATCGGGCTCATGCCATGATTTTCCTTTGACACCACGTCCACGAAGATTTAAAGATTGAGTATCTTACGGTTAATGATCCACTCGTTTTTTGGGAAAATTTGAACGAAAGATATAACCATTTGAAAACAATCATTCTCCCCAAAGCACACTATGATTGGATTCATATCTGCCTACAAGATTTTAAAACCATTAGTGGATATAATTCTATGATGTATAAGATAACCTCACAGTTGAAATTATGTGGGAAACCATCACTGAATATGATATGTTGGAGAAGACATTCTCCATATTTCATGCCTCGAATATACTCCTGCAGCAGCAATATCGAGAAAAGGGTTTTAAAAGGTACTCCGAATTGATCTCTTGCCTCCTAGTAGCTGAACTGAATAACAAGATTCTAATGAAAAATCATGAATCTTGTCCAATTGGTTCAACCCCGTTCCCTGAAGCGAATGAGACTATGTATGATGAAGGGCAATAGCGTGGGCATGGTAGTGGTCGTGGTCGCGGTCGTGGTCATGGTCGAGGCCAAGGAAATCATGGACAAGGCCGGGGTCGTGGTCTAAATCAAGGACGAGGAAGATGCCGTGGAAGAAATAACTATCATTATCATCATCATCCATATAATGAACATTCCTCTCACCACCTGAAGTGGAACAGGGATGATGATAGAAACAACTCTTTGAGTGGGAAAAATGTACATCAAAACAATGAAGAAAGTTCATGTTTTAGGTGTGGCATGAAAGGCCACTGGGCACACATATGCCGAACGACGAAACATCTAGTTGATCTCTATGAGAGATCACAAAAAGGAAAAAAATGTTGAGACAAATTTCCTTGAAAATGATCCTGGATATCTTCATTTTGATTTTGGTGATATGACCAACGTCGATATAACCAATACCATTAATGAAGATATTGGTCATGAACAATAAATTAACATAGGAATGAAGCTATGGTATGAGTTCGAGATAGAAGCTGTGGAAAAAGTAACATGTTGTTATGTAGGAGTATTATATGTTTTTCCTATGTAAACTAGCATGTTATCAATAAAGTTTATATATGTATTTTGCATTCAATGTGTTATCATATTTATTCATCTTATTTTTCTTTCTCTCATATTGAAATAGATCACAAATATGTTTCAATCCAAAATCCAAGTTGGAGATTTATGTCTTGCAGACAACGCTACTACGCATACCATACTTAAAAGATAGGAAATATTTGTCTTATCTCAAAGTTGATAAGACTAATGTCAACAATATATCTGGTAATGCCAAAATAATTGAAGGATTTGGCAAAACAATTTTCCTAATGCATGGAGGCACGTAATTCATGATAAATAATGCATTATTCCCTCCTAAGTCTCAAAGAAACTTGTTAAGTTTCAAAGACATTCGTCTGAATGGATATCATACTGAGACTATAAACAAGGGGAATGATGAATATCTTTGCATTACTTTCATAAGAATATTTGAATCATATTCTACAGTAAACCTGAAGTTTACTGAAACATTTAAAGCTTGACATGATCGATTGGGGCATCCAGGATCAATAATGATGCAAAGAATTGTTGAGAATTCTAGTGGTCATCCATTCAAAAACCAGAAGATTTTTCAATCTAATGAACTCCATTGTGATGCTTGTTCTCAAGGAAAGTTGATAATTAGACCATCACCAACTAAAGTTGGATATGAATCACCATCGTTTTCGGAACGGATTCAGGGTGATATATGTGGACCTATCCATCCACCTAGTGGACTATTCCAATACTTTATGGTATTAATTGATGCTTCTAGCAAATGGTCGCACGTATGTCTATTATCAACTCGCAATACGACATTTGACAAGTTCCGTGCAAAATAATCAAACTGAGAGCACAATTCCCAAATTATATGATCAAGAAAGTTAGACTTGATAATGCTGGTGAATTTACATCTCAAGCATTCAATGATTATTGTATGGCAATAGGGATTGATGTTGAACATCCAGTAGCTCATGTTCATACACAAAATGGTTTGGCTGAATCGTTGATCAAACGTATTCAACTTATTGCCAGACCATTAATGATGAGAACAAAGCTCCCTACTTCTGTATGGAGTCCTGCTGTTTTACATGCAACCGCACTGATTCGCCTCAGGCCAAGTGCATATCACAAGTACTCCCTAATACAACTGGCATTCGGGCGAGAGCCGAATCTATCTCATCTAAGAGTTTTTGGTGGTGCGGTATATGTACCAATTGCTCCACCACAACGCACAAAGATGGGATCACAAAGGAGATTGGGAGTATATGTTGGGTATGAATCTCCTTCTATAATAAAATATCTTGAACCAAAAATGGGTGACGTTTTTACGGCACGTTTTGCCGATTGTCACTTTAACGAAGACAAGTTTCCACCTTTAGGTGAAGAGGGGAAACAAGTGGTCGGGGAGAGAGATCAAATGGTGCACATCATGTTATTGCACCTTGACCCTCCCATAAAGCAACGAGAACTGGAAGTTCAAAAGATCATATATTTACAAAATCTAACAAATCAATTGGGAGAGTGCTTGAAGAGATATCTGTCTTTTCTCTCTTGAGATAAAATGATGGTCACTCTTGGTGGATATATATATAAGGGTGGAGCAGCCCCAGTTTTGGGAAGCTGGATCATGGAGATGGTTATTTGGCTGATGTAGGAAGGTCTAGGTTTTAAACTGGGTTGGGTCATCAAAGAGTTGTTTGTGATTTGGATGGATTGGGTATGGGATTTGAAAGGTTTTTGTCATGTGGTGAATTTGAAAGGGTGTTGGTGTATGGTGGAAAGCCCAGTGTGCTACTAACAGCTTGGCCGCAAAGGGTCGAATGTGATTTTTGTCAAGATGAATTGTCTGCTTTGAATTTCATGTGTGTTTAAAGGTTTGCGAGTCCATATCTTAAGGATAACTCATCATCGACTTGTGTAGATTTATCATGTTTTTTTTAATGAGTCGATTCATCATCTTTGAGAAGATTGACAATCTAGAGATACTCGAAAATAAGCAAGGCTCAAAGACTGAAAAAAGACTCAACAAGCTGGAAAGAATAAAGTCAAATGCCAATTTACACGACTTGAGTATATACCAAGAATTTTGAAAAGCCAAAACTTGAGGAATTGGTTTGGTTTGAAAGAAATGAGGATCAAAAAGACTTACGAGCATACTCTACGAGGATGGGCTGCAGGCACAAAAATAGATAATTATGACAAAAAGGGACACCCATGGGGTAAGAAAGCCCCAAGACTTAATTTGTTGTTCATGACCCTTGTGTCGGTTCGACCATTGAAAAGAGTGTAGGCCGACCAAATTATTTTATGGATATATGAAGGAGTAGGGTAATAAGACAAGGCTCCCTATCAATTTCTTTATTATTATTTTTTTTGAAGTGGTAGACCTTGACGTCTCGAAGTAAGACTCACTACAATTTGTTTTGAAATCGAGAATGAACGATATCGTAAGAAGGTGGGTGTGGTGGGAGTATGTGTACGTTATATCGTTTCGAGTACCGTTGCGAATAAAAAAAATAAAAAAGAGAGAGAATAAAATAGAATTTCGGGCGGTAAAAAAAAACAAGGGGCTTATTAGTGCTTTATTTTTGCTTTGCTTTATTATATTTCATCTCTGCTTTATCTATTTATTCCGCGCAAAATATGTAAATATTCTTTTAATCTATCATATTATTTCTACATCCATACATGTTTGCATTTTTTTATTATCATAAAAAAGTTATCTTTCCTTTAATCCAATGTTGTTTTTATGCATATCAGGATCTTTGTTAATTTTTTTGTACAACTAACAATTTTGCAGTGGCTGAAAAATAAAAAAATGATTATTTATCATTTGCTCTGCTGAGAGGATTGTCCAGAGGTACATAATCGTTACATCTCATTTCAGGAATCGCAAAAAAAAGAGAGGAAGTTTTCTAATTTAAAAAATCATGTGTAATACTTAGTTCTTTTTTTTCTTTAAAAAAATTGTTTCTTTTTGTAAAAAAAAAAATCATAAAAAAAGATTTCGTTCTCTCCAAGCAAAAAAAAAAAAAAAAAAAACTCTTCAAATTAAAAAAAAAAGATTAGCAAAATGAAAATTTCTCTGATAGAATTGAACTACGATGACCTGAGCCTCGAAATGAGGAATGTAGGCAGCCTTCGAGTTCGGTCAAATGCTTTGATTTACTCTTTAAAAACAAAAAAAGAGGTTTTTCTATGTGTTTTCCTTTTTCCAAAATCATGTAAAGGTAAGAAATCTCCTCACCATTATACTCAATTGTCATCTCCAAATTCATCTTCCCTCTTAACCATTCACAAATGCATCACTAGTTTGTAGGCATAGTGTCACGTCCTGCACCTAGAATTTTTCGGAGTATTACGGAGACTTTCCGAGTCCTCTAGTATGTCCTAGAGTACTCCGGAATGTTATGGAAGTTACTAGAGTCTTCCGGAGTCCTCTAGTTTGTTCTAGAGTACTCTGGAATATTTTGAAAGTTACTAGAGACTTCCAGAGTCCTCTAGTTTGTCCTAGAGTACTCTGGAATGTTCTAGAAGTTATGAGAACTCTTTAGTATATAGTAGAGTGTAGTAGAGTATTCTAGAATATAGTAGAATTCTAGGAAATGATAGGAATACCCTAGACTTGTATAGAATATTCTAGAGGCTGGTAGGATTAAGGGTGGTAGCCTATAAATAGGTGATGCCTCATTTGTAACAAGACAACTTTGGGAGAGCTCAATAAACATTTGTTTCCTTCTTTGTGTCTCTTCGAGTGATATCTTCTTTCCAACTTAGTGCCTTCAAATAGGTGTGAATCCTAGTGGGTGGGATCGTCACATAACTTAGGGCTGGCATTTGGGGATAGTTGGTAAGCAAGAGTGGAGTAAGGCTGACTAGGACTAACAGAATTGTCTTAGTGCCGCACGGATTGGGCAGAGTTAGGGCAAAAACTCTAAGTCCGTGACAAGTGGTATCAGAGCCAGGTTAAAGCCTCTATAATGGCAGGAACAAACGAGTCAATCATGACTGAGGAACAACGTAGACGAGATGTTGTGCCCACTGGCGGGAAGAAGAAACGCGATTCAAGCAAGGCACGAGCAGAAGGGCTGTCCGTGGATCCAATGATGGTGCATGAACTTCCAGAAAAGTTGGAAAGGGTCCAACATGATTTTGGCGTGCTAGAGGAGCACGTTTTAGAGCAGATTGAGGCAACCAAGGGGGCTGCCGAGGTTGCCCACAACAACATCGAAGCTCAGCTTGCACAACTCGAAGAAACCAACAACAACATCAAAGCTCGGTTTGCGCAGCTTGAAGATGTTGTCTATGGCTTGAAGGATTGCATTGAGGCGATGCGGGAAGACATTACATTGTGCAAGAAGGCCGCAACAAATGGTGCTGTTGGGGGGACTTTTGGCAATCTAAGGGTAGATTGCCCCAAACCAGCAAGTTTCGATGGAGCACGAGACACCAAGGAAGTGGAGAATTACCTATGGCGAATGGAGCAATACTTCGATGGCTTAGGCCAAATTGATGAGGCCACCAAGGTAAGGACCGCTTCCCTCTATCTCAATGATACTGCAGCATTGTGGTGGCACAGGAAGAAGACGGACATTGAACGTGGGGTGTGCAAGATTGACACATGGGAGGAGTTCAAGGGAGAACTCAAACGTCACTTCTACCTCGAAAATGTGGTTTATGAGGCACGTAGGAAGCTGCAGGAGTTGAAGCATCACGGAGCTATGAGGGATTATGTGAAAGAGTTCATTACACTTGTGCTTCAAATCCCGAGTATGTCAGAAGATGAATCCCTCTTCTACTTTGTTGATGGGCTGCAACACTGGGCGAAGCAAGAGATGCATCGTCGGGGAGTCAAGACCGTAGACGAGGCCATTGCCGTAGCTGAATCTCTTGGAGACTACCGACTAAACCCCCCTGCAGAAGGGATAAAGAAGAGGGACGGCAAAGGTCCCTACCCAGCCAAAAATGGGGGAGAAAAATCGCATGGCAAGGAGATTGCTAATAAAGATCAAGGGCAACCACCGCGGACCAACTATGATGACAGGAAGAAGGCCTTTGTACCCAAGGGCGGATGTTTTGTGTGCAAAGGGCAACATGCCATGAGTAGCTGCCCAAAACTAGGTTCTCTAACGGCCATGGTTGAAAGGCAAGATGCTGAAACACACGAGGAGGAGCCGAAGATGTTAGGATCACTCCAAGTTCTTAATGCGCTCAAAGCAAAATCCGTCCCTGCCACTTCTAGTAAGGGACTAATGTATGTGGAGGCCACTATCAAGGGAAAACCAATTAAGGCATTGGTTGACACTGGAGCAACCCATAATTTCATTACCAAGGACGAAGCCGAACGGTTGGGCATTACTTGGACTAGCAGGGAGGGATAGCTCAAGACAGTGAATGCCACAGCTCGACCTCTTTATGGTGAAGCCCGAGGCGTTGGGCTACACTTGGGTGCATGGAAGGGGCACACCAACTTCTCAGTAGTGCACATGGATGACTTCAAGGTCGTACTAGGTATGGACTTTTTACGCCAAGTAATTGCCATACCTATGCCTTCTTTTAGCACTGTTTGTATCTTAGAAAAGGGGTCCCCTTGCATTGTGCCCACAATCGAAGAACGAGCATTCGAATCCAAGAAACTCTCGGCTATGCAAGTAGCCAAAGGCGTGAAGAAGGGAGAACCAACATACTTGGCTATGCTCAAGGTAGGAGGTGAGCCCAACCAAAACAATGATGTGCCACATATCATTCAAGAAGTCCTTGAAGAAAATAAGGACATGATGCCGCCCACTTTGCCTAACAAGCTGCCACCAAGACGAGAGGTGGACCACAAGATTGAATTAGAACCCGATATGAAGCCGCCAACTATGGCAATTGTCGAGAGGTTGGAAGATTTTCCTAAAGTGAGGCCAGAGTCACCAAGGAGGGATCGTGCGAGCAGTAGAGGAGACCGCAAACATCGAGCTGGGTCGCCAAGGGTGACAGATGACGAGCGTAGCGACGACGATCAAAGCTATCGCAGCCAAGACAAGGGCAAAGATCATGGGAGATCATCCAAGTCAAACAAGGGCAATGCTAAGGCTGATACCTCGAAGAGGTGCTTCCTATGCGATGGAGATCACATTGTGCGGTACTGTCCACACAAAAAGAAACTGAGTGCCATGGTTAAGGGTAGTGACAAAAAGAAGGCGGACGTATCCGACAGCGAAGGAGAGCAAAGCATGAGTGCATTGCAGATGCTGGGGGCGATGGTCGAGCGTGATGCAAAGGAGTCCAAGAAGGGCCAACGAAAGAAGGCCAAAAACAAAGGCATTTGGTATGCCAATGTTGAAATTGGTGGGAAGTTGGTGCAAGCCATGGTGGACACAGGTGCGACGCACAACTTTGTGACACCCGAGTTTGTGAGACAGCTTGATCTTAAACCAACCAAGGATGAGGGTTGGGTAAAGGCTGTTAACTCAGAGGAGATGCAAGTCCAAGGCGTAGTCAATGGAGTGAAGCTGCGCATGGGCGGATGGAAGGGCAAGGCGGACTTCACCGTCATCAAGATGGATGATCACGAGGCGATACTTGGCATGGACTTTATGGACAAGTGCAATCCTGCACCCATGCCTTATCTTGGTGTGATGATGATGTTCGGCGGAGATGGGAACGCTTCTTGCATGATACCATTGGTATCGAAAAGAGAAGGCATAAGCAAGACAAAGGCACTTGGTGCCATTGAGTTTGTGAATGGGTCAAAGCTCAAACCTGAGGAGAAGACTATTGGGCCGAGGACATATGCAGAGGTGGTAAAGAGGCTTCAAGAGCAACAAGCTAGGCGCGAGCAGTAGCCATGATGAGGGCGTCACGAACTTAGGTGGGGGAGAATGTCACGTCCTGCACCTAGAATTTTCCGGAGTATTACTGAGAGTTTCGGAGTCCTCTAGTATGTCCTAGAGTACTTCGGAATGTTATGGAACACTACAAGAAAAAGTAGTTATAGGGACCCCACTTTTTAGATCGCATATATCTTTTGACGTAGTCAATTAGGTACGCCTGATTTTAGGGTAGCAAATACATTTATTTGGTACGATGGTTTGGCGTCCCAAGCAAATTAGACGGTGAAATGGGCGGCTAGAATGAAGATTACCAAAATTTATCCCGCTAATATTCCCAAAACTTACCAATTCACTTCCCTCCCACTCTCTCCCACTCTCCTTCGTCCTAATTTTCTAGGGTTTTCTTGGGGATATCTTCAGTCATAAGGAAATTTCTCTTTTAATTACATACGGCGGCTATGATACAATCCAGTTAGGGATACAAAGAGCGTCCTCACAAGTGAGTTCTATCTCGTTCTCGTCTTAATGTAGCAGATGAATTTTTCAATTTGTTTTTTCATATGTTCTTCTTCTCATCGTCCTCCCTATTTTTCTGTTGGAAACTTGTTTCCATAATAGCTTGAATAAGGGAGTTATGTAAGTGTATAATGTGGGAATCCCACATTGGGAACAAAATGAAACAAGCTCTACCTTATAAGGTAGAGCTTTGAGGCTTTGCTTTCAGGCCCTTGGGCCACTACACTTTTGTGTAGGAGGGAAAACCTACCTAGGTGTAGGTTCAAACACACGCGCGCGCG
This sequence comes from Codonopsis lanceolata, assembly GCA_013146195.2. Taxonomy (NCBI): domain Eukaryota; kingdom Viridiplantae; phylum Streptophyta; class Magnoliopsida; order Asterales; family Campanulaceae; genus Codonopsis; species Codonopsis lanceolata. The sequence goes on along the minus strand of CM028379.1, from coordinate 152,315,788 downwards.
CCGCCGCCCCTCTCGACCCGGGTCGGCTGGCTGGCTGGTTGGTCGACCGGCCGGCCCGCTTGCCTACCTGAACCTATCTTTTTGCTACCGATTCATTTGGTGTGTGACCCTTTCAGCGTGAACCTTTTTGAACAGGTTCAGAAGTTCAGCCGTCAGGAGACCGTTCTGTCTGAACAGTTGTGACTGTTTTCAGACAACTGTTTTGTTTGAACAGTTGTGTCTGTTCTATTCCAACGGTTGTGTCTGTTTTCAAATAGCCAACCGCCTCCAACTGCTCCCAACCGTCATCCCAACTGACATTTAAATACTCCTTCAAACAGATTTTTTGCTACGAAAAATTCTGCTCTTTTTCACTCTCCCTTCTGCCCTACCTACAAAGATTACAGCAACAATTTGCATTCGCCGGTGATTGAGCTTTGAAGATCTGCCAACATTCAATCACGTAAGATCAATATCCTGGGAGACTCACTGGTTTCACACCGTGCAGATCTAAATCACGGTTTCCAGTTTTTGTCTTAAGGCCAGAGATCCAATCTCGTTGATCTTAATACAAAAACGATAATCATACTTTCTGCAGGAATTTACACTGCCGGGCCTATAACAATCTTAAGACAAAAAGACCTTTTGGCCTGGTTTTTGTTTCCAAAATACAGAACCTGTTTCTGAAATTCTGCATGCTACTATAATTTCTGAATTTTGCATGTTATAAATCATTTACGTAATACATCTAATTGCGTTCCGCATTAGACTTCACAACTGCTGTTTAAACCTCATACCGCTTTTGTGCATCGCTTTTAGTCCGCATGTAATCGGGTTTTACAAAAATATTTTAAATCTGTTTTCTGGACATCTGTAACGGATTTAACCTGTTTTAGTTACAGATTTTGTATCTGTTCATTGTACAGATAACATATACAAATTCCAGAACACACCTTCTGTATATAATCTGTTTGTACATACAGAACCTATTTGCACATATAGAACCTGATTATACAACAGAACTTCATTTGCTTCTGCACAGAAATTCAGAAACTGCATATTACAGATTCTGTTTTATTACACAAACAGATTTTGGGGAGTTATAAAACCTGACTCTAAAACAGCCTGCACACTACTGTTACTGCAGTAATCTGTTTTGTTACACATCATAATCTGTATATTTCGGATTCTGAATGCTACTACATTCATCTGAATGCTACTGCATTAACCTGCATACCAGTCTGTTATCTAAAATACAGATCCCAATTTACATTTACGCTTCTTTTCAACTGCCTTTAGTTACAGATCCACGAATTTGTTTCAGTTTGTAAAACTCGATCGCATTTTGTTTCGCTTTTAAGAAACCGCAACCCGATTCTCGCATGCTTAGTGAAAACAGCTTCTACATGTTAATGCTAATAGTTTCATAGAACTTATAGACTATTTACACAAAGCAGTTCGGGCGGTGATAAGCGATTGCATCGTTTTAACCTCGTTTATACAAAGCTTCAAAGAACTTGATTCTGCATGCTTAGTGAAAACAGTTTCTACATGTTAATCTGTTAATAGTTTCATAGAACTTATAGACTATTTACACAAACAGATTCTAGACAGTGATAAAACTGATTCTGCATCATGTTTTAACATGTTTATACAAACAGTTTCAGCAAACTCTGAACTGTTTCTACTTCTGGTTTTAACCTGCTTTGAAACTGTTTGGGAATTCTGTAAACAGTAACCTGTGATTTTTTGCTTAGTTTTATTCTGCATGCTGTTACAAAACCTGATCATATTACAGATTCTGGCCATAGATTACAACCTCTACATTACATAGTCTGCCTAGGTTTGTGATCTATTTCTGTTACAGATTACAGAACCATATCTGAACAGCTTCTATTTCAGTTTATATATCTGTTTCCTACTTATACAAACAGACTCATACTTGTCTCTGTTTCTGTTTACTCTAAAAACAGCAATGACTACTTCTGAAAGTGCAAAGGAAACTGTTGTTGTAGTCGAACAGCCCGCTGTTGTTGCAACTCCCGGCCTACCGCCAGCGATTCATGCTCACCATAGCGAGCGACCTGAAAAGTTCAACGGAACAAAATTCAAGAGATGGCAACAGAAAATGCTCTTTTACTTGATCACCTTGAATCTGTCCAAATGCTTGAAAGAAACAGCCCCCGTCCTAGACCCTAACGAGACGGACATGACCACAGTGGCTGCCACCGAGTCGTGGAAGCACTCAGATTTCTTATGTCGCAATTACATTCTAAATGGACTTGATAATTCTTTGTATAAAATTTATAGCCCGTTTAAGAGTGCTAAGGAACTGTGGGAGTCCTTAGAGAAGAAGTACAAAACCGAGGACGCCGGTCATAAGAAATTTGTGGTTGCTCGTTTTCTTGACTTTGCCATGGTCGATACTAAGCCTGTTGTTTCTCAGGTTCAGCAGCTTCAGGTTTTGTTGCATGAGTTGGAAGCCGAGGGTATGCAACTCCCCGAGCCTTTCCAGGTTGCTGCGGTAATCGAGAAGCTCCCTTCCGGTTGGAAGGACTTCAAAAACTACCTCAAGCACAAGCGAAAAGACATGTCTCTCGAAGACTTGATCCTAAGGCTGCGGATTGAACAAGACAACAAAGTGGCGGATAAAAGGAACAACCGCACTATGGACGGGGCCAACATCGTTGAGCAAGACCCGAGGGGCAACAAGCGCAAGCACGCCGCCGAAAGTTCCAAGAAGCACAAGCAGTCCTCGGCCGAAGAGCCCAAACAACACAAGAACTACAAGTTCAAAGGAAAGTGTTTGAACTGCGACAAGGTCGGCCACAAAGCTGCTGAGTGCCGCGGGAAGAAGCGGGTCAAGCGTGAAGCAAACATGGTTGATGAGGAGATCAGCATGATATGTGTCGTCTCCGAGACAAACATGGTTGGCACGAGCCGCGAGTGGTTCGTGGACACCGGCGCGACGTGTCATATCTGCGGCGATGCCAAGATGTTCTCAGCTTACAACAAGGTGACGTCCGGGGAGAAGCTTTTCATGGGCAATTCATTTACTTCAGGAGTGGAAGGCAAAGGCCCAGTGACCCTGAAAATGACGAGTGGGCGGGAGTTGGTTCTAACCAATGTCCTTCATGTTCCCGACATTCGCAAAAATTTGATCTCCGGTTCTCTTTTGGTTAAACATGGGTTTAAGTTGGCTTTTGAGTCGGACAAGTTTATCCTAAGTAAGAGTGGGGTTTTTATTGGTAAATGTTACCTCGATGAGGGCCTTTTTAAGTGTAATGTAATGACGGTTAACACCGCATACAAAGTTGATAATAAAAGTGCTACAGCACCATCTTCTTCTTACTTGCTTGAGCATTTTAATCTTTGGCATTATCGATTAGGTCATGTTAACTATGGCTCTATGAGATGATTAATGAAAATGGAATTAATTCCTCCAAGTCGCATTAATAAAAATAACAAATGCCATACTGGCGTTGATGCTAAGCAAACAAGAACGTCGTTTAAGACAATCGAGCGTGACACGACACCATTAGATTTGGTTCATAGTGATCTATGTGACTTAAAATCCATAGAATCTTATGGCGGAAACAAATACTTCATCACCTTTATTGATGATTGTACCCGGTTTTGTCATCTCTATCTCTTAAAAAGTAAAGTTGAAACCTCGAAGCTTTTAAACTTTACAAAAACGAAGTCGAGAATCAACTTTCAAAGAAGATACAAATTCTTAAGTCTGATCGAGGAGGCGAATATGTTTTTCCCTTCAAAGACTTTTGTGCTGACCACGGGATTATTCACAAAGTTACACCCCCATATAGCCCACAATCCAATGGGATTGCCGAAAGAAAAAATCGAACCTTAAAGGAAATGATGAACGCATTATTGCTTCAATCCGATCTACCCAACGAAATGTGGGGGGAGGCGGTGCTCACTGCCAATTACTTGTTAAACAAGCTTCCCCACAAGAAATTGGACAAAACGCCCTATGAATTATGGCGTGGTCGAAAACCATCCTACAAATACCTCAAAGTGTGAGGGTGCCTAGCTAAAGTAGCTGTCCCACCACCTAAAAAGGTTAAAATCGGTTCCAAAACCGTGGATTGTACTTTTATTGGTTATGCAACCCATAGCAGCGCCTATCGGTTCCTAGTCCATAAATCTGATAATCCGGAAATCGAGGTGAATACCATTATGGAATCAAGAAATGCCACGTTTTTTGAAGCTATCTTTCCTCTAAAAGTTGATACTTCAGTAAAACGCTCATTTCCTTGGTCAATTGACGAACAAGATAACACCTCACAAGCAATAGTCCCTATGGCCATTGATCAAGGTATTCATCAAGATGAAAACATTGATGAACCTCGTCGAAGCAAGCGAGCTCGTACGAGTAAGACCTTTGGACCAGACTTTGTGACCACGTTTCTCGTGGATAATGAACCACGAACGTTCAAGGAAGCAATGTCTACTCCCGAGGCTCCACAATGGAAGGAAGCCGTCAACGATGAAATATCTTCCATTATGCAAAAACACACTTGGGAGCTCGTCGACCTTCCCAAAGGTTGCAAACCCCTAGGGTGTAAATGGGTCTTCAAACGAAAATTGAAACATGATGGGTCCATTGATAAATACAAGGCCCGGCTAGTCGCCAAGGGTTTTAATCAAAAGAAAGGTGTTGATTATTTTGACACCTATGCTCCAGTTACTCGAATTACTTCAATTCGCGTACTAATTGCCTTCGCGGCACTACACGGTCTCGAGATACATCAAATGGATGTCAAGACCGCTTTCCTCAACGGTGAACTTGAAGAAGAAATTTATATGAAACAGCCAGAAGGCTTTATTGCTCCGAGCAATGAAACTAAGGTCGCATCGACCGTCAAATCTTTATACGGTCTAAAGCAAGCACCAAAACAATGGCATAAACGTTTTGATGATGTTATACTTGCTAATGGCTTCAAGACTAATGAATGTGACAAGTGTGTATACGCTAAGAATACACAACAAGGTTATGTCATTATCTGTCTCTACGTTGATGACATGTTAATTATTGGTAGCAATAATAACATGGTCAAAGACACCAAAAAGATGTTGGCCAGCAGATTTGACATGAAAGATTTAGGGTTAGCTGATGTCATCCTAGGTATTAAAATATCTAGAACATCCGAGGAGATCGTTTTATCACAATCTCATTATATTGAGAAACTGCTAGAGAAATTTAGCAACGGTGATACAAGCATTGCTAAGACTCCAATCGACCCTAACTTTCATCTCAAAAGAACTTACTTACGAGGCGTATCTCAAATTGAATACTCTCGAATCATTGGAAGTCTTATGTATCTTACAAGCACGCGCCCGACGACCTCGCAAGCAGTTAACCGATTGAGTCGGTTTACAAGTAATCCCGGCCCTGATCAATGGAAAGCCATTGTAAGGACTCTTAGATATCTTCGATACACTAAGGACTACGGGTTGCATTACTCCAAGTATCCGACAGTTATTGAAGGATACAGTGACGCTAACTGGATTTCTGATACTAACGACTCCAAGTCAAAAAGTGGATTTGTATTCACTCTTGGTGGCGGTGCCATTGCATGGAAATCTTCCAAACAGACTTGCATTGCAAGGTCTACTATGGAATCAGAATTTATCGCCTTAGATAAAGCAGCTGAGGAAGCTGAATGGTTATGTAACTTCCTTGAAAATATTCCAGCATGACCACAGCCAGTGCCAGCTATATGCATCCATTGCGACAGTCAAGCCGCAATTGGAAGAGCACAAAATAACATGTATAATGGTAAGTCCCGCCATATAAGGCGATGACACAATACCGTTAGGCAACTACTCTCCAATGGCGTGATCACCATCGATTATATTCGATCTAAGGACAACCTAGCGGATCCATTAACTAAAGGATTGTCCAGAGAGTTAGTATGCAGTTCATCGAAGGGAATGGGCCTCAAGCCTATGAAATAAAGAGAACCTTTAGCGAAAAACCCCACCTAGTTGATTGGAAACCCCATGGTCTAGGTTCAAAGGGACAACCAAACTAATTGATCTCACTGTTAACACTAACGGACTCACACTCCTACTCATTCCTATGGTGAAAACAATAGTGTTACCTGTCACGGTTTAGGATAAACACTGCTTTTAATGGACAAGTGCAATGCTGCACCCATGCCCTATCTTGGTGTGATGATGATGTTCGGCGGAGATGGGAACGCTTCTTGCATGATACCATTGGTATCGAAAAGAGAAGGCACAAGCAAGACAAAGGCACTTGGTGCCATTGAGTTTGTGAACGGGTCAAAGCTCAAACCTGAGGAGAAGACTATTGGGCCGAGGACATATGCAGAGGTGGTAAAGAGGCTTCAAGAGCAACAAGCTAGGCGCGAGCAGTAGCCATGATGAGGGCGTCACGAACTTAGGTGGGGGAGAATGTCACGTCCTGCACCTAGAATTTTCTGGAGTATTACGGAGACTTTCGGAGTCCTCTAGTATGTCCTAGAGTACTCCGGAATGTTATGAAATTTAGAGTCTTCCGGAGTTCTCTAGTTTGTTCTAGAGTACTCTAGGACAAACTAGAGGACTCCAGAAGTCTAGGAAATGGTAGGAATACCCTAGACTTGTATAAAATATTCTAGAGGCTGGTAGGATTAAGGGTGGTAGCCTATAAATAGGTGATGCCTCATTTGTAACAAGACAACTTTGGGAGAGCTCAATAAACATTTGTTTCCTTCTTTGAGTCTCTTTTAGTGATCTCTTCTTTCCAACTTGGTGCCTTCAAATAGATGTGAATCCTAGTGGGTGGGATCGTCACATAACTTAGGGTTGGCATTTGGGGATAGTTGGTAAGCAAGAGTGGAGTAAGGCTGACTAGGACTAACAGAATAGTCTTAGTGCCGCACGGATTGGGCAGAGTTAGGGCAAAAACTCTAAGTCCGTGACAATAGGCTAGGTAGATGTATATAGCACTGGTAGCCAGAGCTGTCAAAATTGAGCCCGACCAGATTTTTCAAGGGCTTGGGTCTCAATTTAGAAGGCCCGAAAAAGCTGGGTCTCTTTGGATTGGCCCGCTAGGCCCGTGGGCCGTGTCTGACCCGACCTTAAAAAGCCCGAAAACCCGGCCCGATCATAAAGTTAAACACTTCAACTTAATTATAAAATTAAAAACTAAAACATAAATCTAAAAAGAAAAAATTATAAGACATTCATTTAGACTACTTTTTTTTCTTTTTTTTTTGTTTTGGTTAGATAAATTTATGACACAGTATGATCTATTTACAAATCATTGTTCTCTTTTTGGTTGAAACTCATGGCCGGCCCTGCCATAAGGAGAGTGAGGCCATGACCTTGGGCCCCCTAAAAATATCCAATTTTTTGGGCCCCGAAATCTCACAAAAACCTTACACATTACTAAAAAATAAAATAAATGTCAACGGAAAATGATTCTAATTTCTAAAAAAAAAAAATTAGGCTCCGTTTGTTTCACGGAAAATGATTTTTGGAAAACGTTTTCTTCATTTTCCAGTATTTGGTAACCAGAGGAAAATGTAGTCAACATAAAAGCTTTTCCAAATTAACGGAAAATGAAGCTTTTTTTTCTTCAGGAAAATGACTTACGGATTCATTTTCTAAATGTTTGAGCACCCCTTCGTCCTCTTCCACAATTACACATATTTACAAACACACAATATTTTACTCAACAAATACATTGTTTAGAAATATAATTAGAGTTTGTGAACATTATTTATAACTTATAATTTAAATAAATACTCATTATGTCATAAAATTAGTGTCCACTATATTATTTAGGGATGACCCAAATATTATCAAAAAAAAAATTTTAAACGTTTTTTCATTATTACCAATTTTTTGTTTGTATTTGAGACATTGAAAAAAAATGGACCTTATTGATTTGACACCATTAATGATAAATTAAGGATTACTAAAGGAAAATTACTTAAAGTTAAATATTATTTTATGTTCAATATGGACATTAGTATTAGAATATGCTTTTTGTATTTATTCATATATTGTTTTCCGTGTGTTTGCAAAACATCCGAAAATATTTTTCGACATATTTTCAAAAGATTTACCAATAGAAAAAAATGACATACATAACCTTTGTTTCTTTAATTTTTCAAAAAATGGAAAAAAAAAATAATTATGCTACAAAGGAAGGGTCCCGTTTGAAGTAATTGGCCTTGGGCCCCCGATTTTACAGGGCCGGCCCTGTTGAAACTCATATTCTAAATTGATGGAAATGAAACTTACAAAGAAGAAATGAAGTTGATCTTCAAAGTTCCAATATAATTTAGTATGGTTGTGGTTAGTAATTTTATCAAAACTGATCTATTTAATTGAGTATTTCAATCTGATATTGGCTAATAAAAAGCCTCAATAGCATAAACTTGATAAAATAAATAAATTTTAAATGCTAGATTGTGTCGCATGAATCAAAAAATGAACATTTGCTAGTTAGTATGGTTTTGCAAACTAGAATCCGAAAAACTTTGTCTATCCTCATAAAACAAATATTAAAAAATTGAGGACAGTATGATGAACTTCAACTTGGTTATAACTTTTTTGAAAAAAATACCCTTCAAGTAGCATATGTATTTTTTTTTTTAGTCTGTAACATTATAGTTTTTCTAGTTTCTGTTTCGTTTAATTGTTGAAGTTACTACATTTGTTTATATTTGCTTTGGTTGCACTTTTGTTTTGTAATTGTGTAAGTTAAACTAGTAAGTATGTGTGTTTTGAAATTTTGATGTGTTATATAACTTTTATTAGCTAATTTGTGAGTTTTTTTAATAAAAAAATATATTTATTTTTTTGGCCTATAGGCCTGAAGTGCGCATGGGCCGGGCTTGAGTTCTATGAGGTCCGCCACTATTTCGGCCCGGCCCGCTTGACAGCTCTACTGGTAGGAATAGTTAATACTGCAATGGTTAATGCAGGTTGTTGCAATTTTATGTGTGCTGCTTGGCTATAAATACCAAACAGCCTGAAGTTATCAGATACACTGAAGATACAACTCTGAATAAAACTCTCTCTCTCTCTCTCTCTCTCTCTCTTTCTTTCTTTCTCTAATACACTATTTGTCCTAAATTTGTGGTTACTTTATAACAATTTAAGCCTTTTTTCCTTTTGTAATTCTTCCCCATCTCTCTTTCCTCTGTCCAATATCCCTAAATAAAACTAGAAATTTCAACCAGATCTGGGTTTTCTTCCACCATTCCACTACATTCCTTTTGTCTTTCACGGCTTCACCCCCTCTCACTTTCTCGTTTTTAAAATTTTTTTCCCTATCTCGTCTCTCTCCAATATTCCTAAGAAAACCTTGAAGTTTCATCTGGATCTCACATATTCTGAACAATCACCCAACCCGAACTCAGCTCGGGACCCGAAACCCCGAAACCGAATCCCACCCCTAAATTCTTTCCCTCTTGCATTTTTTTCACTCTTTAATATTTCTTGTCAATCTTTATCTATCTTACGAGTGCCACGCACGACTAAAAGTAAATTACTTAAATACTCTAACCACCGGTACTTCTTGCTTAATGTATGTATAAAAAGATACATAGATCGCTAAATAAAGGAACATTTGCATTTAATATGTAATTGATAAAAGTACAACTTTGGGAAAGTTACACCTAAAGTATTAAACCAACAAGGAAGGTACATATGTCAGCAATTGTAAATACTAGATATGTGTGTACGTACATACGAAGCGGTGTCAATATATCTTATTCTATAAATTGAAACGATAATATATAAATAATAAAGTGCAGTTTAAGAAAATGTTATAGTTGTGGAGTACATTACTTCAAGTGGTAGTTGAGGGGCGCAATTTGAACTTGACCCATAGTTGATGGATGTTATTTACATGAAGGTTATTTGTAATTGACTCATGACCATTAGATCTTGCTAAAAGATTCAATCTCAACCGCTCAATTAAAAGATTCAATCCCAACCGCTCAATAGTCTCAGTCAATAGACTGAGCATTATTGTAATAGGAGAAATTACATACCAGTGTGAGAACCTTATTTCGGACCCGCCGTCGTAATGAAAGATGGCGATATGATTCTAACTTGAGCGCGCCGAATACAATTGGGCCTCAAAATGAAACTCTCAAAATAAATATATACAAGAGTCACCACTTCCATTTATGAAGGAAAGGAATAAAACTTAGATTCTAAGGTTCGGGGACTAAGTTACGAATTAGGAAGGTGTTAGATACTCAATTCGCCATTTCGGTCTCAAGGTTGCTAAATATGTTTGTCTCCTAATGTGAAGTCTTTTGGTTCATAAATCTTGGCATGCCAAGTGAAACACAAAATAATTACTACTTTCATTGATGCAAGTTTGAGTCAAGAAAGATCCCAAAATATTATGTGACTAAAAAGTGAAGGGAGGTCAAACTAGCTTCCTAGCTAGGCCTTAGTTAAGAAAATAGAGTCAACTTGAAAGTTTAACTCTAACTCATTAGTTTATCAAAAGAAAATAGCATTTGGGATTTGAAAACTCTCTTTTGTGAACACAAATTGGGCTTTTGGAAGATGACCCAAGCTTAACTAAAAATATAAGGATTAATATATAATTTGGTCTATGAACTTGGAATTTCTCATTTATATGGTACCTAATGTTGAACATTTTCTATGGTAGCTCTTCAACCTAACTTTGAGCTTCATGTTAGTCCTTGGCGGCGTTACCTTTGGAAAGAACGTTATTTTTTGTGAAATGACAAAATTACCCTCACTAATTATAATGAATATGTATGTTGTCAATTTATGGTTGAGTTGGAAATTGAACAAATATAAAATAAAATGAAAAAAGAAAGCCAACCCCACCCAATAGCTACCCTACCCCCTCCCCCTCCCCCACCCCCACCGCCACATATACACACGTACACATACTCCCACCACACCCACCTTCTTCTCCCTCTTCCCACCTTCACCAAACATCAACCCATCTCCCTCCATCTCGTTCTACATGTTTCTACTACAGCCCAATGCCCTAACCCAATTACCCAGCCAAGGATTTTGTTTTGTAATCATTTACAATCATGATGAAGATATTAAAGTGATTTTGCCACATCTATGGCAATTCTACATCTCAAATCCCAAGACAAACACCCGCTGGGCAGACCTTGAAGATTTCCCCCAGAAAGATTTTCATTTCTTGGGAAAATCAATCTAGCTAAAGACCTGTTTGGTATGAACTCGTACACAAGGTACCGAGGCAGTTTAGTAAATTTACAACAATATCCAATCAAGCGAACCAGGTTCATATGTTGTACACTAGCAATGGCTGTAACTTCCGATCTGAATTCCTTTTCTCCTCACCCTCGATCCGTTTCACAGCTACTGAAGTTCCATCTTTTAGAACACCTTTGAAAACTGAAGCGGACCCTCCACGACCAACTACGGTTTGGAAATTGTCAGTTGCTTCCTCCAGCTCCTTAAACTGAAATTTAGTTGGAACTCTGGCTACTATTCTTAGAAAATAGTACTCGATTCGGAGCTCGTTGCCTTCTAAAATTGGACCAAGTTGCGATGGGGCTTCTGGTTCTGGGTAGGTGGTGGAGTCTTTTTGGGATGTAATGGGTATGGAGAGTTGGTTGGGGAAGAAAGTGTCAGAAGGGGAAGGGGATGTTATTGGGATTTCATGCTGGTGGGGTCTCATGAAAGAGAAACAGAGTCCCATTTCAATTTTCAAGAGTTATAGTTTTTGAGTTGTTAATATGGAGAAATGGTGTGAGTTAAGGAGGGATTTGTTGATGCATCATTAACGTATCTATTTTTTGCTTTGAAGGTGCTTTGCTTTCGCCATTTGGGTTGCCTTGCCTACTTTTCCTGCTTTCCTTCTCTCTCTCTCTCTCTCTCCTGCTACTTCTTTATGCAAGAGTCATACTTTTCTTTTCCTTTTTTTGATTTTTTTATTATGTTGGAATAATAAGATATATATATATATATATATATATATATATATATATATATATATATATATATATATATATATATATATATATATATATATATATATATTAGTTCCAGCAAAGCATCCCACAAATCATTCCACCTACTTTCCCGCCAAAATAGTTCTTAATAAACATCTTACTCAGCGTTAAGCAAGGGCAATTTTGTCATTTTACAAAAAATTAACGTTCCATCCAAAAATAACATTACCAGGGACTAACATGAAGCCCAAAGTTAGGTTGAAGAGCCACCATAGGAAAGGTTCAACATCAGGTACCATATAAATGAGAAATTCCAAGTTCAAGGACCAAATTATATATTAATCTAAAATATAACAATAAAACATGTTATAGAGTCAAACTTAACTTTGAAGAAATGTAACGAGAAAATCATATTGTTTTTTGGGCCAAAGAATATGTTACAAAGTGAATGCAAATAAATTTCCAATGGCCCAAATAACAAATCTTCCACTTTGACTCCAGAATTAGCATAGTTGGAAACTTGGAATGTGAATTATTTGAGTTTCAAAATGTGATTTTGCTAGCTCACAATGGATATGAGTTAAGGGATGAAAGTGGGGGAAAATGAATAGAGGAACCATTCAACCATTCAAGGGAAAGACAAGCCATTCAATCCATGGATGGGAAGGATTTATGGGTGTCCAAACTGAGCTCTTCAAAATGACATTTTACTTAAATAACTCTTTCCAAACTAGTCAATTTAAATGACTTGCATGGTGGCCAAAGTCAAACCAAAAGAACAAAAGGGAAGAAAAAGAATATACAAAATAATTACATCTTGAAGGAACAAGAAAAAAAAACATAACTAAATTGGACAACAACAAATTAAATATCTACATTGTAGCAGGCTGGAAAGAAAAACAAGATATTTTAAAGTTAACAAAGGTTGTTTAGATAGTCAAAACAAATACCTTCTTCAAAACAACAAAATATGAAACTTGTTGACAAGGATTTTTTTGTGTCGGATTTTAGTAGTGTTTTTAGCTCAAGGAAGATTTTGATTTCAAATGAAGAACAAGCTAGCTTAATGAGAGAAAATTGTAGCAAATGTTTACTCCAAATGTCCCTCAAAAGCAAGGCTTCAACAATGGCTTCTAAACCTTGTGAAGGAGAAAAAAGGAGTATTTTGGTGGGTGTCTTGGAATGAGATGGGAGGGAGTACGGTTGAGAGAGCTTGAGAGAGTGAGTTTTTTTTTTCCTTTTTTTTGTGGGGAGAGAGGAGGAGCCGAATGGAGGAGAGAGAGCTTGAGAGAAGGAGGAAGATGCCGAAATATATGTGTGAGGAAGAAGGAGATCGGTGGTGTCTCAAGGAGTTGTAAATGGAGTGAAGGAAATGGAGGAGATTGATGAGTGTGAGATGAGGGAGTTTTTGGGAGAAGGTCCCTGTTGAGAGAGATGAGAAGGCAATAACAACATCTCCAATTCTCCATCAATTATATTCTTAAGTGCCACCTACACAATTTTAAGAATTTTATTTCTAAAAATTTATCTTCACGATGGTTTTCAATCTTCCTTAATTCTTAAGTGGGTCCTATTGTCAAATCATTCATTTTATTCTTACTAGAGTACTACTTCTTATTTTTATACTTTTCAAATAAATAAATTTATTTAACTTTAATTATTATATTTCATATTCAAATATTTCGTTTGAATAATAAAATAATTTATAAACAATAAATAAGTCATAAATTATTTTGTTTAATTTTAATTGATAAATATTTTATACTGTTCTAAATTAACCGAATCATAAAACGATTAGAAATTTACATAAAACTTTAAAATTAATAAATTACATAATTCGAAAGTTACATAAAATGAGAATACTTAAAACTACATAAAAACAAGTCAACAATAAGAATTATATTGAAACGTGAATCATTAAGATCAATTACTAGTTCTCACCGTAACGATCTCATATATGTTCAACCAAGTCGGCTCGAAATTCATGATATCAGTTGCTATCACGTAACTAGCTCCTTATTTCGCTGTAGATATTCTTGAAATCCTAGTGTTGACCCAGGGTTGACTTGTGTTGGGGCATTTCATGTATCATCAATCCAGTCCGTAACGTGATCACCCTCATCCTCAACGATCATGCTGTGTAGAATAATACATGTTAGCATAATTTCAAGTTTTCTCTATACCAAAATTGAGTACCTCTTACAATAGCCCATCTTCATTGGAGCACGCCAAATGCTTTACATCTTGCATCTCGTTGAATTTCTTCCTTTTCGGATCCATTGGGCATGAAAAGCTCTTCACGACTCCAATAGGCGTAACTCTTTTGATTATTACCAACTGTTGCATCTTTTCCGACAGTCTCCACAGCTCTTGCAACCGCAATGTCTTTTTCAACAGACCATTTATCACAAGTTACATTAGATTTTGTCGGTACCGGTTCCTCCTCCAAATCAATTGTTTGTGCGTTGATTTGCGTATCAGAAACAGATGATGGTATTACCAGTTCCTTACTTGACGAAATCATTTTTATGCTTGTTCTCCTTGATTCATTAGAAGATAAACCAAACGGAGAACATGCACCAGGAGAACCTTGCATGAAATTTTGGTTTCCCATAGGTTGTCAAAATTCTTTATGCGGCATGTAATTCAAAGCAAAAGGAACGTTACTCGACGAATTTCCCATCGTTGGAGAAGCTTGGAAATTTGGTGCAACTTGAAATTTTTCAAATTTTGGATAATTTGGAGGCATGAAATAATTTAGATAATTGGGAACATTTTGATAGTTGGAAAAATTTGACGGGTATTGAGGAGTAAATGAAAACTGAAATGTTAAACATTTTCAGGAATACGCGAGCTTTGACTATCATGACTTTAAAAAATATTACAATTTGGATCCATTTGAGAAATGATGACATCAAGAATGAAGATTTTTTGAAGAGATAATGAAGAAATAGAAGAGAAAATAAAATAATAGTGGAGATAACGAAGAAGTTGTTAAAAGAATGAAGGTTTTAGTTGTATTTATAGGGATGATTTGTGAAGGAAAAAAAGAAGAGAAAACGGTAACATTCCAACAACGATCAAGTAAAAAAAAGTGAAGTAAGCAACGGTTAAAAGCCAAAATAAGAAAAATAAATAAATCAAACATTCTTCCAATATATGGGCCCACAGTTCATACTCCTCACTCTCTCTCCTTGGGCGTGTGGTGAAAGCACCCCTTTTTGAGGTGCCATGCACCACACGACCTTCATTCTCTCCACTTATTTCTTTCTTTCTACTCAAATTCTTAATATAGAACTAGGTTATTACTTGTGCAATACATGATTGACTTAGTATTGTTTATGAAACTTAATTTTGTAGATAGAATTTGCTAGTTATTTGAATTAACCAACAACAGCAAGATGTCCACATAATTAACAAATAAATAAAAAACGTGAGATCGCATCGAATCATCAAACCAAAAATTCATGTGAATTATGAAATCGAAGAAACATTCTTAGTGTAGTGTAAAGACGGATGGAGGGGAGGGGAAGTACCTCAAAGATAGATTCGTCAAGAAGGTGTTTGATGGAGAGGAAGTATTTCGCAGAGGTTGTTTGTGATGTTGGTGGAACACGTTTAACAAATGAAACATGTATAAATTAAATGTGATAAAATCTATCTGGTACTAACCGATTTTGACAATAAAAAATGGTAAAAAAAAATTACCATGAGAGTTGAGAAGTTTTAACCAATTGAAACACATCTAAATCAAATTTTGTAAAATCTATATATAAGTATCATATGCACAGTTTTAATAGTTTTTTTTTTCAAAAATTGTTTATAATAAGATAAGTTTCTAAACTTGTAATAAATAATTAAAACTTTTAATTACAATAATTTGTAAAAAAGCGAAAAACAAGGTAAATATTCAAAATTAATCATATGAATATATAATTGAAAGATTAAAACCTATGAAAATTGATAAAATATATATGTAAAAAAATTACCATAAAAATTTGGAGTCATAATCTAGTGAAACGCGTATAAATTTAATGTGATAATATTTATCTCGTACTAATGGATTTTGGCAGTAGAAAATAATAAAAAAAAAACTTTTATCACATATAAAGGAGACATATGTTTTAAAATCTATCAGATTTTAATTTTTGGCAAATAAACTTTTACTATCAAAATTTGGAGTCCTCATCAAGTGAAACACATTCAAATCATATGTGATAAAATTTATCTGATATTAACCTATTTTGACAGCAAAAAATAGTTTTTTTTAAAAAACTTTTACCTTGTATAAAGGCATCGATTTTAAAATATATCAGGTTTTCATTTATATTTATAGTACCGTATGCACAACTTTAGTATTTTTTTTTCTTCAAAAATTGCTTATAATAAGATAGGTTTCTAAACATGTAATAAATAATTAAACCTTTTATTTAGAATAATTTGTAAAAAAACGAAAAATAAGGTAATTATTCAAAATTAATCATATGAATATGTAATTGAAAGATTAAAACCTATGAGAATTATTAAAATCTATTCGCAAAAAAACTTTTACCATGAAAGTTTGGAGTCCTGATAAAGTGAAACGTGTCTAAATCAAATATAATAAAATATATCTCGTACTAACCGATTTTGACAGCAAAAAGTAATAATTTTTTTTTACCACATATAAAGGAGGTACCGATTTTATAATCTATATAGTTTTAATTTTTGGCAGCAAAAAAAATAATTTTTTTTGACAACTTCACAAGAAAATGACACGTGGAAGCACAAAATTCCTTTATAATTTTAAGCATTCAGCAGAAAGTCGTCATGTGAAAGTATCGACTTTTGTTTTAATAATAGTTACTAGATAATTAATAGATTAATAATTAATAAATATAGATTAGTAGAAGAAGAAATAACAAAAATTTGTCCCATGAATAGTTTGTATAAATTAAGCAGTATGAAAATGGAAAGAGATTAAAATTGAAGAGTTTCAGTCAAATTAAACTTGTATAAATTATATAGGATAAACTATATTATAAATTTGTTTTATCTTATCAAATTAGTTTTATGATTTATATCTTATCTAATTGGATTTAAGATCTTTATCTTAAGCTAATCAATTTTGGAAAAAGAAAAAAAACTTTTACCAGTTTGAAGGTGACGAGTGGCATCACAAAATCTCTTCAAAACTTTTAGTTTTTTCACAGAAAGCTGCTACGTGGCAACAATGACTTCTGTTTTAGTAATAGTTAACTAGATTATACATGTGCGATGCATGGTTTTAAGATTTTTTTTATTGCAAAAGTTCTTTATAATAAGAGAATGTTCCAAATTCGTTATAATTATAATCTTTTGAACTAATCTATAATAGGGTAAATACTGAAATTAATATATGACTATTTAATACAATATAAAAAAACAATTTAATTAAATGAATCTATTATCTTATGATATTATTGCAGAGACGGTCAGGTGATATAAATTTCAAATTTACTTAATAAACTACAACTGAATCAACTCAATTTACTTCAAGATAAAATAAAATAATGAAATTAATAGTTTCTTAAGTTTTTATCAGAGTAGTTAGTAATTTAAAAATAGTTAACAACAAAATATTTTCTATCTTAAATTTAAAATAAATAAAAATTGAAATAGTAAGAAATTGATTTTTTTTATAATTCCTAAAAATAATTAGCTTTCTCAATTATGATATTATGTTATTATTCAAATTTGTGACCAATGTTTAAAGATTCTTAATCTAAAACAATTTTATCGATCAAAAGTTTAAAATACAAAATAATCAAGAGATCTAATCTTTACATGTAACATAATATTACATTAATTTTTGCTATGTTTATAGTCATAAAATTTATCACGTAAATCTTTATCATAAATATTTTTTTTAGCATTTTGTAGATGACACGTGGCAACACGGAATCCCTTTAGAGCTTTAAGCATTTTACAGAAAGCCGCCACGTGGCAACAGCGACTTCCGTTTTAGTAATAATTAATAGATAGATTTGTGACTTCTTCTCTCCTGCTAATACAATCACCTCTTCATATCCAATGGTGTAAAATTCTATATTAAATAAGAATAGATGCTAAGAGCATGAACAACTAATAAATCATGCAACCTAAATCAAACACCAAATCAACCACAACTCAATTAAAAACCAATAAAATAATTCATTTGATACTCATTTGATTCAAAAAAAAAAAAACTCATACAACCGTGACACAGAATCCAATACTTTTTCATACCTAACTATCTTTATCTCCAACAACTTTACATATCCCACTATCTTTATCTACATTAATTTAATATATTATTTCAATTTATATTAACAATTAATAATAATATTGCAGAAATTATTAAATTTGAAATAATTAATTTTTTATAATTAAAATAATATTTTTTTTATAATTCAAAATTATTAATTATAATAATATTAAATTTGAAATAACTACAACAATTTGATATTTTTTATAATATAATAATATTAAATTTGAAATATAATTTATTTATTATAATTCAAATAATATTTATATTAATATTCATTGACAAATTAAAAATAACTACAATAATTTGAACATTAAATAGAAATACAACGATTCAAAGGGAAAATACGACAATAGTACCACAACTATAATGCAAATTATGGAAATACAATCACAAATAAATAACCACATCCATATTTAAAAATACAATAATAATAAAAGCAATGAATATTCAAATACCAATTTACCGATTACCAAAAAGTCTCTAAATATTTTCAATCAAATTATGCAGTAGGCGGCGATATGATGTTTTATCTCGAACGGTACACCGTCGTTTAATATATCGTTCGTGCTCTGAAATACATTCGTTAAAATATTATCATGCCAAACTTCCATCAATAATGTCAACGTGATCGTAGTCGGAAACATTTGGCAAACGTGAGTAAGTATCACGTTCATCTCCGACGATCATATTATGTAATATGATACAAGCTTTCATAATATTGCCCAACGTAGATACCTCCCACATAAGTGTTGGGCCTCGTATAATTGCAAATCGTGCCTGAAATACCCTAAATGCACACTTAACATCTTTCCTTGCTGCTTCTTGGTGTTGAGCAAACAACCTATGTTTTTCGTTTTGCGAGTGTCAAATGGACCGGATGAATGTAGCCCACAGATGATATATACCATATGTTAAATAGTAACCCAAGTTATACTGAATACCGTTAATAGCAAAACCTACTGTTGGGGCTACGCCCTTATAAATATCATTAAATATTGGAGATCGATAAAGGACATTTATATCATTACAAGTACCTGGAGTGCCAAAGAATGTCATATCCACAAATCGTAGGACGCGACTGCTTCAAGAACTACGGTCGCCTTTTCATCTCCTCGGGCGTGCTAACCTTGCCAAGCCACGGGGCAATTCTTCCACTCCCAGTGCATGCAATATATGTTGCCTATCAAATTAGGAAAATCACGTGTCTCCCCAAAATGAAGCAAGCGTTGCAGGTCCTCCTCGGTTGGCCTTGCCAAGTACTGGTCTCCAAAAACACTAACCACACATTCAACAAAATTCTTCACGCATTGAAGTGTTGTGGTTTTTCCAATACGGACATAGTCATCACATGCATCAACAGACATTTCGTAAGAAAACATTCTTATAGCAGCAGTGCATTTTTGTATTGGTGATAAACCAGGTTTCATATTTGCTTCAAAGCGTTGTTGAAAATATGGAGTATGAGCACCAAAAGATTCAACTACATGAAGGAAGACATGCTTTTGCATCCGAAATCTCCAACGAAATTATGCATCTGTGTATGTTGGATTCTGCGCAAAGTAGTCTGAATACAAGCATTGATGGCCTTCAACACGATTTCTATCAATGTAGATACATTGCACTCTTCTTTCTGCTTGCATATTCGAAGTTAGTTCTCTAATGATTTGACGTTTGCGACGTCGACGACCAATAAGGTCTAACATATATTATTCCACATTTCTTTCAATTTCACTTTCCTCTAAATCATGTTCACTATCGGTGTTTGAATTCAAACTAGAACTGGAAGACATCATTTTTCTACGAAATGTCTTTATAGAGATGATTGGTTTAAGTGTTCATTTTAGCTTCGATATTCATAGAACAAACCGAGAAGTGAGTGGGAAATGAAAAGTTAAAATAATACATTGGGTATCCAATGCAATAATGATAGAAAACCATGACATGTGGGAGAATTGAGTATCCAATGCAAAAATGACAAGCTGACTATGACATGTGAGAGAATTGGGTATCCAATGCAATAATGACAAGCAAACCATGGCATGTGAGAAAATTGGGTATCCAATGCAATAATGACAAGCAAACCATGGCATGTGAGAAAATTGGGTATCCAATGCAATAATGACAAGCAAACCATAGCATGTGGGAGAATTGGGTATCTAATGCAATAATGACAAGTAGACCATGACATGTGGGAGAATTGGGTATCCAATGCAATAATAACAATCTACTTTCTAAAGATAACCAATAATCCACTGGGAAACGGAAAAGATAACCAATAATCGAGCCACTTGTGGGAGAATTGAATCCAATGCAATAATGGCAATCTACTTTCCCGAGATTTGTACAACTTACTTTTGGACAAAAGACTTAAACATATAGACAATAATACATACAATAATAGATAAAAAAATACATACAATAATACAAAAAGAAAACAAACATGATAATATAAATTAATACAAATAAAGTTTACTTAAACAATGCACGATACAAGTTTCTGCAATCTTCTTCCTCCTCGGCTGATTTGTTTTCATTCTTGTTCAACGCATTCCATTGTTTGAATTAACGATTCAACTAAATATCTTCTCTCCTCTTTCTAGACTCCTCCAACTTATCTTCTGCGATAGTCAGATATCGAGCAAGCTTCACATCCATCTCAGTATTCAGACGGTTTGATTATTTTATTACTTCATTACCAGCCTCTAGATCTATAATTTTCCCTTCTTTTTTGAAGCTTTATTTCCAAGAGGTTGAGTTGGATATGTCATTGAAGATGTTTCGGTATTTGAGGAGTTTTGAATATAAAAAGCTTCATTTTGAGATCTTTTTGAGCCACTGCTTGATGAGTTTTTAGTTCTACCTTCACCCACTTCAACATATTTTAACCACCACTTGGGAATGTTTCGCAAGATTTTCCACACCTCCATTAATATAAAACGTTTACCTATATCAGTTTCAAAAATTTCATGTGCCCTCTGAATTACATTATCGTCATTCTATCCAATTTGTTTCGAAGCTAATACTTGATTATAACATCCAAAATTTTTGGCAAAACACACCTTTGGCCCACTGTACTTTTCAAATAATTGCAATTAGGCCACTGAGACGTTAAAATTTTCAGGATGGCCACTGTACCAGACTTATCTTGCACGTTAACCCCTTTTTTGAATGGATGTTAAGTTTGGACGTTAAGTTAGGTTAAATGTCTATTTTGCCCTCGTCTTCATCATCATCATTGTCTTCTATAGACTAAGCAACCCATATCTGGGTTTTAAAACTCAAATGCAAGATTCTCTTCAAGAGTGACCCTATCAATGATTGGATTGGTGCTGCAGTCCGCCGTCACGTTGAAGAGCTGGACGTTTTCGTCTCCTTTAGAAGGTTTGATAGACTCCCTCCCGAAATCTTCAATTGCAAAACACTTCGCAGTCTGAAGCTTTATGGGAGTTTCATTTTCGATGTTCATAGCTCTATTCACTTGCCTAATCTCGTTAATTTGCATCTGGAATCTGTTCGACTTACGGATGGAAATTGCTTTCGGAGGGTTTCATCTCCGCTGCAACATTTGAGGTTGTGCAATTGCATAATTGATGGCAATCAAGTTCTTGAACTTGCTTTTCCATTGCTAACGAATCTGATTCTGCATCGGCATTATCATGATTATAAAATAGCTTTGCATACCCCTAACCTAGAGTTCTTGGAGTATAGTGCTTTTGGGGCCAGATTCCTTATTGTGAGGGAGAACCTGACTTGTCTCAGTAGCTTCTCCATCTTTCCCAACGAAACCCCATGGCAGGGACCTCTCCCTCTCTCACTTTCATCTCTCATCTTTCTCTCTTGCTCCCGCAGTTTACTCAATATCTCTCCCATCTCTATCCATCCTCTTCATCCACCAAAACCTCCCATCTCACCCGCCGCCGGCACCCTTCATCTCCTGCCTCCAATCACTTCCACACCCATCATGTCTGGCCGAGCACCACACCCAACTCCTTCGCCCAAATCCTCTGTTCACATACCTCTCAAGGGCGGCACTGGAATTCAACGAGGAAAACAAAGAGATCGAGCAGGAAATTACCTGTTGAGGTCCAGTGACCTTGAAGGCCAACAGATTATGAAGAAACATTGAACAACGAATGATTATGGAGGAACATAGGAGTGGATCAAAGCAGGAGTGAGGGAAATTACAATCGCTTTGATGGAGTTGGAAGGAAGGAAAGAAACCCTAGAAGTTTGATGTAGAGAGGTGTGGGGCTTATTGGACCACATTGGCTCCAAATGCAGAAGACTAGCGGGAAACTTTGTAAACCCAGATCTGAGTTTTAAAACCCAGATCTGGGTTACTTTTTCACAGTGATGAGGATAAAGACGAGGGCAAAATAGACATTTAACCTAACTTAACGTCCATCCAAAAAAGGGGTTAACGTGCAAGATAAGCCTGGTATAGTGGCCATCCCGAAAATTTTGACGTCTTAGTGACCTAATTGCAATTTTTTGAAAAGTACAGTGGCCCAAAAGTGTGTTTTGCCAAACAAATTTGAAACTACCCTAGACGCTTTAGAAAAATGATTCATAAGTTGACACGTAATTCTGATAATACCTTTGCCATGATGCTCATTGTAAGTGTTAGTTACTTTCTGTCAGAACTGTGTTGAACTTTGGTTTTTACCAATGTAACCATCAGTACTCACATTCTCCCAAGGTTTACACAAAGTCACAGTCTCGTACGTCTCCCACCTAGTTATTATAATCTTCCCACTTTGAGGAGTGCTTTCATCGGCCAAGTCATCTTCAACATCAACCTCAACTTCAATGTCTTGTTCTGGTTGTGTTAAAGAAACATGTATATTCGAAGATAGGAGACTAGCCAACTTATGTTTTAATGAAGAACCTCATGGAACACCCATAGGGAAATACCCTTGGCTGAAATGTGACTGTTGTGTTGAAAAGGGGGAAGAACGGAGCATTCAACGGAAATGTTTGTTGTGGCATGAGAAATTGTGAATACATTGGGTTGTTCACAAATTGTGTATTTTGGAAATTCGGAATTCCTCAAGTCCAAAGAACATTTTGTGAATCAGAAAAAATTAGGGTAATAGGATGATTGGTTTTGTGGAGTGTAGAGCCGTCAAAATGGGCTAAACCCGTTGGGTTGGTCCGCCCCGTTAAGCAAAAAGGGTGGGTTGGGTTGGCAAATTATAGGTCCGCTAGGAGGCGGGCCTAACGGGCTTGGACCGTGAGGGTCACGGGTCAAGGCGGGGCGGGGCGGGCGGGTAACCCGCCAAAAATAAAAATTGGAAATATATAATTAATTTTAAAAAAATATACTACTCCCTAATATATACTGATATACGCATATACACCATATGGATTATGGAATATGTATTCTTCAAATTCAAAATCCCATGCACTGACCACTGTTCACTTCACATCACATTTCAGTATTTCACTAACCCAAAAAAATTCCAACTTCCAAGACCACCAAAACCATTCATTTACTCGCTGACTCATCAGGTCTCAAAAGTCAAAAATCAAACTCAAATTAATATCTTAATTCTCAAATCTCAATTCAGTGAATACTGAATACACATTTCTCTCTCTTCATTCTTCATTCTTCAATCTTCCGAGTTCTCCATTTCTCTGTGACCGTGTGAGAGTTAACTAGTTAAGCGGCCATTGGCTCATTGTTGAACTGTCCGGCCACCATTGTCGTTATAACTTATAATCGTCGCTCTCGCTCACTCGCTCAGTTCACGGTCTGCCACTGCATCACTCTATCTCTCTCTTAGTCTCAGTCCACTATCACGTTCGACCATCGATCACTCTCTTGTCTTTTCAGCCTCCCATCGATCTCTCTCCCTCCGAAATCCTCCGACCTGTTCGGCTGTCCACAGGCTCACAACCTCCGGTTGTCTCACAGTCACAGACTCACAGCTCACTAGCTCAGTAGCTCCGGTTGTCCGGCTGGGCTGATGCATATGGATGCAAGTAGGTATCCAAGCGATTCCTTGAAGCTTGAAGTTTCAAAGGAATGACATATCAGTTATCACCATACCTCCAGCAAGAGCCAAAATCACTAAAGATGTTAGATTAATTTGAGTTTTTTAGATGTCTATTATTTTATTTTCGTGGGCACACAAACCCATCGATTCAGGCTTGATGCTGAAGGCGACAGATCTAGATTGTTGACAGCAACTTTATTAAAGTTTTACTATTCATTTCAAGGTGATTAACGTTTGGATGGTTGTTGACAAAATTTCTTTCTTGGACGGGTTGATCCGCCCCACCCCGCAACCCAAGGTGGGTTGGGTTGGACCAATGAATTCTCAGTCCGCCATTTTCGCGGGTTGGTCCGCCCCGCCCCGCCAATTGGCGGGGCCCGCCATTTTGCGGGTTGGTCCGTTTTGACGGCTCTAGTGGAGTGAGTTCAGGAATTTGGTTTTGTACATTTGGATTTAGAATTTGACGGGAAGATGGTTCATTTGGTTAATATTCATTATTTTGAGTTTTTTTTTTTGGTTTTACGAGAGGGAATACGTAAAGCCATTGATAATAATAATATTACTTAGTAATAATATTAACAATATTAAACAACTAATTAACAATAATAATATAAAATTTAACTATAAATAATGACAATAATAAAAAATAAACAATACTGACAATAATATTAATAATTTGTAATACTAAAAATTAAAATATTTAAGTAGCAATTTATTTAATAAAAACAAATTATAAAAAGCTAATTATATGAAATTTAGAGAGAGAAAGGATGGAGAGAAATATCAAATTTCCCAAAAAATTTGTTTGGTGTCCTGATGTGCGCAAAAATGCAACTCGAGTAAGAATACCCGGGCGTATCAAGTAATAAAGTGTACCTAAATCGATCTCAAATGGAATGTACGTAATCTCACTCCGACTAAGTACCAAAATTAGACTAACTAATTATATTTTAGCGAAAAGAAAATGAATTAAAATCTAAAAATATAAACAATTTGGGGTATATAAAGCATAAATAATTTGGGGCATATAAAACACATGATTTTCAGAATTTTCAAAGTTCACCAACCAAACCATACCCCCTAAACTTAAAGTAAAAGGAGAAGGAAATGAAAGAAAACTCCCTCAAAGTTGATTTCTTATGAAGTCCGGGCCGAAAAGATCCACTACAAGAATCTCCTTAAGCAACCTTCTACTATGAAGCACTAAACCCCTACATCAAATCAAGCTCAAAAGAAAAAAGAGTAGGAATGCAATTATCAAATAAAAAAAGAAAATCTTTTTGTGTGGGGACACTATGTACACTTCCCTACAAACCCATAAACTCGAGAGGGCTTCGAAAAGCGACTCAACATACAAAACATATAAATACAAAAGCAAGTAAACTAATTTAAAAAAAACACGTTCAAAATACAAATAGCTTCGCTTGGTATCGATATTAGCAAATAGGAGCAAAAATTAAATTATTCCCCGGCAATGGTGCCAAAAATTTGATGTGCGCAAAAACACAACTCGGGCAAGAATACCCGGTCGTATCAAGTAATAAAGTGTACCTAAGTACGAGTTATCGATCCCACAGGGAATGTACGTAATTCTCATTCCGACTAAGTACCAAAATTAGGTTAACTAATTATATTTGAGCGAAAGGAAATTAATTAAAATCTAAAAATATAAACAACCCAGAAAACAATTAAATCTACACTACTACGGAAGTAGTTTGACAACAACTAATTAAGATAAAAATATAGGAGCACATTATTTCTACTCTAGCTGGTGTTTAATTTAATCATCTTTTTGCTTTTCTTTAACTCAAGTCTTGATAGTCGGACATACTATTTTCTTAACTACTGGCTTTCGCTACGTATAACAAATCTAGCTATCACTCAATCTTTCTAGGGCTCATATCATCGCAACATATAACATAGAGGAGAAAATAAATGCATGTCAAAACAAGCATCCCATAACTATCTACACACGATCTCTTTTCGGTCTCACGCCACGCAAACTACTATTGTGATTTTCGGAATAACAGGAAGGGCTTTCACTTTGTATCCTATCATTCTCGGGATCATCTCATAGTTCGCTACGCCATTAAAAGCATGAAGAACACACAATAATAACCAAGCACATGGGTAATACTTCGCAAAAAGAAATTCTCTAAATTTTTATACAAATCATGTTGGTAGCCAAGACAAATAAAATTGGTTAACTACGGGCTCTCACATCTTATAATCAACCCTAACCTCTCCGACCTCGCGAATGACAAATGTGGTTTGATCGCGTGTCAAACCGAGTCTCACAATGGCTATCGTTGTGTGTCACAAAGCACCAACTATTAAATTGATTGGTCTAAAATGTAAAGGAAGCTCTCGCGGATCCTAAATATTTC
Source organism: Codonopsis lanceolata (assembly GCA_013146195.2). Taxonomy (NCBI): domain Eukaryota; kingdom Viridiplantae; phylum Streptophyta; class Magnoliopsida; order Asterales; family Campanulaceae; genus Codonopsis; species Codonopsis lanceolata. The sequence goes on along the minus strand of CM028379.1, from coordinate 152,289,183 downwards.
TAAAATCATTTAATTATTGGCCAAATAATTAAAAGTATTAAGTGCACAAAATAATAACCTAACATGAATGTGTACTAAATAAAGAGATAGATTAAATTAAAACACTACATTGGACATAGAAAAATAATTGCATTCCATAAATAAATTAAGTATAAGTCAATTCAACATTTACAAAAATAATCAACCCTAGAAATCATAATAAATATCTAAAAATATAAGTTGAAAGAATTAAACCGAAGAATCGTAAATCTGGGCTTGAAATCATTTGTAGATGATTCGTTGGCTCTTGATTTGAAGCTCCAAACCTTTAATGATGATTAATCAATGGAGGAAAGGAGGAATTTTTGAAATAAATGGTGCTGGTGCCCCATTTGAGAGCAATGTCCCGAATGGGGACTTGGTAAAATGAAAAGAGGAAGGCTGCAAAGAGTTTCCAAGCTGCTAGGGGCATTTTTGGGAGAACTGAAGATAATTAAGGGCAAAAAAAGGAAAGGAAATGAAGCTGGGTCACGACAGCCTAAGGGTCAAACCAGGGAGGATCTCGCGAGTTACCCGGATGATGAAATGGGTGAGAATGATAGAGGGAAGTGGGCTGGATAGAGACGCGTGTTAGCCTGATCCGGAGTGGAGGTGACGTGGGTCAGGCCTGGCTGAGGATAAGACGGGCTGATGTGGCGCGTCTGATGGGCGACAATGCATCAGGGCAGAATCTGGAAAAGGCGCCGGCCTCCCTTGTAGTTCTGGAAGTTACTCCAGTGCCCCTGGCTTCTTGATAAAGGCTGCCGAAGGTCCTTCCCTGCCCAAGTTTCTCAATTAAGTCCTCTGTTAGCACTGTTACTCCTCCGTTAGCCTGATTTGCCTTGGAACTCTTAACGGACTTAACGGATGTTGACCAAATAATTTCTAATTCAACTTTTAAGCCCGGAATTACCTCGAACTTTGTGCTAAACACCATACAATTGCTTGATTATGCATGGAAACCTACATTAAGCATAAATATACAAATAATAATATTTCTAAAGCATAACTAACTAAAAAATAACACAAAATAGAAGAAAATTCATGGAAAAATTCGTGAAAATCTTGGGATCATCATGTCTAAATGAGGCAAACCTAGTCTAGATAAAAATATGAATTTTTTATTTTAAAAATATTTTTTTAATACCGAAAATGCCACAAAAAAAACGGTGGATAATTACGAAATTTGCCAGACCAACCAGAAGTTGACACGCGAAAAGTGTGCCAACCCCAAAAGTTACCTTGACCTTAGGCGCTTGAAGGCCTTGTCGGCCACTTTTTTTTTTTTTTTGAATTTTCGCGATTGAAACATTGCTGTTTATGATAGATTTGGGCAAAAACACGGTAGTTTTATGTCATGGCCGATTGCTTAGATTTTTTTAAATTTAGTTTTGATCTGTAGCCTATATTGATCCGAATCAAACCAAATCAAATAAAAATTAGATTAGATTTTATTTAGATACTCAGTTGTAAGTTAAGATTTGATTTGATTCGGTTCGATTCACCCTATGATATTTCCTTGTTCATGCTCTAAGAGCAGGAACAACGGATGATCAAATATTGAATCAAACCAAATCTTAACTTACAACGGTGTATCTAAATAAAATCTAATCTAATTTTTATTTGATTTAGATCAATATATGCTTCAAACCAAAACTAAATTAAAAAAAATAATCAAACCAACCAGCTAAAGTACAAAACTACCGTGTTTTGGGCTTTTACAACCCAAAACATGGTCATTTAATAACGAAACACTAAAAAAAATAGACCAAAGCCGATAGCCTCCTCGACACTCTGCCATTCTCTTTCCATGTTGGAATTTTCAAAAAAGCTTTTCTACCATTGTTTTTTTGGCCAAATAAATTATTTTTTAAAATAATATTTTCTTGAATTAAAGTACACATTTTTACCTATAAATAGAGACTTGATTTGTTTCATTTGAATATTAGAAAAAAAATTTCTATGATTTTTTAAAATTTTAGTCATTTTCTATATATATATATATATATATATATATATATATATATATATATATATATATAAGTAATTGAGATAAATGTGGTGGGATATGTAAAAGTAATGGATTATGTGCCACCGTTATATGAGTTTTTTGATTTTAAATCAAATGAGTATTAAATAGATTATTTAATTAGTTTTTAATGGATTGTGGTTCTTTTGATGTTTAATTTGAGTTGTTTGATCCTTCATTTTCCTGTGTTTCTTTCCTCCCTCCACTTTCTTCCCGCACATCCAACACCTCACTAGAGATTTGCCCTCAACCAAAATAACAAATAAAAATAATATTAGATGTGAAATTTATTCTCGGATGTGGAAACAAAACAAAAATAATTGAGTTAATTAGCATTCTTTCAATTGAAATTTGAGAGAGAGTGAGATGAAATTGAAGTATGGAAAGAGGATAAACCAAAATTTATACCTGGTGGGCAAACCCAAAAAAACGAGATGAACATGTTGAAGGGTCTCAATTGTACCATAGTTCTCTCTACTTGTACGCTTTTTTCTTTCCCCTTAAAGTTTAGTTTACCTGGAATCAATCATCATCCATCAAGCTTTAGGCTTGATTTGAAAATATTGGCCAATGAGTTGACTTGGTTTTTATTTTGGGAGAAATTTGGGATGGTCCCTTTTTAAAAGTTTTAAATTGTTCCAGTATATCATATTTTTTAATCGGAAAAAAGTATTTTTTGGAGGAAAAAAGACAATGATACCCTTAATGAACCGAACACACACACACACACACAGAGGGTATTAGTCGATGCATCGATTTTACATCGCGATGCACAAATCAAATTCAATTTGTGCATCACGAATCCAATTTATTTTCTGCATCATCGATTTTGCAACGCGATGCACATAATCAACTCCAATTAAAGTAATAATTTGTAAACGAGTAATTATATTCGTAATCAAAGTTTTCGTATTTTCATTAATAATGTAATTAAGGTAGGATTCATTTATAGATTGATTGATTTTTGTAAATATGTATTCAAAGTTTCCTTATTTGTTTGATACTGTCATTAAGGTAAGAATAAAATAGATTGAATATATATAGATTGATTTATTTTCGTAAATAAGTAGTCAAACTTTCCTTATTTTACTTGATATTGTAACTAAGGTATGAATCCAATATAAAAAAAATTGATGATTGATTTTTGTAAATATGCTCAAATTGTTGCCTCACAATAAACAAATTGGTGCATTGTGATAAAAGTGATTCTTAGCGCATGTCCGGTTTATTAATGACAAAGTCGTATTTTTGCCCTCAAAATATCTTTTCCCTATTACAAAAAAATTAGGGGAGCGAAGCAGTTAAAAACTTTTAAATGGAAAACTTTCCATTATTTGAATATGGGCTTGATGTAATAGGCCACATTTAGTGGGTAGGGTTAACAGATAAGTCACCTAATATGTTGGAGAAATTGTGAGCTGATTCTCTTTTCCAAATTTTTAATCGTTTAATTACCTCTTTTTTTTTTAATCGATAAGGTTCATTTTCGTGAAGTCATTCCTAAAATACTCATAGAAGAGAAAATAAATGGCATCATAAGGATGAAGAGCGAAGAGGGTGAGGAGGTAGGGTGGTATTCTTCGTCTTCTTCTTTTGATTCAATATGGATTCACTTTGTGCTGAAATGCTCGAAAAGAAATTTGTTCTTGTTAAACACCCTTTTGTTTAATTCTGGATGTATCAATTTTGAATCACATTGTAAAGGTTTGGTTCATATAATTTTGCAGCGCGATACATCAATTGAGGAGCTTGACTTAGTGTAGCACGATGAATAAATTGGATTATGTCGTTTAAATTGATGCATCGCAGTTCACAAATTGATGCAACGCAATGCTCTAAGTGTGTGATCCCTAGTGGATAGCGCGCATTTGGTTAAATAAGGATATCATAGTCTTTTACCCCCAAAATTATCTTTTTTCAGTTTAAAAAATATAAAGTATATAAAGTACTGTAGCGATTAAAAATTATCCAAAGTGGACCGACGTGAATTTATCCTAGAGTTGAACTTTTTTGACTTCAAGTAATGGACCATTTTCAACGTCCATTTGAATTTATTTATTGACGACAATGGTCCGAAATATTTAACTATGGGCCTGATATCAGTCCAAAAGATTTGTTAGGTATCAAAGAAAACGGATAGCCAAATAAGTGACTTTTACAACAAAGCTTTAAAGAAGTGTAAAACTATCTTAATCTAAATAAAAATGTTATGTTTACCAACCAATAAGCCTTGATAAAGGTGTTTGATGGTTTGGAATAAAATAAGAATATATAAGTGTCAGATTTGCATTTGAGGAACAATCAATTTGACTAAAATACTTATTTTGAAACAAATGAACTAGTTAGTTTGTTAATTATGATTCAGAACCCCTAAATGTTACATCGAAAAACCCTAAATACCACATTACTTATCATATTAAGGCTCCGTTTGTTTCACGGAAAATGACTTCCGGAAAACGTTTTCCTTATTTTCTGGTGTTTGGTAACATTAGGAAAATGTAGTCAACATAAAAGGTTTTCTGAGTCAACGGAAAATGAAGGCTTCTTTTCAGGAAAATGACTTACGGATTCATTTTCCGTAAGTCATTTTCCAAATCTTCGGGCACCCTCCGCCCCCTTTCACAAGTGCACATATTTACTTACACACACAATATTTTATTCAACAAATAAATTGTTTAGAAATATAAATAAAGTTTGTGCACACTCTTTATAAATTATAATTTTAATAAATGCTTATACTATGTTCTAAAATTAGTGTCAACTATATTATTTAAGGACATCCTAACCATTGTCAATTTTCTATTTTAAAACATTTTTTTTCATATCAATTATTAAATTTTTTATTTGTAATTGTAAGATTGAAAAAAAATAGACACTGATTTGACACCACTAATGATAAATTGAGGATTACTAAAGAAAAATTAGTTAAAGTTCAACATTATTTTATATTCAATATGTGCATTAATATTATAATATATATTTTTTATATTTATTCATATATAGTTTTCCGTAACTTTTTCTAGGGACATCCTAAACATTGTCTATTTTCTATTTTAAAACGTTTTTTTTTTTCATATCAATCATCAAAAAAATTATTTCTAATTGTGAGATTAAAAAAAGATGGTCCTTATTGATTTTCTAGGGACATCCTAAACATTGTTCATTTTCTATTTTTATTTTTGTATTTATTCATATATTGTTTTCCGTAACATTTTCCGTGTGTTTGCCAAACACCCGTAAATGTTTTCTGACATATTTTTAAAAGATTTCTCAAACACCTGAAAATGAAATCTTTTGATTTTCCGGAAATCATTTTCCAGAAATCATTTTCTGGAAATGATTTTCCGTGAAACAAACGGAGCCTAAGTTACCAAAATATCCTTCTTCTATTTTAAAAGAAAAAACACTAAATGTAAAAATAACTTTAGTTACCAAATTGCCCTTCTTCCATTTAAAAAAAAACTTATTTACTAAACTAAATCAAATCAATAGGGATAATTTTTTTTTCAAACCACCCTTTTTCATTAGTAGTGTCAACGTACCTGATGACCTAAAGCCCAAGAGTGCTCTCCCTCTCAGCACCGATTTTCATACCATGACCAAGCTATCAGGAAACACTGTCAACATATGAAGCAAATAAACTGTTACTGTAAATAGTTCTATTTTAGTTCAATGCTTTGCTCTGTAAGAAAAGGTTTGGCTCCTATATATTGTACTTTTCAATTTTTTTTTGGCTATCTCAAGTACTTTTTTATTTCGTGCCATTGATATCTTAAATCCCTTTGAAAACTATTCATGTTTCCTTCACTGCTAAGCACATAGAATGTCTAGGTGGGCTCAGGGCTCGTCATCTTTGAAAGCAAGTATTGTTAAGAATATCTAATATCAAATCTAACTTCATGAAGAAAAATCATCAAGGACTTGTACCAATTCTACTAGTTGCAGTGTGATGTTCTCTGAAGATTGACCACTAACCTCTTTTAGCTTCTTTCATGAATTCAGCGTCCTTAGGAAGGAAAACCATTCCAACACCAGTGTGCAATTTATCGAATGAAGCAATCCCTTCTTTGTCAGCCCAATCATTAAAGAGATCCCATGGAATCGAAGTCATCAATCCTGAACCATCACCGAGTCGTTATTCCGCTTCCACATCCTCGCGATGTTCCATGCAGCCAAGGGCAGTAAGAGCATCCTTAACCATCTGATGTGATGCTTTATTGTCCAAATTGGCAACAAAGCCAACTCCACAAGCCCTTCTCTCAGAAAAAAATCGCCATGTTTTTAACATTTTTTTGAAAAAAGACGCCAGGTTTAAAAAAAAATTTTGAAAAAATTCGCCATTTTTAAAAAAATTTGACAAAAAAACGCCAGGTTTTTATATTTTTTTTTGAAAAAAGTCGCCACTTTAAAAAAAATTTACAAAATGACGCCAGTTTTTTTAAAACAATTGACAAAAAGACGCTAGATTTTTTTCAAAAAATTGAAAAAAGTTGCCAAATTTTTTTAAAAAAAAATTTGACAAAAAATCGCCAATTTTTTTTAAAATTTTGAAAAAAAATCGCCAGGTTGGTGAAAAAAATCGCTGGCCTAAAAAAATTGTCAGTCGAAAAAACGTAAACTTTTTTCTTCTTCTTTAAACATGATTTTAAATATATATATATTGAGTACAATGTAGGTAACAACTTACCGTAAAAGAAGAATCCGAAGAATCATCATGAACATTGTTATTCGGATCGGAATTTATTAAATAAATTGTTGGAAAGGAACAAGTTTAGAGTTTATAGTTAATTGTGAAGAAGGATTTGACATATATTTATAGGAGGATTAATTGAAACTCTTTTATATAAAAGGATAAGGATTAATTAGTAATTAGAATTTAGGGTTAATTGTAAGTCTTTTTAATAAAAGGAGTAATTAGTAAATAAACTATTTAATGAATGTGATATTTAGTGTTTTTTGTGTGGCATTTAGGGCCACTCATTGTGATTTTGCCTTTTGCGGGCATTAGTCAACTATATGACAGATTGTTTTTACCAAAGTTATCTGCCTATATAGTCTGGCTGTTCCCCATGTTGGAAAAGGGTCCTCCCCCTTGGACTACAAGACAAATTGAAACCGTCAAATCAATCAAGCAGCTGGCAAGCACGATGCCCCCTTTAAAGATTCCTGCTTCGTCAGACATGTCCTCTTTCCCCCGCATGCTCCAATCCAAGCGAAAGATTCTTCCCCAGGCACAACTTTTAAGATGGGCAAATTGGTTCTCTCAATGGAAATTCATCGTCAAGCATATCAAATGATCGGCAAATGTCCTTGCAGACTTTCTCTCAAGACCAGACGATTATAAAAAGGAATGTAAGATTTCCAAAGAAACCAACTTTGACAACAACATCATTCTAATGGTGTTCCCCATCAGTGAAGCCCCGTCTTTCTCCTCCAACCCTGAACCACCAGATCTGATCCCTGTCCTTTCTCTCCCTGGTGAGATAACAGAAGCCATTACAGACATGACACTCAAGCAACGGGCCACACCGAATTATCAAAATTTCCTCACCATCCTTCTCCACCGTCATGGTCTCTTCATGAAAGGGCTTAAGTTCCATCCAGACTATCTATTCCTTAGTCCGTTCTATATCCCTGACCTATTCAGATTCCCTAAAGAAGCTCTATGTTTCTTTTGGTATTTGTTTGAGACATTTACCATCAGAATCTCGTTCAATTCTGTTAAATTCCTTTCTTATCTCTTCCAGTGACAGCTTGACAATATCCTATCTCACTCCTGCAACCTGTCCAAACTGTTCCAATGATTCCTTTCAGCTCACCAATGAACACAGCAATTCTCTTCTTGTCGAATTAGAACATTGGTTGGAGGCTGGCATTGGGAAGTATATCATGGAGCAAGGAGCAAGGAGCAAGGAAGGGAGTTAGGTCTAATAAGAACACCAAACATGGCACATGCTAAGATGACCCACACTTGTGATTAATGTTTCTCTGCTAATTTCGTTATCTTTCTTTTCATCACAGTTTGTGGGTTCCACTTGTAATCTCCATTTAATTAGTTGGCCCCTTCCTTGTCAAACAACCACAACTCGTGAAACTAGTCTTCTTCTTGTGGAGTAATTGGCAATAAAATCCACATTGACTGTGTGTAATATTAATGTTGCAGATGACTTGAAACACACAAAGACAACTGATCAACCCATATATACCCATACAATCATACATACACGAAAACCCAAATCATCAAGAGTCAAAAAGGAGTAGCGTGCACACTCACTATTTATAATTAAACACATGAATATTATTGAAGATAATGTTTTCATGGCTGCAATTTAAAGACCAAGAATTGAAGAGAGAGAGAGAGAGAGAGAGTTACGTACGTTCAAGTGTTCTCTGGTCAAGGTTTTAAAATGTTGACTTTTAGTTTTTCTTCGGCCCACCATCTTCTCCCTATCTTTCAATTCTCTTACTTGCAAAAATACAAAACACAAAAAACCAACTCTAAATTACTGAACTTGCTCTTCGATCACTACTTATCCATTATAATTTGCGTAAATTAAAATAGTTACCTTAATAGACTCTCCAAGTTAGGTTATGTAATGATGGGACCCAATCAAGGTGTGATTGGCAGCTTTGTGTTAAGGAAGAACGTGTGGCGATGGAGTGAGTAGAGACTAGAGTGTAAGAACTTGTTGATTGTTGCAGTTATATCACATGCCATGCCACTGCTTGTTTCTTTAAAAAGAATGATCATTTCTTGAGTCTGCAAAACATATATAGCTGTGATTCCATTATATAATACAGAACAACATGTTACATGGAAACAACTTTTGAGACAAAACAAGATACCTCATCCCTCTATCTCTATCAATGTCCTCATTTTGTCTTAAGCCTGGCCTCTACTCTCTCTTGCTTCTTTTTTTGTACTTGAGTTTAATGGAACCTAGCTAGCTACCACATTTTTTCTTTTCAACATACTAGATAAAGGGTACAAGGTGCTATTAATTACAACCATTTTCTCACTCACACTCATCAATCGTTTCAAACCCTATTTGACAACGAATTATGCGCATCAAGAGGACGGTAAGTGGGGATTCAAATAAGAAAAAAGAAAAATAGTACTGTATGTACACACACACATGTTTGTTGCATGTGTTTGCTTTACTATACAAGTTGAAGTTGGTGCTCTTGAACTCTTAAAGCATGTTGTTAAGTAGGAGTAGTTGTTAATTATTGATTTCCTGTCACACTTTGAATTAAACATAGACAATATCTGACAAGCAAAGCTGGATTAAAACTTGGTAACTAGCTAACCATAAGACAGGTTTTGATTCTAAGTTGTAACCTTGTGGCAGGCAAACTCTGATTACAAAAGGGTTGGTTTTTTGGAGCTAATATAAATAGCCTACAAAAGAATATTGCTGTAAAACTGTAAAGCTAGCAAATTAAGTAGCTAGTCTGAAGGGAGGGATTAATTAATATTAACAAAGTGTTGGATAAATGTTGGATTTAGCTGGCTTTCTGAATCCAATTAACGTAAGGTCACAAGAATCAAGATCTTAATTTTTAGGCATGACTTCTCCTATAAATGCTTAATTAATCGCTTTTTCTTATAATTTCATTTCCCAAAATTAATAATTAAGCTTCAACAATCAACGGACTATTGCCCGAGTTGAGTTTTGGGTGATCTCATTTAATACTCATAAGTTTTGAAATTTCCTAAAGTAACAACTCAACAACCCGAGCTACCAATTAAGATTCACAATGTTTTTTTAACATTATAATATCTAAATTTACTACCTAATATTTCATAGTTTTTATTATTTTACTTATTACTTATACCCACTTCAATTGTTATTCACCCAAGTTAGCCTTCATTATGTCGATCTATAAATTATGTTTAAATTCAGCAGCTCCGTATATGAATTGTTTTAACAAAAATAATTCGCACCAGAATATGATTTGTTTTTACCGAATTATGAATAAATTTATTTATGGCATTTATTATTAGTACTAGGTTATTATCCGTGTAATGCACGGTTGATTTAGTTTTGTTTCTGACACTTAATTCTGTAGATAAAATCTGCAAGCTATTTGAATGAACCAACAACAGCAAGATGCTCACGTAATTAATAATCTTTTTAAAAAACGTGAGATCACACTGAATCATCAAACCGAAAAATTCATATCAATTATAAAATCGAACAAATATTCTTAGGGAGGGGAGGGGAAGTACCACTCGTCAAGATGTTCATGAACAAATATTCACAATGATTGTTTGTGGTTTTAGTGAAACACGTTTAATCAAATTGGATAAAATCTATTTTGAATTGACCGAGTTTTGGTAAAATAATAAAAAATAAAAAACTTTTGCCATGATAGTTGAGGAGTACTCCTAATCAAATGAAACTTTTCTAAATCAAATGTGATATAATATATCCGGTACAAACCGATTTTTACAGCAAAAAGTTGTAAAAAACAAATTACCATGAGAATTGAAGAGTTTTAATAAATTGAAGAGTTTTAATAAATTATTTCTGTAAAAAAACTTTACTATAAAAATTTGGATTCATAATAAAGTGAAACACGTTTAAATTAAATGTGATAAAATTTATCTGGTATTACCCGATTTTAACAACAAAAAATTATTAAAAAACTTTTACCATGTATAAAGGAGACACCGGTTTCAAAATCTATCAAGTTTTGATTTTTTGACAGCAAAAAAAGGAATTTATATATACGTATATATATAGTACCGCATGCACAGTTTTAATAGTTTTTTTATTGCAAAAGTTGTTTATAATAAGATGATTTTCTAAACTTGTAACAAATAATTAAAAAAAATTATTAGAATAATTTGAAAATAACGAAAAATAAGTTCAAATTTGATCATATGAATATGTAATTGAAAGATTAAAACCTATGAGAATTGATAAAATCTACCCGCAAAAAAAATCTACTATGAAAATTTGGAGTACTAATAAAGTGGAACTCGGTTAAATCAAATGATATAAAATATATCATGTATTAACCGATTTTGGAAGTAAAAAATGGTTAAAAAAACTTTTACCATGTTTAAAGGAGACAATAGTTTTTCTTAAAATATACCCGGTTTTAATTTTTGGCAGGAAAATTTTTATATGTTTATATATAGTACCGTATGCACGATTTTAATAGTTTTTTTTCTTGTGCAAAAGTTGTTTATAATGAAATGATTTTCTAAACTTGTAATAAATAATTAAAAAAATTAATTAGAATTAATGATTTGAAAAAACGAAAAATAAGGTAAATATTCAAATTGATCATATAAATATCTAATTGAAATATTAAAATCTATGAGAATTGATAAAATCTATTCGCAAAAAAACACTTTTACCATGAAGATTTGGAGTCATAATCAAGTGAAACACGTCTAAATCAAATGTGATAAAATTTATGTCGTACTAACCGATTTTGGTAGCAACTAATTTTTTTTTACCATATATAAAGGAGGTACCAGTTTTAAAATCTATCCGGTTTTAATTTTTGGCACAAAAAAAAAAGAAAAAAAAAATTAAAACTTCACAAGAAGGTGTCACGTCAAAGCACATAAATCCTTCAAAATTTTAAGCATTCAACATAAAGTCGTCATGTGGTAGCAATGACTTTTGTTTTAATAGTAGTTAATAGATTATTAATTAATGATTAATAAATATATATTAGTGGAATAAAAAATAACATAAAAATGTCCCGTGTATAATTTGTATAAATTAAATAGCAGGAAAATGAAAAGAGAGGGAAATTAAAGAGTTTCAGCCAAATTAAACTTGTATAAATTGCATATGATAAAATTTAGTTTAATTAAGTGATATTTGAAAAAAAATATAAAAAAATCATAAATCTCTATCATAAATTTGCTCGTAAAATTATATCTTAAATCTATCTTATCAAATTAGTTTTATGATTTTTATCTTATCTAATTAGATTTATGATTTTTATTTTAAACTAATCAATTTTGAAAAAAAAAAACTTATCATTTCAAAGATGGCACGTGGCAACACCAATTTTTTTTTTAAACTTTTAACTTTTCACAGAAAGCAGCCACGTGGCAGTAGCGGCTTCTATTTTAGTAATAGTTATAGATACCACGAAACTTAAATTTTGTACTCTATCATCCGTTTCGGACAAAAAAATTATTATACCAAGTGTGTACTTTCAAAAAAATACATTTATCATCTCTAAAATATTTCAACATTAAGCTCCATATTTTAATATTAACATATTAATTATATTCAAATATTTGTGTTATGACCAACTTTAGTATTAGCTACATAGTCCCTCCGTTATGAGCAAATAGTCTTTTTTGAAAATCAATTTTTTTAAGAAAATAATACTTTTAGTAGTCTATTAGTAATAAAATAACATTTTTATGTCTTAATTTTTAAAAATAAACTCTTGAAGTGAAATATTTTAAAATAGATAATTGATTTTTTATACGGAATGAAAGGTGTATTACTTGATACTTAAACTTTTCAAAGATCAACTTTGTTCCGGGGGGGAAAGGGAGTCGTAGTTGAAGAATTTGGAAAAGCCGGAAAGACGAGGACGAATAGAAAGACAAAGGACAAGACAAAGGGGGAGGGGGCAGAAATGAAGAAGTGGGTGGCGGTGGAGGGGTTGGGTGGACCGGACATGACATAATTTAAGTGCTCCGCTCCAACCGGTCGACTTGAGGTTGAGGGGGCCGCACCCGCACCTCCATCCCATTCCCATCCCCTTGAGATGAGGAGGAGAGAGGATCTTATTCTTGCCTTTGTAGGGGCCACGTGTCTCAACCTCATTAGACATACTATATGACCTTCCCCTAGGTTAGAGGGTGGGCCCGGTGGGGATGGGTCATACCCGATTCCCCCAACCCCAATCCCACTTGTCCTTAACCCAACCTTGTTTTTACATTTTGAATCTTTGATTTTCCACCCATTAAAATTTCACACAGTTTTTCTTCTTTTTTATTTTGACCTCTCTACTGAAAGTTATAAAATTCAGAGTGTCTCTGGTGAGACTTTAACACTCAACCTCTCCGTTAAAAGAAATAAACATTACCAGTTGAACTAAAGCTCATTGATGATTAAGGGAATAAGTTGTTACAATAGAATGTCGTATTAATTCCATCTATGAGATTAAAGTATAACCGGATTTGGCATTTATTTCCGATCTATAATATGAATTCGGTTGAAATTTGTTTAGGCTGTGTACAGTTTGATCATATCCGACTTGGTATTGAATTGATATTACTTCATCTGTTCCAAAATTACCGTTTGAGTTGACTTGATGTTCACTTTAATAAAACACATTTGAGTGAATTATTAATATTAGTTTGATGTGTAGTTTGTTTTAAAATACATGTGTATATGACCCATAATTAAAGTAAAATGAAAAAGTAAGAGTAAAATAATAAAAGTAGTATCATAAAAAGTAAAGTTTTAAACAAAATAATTATTTTAGTACGAACGAAAAAAGAAAATATGACAATAGTTTTGGAAAGGGGGAAGTATCAAATATGATCCAAAGTTTCTTGTATTATTACCTCTTTACTTTCTGTGATATACATATGCATGGGTTTTGATGACTAAGAAACTTAAAATTAGTTAGGCTAATTATTATCAATGATGAAAAAAGAATTTAAACATATTTTCGAATTATTTACATCTCGACAAATTAGATATGTATTTAAATTTTTATACATACTCAATCCGTTAACATCCCTAATTTGAAAGATATAGACAACAACCTTGTAATTTGCTCAAGGCAAAAAACTCAAGCGACCAACCTTAGCCAAATATATATATATCCAACCAACTTTGGGTCAAGAAATGCCACGGCTTGCTCCCCATAATGCACATACGCGGGGGAATCACACCTTCAACCGACACTCAATCAACTCAAAAGGCATTATTCCTCCCTTTTAAAAGCTTCTTTCTGTTCATTAAGTAGTGAATATTATTGATAACTATTATTACAACTAGTTATAGAGCCCGTGTTTGGGTTTTTTTTTGGTAATAACACTATTATAATTTTTAAATATGATATATATTTTTTCTTTTAATAATAGTAGTAATATAATTTTTAAACTTTTAGGAATTATGATTTAAATGTTGAAATATAAAACTCATCATTTTTTAACAAATGTGAAATATATATGTATATATATATTGGTAATAACAGTGGAAGTCTTCTAACTAACATGAGATACATAATAATAATAGTAAGTTTTTTTATTTTAATACTTTTGAAAGATACATATATTATATTAATAATAATAGTAGAATTCTTTTATCTTAAAACTTTTGAAACCAACATCATTTTCTATCTAATATATGATACATCTCTTCTATTGTTAGTAAAATGATTTTATCTACCAATTTTTAAATTAAAATAATTCTTTGTAACCAATGAGGAATAAATCATTTTTATCGGTAAGATTTTACTTAATGACTTTTAAAGCCAACATCAACTTCTAACAAATGTGAATATATATATATATATATATATATATATATATATATATCTTCTTTTGTTAGTTTAGTAAAAGTCATTTATCTAAATACTTTTTAAACCAACATCAATTTTTAACCAATGTTTGTTACATCATTTTTATTGGTAATTATAGTAGAGACACATCTTACGTTGGTTATAAATTAATGTTGATTTTAGAAATCATTAAAATACTCACCTAATACTTGTTGAAAAAAATTAGTGTTTTTAGTGAAAGAAATTGTGCAACCTGAGACACGAATTTCTTTACGTGTCATTTGCTTGTTAGCAAAGGTAATCGTGCAAATGTATTCTATTCGGTGATAGTATCAAAATGATATATTTATTTGTACAAATCGAGTTTTGGATGAATAAAATATCAAAGCTTAATGTATGGTATTAAAAGTGGGTCATTAGAGTAAAGTACTCACCCAATACCAATATAATAATATTATCTCATATTGGTTAAGAAATGATGTTGGTAGTAAAAGTCTTTCTATATAAGATTTGCACTATTATTAACAATAGAAGAGATTAATAGTAAATGATTAATATCACAATATCATATTAACTATTATTTTTAGCTAATGGCTAGAAAATAAAAAGTTTCAAGTCAAGTGATGTGGAGGCTCGAAGATTCAATAATATCAAAAGTTGGGTAATGTGATACATCTCTTATATTGGTAATAACATAAAATTTCTTTTATCCAAAGACTTTTTTAATCAATATCTATTTCTAAATAATGTGGGATACATGTCTTTGTAACCAATGTGAGATACATTATCTATAAACATTTCAAACCAATATTACTTTCCTAACAAATGTGAAATACATATTTTCTATTGGTAATAAGTCTTTTATAAAAAGACTTTTAATACATACATGATACATCACTCTTTAACCAATGTGGAATACATCTCATCATTTAGTAATAATAATAGAAGTTTTTTATCTTAAAAATATCTTAAAATAACATCTCTTTCTATATAATGAGATACATCTTTTCTTTTCTATTGATGATTAAAATATAAGTTTTTTTTTTATCTAAAGACTTTTAAAATCAACATCACTTTTTAATCAATGTAGGATGTATCTCTTTTATTTGTAATAATGCTAGAATTCTTGTATCTAATCTAAAATAATTTAAAATCAACATCATTTTCCAACCAATGTAAGATATACATCTTTTATTAGTAATAATTGTAGAAATCTTGTATCAAAAGACTTTGAAAACCAACATCACTTTCTAACAAATGTATGATATATGTCTTCTATTGGTATTTAATAATAGTATTTTTAAAACCAAATCAATTTCTAATCAATGTGGGATACATCTTTTCTATTGTTAATAATAGTAAAATATTTTGTAACCAATGTGAGATACATCTATTGTAAGAGTGAAAGTCTTTAGTCTAAAGACTTTAAAATCCAACTTTTCTTTTTAAATAATGTGATATACATCTCTTTTATTGGTAATAAGAGTAAAAGTCTTTTATATAAGACTTTCAAAACTAATATTTTTTTTTTCTAAACAATGTAAGATACATCTTTTCTATGGTGATAAGTAGAAGTCTTTTATTAAAAGAATTTTAAAACCAACATCAATTTATAATCAGTATGAAATACATATCTACTAATATTACCATTAGAAAAGATGTTTCTTATATTTGTTATAAATTGAAGTTAGGTTTAAAAGTTATTAGAAGTCTTTTATCTTAAAACTTTTGAAACCAACATCATTTTCTAACGAATGTGGGATACATTTATTCTATTAATAATAATAATAGAAATATTTTATCTTAAGACTTTTGAAACCAATATTATTTTCTATCAAATGTGAGATACATCTCTTCTATTGTTAGATAACAAATTTTATCTAAAAAATTTTAAACTAAAATAATTCTTTGTAACCAATGAGGAATAAATCATTTTTATTAGTAAGATTTTGCTTAACGACTTTTAAAGCCAACATCAACTTCTAACAATTATGAAGATATATATTCTTTTGTTAATTTAGTAAAAGTCATTTATCTAAATACTTTTTAAACCAACATCAATTTTCAACTAATATTTGTTAAATCACTTTTATTGGTAATTATAGTAGAGATGCATCTTACATTGATTATAAATTAATGTTGATTTAGAAATCGTTAAAGTACTCACCTAATACTTGCTGAAAAATTAATATTTTTAATGAAAAAAATTGTGCAACTTGAGACACGAAATTCTTTACATGTCATTTGTTTGTTGACAAAGATAATTGTGCAAATGTGTTCTACTCGATGAAAGCATTAAAATGATATATTTATTTGTCAAAATCGAGTTTTGGATGAATAAAATATCAAGGCTTAAAGTATGATGTTAGAAGTGAATTATTAAAGTAAAGTACTTACCTAATGCTAATATAATAATATTATCCCATATTGGTTAAGAAATGATATTGGTAGAAAAAGTATTTCTATATAAGATTTATACAATTATTAACAATAGAAGAGATTAATAGTAAATGATTAATATCACAATATTATATTAACTATTATTTTTAGCTAATAGCTAGAAAATGAAAATTTCAAGTCAAGTGACGTGGAGGCTAGAGGATTCAACAATATCAAAAATTAGGTGAGATGGTACAACCATAGTACTCCTCACCAACTTTATATATATATATATATATATATATATATATATATATATATATATATAAGTAAAAAACAAGTATAGATAACAACTACTCCCTCCGTCCCTAAATTATTGTTCTGGTTGACCCGGCGCACAGATTAAGAAAAAACAATTGACTTGATTATTTATATTGGTTTAATGTGTAGTTTCCTTTAAAGTCCATGTATATGTGGCCCATAATTAAAGTAATATGAAAAAGTAAGGGTAAAGTGGTAAAAGTGATGTTCTAAAAAGGTAAGTTTCAAAGTAGACAATTATTTTGGAACAGACAAAAAAGGAAAGGAGGACGATAATTTAGGGACGGAGGGAGTATATAATTTAAAATAAAAAAAGAAGAAGAATTAATAACTATAAATGGGTCAAAACCTTTTCACCATGGACAAAAAGAAAATTCAGTTTAGTTCATTAATTCTTACACCCAACACCATTCTAGGAATCAAACCCATGTCCATTCTAGACATAGATAATAAATATAATTACTCCGTCATAGCCCAATAAGCCTTATATTCTACAACAATTAGTAAGTGACACAACTTACCAAACACTAATCGATATGGGGACATACCGATTGGCGTTTTATAGGCAGTGCGATACGCCCAAAGCGCGTCATCCAACCTTGAACTCCAATCCTTCCTGTTGGGATTCACCATCTTCTCCAAAATCCCCTTAATCTCACGATTCGAAACTTCAGCTTGCCCATTTGATTGCGAGTGATAAGTGGTAGCTACCCTGTGATGAACATCATACTTGAGCATCAATGCCTTCACTCCTCGGTTGCAAAAGTGTGTTCCTTGATCACTAATTACCGCCCTTGGAATGCCGAATCTGCTGAAAATGTTAGACCTGAGAAAACTCACAACAGCCTTAGAATCGTCAGTCCGGGTAGCTTTTGCTTCTACTCATTTAGAGACATAATCCACTGCTAAGAGAATGTATAAATTACCAAAAGAGCGTGGAAACGGACCCATGAAATCCATGCCCCAAACGTAAAAAATTTCACAAACTAAAATTGGAGTTTGGGGCATTTCATCTCTCAACGATAAATTACCAAGCTTTTGACAACGGTCACAACTTTTGCAGTATAAAGAAGAATCCCGAAAAAGAGTTTCCTAATAAAACCCACAATATAGGATTTTCCTAGCTTTTCTTTTTGGGCCAAAATGTCTCCCACAAGCAAAATTATGACAATATACCAATATAGAATGAATCTCGTCGTTAGGTACACACCTACGCACGACTTGATCAGAGCATATCTTCCAAAGATAGGGTTCATCTCATATGTAGTACTTAGAGTCACTTTTGATTTTATTTTTTCTTGAATTATTCATGCCTTGTGGAAAAACACCGGTCACTATAAAATTTACCAAGTCAGCATACCATGGTTCATTACTTGACTTACCTTGCATCAACAAGAGCTGCTCATCCGGAAACATTTCAGAGATAGGAACTGAATCCTCTTCTCATACCAACTTGCTCAAATGATCTGCCACAGAATTATCTTTTCCCTTGCAATCCTTGATTTCCCATTTAAATTCTTGCAACAGGAGGATCCATCTGATTAACCGTGGTTTAGATTCTTTTTTTTGCTAACAGGTACTTGAGCGCGGCATGATCTGAATGTACTATGACCTTCGATCCCAATAAATAAGATCTGAATTTTTCAAAGGCAAACACGATTGCTAACAGCTCTTTTTCCGATGTTGTGTAGTTGCACTGGGCAGCATTCAATGTCTTGGAAGCGTAATAAATCACATGACTTTGCTTCCCCTCTCTTTGCCCAAGAACTGCTCCTACTGCATAATGGCTTACATCGCACATGAGCTCAAATGGTAAATCTCATTTTGGTGGCTGGATTATTGGTGCTGAAGTTAGCTTCTCCTTTAACAAATCAAATGTCTTTTTGCACTCTTCTCCAAAATCAAAAGGCACATCCAGTTGCAATAATCTTGTTAAAAGTTGAACGATTTTGGAAAAATCTTGAATGAACCTCCTGTAGAAACCTGTATGACCAAGAACACTTCGAATTTCCTTGACATTAGTAGGATAAGACAATTTTACAATTAAATCAACATTTGTTTTATCTACTTCAATTCCTTTCGAAGACACTACATGACCTAACACTATACCTTCGTGTACCATAAAATGACATTTTTCATAATTAAGAACAAGGTTAGTGTCAATGCAACGCTTAAGTACCTTAGACAAATTATCTAGGCCTTGATCAAAAGAATCACCATACACAGTAAAATCATCTATGAAAATTTCTATGCAATTCTCTATCATATCAGAAAAAATGCTCACCATACATGTTTGAAATGTACTAGGAGCATTACAAAGACCAAAAGGCATTTGACGAAAAGCGAAGGTACCGAATGAGCACATAAATGTTGTTTTTTCCTGATCTTCAGGAGCTACCAAAATTTGATAGTATCCTGAATAACCATCTAAAAAACAAAAAATATTTCTTGCCTGCTAGCCTTTCTAACATCTGGTCAATGAAGGGAAGTGGAAAATGATCTTTCCGGGTTGCAGTATTTAATTTTAGAAAGTCAATACACATCCTCCACCTATTTTGCAACCTCATAGGATCCAGTTCATTTTTTTCATTTTCTGCCAATGTGAACCCTGTTTTTTTTAGGAACAAGGTGAACCGAACTTATCCATTTGCTATCTGAAATAGGAAAAATTATTCCCAAGTCAAAAAGCTTCAGGATTTCTTTAAGAACTACTTCCTTCATCGGAGGATTCCTTTGAATCAGCCTCAAGTAGAATGCGATGCATGCACATTGAAGGGTTAATCCTCTTAATATCTGCGAGAGTCCATCCAATCGCTCCTTTATATTCCTTCAAAATTCTCAGCAATTTTTCTTCCTGTAGCTTAGTCAGATTATTGGCAATAATGACTGGTAATGTATCATTTTCCTATAAGCAAACATACTTCAAATGTTCAGGTAATTTTTTTAATTCCAACTTAGGTGCTTGAACTGAAGAAGGAAGAATCTTTTCGCTAGACAAAGGTAAAGGAAGAGAAGGAAGATCAAACATGCTTGTTACCTCAGGTGTGGAATAAAGTGCCATGATATTTTCTCGCACTTCTTCATCGCCTTGGAAAGGAACATCTCTATCTGTCAAACTTTTCACAAGAACTAATTCCATCTTATCATCAATGACATTAGTTTCAAATTCATCTCGCACAACAGAATCAATGACACTAATATGAAAAACAGACTCGGAATCATTCGGATACTTCATGGCTTCGAAAACATTAAAAGTAACTATATGACCATCAAATTCGAGTGTCAAAGTACCCTTATCAACATCTATTTTGGTTTTTGCTGTTTTCATAAAAGGCCTTCCCAACAATGTAAGAGATGGGTGAGGAGAACATGAATCATCCATATCAATTACATAAAAGTCCACTGGAAAAATCAAGTCATTGACTTTTACTAACACATCCTCTATCACTCCTTCAGGGTAAGAATTTGACCTCTCTACGAGTTGAATTACCACACGGGTATCTCGCATTGGGCCTAAATTCAAATCCTTATATATAGATAGAGACATAACATTAATGGATGCTCCAAGATCTAGCATGACTTTTTCAACTTTTTTTTTACCTATAAGACAAGGAATAGTGTACATACCTGAATCCTTGCGTTTCTGTGGTAACTTCCTTTGAATCATAGCCGAGACATTTTCATTCACCTACACTTTCTCATCCGTCCGCAACTTCGCTTTCTTTGTGTACAATTCCTTAAGAAACTTAGCGTAGCGAGGAACTTGCTTGATGGCATCCAAGAGAGGAATATTGATTTCAACCTTGCGGAAAGTTTCCAATATATTCCTCTCATCTTCTTCTTTCTTCTGTTGTGCAAATCTGCCCGGAAAGGTGGAGGGATGACAATTTTTTTCGTTGACTTACCCGATTCCTCACCCTTGCTGCTCGATGAATCATCAGTTTGTACTTTTTTTTTGCTGCTATCCACGTGATTTTTCTCAACCTCTTGTAATTCCTTTTCATTCCTGAGTGTAACTGCATAAGCATTTTCCCTTGGATTCTTTTCCACTTGAGAGGGCAGTCTTCCTTGATTTGCTTCCAACTTGCTTACGGACCCGGCTAGCTGAGAAATTTGGTTTTCAAGAGATTTCATGCTAGCTTTTGATTCTTGTCTATCCCGCTGAACTGATTCAGCTAGGCTCTTGACAATATCTTCCAACGAGGTACCGGAACTAGTAACGGACTGAACTGACACAGGAGGAGGGAAAATTGGTCGAACCACTTGCTGTGGAAAGTTAGGATTTTTATTTCCATAGCTAAAGTTCGGATGATCACGCCATCCTGGGTTGTAATAATGTGAAAAGGGGTAAATCTTTCTCTACTGCTGACCTTGAAATCCCCCCACAGCATTCACCTGGGCATTCGGATCCTCTTGCAAAGTTGGACACATGTCAGTTGGGTGTCCCACATTTGTAAAGATTCCACATGCTTTCACCTGTTGAACTTGCCCCGAAACCAATTTTTCCAGAACGGTAGTTATCGTATCCAATCTATGGTCAATAGAATTAGTATTAACCTCGTTTACTTGCTCGGAGCATCCTGTCGCGTCCCAAACTACTGCCCAATTTCAGCAATGTCAACAATAAGCTTTTTAGCTTTGTTCAAAGTATTGTTCATGAACGCTCCCCTACTGGCTGATCATGTTCCTGTCTGCGATCAACAAACCTTCATAAAAGTACTAAATGAGCAACTGATCTGATATTTGATGTTGAGGACAGCTTGCACATAATTGCTTAAACCGCTCCCAGTACTCATACAAGGTTTCTCCCACAAACTGCCTAATCCCACAAATTTCCTTCCTAATATTCGCTGCTCTTGACGTTGGGAAAAAACGTTCAAGGAATTTTTTTCTTCATTTTAGGTCAAGTGTTAATTGCACCAGGTAGCAAATCAAACAGCCAGTCCTTAGCCTTGTCGACTAAAGTAAAAGGGAAAGCTCTCAGCTTCATGTTGTCCTCAGTCAGCTCTTGTGCTCGTTGACTCGAACATGCTAAGTGGAATGCCATTAGATGCGTGTGAGGATTTTCACCCGGCAATCCATGAAACATGGGTAATAACTGGATCAACGCCGGCTTCAACTCGAACGGGGCATTCACTTCAGGAAATATGATGCCAAGTGGTGGTTGATTGACATCAAGGGCTGCCATCTCCCTCAATGTTCGTTGAGGTTGTTCTGCCATGACCTATTGATGTTCATGTACTTCCACTTCGTCTGTTTCCACTTTCACTCCTTGCTGAATTGGCTCGTCTTCACTTGAATCCTCCAGTTCGAAGGCTGATTTTAGTCCAAGTGAAGATGTGCCCGCTCGTTTGCTGATTTTAGTCTGCTTTGTCAACTTCCTTGCAGTCTTCTCAATCTCCGGATCGTAGATTAACTTTCCTGTACGAGAAGAACGAGGCATAAAAAGGTAACAAGACAGGAAAATAAAATTCTTAAAGAAAACTAAATAACAAAACCGGTCCCCGGCAATGGAGCCAAAATTTGGCGGGTGTCAAACCGTCAAAATTAATTCTCCTTTTTCCCCAAATACAAGTATAGGGTAGTAAGGTTCGTATCCACAGGGAACGTTGTATTTATGTCCTTAAGAAATTTATTTAGTAACCAAGAAAGAGATTTGATGTTTTAAACTAACTAACGACTAACCTTGAATGAAATAAAATATGAAATTTATAGACTAAAAGAAAGCAAACAAGAAATAGATTTAATTCAATTCTGATAAAGGTCCAGTTAATGAACTGATGCAATTCCAAAAATTAGCTACTGATCATTGATTCCAAACTGACTCAATTGATTGCAAATAAACCAGTTATAGTTGTCGAAAAACGCCTAACACCCAATTTCTCCGCACAGATTCGATAATTAGGAGAAGCTCGCTAATTATTCTCTAATCAAAGGACAACCCTCGAAACGCTCAAAAGATTTAATGTTTTGAAAGCTTTAAGATAAGAGAAACCCGGTTCTAGACAACAATATTAAAGTAATATCATTTAATCTTGAGTACTCATTCTCGCAACACGGACTGAATATGCTTGTGATGCCTAAACGGTGTGTCACTCGCTACTGCGTTAGAACCCGAAGACAATTACAGATCAATGGTTCTTAACTAGCAATGGATTAAAATGTTTAACTAAAATCTGGGCCCTAGAAATTAATAAAACATAATAATCCTAAGTTACAATTCCTTTGCAACAAGAAAAATGGAGAATGAATAAATACTTGAACCCAACTGAGACTTGAACAGTGCACTTAAGACCTCACAGTAGCAATTTCAGAAAATACTTACTTGTTCATTAACTGGAAAGGAAGTTCTTAGCCACTAAACATGGCTAAAAGATTACTTACAATTGAGAAAAGAAACAACAACTTCGCAAGTGTGATGAAAGGAAGAAATTAAATTGCCCTGTCGATCTCCAAATTAACCCTTAATCTGTGTGTGTGTGTGTGTGTTATAGTGCAAGAGAGAGAGTGAGCCAGTGAGGGAGAGAGAGAGTGTGTGAGTCCGTGAGAAAGAGTGTCGACGAGTGAGTCTGCCTCCCTTCATTTATAGCTATCTCCCTTAACCGTTCTAGCCATTTCCCCAAAAGTAGAGGACACGACTCTTTGCTCCTCATCCATTAGCAGGGCAGTTGCTGACCAAGTCTTTTTGATCTTTTCTTTCAACAACCAAGCTTCCCAATATTTACAAAAGGGAATGAATTTGAAGAAAGAAAGCTAATAATTCTAGGGATATTCTTATTTACAGAATTGTCAAAATGATCAATGTTTGAAATACCATTCACTAACTCTTTTCAGTCTTGCAACAACACGTACTCTGCTATTTGTTCCAGCTACAATGTTTCCTGAATTAGCAAATGCCCATTCGGTACTTGAATTTTCCTCTCAAGCTGCCTTTGGTTCTTCTTTTCTTCCATCCATCTTCCATAAAACCTGGGAACACCAAAGATGCAAAATACCCATGAAAGTACAACATTTCCCTTAAAATCAAAGTGCAAAACCATACTAAATGTTGTACTTATTTAAAGCTATCAGTGGTTAATTCTAGAAATTTGTTGCAGAGACATGTAAGCTAGAACCTTTTGCAAGCTACAGTGTCTTAAGAACAAGGCACTACAGAAAATCCCCCTGGTCCAGTTGCATAATTGAGGTATCTAGGGCCTCGATTGTTCTCTTGATTTTTTGTGCTCATTTGTTTAATTGTGTTTTTTGCGTATGTTTTTATGTTTTTTTTTCTAAACAAAGCTTGATGGGTTTTGGGTGTAGAGTTGAGCCTATGGATCCACAGGCTAGCTTGAGCAGTAGAAAGAAAGTTACTTTTGATTCAAATGTCAAAACCTATGAGCACATTCCTGTTTTTGACAGTACTGAGTCTTTACTGAAAAAGAAGGAGAAAGAGGAATTTTTTTCCAGAAGTTACCCAATACCAATTGAAGTGAGAGTCACTGTCACTGTCACAATCCCGTTCTAATTCTGAGGATGGTTCTGTCACCTCGAGTGTTTGATCTTATCCACCTAATCATAGGTACCAAAATTGCCAAGAGAGTGATGATGAAGTTGAGGATTTAATAAGGACAATGATTTTGATGATGAAGATGATGACAGTGAAGATCAAGAAGATTATGATGATGATTATGACGATGGTCGCCATGATAGAATTGTATGCCAAAAGGTGTGGTTAGAGGCAATTCCAATTGCATCAGATGAGTCTAGAGTTGAAGCTTCTTTGGAAACAGTTGGGTTGAAGCGAAGTGCAAGAGATAGGAGTGAATATGTTCATCCCGTGTTAAATCCAGTCGAAAATTTGTCTCAGTGGAAAGCTACAAAAGTGAAAGGGACAGCACCACCATTGAACCCTCAAAAGAAGAATGTTTCTTTCCGTTCACAAACTCCTAACCCCCCCCCAAGAGTACTAATCAAGAAATTGCAGTTGATGCAAGCCTTTCCAATTGGTTAATTTCAACCGAAATCACTCCCAGCAAGAAGGTTAGCTGTATCGGTTTTGAAACCATTGCCTCGGAGAAAAGCTCGTCTCAAGAATCTACAACCTATTCCTTAAGGAGCTTAGAAGATAGACCTACTTTAGGTGTGCTGACTGTGGAGGAAATGAGGTAGTTTTCACTTTTCAGTAACTTCTTCACTTAGGAACTCATTTTCATTTTGAATATGAAAAAAATTAGATTACCTTACTTATTTAATAAAGCTGAAAAGAGTCTTTACTAAATAGCTATAGATCTTATCCAAGTCTAATAATTAATGGTACAATATGTAGAGATTTTGAATGTAATAGCTTTCTTTAAGGCATTTCTTTGGCACCATGTTCTGTATGTAAGTGAATTAATTAGAAACTAAACTGTTGAAATTGTCGTGATTTAATGGCAACACAAAAGATTGAAGAGGATGGAGTGTTTTTTTTTCTTTAACCTACATGAACCATATCATACTAGGCTTGGAACAAAACTTATTTGGCTTATGCAATTTTAAAGCAACCGTTGCTTTTGAAGAGTTGCCATGATGCTCATTTCTATCTTTACTTTCAAAGTGTTAAATTTAAGGATTATGTTTTTTTAAAATTCATTACTTCACGTTGGTTTCCTTTCAAAGGGTTAAATTCAAGAATTATGCTCATTTTACTTTATCATTTGTATGTGCTCCTTAAATTGCATGAGACATGCTACAACCTACATGACTTCAATTAAGTCTCAGTCAAATTAACTTATTACTTAGTAAAATTTTATTAGATTTTTAGGGTACAACAATGCTCTATAAAACATTCTATTTTTTATAGTTTGTTTTTTGCTTATGCATATTGAATAAAGTATTTTTTTAGTCTTTACGTTTTAATTATTTGTTTGATTTTCATACATTGCAGTCACTATTTTTTTTTAATATACTATCTCCCTCTATTCCACCAAAATAAATGTTTGACAAATCTAAATATTAGGGGATATATTATCAATTCTCATAGATTTTAATTTTTCAATTACATGACTATATGATCAATTTTGAATATTTACCTTATTTTTTGTTTTTTTTTCAAATTATTCTAATTAAAAAAGTAATTATTTATTACAAGTTTAGAAAATCATCTTATTATAAACAATTTTTGCAAATAAAACAAAAACTATTAAAACCATGCTTATGGTACTAAATATATCTATATAATTCTTTTTTTTCCTGCCAACAATTAAAATATAATAGATTTTAAAACCGGTGCCTCCTTTATACATGGTAAAAGTTTTTTCTTTTTCTTACCATTTTTTGTTGTCAAAATCAGTTAATATCAGATAAATTTTATCACATTTAATTTTAATGTGTTTCACTTGATTAGTACTTCAAATTTTCATGGTAAAAGTTTTTTATTTGCGGATAGATTTTATTGCATTTAATTTTAACGTGTTTCACTTCATTAGTACTCATCAATTCTCATGGTAAAAGATTTTTTTATTTACCATTTTTTGTTTACAAAATCAGTTTGCACCCAATAGATTTTATCACATTTAATTTAGACAAGTTTAATTTGATTTGGACTCCTCAATTCTCATGGTAGAAAATTTTTAAATTTTATTATTTTACAAAAACTCAGTCAATTTAAAATAAATTTTATCTAATTTGATTAAACGTGTTCCACTAACACCACAAACAACCACTACGAAATAGCTTGCAAATTAAATCTACAAAATTCGTATGAATTTTCGGTTTGATGATTCAGTGTGATCTCACGTTATTTATTTATTAATTAATTATGTGGATATCTTGATATTTTTGGTTCATTCAAATAACTTACAAATTCTATTTACAAAATTAAGTTTCATAAACAATATTAAGTCAACCGTGCATCGCACGTGTAATAACCTAGTATATATATATATATATATATATATATATATATATATATATATATATATATATATATAAAGTTAGTGAGAAGCACTATGGTTGCGCCATCTCACCATATTTGGATAATTCTTCATTCTAAAGTATCCGTGTAGAAGTTTTAAAAACTTTTGGTTTTCTAGCCATTAGCTAATAATAATGCATAATAATAATCAATATGATAAAGTGTATTAGTATTAGTATATATAACTTCTTCTATTGTCAATAGTATAAGACTTATATTTAAAAACTTTTACAACTAACATTACTTCTAACAAATGTGAGATAAAAATCTTCAAGGTTATATATTATTTTTAATGACTCACTTGTAACATCATAATTTAAGCTTTGATATCTTATTCATCCAAAACTTGATTTGGACAAATAAATATATGATTTCGATGTTCTTACCGAGTAGAACACATTTGCACAATTACTTTTGTAAACAAACAAATGATACATAAAGAAATTTGTGCCTCAAGTTGCACAATTTCTTTCACAAAAATCACTAATTTTTTAATAAGTATTATACTTTAACTCTTGATATCTTACTCATCCAAACCTTTATTTGGACAAATAAATATATCATTTCGATGCTCTCATCGAGTAGAACACATTTGCGCAATTACCTTCGCCAACAAACAAATGACACGTAAAAAAATTTGTGCCTCAAGTTACACAATTTCTCTCACTAAAAATATTAATTTTTTAAACAAGTATTATACTTTAAATCTTGATATTTTATTATCCAAAACTCGATTTGGACAAAGAAATATATCATTTTGATGTTCTCACCGGGTAGAACACATTTGCGCAACTACCTTCGCCAACAAACAAATGACACATAAAGAAATTCGTGCCTCAAGTTGCATAATTTCTTTTACTAAAAACACTAGTTTTTCAACAATAGAAGAGATATATCCCACATTGGTTAGAAATTGATGTTAATTTTAAAAATACTTTTATTAAGTACCAATAGAAGAAATTCATCATACATTGGTTGGAAAGTGATATTGATTTTCAAAGTCACTAGAAAACCAAAAGTTTTTAAAGCTTCCACATGGATGCTTTAGAATGAAGATTTATCCAAAGGTAGTGAAGTGGCACAACCATAGTGCTCCTCACCAACTTTCAATTATATATATATATTGATTTGATAAAAGATTTTTACCATTATTACCAATAAAAGATGTATATCTCACATTGGTTAGAAAATGATGTTAAGTTTAAATTATTTTATATTATTACCAATAAAAGAGATGTATAACACATTGTTTAAAAAGAAAATGTTAGATTTTAAAGTCTATAGACTAAAGACTTTCATTTTTACAAGAGATGTATCTCACATGGTTACAAAATATTCTACTATTATTACCAATAGAAGAGATGTATCACATATTGGTTAGAAATTGATGTTTGTATTAAAAATATTATTATTAATTACTAATTGAAAATATTTATCATACATTGGTTAGAAAGTGATGTTGGTTTTCAAAGTTTTTTGATAAAAGACTTCTACCATAATTACCAATAGAAGATGTATATCTTACATTGGTTAAAAAATGATGTTGATTTTTAATTATTTTAAATTATATAAAAGGCTTACTATTATTAGCAATAGAATATATATATATCACACATTTGTTATAAATTGATGTTGGTTTTAGATTACTATTATTACCAATAAAAGAGATAGATCTTACTTTTGTTAAAAAGTGATGTTGATTTTAAAAGTTTTTAAATAAAAAGACTTCTACTTTTATCATTAATGAAAGAAAAGAGAAGAGATATATCTCATTATATAGAAAGAGATGTTGGTTTTAGATATTTTTTTAAATAAAAAAACTTCTACTACTATTACCAAATGATGAGATGTATTACACATTGATTAGAGAGTGATGTATGTATTAAAAGTCTTTTTATAAAAGACTTAATACCAATAGAAAAATATGTATTTCACATTAATTAGGAAAATGATATTGGTTTAAAATGTTTTTAGATAATGTACATCGTATTGGTTATAAAGAGATCCACATTATTTAGAAACATATATTGGTTATAAAATTCATAGATAAACGAATTTTTATCTTATTATCAATACAAGAGATGTATCACACATTGTTTACAAAGAAATGTTGGTTTCAAAACTATTTAAGATAAAATACTATTACTATTATTATTTTTATGTTATAACCAATAGAAGAGATGTATCACACATTGTTTAGAAAGAGAGGTTGATTTCAAAAGTTTTTATATAAAAGACTATTATTATTACTATAGAAGAATGTATCTCGCATTTATTAGAAATTAATGTTGGTTTAAAAAATATTATTATTACCAATAGAAAAGATATATACCACATGATTAGAAATATATGTTTGTTTTAAAAGTCTTTAGATAAAATACTTATAAATTTTTATTACCAATAGAAATAGAAAAGAAATATCTCACATTGTTAGAATATGAAAAAGGTGTATCTTACATTGTTTAAAAAATATGTTAGTTTTAAAAGTCTTATAGTAAATACTTTTACTCTTATTACCAATAAAAGATATATATCTCACATTGTTTAAAAATAAATGTTGGTTTAAAAAGTCTTTAGATTAAATACTTTTTGTTACAAATAGAATAGATGCATGTATTTCACATTGGTTACAAAATATTCTATTATTATTATCAATAGAAAAGATGTATCACACATTGGTTATAAATTAATGTTGGTTATAAAAATACTATTATTTCCAATAGAATAGATGTATCATACATTTGGTAGAGGGTAATGTTTGTTTTTAAAGTCTTTAAATATACGACTTTTACCATTATTATCAATAGAATATGTATATCTCACACTGGTTAGTAAGAGATGTTGATTTTAATTTTAGATAAAAGACTTTTACTATTATTACTAATAGAAGAAATAACCTACATTTATTTAAAAAAAATGATGTTGGTTTTAAAAGTCTTTAGATAAAAGACTGTTACTTTTATCATCAATATAATAGAAGAGATGCATTCCACATTATTTAGGAAGAGATGCTTGTTATAAAAATTTTAAAATAAAAGACTTCTACTATTATTATCAAATAAGGATATGTATTACACATTGGTTAGAGAGTGATGTTGATTGTAAAAGTTTACAATTATTAGCAATAGAAGAGAAGTATTTCACATTGGTTATAAAAGTGATATTGGTTTAAAAAAAATTTAGATGATGTATCTCACATTGGTTACAAATAAATATATCTCACATTATTTAGAAATGAGTATTGGTTATAAAAGTCATTAGATAAAGATTGCTTTTGTTATTACCAATATAAAATATCTATTCACATTGTTTAGAAATAAATGTTAGTTAAAAAGTCTTTTATCTACTACTATTATTACTAATAGAAAATATGTATACCACATAGTTAGAATGTGGTGCTAGTTTTAAAGTTTTTAGATAAAATACTTAAACTTTCATTACCAATAAAAATATAAACTAAGTATCTTACATTGTTTAAAAATGAATTATGATTTTAAAAGTTTTTAACAAAATGACTTCTAATATTATTATCAAGTTAAATGTTAATTTTAAAAGTCTTTAGATAAAAATATTACTATTATTATTAATACAAAATATGTATCTCACGTTAGCTAGAAAATTATATTAATTTTAAAAGTATTTAGGTAAAAAAAAATCGTTTAATATTAATAACAATATAAAAAAATTATAACCATAGAAGAGATTAACAATCTAATTATAATGTTCAAAGTTATATTATTATTACTATATATATATATATATATATATATATATATATATATATATATATATATATATATATATATATATATCACATATTGTACCCGTGCGAAGCACGAGTTAAATAACTAGTAAAATAATAAAGATAAGTAAATAAAAAGCAGCAAGTAGAAGTACAACTTATAAATAAATGCATGATAAACGATAAATATAAAAATAAAGATAAGTAGCACTTTTCCATTACCACTAGTAATTATAATAATACTACTGACGACAACATTAATACTATAGGTAATACTAATATATGAATTTTTTCCCCTTGTTGTTAGAAATTTTTAAATATCATTTTTAGATTTTATTTTATATATTCCATCTTTTTATAATCTGTATCATATTTTTAATCTTCTCAATCTTTTCATGTGTTTTTTCTCTTCTTTTTTTTTTTCATCAGTCCCTCTTAACATGTATAAAGGTTTTGGTGTATGAAAATTATTTGATAAAAAATAGGGTTCTTATTTGATGATAATAATAATAATAATAATAATAATAATAATAATAATAATAATTATTATTATTATTATTATTATTATTATTATTATTATTATTATTATTATTATGCCGAAAGGACATAAAGTTTGTTCACAAATATTCCAGTGTAAATAATTATTATTACTATTATATATTAGTGGGTTTCCCCCGAAGCAGCAAAAATGACCCCATGAATATGATAGGCCGACTAATTACTATTGCAACCTACAATTACCCACTTGCCATGCTTAATAACAAGTTCTTTTTTCTTTTTTGGTTCCTTTTTCTTGTGTAAGAACTAAGGAATAATAAACATTTATTTTTTGCACCTCTTTTTAAATCGTATTATTGTGGGCTTACAGAGATGATTGGTGTTCGTTGTAGAGAAGTGGTGGAACCAATAGTTGCACTTTAACCTCCCTCCCCCTCCCTCCTCTTTTGTTATTAACTCATTAGATCTTTGTGTTTGTGCCTATGTCACGATGCTAGTATATCTGATTTCGTCAATTGAAACGCCAACGTCTAAATAGAAGGTACGATTTTAAAAAATATTACAGTTGATGGGTACATTACTTCAAGTGATAGTTAATGGGCGCTATTCGAACTCTACCCATAGTTGAGGGGGGTTATTTATAAGAAGTTATATTTAACTGACCTATGAACATTTGATTTGACGGCGGAATCAATCCTCATGGCCAGATAGTCTCAGTCAATCAATTGAGCTTTATTGTGAGATTATATTAATGTAAGGTTGATGTTTTGTAAGGGGTAATGGTTTAGAAGATTAATCTCAGGGTGTGACTGCTCATAATATTAATTGTAGGGGGTGACTTTGTAACATGGTGAGAGAAAATAAAGAGTTAAAAATGGATAACTACTCTCACACATGTGAATGTGAGAGTGAATCACAACAATTATATTTTTTTAAATAATTTAATCTCAACTTCAATCATAACATATATGAAATTGCTCTATCAGAATATAGATCTTTTTAAACGAAATATAGATATATATGTGATGAGTATTCATATCTATAAATATCTTAACATTGCATATGAATTATGAAATATAATATAGTATTCATATCTATAAATATCTTAACATTGCATATGAATTATGAAATATAATATAGTCCCAAGTCCCAACTAGTGATATGGTTTTTTGGAAATTCGACCGAAGCCTTGTTAATTGCCATAGGATGTAGCTTGCTAGAAAATACTAACCAAGAATGAAAATTGATAATTAATGGTTGTCCTGTCGATCACCAATACCATATAGCCTTGGTAAAAAAGGCTCATGTTCACGTTAGGTTATGACTTATGGTGAATCATGAGGAGAGTGCTCAGGGCCGGCCCCGGGGGGTTGGCGGGAGGGGCTATCGCTATGGGCTCCCAATTTTTTAGGGTTCCAAATTTTTGGGTATTACCTTATATTTCTTATATATATTAAAGTGTCAAAAAGGTTAAGAATTCATTCTCTTAACATGTTGGTTAAGGTGCTTATGATTTAACCTAAAGGTTTTAGGTTCGAATCCTGTGTAGTTACTTGTTTTAATCTGTTACTTTTTTAGTCTATAAACTATATATAAATAGATGATCCAATGGTTAATATATTTGGTAGATTGTGAGAGATCTTGGGTTCAATTTTTACTACAAGTTTTTTTTTTCCAATACTTTTAAAATTTAAATGATTTCATTTTTATAAAGGGGTCTTTTTTTCTTTTTTTTTCATGGGCCTCTCGAAACTCAGGGCCGGCCCTGAGAGTGCTAACCGAGCCATTCTATTTCTATTTCGTCAAAAAGGTTGTTCGTTTTGCGTGATAGACCATGGGGGAAAACTCATCTGAAGCTAAGCTGTTATCAACATTCATAGTATTATTATATTATATAATCTTTTATTAGATGTTAAATTTAATTTTTTTTATATAATAAGACGTTTAAGAAGATTATATAATGGAAAGATATATTTTTAAGTAGGTAAAAAAATAAAAATGCGTAAGTGGCAGTGTGATCCAGCTAAGAAGATATATAAAAAAATTTAACAATTGACATGCTCTAACTACTAAAAATATCATTATTTTAAAAGTTTAATTTTCAAAAAGGGACTATCTTCCTGAAACGGAGGAAGTAATAAGTAAGGATATATAACTATGAGTATTAGAGTTGTATTTAAAATACTGGAACACATTAAATGTTATTGCATTTTATTTGCAATTTTTTTAAATATGTATTTAGTCACTCTCAGTAGAACTTTTCATGCCACCTCTCTCCCTGTCTCTCTCCTTGGAGAATCTGTATCTATATAGCTTAGTAGCTCACCCAACCAGCACTCTTCACCAACTCCATCTTCACACACACACACACACATCTTTCAATATATATATATAGATATAGATATTAGCTTCGTTCTTCCCCTATATCTGAATCTTTATCTCTCTCTAAAAACACAAACATAAGACGACCCAAATGGGCTTCCCAGTCGCTTACACAGACCTCCCCACACTTGTACTCCACCTCCTCACCATCCTCGGCCTCTTCCGTAAACTAGTCTCCTCCCTTTTCCGCTTCATAGGCCTCGGCGACTTCCTCGAACCCGACTTCTCATATTCGACCCGACCCGACACCAGTCACGAGCTCCACCGCTCCATGTCTGCTGTCCTGATCCGGGAACTCCTCCCCGTAGTCAAATTCTTCGACCTCGTCAATCCTCCGGAGAGCTGCGCGGTTTGTCTCTACGAATTCGAACGCGCCGACGAGATCCGGACTTTGACGAATTGCCGGCACATATTTCACCGGAGCTGCGTGGACCGATGGATGGACCATGACCAGAAGACTTGTCCGCTTTGTCGGACCCCGTTTATTCCCGACGATTTGCAAGACGATTTTAATGAGCGGTTGTGGGCTGCTTCGGGTATTTCCGATTACTACGGAGAGTCATCGCCGATTAGTAGTTTGTAGTTGTGTATTTTTTTTCCTCGTTAAAATCTGGTAGTTGAGATGATAGTAATGTAAGTATTAGTAGTAGAGTAGTAGTACAAAAAATGAAAATATAGCAAATGCTAGCCGAGTTTAATGAATTTTGATAGTAATTCATAATTGACTACTATCTGATTCTCTTTTGTTTTTTATTTCCATTGGCGCAATCGCAAACAAGTTTAGACAAATTCCATTTTGGGAAAGCTCACAAGTACGAACCTTCTTGCATAACGTACAATAACGTCAAAGATAAATTTAGACTACTTTCTTTTGTATGATCCTGATTCCTGATCCACGGCCACGGGCATTACAAAAATTAAAAAGAAAATACTAGTAATTCACAAATTAACTTCATTTAATTTTTATTGACGAATTTTATTTATTACTCCTCATTTGCTTTCTTCTTATTATTACTACAATATTTTTGGGCCTACCAATAGGGCGACTGTTGGTGATGCTTAAATGTCTCCAACCGGCTTAACCGGATCTGGTCCCTTAAATCATGTTTATCTTCTTTTTTTAAATTATATTTATTACTCTTATTTGTCTTTTTTTTAAAAACATAAATTTCATCCAGTTTTTATTTCGAAATTTTAATTCCTCATGAAGTATATGTATTAATAATAATATTTTGTTTGGGCCAAGTATAAGAATTGAGTAGAATACTCTTCTTTGACCCCTTCTTCATATTTATTTCTGATGAGCTCAGCTCAAATCCTGGTCATAAGTCGGTTACATGTGCTCTCACGTGACAAACACAAGAAGGATATGAACCAGGAAAAGGGTTACCCGAGCAGGATAATCCGGGGAGAACATTCTATATATCTCCCGAGCAAGAATCTTCCTACTAATCTGACCGAGCAGGGAGCAAGGCTGCTCGAATAAGCCAGGTATTCATTTCAAGCTTAACTGTCAGATAACTGTGGAGCCTGAGATTTAAGCCATGAACCCGTCAGTTACGCGGTCAACCTGCATTTATGGTCATAAAGGCTTATGATCTCTCCATAGTAATGACTCAACCCGAATTTCACTCCCAAAAGAGCTATATATATCTTATAATACTTCATTTCAAAAGTACGCTCACTTTTACACACTGAAACTCTGTCATTTTGCTTTCCACAGGCTTAATACTTACTCTCACGCCTGAGGGATTTCGCGAGGCTTGCATTCCTTCTAAGGTTTTCTTCTTTCGACAGGTTTCTACAAGATCATACCTTCACATAAGCCCAGTGAATGATCCACCTCAACCCGATTTGAGAAATCAGTTGGAACAACAGAGGGACAATTCGGTTGAGCTCTGTGATCAATTGAATCAACGTCGAGAGGCTGCTCGACTTAATCTAGTGGCAGAACCTGCCAACTGAATGAGCAAGCACAAACCCTGGCTTTTCGCAATCAAGGTCAGTACTTGAACAGGATGTTCATACTGAACCAACAGTTGGTCGCGTTAGGTCAGCCACCAGTTCCCATAGAGGAACAACTAATCCCAGTTGTGCTTGTAGTGAGTTCTACACAAATGGTTGAAAGGGCACCTAGTGTTGATGGCCATGCCCCACACAGACCCCCTTTGGCCATCGATTAAGCACCAGCTCGAAACCAAGCAGAAAGTGGTGGCAACCACAATCAAGGAACTCGTGTGGTTGAAATCCACGAGGAAAGGCGTGGACGAGATAGACGCCGTGCCAGAGAGCCCAGTATGGTCACTGAGTCACAGCCAGCCAGTAGGCGGAGCCAAAAAGATGAGCTTGAACGCTCCTATCACTCTCGTTCTCATTATTCTCATCGGTCTCGTCGGACATCACCTCGCCGTGAGCATGACAGACGAGCATATCACCATGAGGCCCTTAGACCACCAAGGGTCCCTCAACAGATTATAGCACAACCCATTGAGGCACATCTGGCTGCTATAGCTCAGCTCGTGCATGGTGATCCCCGCGGCACCACTACCGGCACAAGCTCAGACGATGGCTAAGGCCTTAGCAATAGTGCATGCAAGGATAGATGGATGGGAGGCTGGTCGCCAACCTGACGGGACGGTCCGGTCAACAGACGGTAGTCCTTTTGCGGACTAGATTGAGAACACCCCTCCAGCTCAGGGGGCTGTTTTTCCAAATTTTGACAAATATTCAGGAAAAACCTGGGCATGAGATTTGTTACGCTCGTTTGAGGCACAAGTCGGCCTGGTAACTAGCAATAAGGCTTTAAAAATGAAAGCATTTGCAGGGGATATTCAGGGTAAAGCCTAGAGCTGGTTAGGAAGATTCCCAAGAGGATCTATAACAACATGGAAGGATCTGAGGGAAAAGTTTTAGCTGAGTTTGGTTATGTCGGAGCCCTTCCAAAAAGTCGTTTTGACCTCTGCAATATGGTCTAGGGAGTTGATGAATCTTTTCACAGTTATGTGGAGCGATTCACAAAGGTGCTCGAGCAGGTCACGTGCATGACCAAAGGGGAGGTCACACATTGTTTTTTGAATAACATGCGAAGTGGGGGCCTAAAACAGGAGTTGGTAATGCATCCACCAGCAACTCAGGGTGAGATGCTTGAACAGACCCAATTATTCAGCTAGACGGTGGTCGACCGGAAAGGGAAGGGCAAAGATAAACAAGAGAGTAGCTCGGCGGCAACTACAGCCCCTAGCTCAGGGAATAACAATAATTTTCGGAGGGATCAAAACAGGACTTCTGATTCGACTCAACGATTTAGAGAGCAGAATTTTACTCCCCTAAACACTTCAAGGGAGGAAATTATGATGCAGATCCAAAATGATCTTCCTGCTCCCTACCCATGAATCTGGACACAGCCCAATAACAATGGGAATAATCGTCGTGACCATCCTGCTCGGGGAGGAAACGGAGGAAACAGGGGAAATGCCCCTCAAATACATGGAGTTGTCAACGTAATTCTCGAGGAAGAACCTAGCTCAACTCAACTGGGAAAGCATATCTACTCGCTTTCAAAGGTGATGAGTATACCACCAGTGACTCGGTTTGGCGAGCAAACTATTCACTTCACTCACAGTGAATTAGCAAGCACATCTTTAGCTTTCGAGCAGCCTTTGGTTATATCAGCTTTGATTAACAATTGGCAGGTGCATCGAGTGCAAGTTGACATATGAGCATGTCGCGACGTGCTTTACTACAATTGTTTCAAGGAAATCGATCTCACCGATGCTCGCTTAAAACCTTACTTGGGAACTCTTGAAGGATTCACGAACCACAAGGTCGACGTCAAAGGCACAGTCGACCTACAGGTCTACATAGGTGATGGGGAACACACGAGGCTGGAGATCATTACCTTCCTCGTCATCAATCTACAATCACCATACAATGCCATCATGGGCATTCTTTCCATGGCTCGCTTCCAAATGGTCGCCTTAGTACCTCACCAGCGAGCAAAATTTTATACTGACAGTGGCACTAGGATTCTTCACAGCCAACCCCGAGCAATGTGAGAATATGTTCGGGATACACAGAAAAAGAAACAAAAAATTACACGCTCTACTCCCAACGAAGAAATCACTATTTTAGAAAAGGTCCCTGTCAGTATAACATTAATTACATAGGGGGAGTGCTCACAACCACAAGATATGGAGATTGATGAGCTAAGTGTTGAGCAAGAAAAAACGGCTGAGAAAATGCCAAGGCCTGCTCGTTGAAAGCCAGTTGGTGACGAGAAAATTGAAATGGACACGCTGCAGGTTCGTGAGGAGCCAGAATTTCGAGCTGAAGATGAGCTCGAAGAAATCATCATCAATCCTGCTCACCTAGAGCAAAAGATCAGAATTGGGACAACACTGTCCCCGGAGGAGCGGACACGATTGATCGAGCAGTTAAAAAATAGTCTCAATGTGTTCACTTGGACTGTGGAAGATATGAGGGGAGTAAGTAAAGAGGTGGCCCTTCATCGGCTAAGCGTGGATCCTACCTACAGACCAATTCAGCAGCGTCCTCGGCAATTCTCCTTGGAGAAAAATGAGGCAATTAAAGAGGAAGTAGAGAAGTTGTTAAAAGCTTACATCATCGAAGAAATTCATTACCCATCTTGGCTGGCCAATGTGGTAATGGTGAAGAAGGACAATGACAAATGGATGATGTGCGTTGATTTTACATATCTCAATGAAGCCTATTCTAAGGATAGCTACCCTCTTCCTCCATTGACAGGTTGGTCGATGCTATCGCTGGTTTCGAGATGCTTAGTTTCGTGGATGCGTACTCAGGGTACCATCAAGTGAAAATGTGCAAGCAAGAGAAGGCTCTGACCGCATTTCTAGCAGGTGGTGGTCTTTGCTGCTATAAAATGATGCCCTTCGGGCTTAAGAACGCTGGGGCTACTTATCAGTGTATGGTGAACAGAGTTTTTGGCCGGCAAATTGGCCGGAACATGGAGGCATACATTGATGACATGATCATCAAAACGAAGGGGAAAAACCATAGTAAGGACTTGGAGGAAACTTGTTAGTCCCAAAGAGGACAATAATAAGCAGAAGGGGTGGGGGGTTGAATAGCTTATTTAACACTTAAAACTTTTCGTATAAATTCCTAAAACAAGCACTTGCAATCTATTGAAAAGATTGAAGTAGCAGAAGTCTTTAAGGGAAGGCAGTTCAAGTGTGCCGGTGAAGCACTACCGGTAGACTTTGCTGTATACTCAAGTTTGCAGCTGAAGCGATAAGTAAAGAGATATGAAACAGTATAAAGCAGTAAGCAACAGTAAGGAAAGAACACAAGTATTTTGAGATGTTCTCACTATAAAGAGTGTTACGTCTACCACCAAGGCAGTCAACCTTGGATTTAAATGTGCACTATGTTTTCCACTAGTTCTATTACAAAGAAGTCTAATGAATCGTGTACAAAATATTTGACTTGTGTTTGGGGGTTGGGAATTGAATATCTGGACAAAACAGAATATTCAATGTGCATAAGAATAGTAGAAGAAACAACAATAAGAAGCAAAAGATTAAATGTTTGTGCAGATCTTCTTGTTGTTGTTGAGGACTTCGTTTGATCAGTTTATGATCTCTTGAATGCACTGAATGTATAAAGTTTGATGTTATTGGGAAGATTCAGAGCAATCTTTTCTTCAGACTTTAATGACATTATTTATAGCTGGGCATTTTTGAGACCGTTGGAGAAGACGAAGAGAGTAACAGCTCTATTAGGTTGAATGCATTGAATGCATGGAGCTGACTTTGTAGATTTTGTCTTCACTGATACTGAGCAGGGAATGGCAGAGATTTGTTGTAGCCACTAGCAGGTGAGCAATCAGAGTTGCAGACCTGCAATAGTTGGTACAGTCTGTGAGTGTCAGTCTGTTCACCTGCTCTGTCACTTTTCAAAAGGCGTAAGTCTTCATGCTTTTCAGAAAAGCTGGACAGGCGTGTCTGAGAAGTCAAGTGTTGATAGAAGATTGGTTTAATTCAAATTCAAACTGATAAAGGCTGAATTTTAATTAATCCACTAAAAGCTTGATGACTGGACACGTCATGCTTGAATAAGTGCAGATAAGGTCTTTCGCTGGATGCTGTATGAAGTCTTCCGGTGAAGCCTTCAGCTGAACCTGTGAAGTCTAAAAACTATTCTAATGCAAAGTTCTATACACAGTTGTCACGCTAATTGATACTCAGCCCAATTAGCCACTAAGCATAGAACCTAATGTAATGTATGAACAAATGCAAATCAAGATACAAATGAGAAACAACAAAACTTTCGCTAATCTGTGAAAGCATAACATGAAGTTGAACCCAAGTAAATGTGTGTTTGGAGTCCGTGCTGGTACATTCTTAGGCTTCATGGTTAACCAAAGGGGGATTGAAGCCAACCTGGAAAAGATGCAGGTTCTGCTCGACATGAAGCAACCTAGGTGCATTAAGGACATACAATGCTTGAATGGAACCATCATTGCTCTTAGCCGCTTCATATCTCGCTCAGCTGAGCGATGTTTGCCCTTCTTCAAAGTTCTCCGTGGCAACAAAAGTTTTGAGTGGAACGAAGAATGCGCTGAAGCCTTCAAGCAACTTAAGAAATACCTCGGCGAACCACCTCTTATGAGTAGCCCTAGAACGGGCAAAAATATGTACTTATATTTGACCGCTATAGACCAGGCTGTGGCCGCTATTTTGGTTAGGGAATAATCAAATATTAAAAAACATGTGTATTATGTGTCCAAGGCTCTCACTCCGGTAGAGAGTCGATATTTTAATGTAGAAAAGTTGGCTTATTCTCTTGTCATTGCTGCTCGAAAACTATGAGCCTGCTTTTCTGCACATGTGATAATTGTATACACTGACTCGCCATTAAGAAAAATATTGCACAAAACCGATTTTTTGGGAAGGGTGCTTGGCTGGTCCATCGAGCTCACAGAATTTCACATGGATTATCAGCCGAGACAGGCTATTAAAGCACTTGCATTGGCAGACTTCCTGGTAGAAACGAGTTTCTCAAACTACGAAGAAGAGCTAATCCCAACCCCAAGCTTACCTACCGAACAAGAAAAATCAATTAAGATCAAGCCAGCACACTGTTAGGAATTATTTGTGGATGGAGCAGCAAGCAAAGCAGGAAATGGAGCAGGCATCTTATTGGTTACACCCAACTAGCTAGGCAGATGAGTTCGAGATGGATCTTCGATTTAAGTTTGCAGCCTCTAATAATCAGGTTGAATATGAAACCATGATCGCCGGACTTGAGCTCGCATTGGACATGGACATTGATTCCGTTACAGTGTACTCGGATTCACAGTTAGTAGTGAACCAAGTACAAGGGGAGTATGCAATTCATAATCCTACCTTAATCAAATATTGTGAATTGTTCAAAGGAATCTTGAAGAATTTCAAGTTCTGGGAAATCATTAGAATTGATCGGTCAGACCATATGAGAGCAAACTACCTCTCCAAGATAGAAAAGGACGAACTCTCGGTGTTAAGGCCGTCGGTTATGATTGATCACGTAGAAGTACCTTCTATTGACAAGTAACTGATAATGGACATCAAGTCGGCGAGCAGATGTTGGATTGATGAATACAAGGATTTTATCGAGCAGGGTATCTTGCCCGAAGATAAAAACTGAGCAAGAGTTGTTCGAAACCAGGTTTGTCGATACTTGGTGGTCGGAGGAGTGTTGTACAAGCGATCAAAGGTAAGGCCGATGTTTCGCTGTGTTCGACCAGAAATGACTCAAGAGCTTCTATATGAGGTTCACCAAGGGGAATGTAGAGGTCATCCAGGGGCCCGAACTTTGGTACATAAGATTTTTTTCGCAGGATACTATTGGATCACGTTGAGGAAAAATACAGCCTTGTATGTAAA
This sequence comes from Codonopsis lanceolata, assembly GCA_013146195.2. Taxonomy (NCBI): domain Eukaryota; kingdom Viridiplantae; phylum Streptophyta; class Magnoliopsida; order Asterales; family Campanulaceae; genus Codonopsis; species Codonopsis lanceolata. Next base: position 152,247,463 of record CM028379.1, on the reverse strand, counting down.
GAAATGCGACAAGTGTCAAAGATTTGCAAAAATACCAAGATTGCCGTCAACCGAACAAACGCCAGTAGTTACTGCTTGGCCATTCAACATGTGGGGGTAGACCTGATTGGACCTTTTCTTCTGGCACGATCTCAGTTTAAGTATGCAATAGTGGCAATTGATTATTTCACCAAATGGATTGAAGCAAAACCATTGGCCACCATCACTAAGAACAACATCATTAACTTTGTACATGACCACATCTGGTGTGGTTTTGGGTTACCCAGAGCTATTGTTTCCGATCACGGCACACAGTTTTCTGACAAATTTACGGCAAAATGTACCAGGATGTATGTTAAGTAATGGCAATCTTCAGTTGCATATCCGCAAGGAAATGGACAAGCTGAAGCTGCGAACAAACAAATCAAGCATGTTTTAAAACGAAATCTGGATGATCAAGCAAGAAAATGGGCGGATAAGCTACCAGCTGTTTTATGGTCGATCAGGACAACAGTAAGAGGTTCAACATGCGAAACACCTTTTGCTCTCACGTATGGATCTAAGGCTGTCATCCCAATAGAAACATCTTTTCCCAGTTATAGAGTGGCCCACTATAACGAACAGGATAATCAGATTGCCCGAGCAATCAACATCGATCTACTCGAAGAACACAGACTCGAGGCTCGCATCAGAATGGTTAGCTACAAGCAGAAAGCTAAAGCTCATCATGACAGGAAGGTTCAAGGAAGAGCATTTCAAATCGGGGATTGGGTCCTCAGGAAAATCGAAGTTACAGGACAGCGACTGGAGCGAGGGAAATTGTCACCTAACTGGGAAGGGCCATTTAAGGTTACAGGAATCATTAGAGAAGACACTTACACCTTGCAAAATCAAAGAGGACAAAGATTTAAAGCATCCCTGGCACGCTGATTATTTGAAAAAAAATACTACCATTCAATGGACAGCTAGTTGATTTGTATTACATTGAAAAAAGGTTTTCTTGAAAGTGTATCAAAGCTTATTATTTCTAAAAATTACTTTGTTGTTTGACAAATTTTTGCTCATACGACGGGTAAGTAGGGCCCTGCCCGGTCAAAAGACACATTCTCTGACAAATATGAACACAACTTTGCCTGGTATCCGAGCAAAATGGGGCCTTGCTTGGTTTGTATTTTTAGTTTGAATGTCTCGACGTGAGAAGGGGGACACAACCCACTGCCCGGTATTGTTTGACGGCTTTGTTTGTTACGGCGACAAAGGGAGAGGTCTCGTTCAAATAAATATCCAGCCTGAATAATAAGCTATTAACGGTTTAATCGACCAAGGGCCATGCCCAGTTAAAAGCGGCCAAATAACTCTGCTCGATAAATCGAGCAGCAGGGACTTAACCATTTGGCAATTATTTGGATGCCTACAAAAATTAGCAGAAGGAGCCTTGCCCGGTGATATTTAATTCCTAATTTCTTATTTTGTACAAGGCATTGTAGCAGAAAAATATATAGTCAGACACAAAGGCAATCAAATACAAGTACAAAAACAATTGTTTTTCATTCAACATAGTGGGAAAAATTACATTTAAGGAAAAACAGAAAAACTATTACAAGCTATTTTAATTCCCTCCTTGCTCAGTGGTTCTTCCCGGCGTTTCAAGCTCGGCAAATATTCTATCAATTTCAGATTGCAAGTTGGGAGGAAGAGGAGGAGGGAGCTGAGCTGTGTCTTGTCCAGAAGGAGGAGGCAAGTTTGTTTCCGAGCCAGCAAGGAGAGTAGGCTGATTGTCAACATCTATAATAATCGGACCGACAGATGGGGGAGCAGGATCGTCATCTTCATCCTCATTGGCCTCACGCTCAAAAATAGCATTCAGCTGGTCAACCACGTTATTAGCCAACGGAGTGGGAGGAATCCATTCCGGCTCATCGGTTTCCCGGTCATAGTTTGCTATGATCCCCAACTCATCTTCGTTATAAGGGACCAAAGCATGACTCTTCCGAGCCTCAGCACACCAGGGTGAAGCCGCTCCCTATTGTACCATAATCTCCAGCGTTATGTCTGGAAGCCCGCTGCTTGTCAACATACGAAGAACGTGGCTACAACCTTGAGAATAATAGGGGGCCAACTTCACATCCACGAGCTGCTTGAGCTTGGCTGATTGCTTAAAGTCTTCAACAGCAGCAGTCTTGGCAGCAGCGACTTCCATTGCAAGCCTTACCTGCCCGGCTCTCTCCTTCTGCTCGGCCGCAACCTGAGCATCCTCAGTTTTTTTTCTTTCCTTGCTCAAGGTCTTCTGAGCGGCCACCTCCCCATTCTGGGCAAACTCCACCTGGGCCTTCAGGCGGATAATTTCTTCTTCGAGCTTGGTTAGCTCGACAACCTTTATAAGTACTTCTTTGTCCTTGGTCAGGAAATCCTCATTGTATGACCGAGCAGCCTCATCAGACTTTTTCTTTTGCTCTAACAAGGCCCCGACCTTATCTTTATACTCATCTGCACATTTGTGCAGAAGAGTGACCTTGGAGGCGAACTGAGAAACACCACACACAAATAAGCCAGCATCACATAAATCAATATCAATTATACTTACGAAGCAAGCATCATAACATACTCCGCTGACAAGTAGACCAACTTCGCCGAGCAAAATGCTGTTCGGAGTGTTGGCATCGCGGCGAAGAACGTCGGGCTGAACAACCCTCTTCAAAATTCCCTGCCCGCACACAGCAGTCATAGTCCCCCGATCTAGAAGATTGATTCCTTCTAGAGGGAGAACGGCAGCAACCTCGTTGATCAGTGCCCTTACCCCTTCTCGGGATACGGACATCACAAAGTTGGCCCTCAATCAACTGGGTGTACCACTCCGTAGTGGCTCTTCGCGTCGAGGAAGGGGAGGTGGCATCCCCGTGAACGGGTGAGTCAAGATAGTAGGAGACGGCAAGAGACTAGACCCTGCTTTTCCGAGATACGTGCTCGATGATTGGCGCCGTTACGGGGGGAAATTTCGGCTCGACGGATGAGCCAAGAGCCCGGGATGATTTCCTGCTCTTTTCAACAAAAGGAGCCTTGGGCAAGGAAGAAGACGAAGGCTGCTCGCAGCCTATAAGCTCAGCATGGCGAGCAACAGATTTTGCCTTGAAATCAGTCTTGCGTTGCCTCAATATATCCTTCACCATTGTCAGAAACAAGAGACAACGCATTAGAAAGTAACATAATATATTTTTTCAAAAAAAAAAGTAGAGGCATGTACCCGCATCATTAATGTCGAGACGGGGAGTACAATCTCCCACCTAACCGCATAATTTGCATTCACTGGGGAACTTGTTGTCATGACAAGTCCCCCAAAAAGGATGGGTAGGTTCGGGGGTAATAGCAATCAAAGGGTCCACACCCTCCACAGGAGCAGGATATATCCCGACCAGGCGCAAGACTCTTGGATCCTGCACGATTGATTTCCAATCAATCAACTATTGTTGACCCTGCTCGGTCATCCCTAGTGCGTCTCTTAACATTTCCATACACTTATCCTCCCCGGTGAAGGAGGCATGTCGGTCATAGGTTACAGGTTTTATTTCATAAGGGGTCGGGGCAAATGGCCATCCAACCCAGGACTCTATAACGATAATTCTTTTGTCCCACTTGTCAACCTTGTGGGGAAACTCAGTAAACAACTTCAATTCCCCAACCTTAGAACGACCAATAATCCTGCCCGATCTATTGTCCTTGGTGAACTGGAAGAGTTTGCGGAGTATAGTCATTTCTGGTTCAAATCCGACCAACCGGCAAGTCGCGTTAAAGGCGATCAAGATTAACATCATTGTGAGTTGGAGGTCACAGGGAACAACGTTGGTCTCCCTCAAGAACTCGATAATAAAAGGGTCTAACAGAAAACGTATCCCGAGGAAGAAGAAATCGTAGAAGAAAACTATTATCTTTGTCTTGCTTCTCATCTGAACAGGAGTCATCTCGGACTCCTAGGGAACCCCTCGATAATCCTTCTCAAAAATCCCAATCGAGTTGATCCAATTCCCGACCTCTACAATTGAGTCAATCGACTCCCAGTAAACAAGCGAGCTCAGGTTATAGTAATCTTCGTTACAATGTCTCCGTCCTGCTCGAGGTCGCCCGGCCAACTCCTCATCGCTAGGGATCCCACTCGAGCTCGCTTCATCCACCTCATCCTGATCGGTGGTTATGTCATTCACAACCCTATTAGTAGGAACTCGGCTGCTCGCTTCCTAGGTGTTCCTTCCCTCAGGAACATGTACACCAGATCCAGTTCGCTTAGATTTTGTTGGTGCATCGTTTTCTTGAGCACCATGATCATAATCGTACGCTTCCTGCTCATGGTCCGAGCCGTCATCAAAAAATCGAAGGGGGGAAGACATCCTACAAGAGATCGAGGAATATCTTGATTAAAGCCCCTACAAACTTACGATTCCTTGAAGATTTCTCCTCGATCTCCCTATAAACTTCCCAGATCTAGAGACAGAACCCTAAAAATCTACCCAAAAAAGATGAACGTGAAGAACATGCATACAAAGAAACCTAGAAATTTGAAATGAATTCAATACGGGTACAGAAGAAGAAAACTAGAACCAAAAGAAACTTACTTGCTCGTTGAACGGGGATTAATTTACCGGAGGGGGAAACTTGAACTTGATCCAGAATTGTAAAAAGAGAGGAAATTCTTGCTTGCCGGAAGATTCACCGCGCCGGAGAAATTAAGGGAACCAGAGAGAGATATATAAAGCTTGAAGGTAAGAAGGCAGTAAAAAAGCATGAAGGGTTTAAGGTTTCCCCTTTTAAGGCAAAATTCCGGGAAAAGGCGCCCAAATCACGCGCCCAAGGTCTTCCCAAATTCAAACCGTGGTGGCTGCGATACACCCAATCAAGCCCGTCATTAATACACGCCTCGAAAACACGCAACCCATCATGACTGTACCTAGCCGCCGTCATCCTAGAGGAACCTTCTAGCTTCCTACAGGCGACGTTTCGAATACACCAACCGTCTCCAACAAAGCAACTCCTTTCACTTCTGCCAACAAAAATAAACAAGTGTTCTGCTCCCTAATTCAACCTACAACAAAATCACAAACATGCTCATTGCACAGAGCATAAATACTCTATGGACAAAGAGCAAGGGGCCACTAATGAGCTCGGCCCAAATTGATACATTCATCGGTAGGGGTGGCAATTCGTGTTATCGTGTCGTGTTCGTGCCTCATTATCGTGTTTTAATATTATCTATCTTATTTGATCATAAATAAAACAATAAATATTAATTTGAATATATTAACAATTTCGTGTCTTTCGTGTCGTGTTTCGTGTTGTGTCGTGTCGTGCTGGGCTTATCGTGTCATTTGTCTCTATAATCGTGTTTTATAATCGTGTCTTATTGGTTCGTGCTAACGTGCCGTGCCAGGCATTGCCACCCCTATTCATCGGTCGTATGACCAACATCCTTGTGGAAGGCGCAACGTTTGTTGGGGTTGCGAGGATATCGAGTATCCTTTAGCGGCCACGACCTATCTATCTTGTCTTGATCGAGCAGGACATACATTATATGCTCGTGAATGGTCGTGAGCGGAGTCCATTCGATTTCATCCCACCTGTTCCTGCCTCGATTATCCTCTTCTTTATGGGCTGGCCCCCGACCTCCCTTGCTCGAGTTATCTTGAGCCCGATGCGTTCCATCGTGCTCCTTATTTTTCCAATCCTTCTTCGCTTCCTCGGTATTAATCACCCGAATGGCATGTGCATACATCTCCCCGACTGAGGTTTGATCGCGAAGCATCATTTCTTGTCTCATCAACCCTTGTTGTAGGCCTGAAATGAAGCACATCTTGATTGACTCCTCCGAGATATACGGTATTTTATCGACCATGGCCATGAATCTATCCATGTACGTTTGGTTCGACTCGTTTATCCGCTGCTGTATACGGCACAGGTCGGTTTGTTTCTTTGGCTGGAGTCCGGTCAAAGAGAACTGTGTGACGAATATCTGCCTAAATTCGTCCCAGCTTTCGATTGAATCCAATAGAAGGCTCGTATACCATTTTAATGCCTTTCCCTTTAAGGTCCCCGCGAATATCTTTCCCGTCGCATCCTCATCGTTAGGGGCCACCGCGTTCATTTTGACCTCAAAACTCGCCATGTGATCAACTGCATTGGTAAGGCCCTGATACATTTCAAAAGTGGGGATATTTTTTATCAGGTAATGGGGCTTTCCTCGTCCTCTCTTAGAATGGCCCATTTTTGGCTCGGGGTAATAGCATTGGTTTTCCCTTCTCCATGGCCTCAAGTCTGCCACGAAGAAATTTAACCTCTTGTTCGATCGCCAAAGATGGCTTATTAGTCGACTTTTGCACCTCGGTGGTCGCGTTTCGACCACTTTTTTGGTTCCCCACTCCTGACTGTTGGGAGTGGGTGCAGTGCCCACATGTTTTATTCTTCATCACCTCAGTCCTTGGCTTGGACTCTCCCTCCTCACTCCTTTCTCTAGTGCGGCGAGGGTGGTTGGGCTCGCTTGGATAGGTTAGCCGACTATGAATACTGGGCTTGGGTGCCTGCTCGCTCATCCTATCCCCCAACTGGGATCTCACATTAGACCGAGGTACAACTTTCTCTTTTTCCTTGCCTTTGGAGGTAGCTTTTTTAAGGATTTGGGCCGGTTCCTCATGAGGTATTGAATTAGTCACCGCTCTTGCTTTTTTATTGAACGTGAACATCTTGAGCTCCGCCTCTTGAATTCCCATGAGGTAAAGCTTTTGGCGTTCCCAGAACCTTGCCTCCTCTAAGTATCCGTCATGCTTGGTGGCTTTGTTCATTTCCACCTGGGAATGTTCAATCTGGGCTTCCTCCTCGTCTACGTCGAAGGAGGTGTTTGCCTGGCCCGTGGCGGCCCCTAAGTTGCGAGCATCCTTCTAGATGCCCTTTCCTCCCAACGCCTTTGAAGTGGCGGTGACGAGGTTCATGTTAGTTATTTTGCTCGCTAGTGAGGGGGTGGTATGTTTGTTCCCAGTTGATCTTGTTTCGTGGGAGTTTGTTTATCCATTTCTTTAAGTCATAGTTTGAGAAAAATGAAAAGGGTAACTAGAATATGCGATTCCCGGCCACGGAACCACTTGATCACGCCACAAAGATGGGGTAACTATGCTAGTGATCCACGTAATGGACCGGAGCTGACGTGTCTTTGATGAGTGTCCACGTTGATGAACGAGGGTACTTGGTGTACTAAATTGGATAGGATATCTGGGCTTTGGTTCACTTGTAAACTAATTGGTTAGGCTTGTTCTTGATCACGCCACAAAGATGGGGTGACTATGCTGGTGATCCACGTAATGGACCGGAGCTGACGTGTCTTTGATGAGTGTCCACGTCGATGAACGGGGGTACTTGGTGTACTAAACTGGATAGGATATCTGGGCTTTGATTCACTTGTAAATTAATTGGTTAGGCTTGTCCTTGATCTTTAGTGACCTGCAATAAGACTACCGTTAAGGTGCTAGAGGTTTTCCTAGCTACGGCCCTCCGGTGTGAGAGTCAGTAATCAAAGAATATGTGTGTTGGAACTAGGCGTTCCCTTAAGCTTCCGGTGATAGTGTGTATTTTGCTTGATGTTTTAATGTAATTGTGTGTGTAATTGATAGATTGAACTTACCTTTCTTGTAGGGGAATGTTTCCTTTTATAGTAGTTGTCCCTTGGTGATCATGATCAATGTAGGGGCCCTTGGACATAGGGACCTGGTCGACTGGTTGGCAGCTTCTTACTGGTTGATGGCCTATGGGTAGCCTTACATAGTTGGTGGTTGCTTGCTTGCCAAGTCATATCTTCCCTTCACATGTAAGTGTCTGTCACTTGGTCGGCTCGCTGTCAACCTCTCATTGGTTGACCTATGCTTGCATGGACGACACGTGGCCTCCAATCAGGATTTGACATCTGGTGATTACTTGGTCGGAGTGGTCGAATGTCGAGCATGGACGTTCCTCGGCTTAGTGGTCAATCTTGCTTGGCTCTTGGAGTGACCTTTGGTCGGTCCGAGGATATTCTGTTGAGAGATGTGCCCTACACATGCCTAGCTGGGAGCCATGTGCTCACTCCACGTAGGAGGACCCAGGTCGGGTCCCTTCAATAAGTAAGATTCCTGGGCATGCATGGCCGCTTGATCGGACAGGAAAGGTATGCGCTCAGCCAGGCTTGGATGTGATGTATCAATGATCTATGTTCGGGAACTTTGCTATACTTTTGAGCTCATGTCTAGCACCTGATGATCCCTTGTGATTTACTTATAATCGGTTTTGGGTCGGACGCATCATGTATAATAATGTAGCATTAGTATATACTCTGATTTTTCTATTTCTAGTTTGCGTGACAGTCATGTAAAATATTACTAAAAATATATTTATGAGTGATGTGTAATGAAACTTGGTTGCGTGGGAGTCGCTGTAAAATATAGTATAGTATAGTGGGATGTTGGAGAGGTTGACTGATTGCACGTACATATGACAAAATAAAAGGTAATTAACTAATGATTAGTATAAGAATTGTGCATTAATTAATGTATACACATATATACCTGCAAGTGCAACTACATGATATTTAGACAGCGTTGATCACCATCCCCACCCCAGTATGATACTGATTCAAGCTCGCTATCTCTTGTCATAATTAAACTGAATGAATTCGATTCATATACATGCATGCATATTAAATGACAAAACTACCCACTCCCACGAGTTGAAGTCGATATCAAACTCGATTATTGTTAAAGAAGGCAAAGTAAATTGCAACTACAAACTGAAAGCTGGAATGGAAGTGAGGGCTGATGCAAAGTTTGGAGAATTGAATTGCAAATTGAGAAGTTATTTTAAATCTATTACTTTACAAAATACTAGTGGTTGGTTGTAATTGTGTTTAAGTTCATATAAGGAGGCTAATTGTAATTTCAGAAAGTTGGTAGTTAAGGCTGTTAGTTAGTTTCTTATTCTGTTCAAATGTGAACAGATTTTATCAATGTAACGGCTACTACTTGATATAAATAATTGCTGTATGAGCAAGAGAGCAATCAAGCTTTGATTGCTCATGTCTTCCTCTTAGTTTCTTGTCATGGTATCAGAGCCTTAGATCCTTCACCTATTATCACCAATCTTTTCTTTCCCGAAACCCTAAACAATGACAGAAGGAAAATTAGCCGATCAAGCCGATCAATCCAATTCGAAAAACAAAGGAGTTTCCATGGAAATTGGAATTGATTCCAATATGCATCCGTTATACCTACACAATAATGATCATCCAGGTCTAGTTCTCATCGCTACCAAACTCACAGGAAGTGAAAATTATAGCTCATGGAAGAGATCTCTCGAAATTGCTTTTTCGGCCAAGAACAAGATCATGATCTTGAATGGCACCTTTGCAGCACCGGAAAAGGATGATCCTCTCTTCCCCTTATGGGCCAGAGCAAATGACATGGTCATTTCCTGGATCTTTAATACGGTTACAGAAGAGATTAGTAACAGCCTTAAATTTGTGACAGATGCCAACTCAGTCTGGAAGGAACTTGCAGAAAGATTCTCCAACATTGATGGACATAGGGCTTTCCAGTTACAAAAGGAATTGCATCGACTTGAACAAGGTACTGCCTCTGTCGAATTCTATTTCCATAAAATGAAAGGATATTGGGATGAAAATGCAGCTTTAGATCCTATTACTGCATGTAAGTGTTCTTGTACCTGTGGTTCTGCCAAGATTCAAGAATCAAGAGATCAAAGAATCAAGTTAATGCAGTTCTTGATGGGGCTGCACGAAAGCTATGTGAATACAAGAGGGCAAATTCTGAGGATGAAGCCATTGCCCACAATTTCTGAAGCCTATTATATAATCAGGCAGGAAGAAACTCAAAGACAAGGATATGTCCCTGAATTTAGTTCCATTGCAGCCAACATTAATCAGTCAGGGCAATCACAGGTCATGGGAGATAGATGTAATTTTGGGACTTCACAAAACAAGGCAGGATTTACTAGAACCATTTTCAAGAAGGGAATATTTTGTAACTATTGTAACAGGGAAGGTCATATCAAGGAGGAATGTTATAGACTCAAGGGTTTCCCAATTGGGCATCCTGGAAATCCAAGTCATCCAGCACACAAATCTAGGACTAATAATGCTGGTAGACAGACTGGGAAAGGACAAGGGAATCAGACAGAATCATCAAATTCCAAGGTCATGCAAGTTCAGGCTGCATCAGTTGGAAATGCAGAAAACAATGACAAGGAAAGATTGGGAGTGTCCAAGATTGATCAGTTGCAGGAACAAATAAACCAGGTCATGGCTATGCTAAAGGTCAAAGACAGCCCTGAGGATCATAGTGTTGATCAAAGTGGACACAAATTTGCTGGTATGACACACATGGCAGGTAGTTCTATTCCCATCCATCAGTCTATATACTTACATAACTTGCATACCTGGATTATTGATACAGGTGCCACAGATCACATATGCACATCATTATCTGTAATGCATGATGTAGAAGTTGCAAATCACCCTATTTTTCTGTCACTTCCTAATGGTACTAAAGTAGAAGTCACTCATATAGGAAAAGCTTACATTAATCCTCAGCTTACTCTAGACACTGTTTTCTACATACCTGATTTCCATTACAACCTTTTGTCTATATCAAAACTTACTATGCAAACCAGATGTCACACACTTATTATTGGAAAACAATGTTTTTTCCAGGACCTTCAGATGACCAGGACTTTAGCTATTGGTGATATGATTGATGGTTTGTATCTTCTGAAGGCAGACCAATTTTCAGATTCTAAACCTGTTTGCACTATTGCTTCTAAATACAAAGATATTGTTAGCTGGCACCAGAGACTTGGACATAGTTCTTTAAGTACTCTCAAAAATATTGTAGGTTTGAATTCTCTTTGTAAGCATGAAAATATTGAAATTCAGAGAATTTTATCCTGTGATATATGCCCCCTTGCTAAACAGCACAAATTGCCATTTGTGTTAACACACATTAAAAGTAAAGCTCCCTTTGATCTCATACATTGTGATTTGTGGGGACCATACAGGAAAACTACCATGAATGGTTGCAAATATTTTCTGACTATTGTTGATGATTTTTCAAGGGGGGTGTGGACTTTTCTCATGTCAACCAAAACTCATGTATTTTCTCTGTTAAAACAGTTTAATGCCTATGTTGTTAACCATTTCAAAACCAATGTTAAATTCTGTAGAACTGACCATGGGACTGAATTCTATAATAATGAGGTTATACCTTATCTAGCTAGTCTAGGCATTTTACACCAAAGCTCCTGTGTTGATACTCCCCAACAGAATGGGGTTGTTGAAAGAAAGCATCAACATCTCTTAGATATGTCTAGGGCAATTAGGTTCCAATCTGGTCTTCCTATCCAATTTTGGGGATATTGTCTTTTGGCTGCCACACACATTATAAATAGGATTCCTACAGCAGCCCTAAAGTTTAAATCTCCATATGAAATGCTCTATAGGACTAAACCTTCTTATGAACATTTAAGAGTCATAGGCTGTTTAGCTTATGCTTCCACTCATCCTAGTGATAAGTTTGCCCCCAGGGCTGTGAAGTGTGTCCATTTAGGGTATCCTGCAGGACAAAAGGGATATATTTTGTACAATCTTGAAACCAAGAAGGTCTTCATTAGCAGACATGTCATATTTCATGAAGCAATATTTCCTTTCATTAATAATGAGTCTGTGAAACCTAATCAACCTGAAATAGATATAAATCTTTTCCATGATAAGGTTCCTGAAAGTAGGAATGGTACCAATTATGATGACAAAGAACATGATCATGATCCTGTTAACATTAGGGATGATGGCAAATCTGATGATCATACAGGTGATAGAATAGATGACAACCTTAAAGTTTCTAATAGGGTTTCAACAAGAATCAAATATCCTTCTGTCAAGTTAAAAGACTACATTGTATCATCTGTTTTTACCAAACCTGTACATTTCTTTAATCAATGCAATATGCAGCAAAGTAGTGTCAATTCCATAATGTTAGTCCAAGAGCCTCAGTCATACTATGAAGCTGCACAAAGTAAAGATTGGATTGAAGCTATGAATAAAGAAATTGCAGCTTTGGAGTCAAACCAAACATGGGAAATAGTAAGTCTGCCCCAAGGAAAGAAGGCTATAGGATGCAGATGGATCTACAAAGTCAAGTACAATTCAGATGGCAGTGTGGAGAGGCTTAAAGCAAGATTGGTTGCCAAGGGTTATAACCAAAGAGAGGGTATTGATTACTCAGAAACTTTTGCTCCTGTGGCAAAAATGGTGACTGTCAGGGCTATTCTAGCTGTTGCTGCTGTACAGAAATGGGAGGTTCATCAATTAGATGTGAATAATGCATTCTTGCATGGTGACTTGGAAGAAGAGGTATATATGCAACTGCCACTAGGGTACAAGTCTCAGGAGAAATCTAACAGTGTTTGTCTGTTAAAGAAATCCCTGTATGGCCTAAAACAAGCATCTAGGCAATGGTTCTCAAAGCTAACTGAGGTTCTTCTAAGCCTTGGATATAGACAATCACTAGCAGATTACTCCTTATTCACCTTGAAAAGAGATGCAAAGTTCACTAGTGTCCTAGTGTATGTGGATGATGTTCTAGTGGCAGGTAATGATATAGAAAACATAGTTTCTTTAAAGAATCTGTTGCATGAAAGGTTTAGCATAAAGGATTTGGGGGATGTGAAATATTATTTGGGCATAGAAGTAATGAGATCTGAGCATGGTTTCCATCTTAGCCAGAAGAGATATGCTTTGGAGTTAATTGAGGCTGCAGGTTTGTTAAATGCCAAGCCACTTACTATCCCTTTTGATCCCAATAAGAAACTCCTGAAAAGTGAAGGGATTCTTCTTGATAATCCTACAGAATACAGGCAACTGGTGGGAAAGCTCATTTATCTGACTGTGACCAGACCAGACTTAGCCTTTGCAGCACAATGTTTGAGCCAGTTTGTGCAGAATCCAAGGGATATTCACTTGAAAGCATTGCATAGAGTTCTTAGATATGTTAAGACTTCACCAGATCAAGGGATATACTTGCCTTCAGACAATCATCTACAGCTTAAGGGATTTTGTGACAGTGATTGGGGAGGAAATCCTAATGACAGAAAGTCCATAACAGGCTTCTGTATGATGCTGGGAAATTCTTTGATTTCATGGCATTCTAAAAAGCAGTCTGTGGTTTCAAGATCATCTACAGAATCAGAGTATAGGGCTTTGGCTACTGCTAGCTGTGAAGTGATTTGGTTGACCAGTTTGTTGAAGGATATGGAAGTCAAGCGCCAAAGCTCGTCTATCTATCTTGTGACAATTCATCTGCCATAGCAGTGGCTAACAATCCTGTATATCATGCTAGAACCAAGCACATAGAATTGGACTGTCATTTCATTAGAGAAAAGATTTCTAATGGTCTGATTAGTTTGCAGCATATACCAACCAAAGGGCAAATTGCAGACATATTTACCAAATTTCTGGGAAAGGTATTGCATTGGAGATTCCTATCCAAGTTGGGAGTAGTTAGCATCCACCTACCCTCAACTTGTGGGGAGGGTGTTAAAGAAGGCAAAGTAAATTGCAACTACAAACTGAAAGCTGGAATGGAAGTGAGGGCTGATGCAAAGTTTGGAGAATTGAATTGCAAATTGAGAAGTTATTTTAAATCTATTACTTTACAAAATACTAGTGGTTGGTTGTAATTGTGTTTAAGTTCATATAAGGAGGCTAATTGTAATTTCAGAAAGTTGGTAGTTAAGGCTGTTAGTTAGTTTCTTATTCTGTTCAAATGTGAACAGATTTTATCAATGTAACGGCTACTACTTGATATAAATAATTGCTGTATGAGCAAGAGAGCAATCAAGCTTTGATTGCTCATGTCTTCCTCTTAGTTTCTTGTCAATTATATATAGATGAAACTGCGGCGTATGACTCGAGCTCGAGCGAGCAGTTGAAAACTAATCCTACAAGATATATAGAGCAAGCTCGGCTAGGCTAGTTCAAAATTTTAACATAATTTTTCTCCACATCTCTCCATACTCAGTTGCTGACAATCAAATCTCAATCTCTTCTAATTGAACCGATCGAACTTGCTTCAATCCATGGAAATTGGAATGGAATCAACAAACAATTGACTTTGAGAAGTTTTATTCAAAATTAAACAGTAGCATTTTTTGTATTGAATTACACTAGGGAGGAAATAATTTGGTTTTGGTTTTGGATTGAATTGAATTGGCTGCTGATCAAAAAGTGTAGTCCATTTTGCTTGATATTGAAAATAAGCAAGTGTATGGGATTGCATTTTTTATAATGGGGTTTACCTTCCAACAGATTCCGGTGATTGAGGTACCGGAAGGAAAAGAGGAGCTGTAAAAAGCGATAAAAGGAAATTTGGACAAATTTGTCCTCCATTATGATTCTATGAATGAATAACGGCAGCGGCAGGCCTCCATTAATTGTTTAATTCTTCTTCTGTCTAGAACTAAGCGTGTCAACGCATTTGATTTTGATTTGAATCTCACGTTATTTTGATGAGGACTATAATTTTTGTTTATTCACTACATCTTTAATTATTGTATCAAATAATTATATGTTTGGACGAAATTACCCTTTAAAAATTTGTTCATTTTAAGTTGACTAATCAACTTACTTTCCTAATTACCTTTTAATATTATTTTTTGTCCAAACATGTATTTATTTAATGCAATGATTAAAGATGTAGTGGATAAACAAAAAATTATAGTGGAAATAGCGTCTCTTTTTTATGATATGAATTTAGTATTTCAATCCGATTACTCGATTTTGATCAGATTCTGATAATCCGAAAGTTTAGCAAATTAGATTTGGATTAAGGTGTTTTGATCCGTTAACAACTCGATCCGAGATTAAAAAATTTACTAATATTATACACATAAAAGTTACTTGAGTTAAGTTTTTAATTATTAATAATTACTATTTCTACTAAGTATAAATTTTTATGGACACTATAATATCTTACTAACACTGTTTATGTTTGTGTAAGCTAAGAAGTTTTAATTTTATTCGAGTTTTGATTAAACAAAAATACCCCAATACTAATTTTATTCAATACTTTCATTACGTACAAATAAAATCTGAATCCAATCTAAATCCAAAATTTTAGAAAATTGATCGAGCTTTCAAATATTTGAAAAATAATCTGATCCATTCGAAATCAAATGATTTTTATCAAATTGAATATGAATTTGGATGATCTGGTCCGATCAATTGACAAGCCTGTCTAGAACTAGAAGAGAGCGTACGTGGAAGTGGAATCAAGAAGCCATGAATGTTTGACATGATTAATACTCCTATAAACGTTAGCCCTCTCTTTTGAAGTTTTTTATAAGAGAATTGCGTGTGTCACAAAAGAAACTTGTCAAACCTAATTATCAAAATACCAACTTCTAAACAAAACTTGTGTGATTTTTTAGTCCTCTCTGTTTCTCTCTATCTCTCTCTCTCCCTCCATCTCTCCCTCTCCCTCTCCCTTTTTTTCTCTCTCACCCTTTTTTATATCTGACTGTTAGGGCAAGTCCAATGGTGGTACTTACCTATAGGTAACAAAATTACATTTTGATTTTGATACCTATTGGTTATTATTCATGGGTATCAAATTATCATCTTCAATCATAGGTATCAAAATGAAGGGTATTAAAATTAGGTGAGGTACTAAGGAAGGTATCAAATTTGGTACCTTCCCTAGTACCACACCTAATTTTGATACATTTTACTTTAACCATTGGAAAACCTAATACTTTTACATAGATATCAAAATTTGGTTTTAACCCCTACCATTGGACTTGCCCTTAGTAGACCAGATATTATGTTGGTTGTATGTATATATGCTCGTTTTTAAGTTGATCCTAAAGAATCTCACATGATAACTGCTAAAAGGATTATTAGGTATCTTATAGATACTGAAAATTTTGACATTTGGTATCTTAGGGATTCTTCTTTCAATTTAATAGGATATTTAGATGTTGATCTTGCGGCTTAAAGAGTGAACAAGAAAAGCACAAGTGACACATGTTAATTCCTTGGAAACAAGCTAATATCATGGGTCTGCAAAAAACAAACATCAGTCTCTGCTTCAACAACAGAAGCTGAATACATAACTGCTGGTAGTTGTTGCTCTTGTGGGTGAAGCAACAATATTTGGACTATGAGATGACCATAAAAACTTATCTTATATTACGTGATAATACTTCAAGATAGTTCAGATACTCAAGCACAAATAGAACAATTGAAGGCACAAATAGAAGTTATATATCAAAATAGAGCACAAATTCATGAAGCATGTACTATTTGTGGATTAAATTATCATGCTACTAACTTGTGTCCATCTAGTGCTTTGTATCCTAAACAGGTTAATGCGATGAATATGTACCCTCCAAGGCAAAAGAATGATCCTTATTCCAACACATATAATCCAGGTTGGAGGAATCATCCTAACTTTTTATGGGGAGGAAATAAGCCCTTGCAACCTCAACAATTTCCTAAGTAAGGACAGTTACAGATTGAAGAAGTTCTAAAATCGGAAGGATTAGATGGTAGACAGACAGTCTCAGGACAATTCCTGAACAGTGGATTTTTTCTCCAGAGTAGATGACCATCGTATTCCACATGTCTTTCGACTCCTCAAGATCGGACTGATCCCAGGCGAAGGGTCTATACTCACATTACTTGTGTTTTAATTATTTTTGTAACTACAACCAACTCCAATGACATTAGTATATCCATTTAATAATTAGACCTTTCAAACGTGACATTTTTTGGGTAGAACAAAAGGAGTATCATTTTACCCTTACTTTTTCTTATTATATTAATTATGACCGCATACACAAGGGCACTGAAAAAAACTACACATTACACCAATATTTATAATACAGTAAATTATTTTTTTCTTAAACGAGATGTCAGGTCAAAGAGAACGACTATTTAGGAAGGGGGTGAGTAGTATATTGTATTTTTCTTTTCAAAGATGTTTATGGGTGTGAGGTCAATCAGCTAAAAAAATCGAGAATCATAAGAGTATTAAAAAAAAAAAAGATAGAAATAACATTTAAAAAATAAAATAAAATTTTAAACTTTTTTTTTTTTCAATTTGAAACGATTTAAAAATCAAAAGATCAACTCAAACAGAGAGCATAAAAGAGTAAAAGATTGATGAAGTATTTAAAAATTGATTTTTCAACTCACACGTTTTCTATAAAGTAAGCACACCAAAATCAATCTTTGAACATCCTGACAGCCGACTTCAGTCAGTCCTCTGAATCTAATAATGCATACCGAAGAGAACAGTATATTGAATCATTGACCATTAACAACTTCACAGACTTTTATTTTAGGTTTCGCCTGCCTCTGTGTAAAGTTGTCATATGAAAGAGTGTTTGACCAATGACTACCCAAATTGCCTTTATCTAGCCTGCCTGCGTACCTGCCTTCAAATATTAGTTGTCTGGTCAACTTCACCAAGACTTGTATTCGCCTACTTGAACTAGAAAGTAGAAAGGGGAGCTATGCAGGAGATCCCACCATGTGGCTTAGAAGACGGCCAACTATTTAAGGGCCAACTTGTCTTCTTTTTTCCTTTTTTTTTATAGTTTAACCCTTAATATTCCTATATTTTTCTTTCTTTTTTTTTTTTAACTAAAACTTTCGACTATATATAGTTGGGTTAAACTTCATATGCTAGACCACTTTTTTATCTCATTTCGAGATGTTAGATTATGAAATTTTCTAGAAAGAAAAGGATGGTCATTTCTGGTGTTTACCCAAACAAACACTAAATGAGTCCTACTAACACCAGAGCTAAATGTCTGAGAATTAACCACTAATGGATGACCAAGTAAATATAAAGTCATGAACTCAAATTATAAACTGTATAGAAATATAACAAATCTCAATTACAAATCTACTAACATTGTTCAGAGTTTTAAATTGGAAGTAACCAAGAACAGCACACTTTAAGTTTCATGTCTTAAAGCAATATTCTACTGTAAAATGTACAGTAATTCTCAGCACGCACAAGATGTGGACACTTCACAGTTCAATCGAAGACATAATAAAATGCCTGCTTGCTAATCCGTTGATACACAAACAAGTAATCTTGAATGGTATTTTTACTTGCAGGAGATTACACCCAGGTGGGATGATTACCTTTGGTAACCAGCAGGTGGGTAACCTGCGGGAGGATAACCAGCAGGTGGGTAGCCTTGAGCTTGAGGTGGTGGGTATCCGTAGGATTGTTGGCCATATGCAGGTTGAGGAGGATAAGCTACGTTGGCAGGATATGGCTGATCGAGACGAGACATCTGCTGCATAGGGGGAACAGCCATTGGTTGTGGGCCAAACATGCCGTCTCGTTTGTCCATTTCAACTTTGTGTTGAGTCTGCAGAAGAGTATGATAAGACCAATCAGTGTTTTCATGGATAAACCGGTAACAGCAAAGAAAATCCTCCTTCCTCAGTTCCACTAATAAAGTTCGTGTTTGAAAGTAGCCCATTTTAAATATTTGAATAGTCCTCCACAAATACCCTTAATTTTGAAGATCGAGTAGCTTTCCTAATTTTAAGTTCAATGTACTAAGGGTAACAAAAGTTTCAATAAGCGATTGAATGTTTGTAAATAAAGCATACCTGCATACATGCACAAACCCTGCAAAATACTAGGGAAGTCAGTAAAATCCCTTCACTCCTTTTTCAACTGCTTTAGGAAAATGTTTTCACAAGGGAATGGGGAGGGAATGACTTACGTGCAATAAACCATATCGGCCAAACAAGAGAGTATCTGAGATGCCTCTGAAATTTCTTCACTTCCAACTATCATTGCAACAATGGAAAATATGCATGCTAATTGTTGCAGGCAGAACATGAAACCCTACATATCAGGAAAGAGCAGGTTAAATGAACTTGAACAAGTAATTACCCACAAAAAATGTAGTCGTAAGTCAAACAGAACAGATGATGCATATATATATATATACAGAGAGAGAGAGAGAGAGAGAGAGAATACAATGATGCAATTATCACACTGTGTTGTCTGTATGTTAAATTCATCTTGCAACAGGAAGCGAGTCGAAGCTACTGAATTTCCAAAGCAAAGGAAAACCTGGAAATTAATAGAACAAAAGAGTTATACAGTTGGAGAAATGGTCCATTGAACGATAACTATAATCAAGCAGCCCATGCATCAACATCATATGAGTGTTTGAGAAAGACTTTGATGGTAAACAATAATTGGGGGTATGACACCAAAAAGATGTGAATTGATAGAAAATTCTCCAGTTTTAAGAGTTTTGAAATACAATATTTCAATTCAGGAAATGTCTTAGCAGTATAGGACTTAGAGATTAGACAAAGGCTTTGAGATTTCAAAACATCTCTTATAATTCATGTACAAAGCAAGAAAATCACCCAAAAAAAAAATCTTAGTGCTGTAATGCTGTTTCAAGAGAGAAGTCCAAAAAATCTGACAGGCATACAGCGTATCCATATCACTCTTTAAGAGTGTTACAATTTGTAAGTCACTACTCACTAAGACTTCGGATGGCCCAGTAGAAACTTCTGCAAATCCCCCCCCCAAAAAAAAAAATAATAAGTCTCATTTGACAAGTAAAAGTTTTTAGGATTGTAGCTTCAATTGTTTGTACTTCCTTGAATTGCACTATAAATATATCCTATTTTAGAAATGAAACTATTTTTGAGACAGAGTCATAGAGATAGTATCAAAGTAGAATCTCCTTCAATGAACAAACAAAATGAACTCCTATGATAATGTAGGCTCGAATAGATAAATTACCTCCGTGGCAAGGCAAAATTCAGGGCAACGACTTTCTCCACACCGACCACTGCAGGGCATATAACCAGCACAACAAGTATACCTATGACAGATGGGAAAACATTGTTAATACCAAAAACACAATGATATATATGGTGCTTGACTGATGGACAAGTATAGTTACCTTGACATATCATTGTAGAGTGCTCTCTTACGAAGCAAGTACGATACACAGGGTCCACTGCCATTTAGATAAAATGATAAAAGATAAATTAGTTGGAAGATAATAATGGGGAATTGATATCAACTGTAAACAGTTAGTGGAAATAGAAACCAGTTACTAAGAATATTGAGGTCAACAGGGTAGATTGTACTTGTCCATACTTGATATAACTGGATTAGCTAGGTACTCCAAGATAGGTGATGTGGAATGTCATGGATTAATTTATGAACAAACATTTCACAAGCCCCCATACCTAACTTTACACTTTGAAAGGTAAAATTGGTTCCTTTAGGACCTTCATATGAATTCTGATACTATAATCAATATTAAGATTAATTCGAAAGAATTTTTGTAAGAACACAATCGTGTTTTTCATTTCCTTAAGAGCAGCGTGAGACTAACTGCTCAAACTCAACTACAGACTATGTTTCCACAGGTGAGCAAAATTAACTTATGACTTGCCGCTGGTACAAGTAGAATACAAGAAGAAAAAGAGAGTTTGTCACATATATTACATAACATCACAGAAAGGGGCGGGGGACCAGAGAGAGCAATAAACTTCAATTATTTCATTTCAAGAACATAATGATTTTCCAAAATCAATGCAGAGCTCACTTAACTACAAGAGCTACTGCAATCCATTCTAACCATAAACGAGAAAGTGAAGTACTTTTTGAAGCTTAAACAAGTGGATGATGCCACTTCATACCTTTTACTTACTCTAGGACTGAGGCAAGTACTTCAGAGTTAAGCTAAAGAATGAGGCCAAAAGCCACAACCAACTCAGTTTAATACCTTCCTCAACAAATTATTTTCACCAAAGAATATTATTTGCAGCAAAGCCCCAAGGAACCATACGGCATAATCAAGAATCCTACGTCACCTCTAATCCAAAATGCCCTATTGTTCAATGAACAGTTCTTCAATTTTCATAGCCATATTTCCCAATATATGTACTACTGTACTTCCACATAGTTCATTGTGAAAGGGAAGCGCACCTAACCATTTTTTTGGTCCAGTAGTGATTGAATGGCTGAGAAGCCTACTGTTTTCTTTTTTGTTGCAAAAATGTACATACTGTAGTAGAAAAGTACATATGTTCGTTCTGAAAATACTTATTGCTGTTCGGAAAATACACATATTTGGTCAAAACCAAGCGGTGCAAATATATTGTTAGGTGCCCTTCCCATAGTGAAAGACTCACTAATACCAAAGATACGTATACACATCTAAGTAGTAATTTTTATTTGTTCCCACGAGTTGAATCTTTTCAAACCTATCATTAATACATGCCCAATATGCAGTCTCTCGCCTTCCTCAAGTCAGGTCTGGTTAATGCACTAGAGACCAGCCAAAAGTGATAAGAGCACCCGTGTAAGACAAACTCAAATTTTATGATTAAAATATTTGAGTACCTACACAAGAAATACATGATGCTTCACAAGCTGGAGTGGCCTTTCAAAAATAAAAATTGATAAGTTTGTCACTATTGACTATTGAGATGATTTGCTTGCTGCATTACAAATCTACTTTTACAAATGAGCCTATCCGAGCCTATACTTGGCATCCAAAGAAAAAACCCATCATAAGAACCTATATTTGGAGTCAACAAGGAAAATCAAGGGCAAAGATACATCTATTGAAATGGGCGATTGAAAATATCCCTCTCATTTAATACTGACTCTTGCTGACTTTATTACTTCTGTCACAGCTCGAATAAGAAAAGCAATCAAAGTAAACTTCATAATAACATTCAAAAATTAGCACCATAACTTTTGAATAAATCTGTGGTTCAGACATCACCAATTGATTTATAACTACGATTGCATCAATGCCATCAATTGATATGGAAGTGTTCTCGTAATAAAGTCTGAAACTTCAATGAATGAATTAGGGTTTTTAAAGTGAAGACTGTACTTTAATATTGATTTATATATCATGAGACAATATGAGCCATCTCTATTTTTGGCTGAACCAATGTTCAATCAGCTTTATGCACATGTCCAGATATGAGATAGCACCAAACTATTGACACGGTGGCATAGGCACAAGCATCCAACCCCTACAAACCGACACGAGATAGTAGAATCCCTCAGGAACTACATCGCCAAGATTAGCATCTACTTATGTTTCCACTACACATTCAAATATCCATAGAACTAACACAAAAATGCTGCTGGTAATTCTAGAGAGCGTTTTGTATTTGAAATAGATTCATAGAAATGAGCGTAATTCCACAAAGTTTTAAATGCCACCAAAACTCTAATCTGAGCTAAATGAGAATTCTAAAAGAATTATAATATCCTTTTAAGTTTTCACTAGTCAAAAACTGGAACCATCAACACTCCTTGAAAATGAGGTGGAATTCCAGGTGCCTCATGTTTGCAAAATCTGTCAATCAACTCAACCCACACAAGATCTGATATCAATTTTCAACACGGATACATACTGTACAGTTTTGTTGTCATCGCTATTATAACTATTATCATCGTTGTCATTTGTGTCTTAATGTGAACAATTCTTCCCCAGTATTCATTCTAAGTCATGTATTCGCATACCTTTGGGCACATCCCAATGTTGTACTATATCGTAGATAACGGTGGCAGTGGTCATTAGACCTCCAAAGATTAGTTATTATGATTTAATATCTAGATTAATGAGTGTGAACACATGAAAATATGTAGTTTACCCATCCATTTGCTCTTCAAACAAGAACTCACCAAGGAAAATGTAAAGTTGTGTTACTTGAGATTGTTAGCTGTCAACACGTGCAACTAAGTCCATAAAAGCACCTTCAACAGAAGTGTGAAAGAACAAAAAGGTAGAGTATCTAAAATCAAAGAAATCAAATCATATTTTTTTTTCTGATCTGACGCAGAACATGTTCCATGGCACTGAATGACCACACATGGTTCGTCAAATTTGATTAACACAGCATCCTTCACCCCCCCCTCCCCTAACACACACACACATGAGCACAAGTACATATCCAAGTGAGATCCACATTGACCACACCGAGTCACCCTAATCATGGATAAGCATAGTGAGGACAAGGATCTCAACAAGTAACAGATTCCCAATAGGTTATGTCCTTCAGTCAACCACACGCTTTTGCCAAGAAGCACTTTTAGCCCACAAGAAAAGAAAAACAGAACCATGACATAGCAATATAGGCTTGACAATTTCAAATACCAGGAACTCATCGATATTTCACAACTGTTAATTGAGATTGTGTTTTAATTTGTGATAGTTCTAGGCATTATTTTGAAAAAAGAAAGATGACAGAAATATTTTGTAATTTGTTCATGTTCCTCTAATAAAGAGCACTAAAGTTCGATAAGGACATGCTAATTGCAAGAAACGACTGAATACTACTAAACTTGTGGGTTCCTAAAAAATCGTCTAGTTTGACCGGGTAAACAGATTAAGAAAAACTAATTGACTATATTATAAATATTTGTACAATATCTAGTTTCCTTTAAAGCCCTTGTACATGGGGATATAATTAAAGGTGGAAGAAAAAATAAAGGAAAAGTGATAAAAGTGTTTTTCTAAAAGGAAAAGTTTGGTAACAAGATAATTATATAGGAACGGAGGGAGTACAATTTTATTTTTTTTGATAAGTAATGATTAAAATAAAAAGCATCAAATCAGGTGATGCAACATTTGTACACTAGGAGTATACCTCACCAAAAGAATTAGCCAATATCAATATTATTTACAAAATCTACAAGAGAAGTTCAGTAATGTGAAACTCAACCTCTAACCACAAGCATGCCAATGCCCTGAACAGCAATCTCATTCAAAAACTTTCAATACAAAAAACATTCATAACTAACAAACTACATTCAGATTAACACGGCTTAGATCATTGAACTACAAGTCAAACCTAGTAACACTAAGTCAACAAACTCGAAATCGTCCAACAGCAACAGATTGCAAACAAATCCAAGCTTTAAGCAACAACATGGTAATCGAATTTAATTAACACACAATCAAATCATAGATCTACAAAAGAAAAACAAATCATAAAAGACACGGTACTTACCAGAACAAAGAGAAGCAGCAATCTACACCCAAAAAAAAAAAAAAAAAAAAGTAACTGGTCAGAGTTCAGGGAAAAAGTGAATAATAACAAATGTAACTTAGCGTAAGCGATTGTGTGTGTAAGCGAGCATAATTGGCAGAGAGAGAGAGAGGGCAGCTATCCAGACAAGCACAACAACCTGTAACGGATCGAAAATGCAAATAAAATCGAAAAAGAAATGCAACGGAGTGTGAAATAATGTGGGTATAATTGGAGGAGATAGAAAGTGATGACAACGAGTGTGTGCATTTTGTGTTGTGTGTGTGTGAATTGGAGGAGAGACAGTGAGTTACAGGGAGTATCGGCACGAATTGAGTTCATGAGATCGGTGTGCCATAGGTTCCGGTAGTTCTGACGGAGCTGCATCTTATCCATGTACTCCTGCGACGGCATTGTGACGATTGGATTATTCCTCTGAACAGCAACAAGCAGCACTCTACGGCGGTGAATTTGGTCTTCGCAGAAACGAAATGAAACGCACGAAAATCAAACACTGATCGCTACTTTTCTAATGGCCGATTTCATAACTTCGAAAACCCCCTTCTCGAAAGCTTCAGCGAAGTAAGTCGGAAGCGACCAGGTCGTTACGTGCAACTTAGGAAGACTTTCTTCACAACTTGACAAAGTAAATAATAATACTCCCTTCGTTTTTTAATAATTCCTACTTTCTTTTTTTAGTCTGTTTCAAAAAACTCTATTCTATTTAGATAAAAAGATCATTATTTTGTTTTAAAATGTTTCAATTAAAAAGTTTATTTTTAAAAATTAAGTTATGAAAATATCTTTTTATTATTAATGAACTACTAAAAGTGTTATTTTTTCTTAAAATATTTGATTTTCAAATAAAGATTTTTTATCCAGAATAAAGGAAGTAATTATATTTTTACTTTCTTTTTTAAAAAAAAATATTTTTACTGCTTTATCATTTCTTTTTCTACATACTTTAATTATGACCTCATGTCAAAGATATTAAAAGAAATCACATGTTACACGAATATTTATAATACAGTCAATTACTTTTTTAACGATATATTGGGTCAAAGACGACAATAATTAAAGACGGGATGAGTATTACCCTTCTTCTTAATAAATACATTTTCACTATACATTTTATAAAAATTTCAATAAGTCATTTAGGTGAATGCAAAGTTTAGCTTTTATAGGGTGGGAATGTGGGATGCTTAATGTTTATTTAAAAATATTGTTTTCCTTTTTTGGCTGTTTGACTTTATAGTGGGCTGAATTTAGAGATTGGGTCATTCTAGCGTTGTTTTGGGTTAAAGACCAATTCAACAATTTCTGGCATTGTGGAGGTAACGATGAAGAATACTGAGGGATACTTTGACTTTCAATTTAATTTTGTAAACTTAAACCAAGCTGTGGACAGGTAATTGAGAAGTCAGGAAGACCCTTCTTTTTTTTTTGGCAACTTGATGATTTATTTTTGGAGAAATTGCTAGCTGGTATGTTTTCTTAAGGTAAAAATTTATGTAATACGGTCTTCCAGATATTTTTTATAAGACGATCCTTTTTATCCGATCTACCTTGTATTGATAGGTTGAGTTGTGAGAGAGTAGAGCTCTGTATTATGAATTAAGATCTGTAAAACCGTCTTACAGGCGAATTACTCTTTTCCTAAATATTTAATCACTCCACTCTCTTGTTTTTTTTTGGCATTCGCTAAAGTTTATTTTCAAAAAAATGTTCCTGAAATATTCAGGACTCATTCCATAACTCTGACCAATATTTGGTGCGGCAACGAAACAGACAACGCTCCCTAAAGGTAAACGATTTTTTCGATTGCTTAAGTACGGTACTAGAATGGGCCTGGGTTGCATTGAACGATTTTTCAGTAGGGACGAAGGCGGAGGAGAAGGATGAAGAAAAAGACTTACGACGGAGGACGAGGAAGAAGAAGGCGGAAGACATGAAGATCTGATTCATTATAATTTTACAGCGCGGTACATTAATTGGGTGCTTGACATGGAGCAACGAGATGAATAAATTGGATTATGTAATTTAAATTGATGAATCACAGATTCACGGTGCAAAAATTTGGTACAGCACGATGCATATTTGGATTAGGTAATTTAAATTTATACATTGTGGTGCAAAAATTAATGCAACGAAATACAAAATTGGATTGCGTAATTTAAATTGATGCATCACGGTATAAAAATTGACGCAGCGCGATGAACTAAATGAGTATACGTAGTATGCATTAAGATCATTAAGGGTATCACAGTATTTTCGCTACCAAAAATATTTTTTTCGGATCTAAAAGAAACATGTGGATTGTAGGGGTTACAAAATTTGAAATAGGTTTTGGCTCGAATTTACCCCTTTATTCATCTGTTTGTTTGACTTTGGGTTGGCAATAAGTTGGGTCTTTTGGGCGGACCTTTTCATGTAATTGTGAAGTTCAAGCTCATGGCCAACGCATATTTTGGAGATAACAATGACAGGCAAATGTATAAGGACATTTTTTAATTTGTAACATGTAGTTGACATTAATTAGTTGTGATTTGATACTTGATGAGTTAGAGTTGTAACATGCACTCTTAACTTATTTTTGTGAATAGTGTATCTTATAAACTTATTTATGTATAGTTCATCTTACAATACACAAATAAGTTAAGAGTATAGGAGTCCAAAGGAGAAAGAAGAGGCAAGTTCCATCTTGGCACTTCTTAATCGTAATAAGCTCTATCAACGCACATGTTTGGTGCTTTCGAAAGTGGAGCAAGTGCAACCATTAAAAGAGTACCACGAGACAACCCCAACCCTAAGTAGCGACCGACCATAACATTAGAGCTTGTTCAACTTAGCAATTTAGTGGCTTAGTTTTGAGGTTTTGGCTCCTTTTTTGAATTAACTAATTGAAATTAAAAACAAAAAAGTAAGTGAGGGGCAAGTGGATTTAATTTGTGTATGTAGTTGAAAATACTACATATAGATGTTGCAAATGGGCAAGCATGGGGATATAAGCAATGGACTTAGATAAACGAGTAACAGTAACCAAGTGTCTAATTGATTACATATGCATAAATGGATGGTTTATAAATAAGCCTACGCGCCCACGAAACCCATTAACATAAAAACTAGGGTAAATTTTGGACCGGTCCACTTTATGAAATTTATAATCGTTAAAGTGTCATCTTTTTTATTTTGGTGATAACCGGGACGATCTTATGGGATGATATTATAACATATCCAGTCCACTTTCTTTTTATTTAATCTCTAAAGTACACTTTTGAAGGTAAAATGTCGAAGGTACCCTTAATAAATAAAAGACATGCGCACAAAGTCATTGTCCAAATCTGAACATTGCGATGAAAAAAGTGGGCATCGCTCAAAACATTGGGCATTCTTCAAAATTTTGGGCATCGCAAGTAAAAAACATTGAGCATCGCTCAAAATTTTGGGCATCTCAATACAAAAGCCACTGCCTAAATTTGCGATTCCAGATTTTGCATTGCTATGAGGATATTTTTCTCAAGTTAGTTATCTTGAAAAATGATTTGATCCATGTCAACTTTAGATTTGGGTTCGAGTGGCTCTTATTTATTTTCTTATTTAACTTTGTTTCTATTTCACCTTCTCTTGAACATTTGAAAAGCAATGAAGAATCAATCTCCACACACACACACACACACACACACCCTTTCTTACTTCCTTGAACATCAGAATGCATGTAAAAAAAACAGATACATCTAATCAATCTGCAGCTAAGGCCTTGCTGAAACTATTCGAATAACCAAATGTAGGCCTATCGAAAATCATAGGTACCTCTACATATCCTTGAAGCATTTTAAGCACATCCAAAATGGTAGGCAACAATGCCCACATCGGAGGCAACGACACCCACATCGGAGGTAGGTCTGGAAACTAATCATCATAGGGTTGTGCGCATTGATAAGAGTCATTGTTGTATTGTACTCTCATGTTCGAATTTTGCGCACACACTCAACATTTTGTTTGACTTCAAAGTTTAAGCATAACAGAGCAAGTGAAGATTTACTCAAGGAAAATGTATGTTACAATCATCCATCGATTCTTTTTTCCCTTGAATTTTTCATTCAATTCGTCTTTTGCCTCTTCGAATTCGAAATGATTTTTACTGGTTTTGAGTGAAGTCTAAGGAATAAAGATGGGGGTATGTATTTGTGGGCCAAATCAGAAGCTTAGGAGAGTGGGCTACGTTTATTAACTTGTCAAAATCAAGAATAGTTTGAGAATTTCCATACATGTTTGATGCTCTCCTTAGTCAATGAAAAGATGTAAACTCATATGGAAATGAAGGACATAAATCGAAGAAGGAGAAGTCGAAGCAGAGAAAGCATTAGATGAGGCTCAGCCGGATTTGAAGAAGAAGACGAGCAACATTGGGAAAAAAGTGGACTTATGCAATTGAAAAAATAAAGAGGGTAGTGAAGCTATTACAATTTCAGGAAAGGGGACCGGCCCGCAATTATTCCTTTTTTATTTTAATCGGAAAAAATTACTTTTAGATGCAAAAAGACTATGATACTCTTAATGAGAAAGAGGCGCACTACGACTAACTACGGCAAGTTTATATATCGATGTGCAAATGTTTATATGTCTATAATTTATATAGACATATAAACATTTTACATATTTTTGGATTGTGATTCCCTTTTTAATACATTATGGTTCAAAGTTTATAATAAAGGAAATGAAAAATTCATCACAAATATTTGCATCGTGCATGGTTCCCTTTTTAATACATCGCGGTAAAAAGTTTATAATAAAGGAAATAAAAATTCAGCAAAAATATTTGCATCACGGTTCACAAATATATGTCCATCGAATTTTATATATCGCGGTGCAAATGTTTATATGTCTATTATTTATGTAGACATATAAACATTTTACATATTGTTGCACCGCGATTACATTTTTAATACATCGCGGTTTAAAGTTTATAATAAAGGAATTGAAAAATTCATCAAAAACTAAAATTATGCACTGCGATTCAGGCAGCTAGTCATCCGTTAAGCGTTGATTAAGGGTAACGTAGTTATTTCTCTCCAAAAAGTGGCTTTTGAACGACGGTTTATAAAACTATGCAACGCGATTCACACAGCTAGTTATACGTTAAGAGTTCATTAAGGGTAACATAGTTATTTCACTTCCAAAAGTGATTTTTTTTCTGATTGAAAATAAAAACAAGGGAGTGGACCGATTAAATTCTTGAGAAAGGGGACCGGCCCGCAATGTTTCCTAAAAACTACTCCCTCAGTCCCAAATTTAATGACTTTTTAAAGATTTACAAACTGATTAAAGAAGTTTTAATTTTTTTTTCATATTCTCAATGCATTAAACCATTCACAATACAACATTTAATAAGAGATAATTAATAAGGGTAATTTTGGCAAAATTTGGATAAATTTGTCTTAAAATCCTAAAACATCATTTATTGTGGGACAATTTTTTTTTGTTAAAACGTCATTTGTTTTAGGATGGAAAATATTACAAAAATTCCCCAAACAATATCAAAACAATAATCTTGGAATTAACAAGCACAATATTAGTGGTACTGGAACGATTTCCACAAATTCTTATTAGGTTTAAATCTCAATTTGGTCACCCTACTTTCGGCCAAAAGTCATTAAACTCACTCTACTTTTTTTTTCCTCAATTTAATCACTCTACTTGGACATAAATATCAAATTCATCACCCCGTTTAATTTTTTTGTTGAAAAATTTAAAAATTTTTATGAATATCCAAAAATACCCTTATTAATATTTTTAATATAATTTTTAATTTTCAATTTTCAAACCCAAAGAAGATTTCACGACGCTGCCTCTCTCTTTCTCCTGGCAAGCTCCATCGCCGATACCAACTCCAAAGTTGCGAGCTTCGCCGCCGACAAACCATCCCCATGGCACCATTGTCAACCTTCCACAAAAATAGCACAAAAACATTGAAAATCCACGAAGTGAATTCCATAGCAAGAGACTGTCAGCTTCATATGAATCGACAACAAATTCCTTTGAAGAGAGCCCAAAAATAGTTGAAATTGACACATACAAGCCCAATTCGAGATCTCATCACATCCACACTTGTACATCTGATTCCGGCGAGGAATCACATTACCATTACAACATGTCGTCGCCTCTCCCATGCTCGGTCCCTGTACGTCTCTCCATTCCTGAATTTCGACACCTCCATGATTATGAATGGGGCTTCGTGGGCGATGACTGTAAATTCCCCACTGCTCAGAGCACTCCTCGATTTGCAAACTCTGGTCGCTCACATTTACCCAGGACTCCGGCCAAGAGTGTGTGCGGCGACAGCTACTTCAGGTCGTACTCTAACTATCCAGGTTACATGGCAAACACACAGTCTTTCAAAGCGAAGGTGAGGTCTCACAGTGCTCCGAAGCAAAGGCCGGAGCCAGAGTTTAAGATCCGCCGATCCCGAATTCTGCGAACGACCGGATCTAGATCAAGATCTCCATTACGACCGGATCTAGATCTAGATCCATTCTCTTCCGGGATGCTAGGATGCTTCACCTTCCGCTCGCCCACATAACGAAGATCTTTGAGCTAACTTCATGTCGAGGGATTAAACGGAGCCTGTGGTCACTCCTTCTTCCCTTCTTCCACTCCTAGTAGAGAGCTTCCGATCTGCTTCTATTTTGTAAGGCTTAAACGGAGCCTGTTGTTACTCCTTCTTCCCTTAAAGGTTTAGTTTTTATTTTTTTAGTTTGAACCCTCAACTTTTAACATCGAGAGTAAAACCCTTCAACTTAATAAGGGCATTTTGGTCTTTTCAGTGATTTCCATCCAACATAACGGGCAGAAATGACTCGAGTGACCTTATTGAATGTCGAAGTCAAGTAGAGTGATTAAATTGAGGAAAAAAAAAGTAGAGTGAGCTTAATGACTTTTGGCCGAAAGTAGGGTGACCAAATTGAGATTTAAACCTTCTTATTATAAGAGATATTAAAAGAGTCGAGGACCGTAGGGTCAACCATGTTGGCCCACTAAATATTTTTTCCCTCTCTCACGTGCAATGCGTGTATGACGGTATGAGCGACTGAGCGTGAAGTGAATAGTATGATTCAACCTTTACTACTATTACAACAACACGTAACATCGCAAAAAAGAAAAAGACGACTCGCAAAGAGTCAGAGACACCCAAAACAAAACGACAGAAGGGAGGGGGAGCAAACGTACACCGGCACACGCACGATTCATACTCGTCAGCTCCAGCTCGTGTGTTTCTCGTCGTCGCAACTCGCTTCGGACCCGGTTCATTGCCAGCCCTCCAACCCGCGTTCTGCCCCACTTCTCTCTCACTCCCTCACCTGCTTTGACTCTGGTTGACCCACAGTCTCTCCTTTTGGGCTGCCTATTACCCAGCCATGCCCCAGCTCTTTTATTCTTCCATTTAATTTTCTACCTCAAAACCTTCTTTAATTCCCTAATCTACCCCTGCCAGTTAGAGACTCCATTGGCCTTCACTTTATATCATCCCAGCTGACCTTCATTTTGGAATTCAAGCCCCCATTTTGAGACCAATGGGCCACCAACCCCAAATCATTCAAATTCTCACTGAATCTTTGAAGATTGATCACCTTTGAAGGTTTGAAACTTCAAATCAAGGTCCAAGGAAACTTTTACAAAAGATTTCAAGCCCGGATTTGACATTCTTCGGTTTAATTCTTTCAATCTCTATTTTATGATAGTTCTTGTATTTTTTTTGGTGGAATATCTTGTAAATCGTGGAATTGGTTTATACTTAAAATGATTTATGGAATGCGATTATTTTTTATATTAAATGTAATGATTTAATTTAATCTATCTATTTATTTGGTATACTTTGATTTAATTGATTGATCATTAATTAAATGATTTTAGAAATGTTTAGGATCCGCGAGAGCTACTTTTACTTTTCAAACCAATCAATTTAATAGTTGGTGTTTTTGTAATACTCACCGATAGCCAGTCGACTACCGACATGTTTTGTATAAAAATAAAGAGAATATCTTTTTGTGAAGTATTACTCATGTGATTGGTTATTATTGTGTGTTCTTAATGCTTTTAATGGTTTGACCAACTGATAGATGATCGCTAGAATTATAGGATAAAATGTGAGAGTCCGTTCTATTAATTCCGAAAATCACAATAATCGTTTGTGTGACGTGAGACCGAGAGGAGATCGTACGTAGATAGTCATTGGGTGTTTGTTTTGACATGCGGCTATTTTCTCCTATTTTATAAGATGTGAGAGCCCGTAGCTAGAAGTTGTAACTAGATTTGCTATAGGACGCGGGAGCACGTAGTAAATAACATTATGCGTCCGACTATCAAGACTTGAGTTAAAGAAAAGTAAAAAGATGATTAAATTAGACATCGGCTAGACTAGAAATATTGCACTCCTATCTTTTTAATCTTGATTTGTTGTTACCAAACCACTTTTACATTAGTGTATATTTAATTGATTTCTTAGATTTTTTATATTTTTAGTTTTTAATTCATTTTCTTTTAGCTCAAATATAATTAGTTGGCTTAATTTTGGTATTTAGTTGTAGTGAGAATTACGTACATTATTTGTGTGATCGATAACGTGTACTTACGTACACTTTATTACTTGATACGGCCGGGTATTTTTATTTCAGTTGCGTTTTTGCGAAAATCAAGTTTTTATTGCGCCTCTTTACTCCTTTTTTTCATAAGAATGGAATTTCTAAAAGTGTCGTAGGCGGTAGGATACATTTAGCGCTGACTCAAAAGACAAAGTAAGGTGAGGCCAAAGGGTGAGGCTATCTACACCTCAAAATATGCTCTATACATCTCATTTTCTGCATTGATGTAAAATTCTGATATTTTACTTTTTACAAATAAAGAGAATTGATACCACTTTTATTATATTTGACTATAGTAAATTGTTGACTTTTATTATATACTAGTATCTATATTATAAAGAAGATAGGTAATTGACTAGGGCTATTCAGATGTTAGAATTTAATTTTTTTTTACTATCATCATACGGCTGTCATTTATTTGGGTAACCTCATCTTCTGGGTTTCCTTATACTATTAGAATTAGGTTTGGATCCCCTTTTATACTCAAACTTTTTTTTCTACTATCATTCTACGGCTGTCATTTATTTGGGTAACCTCTTCTTCTAGGTTTCCTTATACTGTTAGAATTAGGTTTGGATTCCCGTTTATACTTAAACCCTTTTTCGTTCCCTCACCCCACCGTCTGTACCACAACTCTTTCCTCTTTGTATAATACACGTCAAATGCGAT
This sequence comes from Codonopsis lanceolata, assembly GCA_013146195.2. Taxonomy (NCBI): domain Eukaryota; kingdom Viridiplantae; phylum Streptophyta; class Magnoliopsida; order Asterales; family Campanulaceae; genus Codonopsis; species Codonopsis lanceolata. Next base: position 152,214,040 of record CM028379.1, on the reverse strand, counting down.
TGATTTTCTCTCTCTAGATCTTATTAATCTCTCTCTTTCCAGCCCTTGCTGTTAAGATAATTATTTTTTGATTTTCATCAGCTTTTAAATTTTCTTTGTATGTATTCTTTTGAGTTAAACCCCATAGAACTGTAGTTAGAAGAAATTCAATGTTGGTTTTGATTCTTTTCAACTGAACAGAGCTCTGTATCTCAATTCCTATTCCAAGTCCAAGGCTTGGATACCATGCTTTCTACGGTTGTATTTGAACGGAATGATTGACTTTTTGGCAATTCTTGGATGCTCGATTGGAATTGGAATTTGAAGAAAAATTTGAATTCCGTGGAGCTCAAATAGTTCTTCCAGTTGCAATTTCATATTGCAACCAATTTTTTTGTACTTAGTTAATTTCCAGTCGAATGTCTTAGATGCAAAATTCCTCTCTGGTAAAGCTTCCTAGATAGTATTATTGAGATGGTCTTAGGAATCTTGTCCCAAAAGATGGTCTTTGCAATGAAACAAGACTGAGAATAGTTAGATGTGTGCAACGCATTATTAAAGCTGAAATTTTAACTAGAGATAAAGCTAGCAATTTGGTATTTATATCAAGAATTTCTCTTACGTCTTCTGCTTCTAAACTTACTATTCTCATTACAAGACTATAATTTCCAATTATGTTAGCCTTTGCAATGACTATAAATAAATTACAAGGCCAATTTGTTAAATTTGTTGGCATTGACCTTCGAACGCCAGTGTTTATTCATGGTCAATTATACGTTGCACTATCTTGATGTACTACATTCAGTAGAACAACAATCCTCTTGTCATCAGAAGAAGAGACTTCGACAACAAATATAGTTTATCCGGAAGTTCTTCTATAATACTTTTACAACATGTATAAAATCTTATCTTAAAGCTACATGATTTTCTTGAATCTAACTATAACTTATGATTCTTATTTTGTAGAAGAATTTGTAAGCACTACTTTTTTTAGATAAGCGTTAATAATTACATTTGATACAAGTTTTACATTTATATAATTTCGATCTTACTCATTGTTTCAAATAGGTCCCTTCAACCCCACCTCCAACTCCACTTGCATCTCCGACACCCCTTCCACCTACATCTCAAGTTGCAGCATGACATATACCCACAATATTGTATGATGATATGTGGGAGGATTGAAGTTTTGTAGATGAAGCAGTAAGTTCTTTTATATTTTAATTAAACGACTATAATGCATAAAATATTTTTAACTAATTGGTTTGAATTTTATTTGTCTCATGTGTAGGTGGAAATAATGGACAAAGTTATTGCATCTTATGTTTCTAAATCAACCATTGTTTTGAAGCAAGAGCCCCCACAAGAGACTGAGTTTTTGTTATGGAGAAAACAATAAAATTTTCTTTTTACATGTCTATTTTTTTATAAAGTAAATTAAATGTCCAAGTAAAATGTTTTATGTTGTTAGGTATTTGGGTTTTCTCTCATTTTCGTTGTGTAGTGTACATATATTCAACTCCTACAAAAATTTTAATAAATATTAATTTATTACAATATTGTCTGCTCCATATATCGAACAAGTCCCAAACTGGCATCGTGTCATAGGCATGAGCTCAGAATCTAGTTTATATTATAAAGCAGGGGTGTAAATCGAAACCACCGAACCGAACCAAACCAGTCGGTTTTGGTCGAAGACGGTTCGGTTTCGGTTTCAAAAATTGGAAAACCACGTGGTTCAGTTTGGTTCACGGTTTTTGGTATCGAACCAAACCAAACCAACCTCTATATTTTTATTTATTTATTATATAATATATATTATATTACATTTATTAACTTTTGAACCTTTGATTTATATATATATATATATATATATATATATATATATATATATATATATATATATATATATACTAAACCAAACAAAATCTTGATTGTTGGAGAACTATTATTTCTTCCATTGTTTGTGTTTATTTTAAAATTTGTATTGTTTTATTTATGATAATTTGTTGTTAGTAGGTTATTTCTTAATTTTGATGTTAATTTCAAATTAAAATCTTATTTTTATTGTTATTTTTAATTTTTAATGTTGGTTAATTTCATTAAAAATAATTTTTATAAACCACAAAACCGAACCAAACCGAGTGATTTGGTTCGATTTGAGATTTTTAAAACCACTAGGAGGTGGTTCGGTTTGTGATTTTGATATAAATCAAATTCCACAACAAAACTCCATATGAAATATGGATAGGAAGAGCCCTAAATATAGTATTTTTCAAAATCTTCGACTGTAAATGTTTTATTCTCTATAATGGAAGAGAATATAGAGGCAAATTTGATTCAAAATCAGACGAAAGAATTTTTCTGGGCTATTCCAATCATTCAAAAGTATTTCACATATTTAACAAAACTTCTTTGAAAATTTTAGAATATGTGCATGTTACTTTTGATGAATATGATTTATTAGAGCCTCGAAAGGCTCCAAATGTTGTTAATGATTCCGATGATGTTGAGACATGTACAATTAAAGCTTCTACTTCTTCTTCACCTCAGAATCCTCCAACTGCAAACTCTTCAAGTTCTGTTAATCCAGCACCAGCAGACTTCAACTCTGCTGGTACCTCTTCCAACCCTTCTGTTGACCCTAAACCCATCTATTTTGTTATACCCCAAACACCTTTGCAGATCACTCACCCTTCTTATTCACTAGAAAATGAAGGTCTCGAAGATTCAATCTCTTCTGAACCTGATTTTGGTGAATCACCTTCTCTACCTTCTCCAGATTCTTTACGGGAAGAAATCACCAGAAGTGATCTTCCTCTAACTGTTATTGAAACAAGAGATCACCCTATCTTTCAAATCATTGGTGATCTCAACTCATGAGTTCGTATGAGAAGTAGCGTTCGAAATGAGACTATGTTTGCCTTCGCATTTGTGTTTGAAATAGAGCCAAAGAAGATTGATGAAGTTATCGAAGACCATTACTGGATTGAAGCTATTTAAGAGGAGCTGAACCAATTTGAAAGATGCAAAGAGTGGAGCTTAGTTCAAAGACCTACTGGCCATCCAGTCATAGGCACCAAGTGGGTTTTCAGGAACAAGAGGGATGAAGACGGAAATGTCACCAAAAACAAAGCTAGACTGGTTGCTCAGGGCTACCGACAGGAAGAAGGAATTGACTTCGATAAAACATTTGCTCCTGTTGCCAGATTAGAGGCAATCGGACTCTTTCTAGCCTATGTTTCGTTCATGGACTTCAAAGTATATCAGATGGATGTAAAAAGTGTTTTTCTCAATGGTGATCTTCAAGAAACAGTATATGTTGAACAACCTCCAAGTTTTGTCATCCAAGACAAACAGGATCAAGTATACAGACTCAAGAAAGCACTCTATGGTATCAAACAAATATCATTCTCTTCTGGTACAAATCTATGTGGACGACATCATCTTTGGATCAACAAATCAAAGCCTGTGCAAAAGATTCGAGAAGCTGATGCAAAGCAAGTTCAAGATGAGCATGATGGGAGAGCTCACCTAATCTTTAGGACTTCAGATTCAACAGACTTCAGACGGGATCTTCATCGACCAAACCAAATATGCAAAAGAACTTATCAAGAAATTTGGTTTTGATTCAGCTAAAGGATTCGAGACACCAATGTCTACTGACTGCCATCTTGACAAAGATGAGAAGGGAAAGCAAGAGAACGTGACCAAGTATCGAGGAATCATAGGTTCACTTCTTTACCTTACTGTCAGTAGACCTGACATAATGTTTGTTGTTAGTGTTTGTGCTAGATTCCAGGTAGATCCAAAGGAATCACATTTGCTTGCTGCTAAACGTATCATCAGATATGTTTCAACAACTACAAATCTAAGTATTTGGTATTCTAAACTAAACAACTTTTATCTAGTTGGATACTCAGATGCAGACTACGCAACTTGCAAAGTTAGCAGAAGAAGCACCAGTGGGATTTGTCAATTTCTTGGAAATAGACTTGTCTCTTGGTCATGCAAAAAGCAAGGATCAGTTGCAAACTCAACCATAGAGGTAGAATACATTGCTGCCAGCAGCTGTCGCTCTCAACTACTTTAGATGAAGCAGCAACTAGTGGACTACAACATTAAGACTGCAAATTGTCCCATTATGTGTGACAACACTTCTGCAATTTTAGCCTCAAAGAATCCACACTACTAGAAAAAGGGTCTTTAGCAACGGAATTTTCCGTCGCTAATGGCTTCCCAGCGACGGAATTTTTTCTATCTGTAGACTATCGGTAATCATGCATCGCAGATGTTCAACTGGCCTATTTTCGTCACTAAAGGCTAATTTCTGCGACGGAATTTCCGTCGCTAAAGGTTTTTAAAAGTTAATTAAAATTTAATTTCAGCAACGAAATTTCCGTCGCTAAAGGTTCAATTTCAACGACGGAAAATTCTATCACTAAAGGTTTTTAAAAGTTGATTAAAATTCAACCTTTAGCGACGGAATTTCCGTCGCTAATGGTTTTTAAAAGTTAATTAAAATTTAATTTCAGTGACGGAAATTCCGTCGCTAATAATGAAAAAAATTAAATAATATAAATAAAAATACTATCATTATAATTTTTTTGTACCTGATAATATAACAATTAATACAAACTGAAGACACGAAATAAACAATACTATAAAACCAATTTGAAAACCTCAAACTCTAAATGTTATTACAACAAAGTACCAAATATATACATACAAAATCAAACAATATCAATGTTTCAATTTCAAGCAGTATCAATAATCAAAGTGGGGGAGGGGGCTGATCTTGGAAGAGATTTCTGGGATGAAAAGGGGACCCGGTACTACTAGAGGGAGTGTTCGAAGACCCATGCATCTGGTGTGCCATGCTTTGCATCGTCGCCATCATTTTTTCAAATCGTCGCTTTGTTTATTCCCGATATTCTGCAGCCAAACGTTGCTCCTCAGCCAAGCGTGCTTCCAAAGTCTCTATCCTCGAAATCTGCTGAGCATCGGGCCTAATAGCATGCGAGCGACATACTGACGATGAGCATTGCAGCCCATGGTCCCCCATTTCGAGCACTCTATCTCCCCTCTTTTCCCGTCCTTCAAGGGTGATTTCTTTCCAAACTTGAGGAATAAATGGAATGCGCTGGGTAGGGAGGCTGAGTAGGGGCTGGGTAGGGTCAGCATCTTCCTCCAATACCCTTGACTTATATCCAAACTGCGAATAAAACAAACAAATATTATCATATACACAATATAATATACATAAATAAATTTACATATTCAAAAGAAAGTCTTTCAATTAAAGTTTACTTACAAATGTCGATGCTGATCTATCATCAGCCCACTCCGGAGGGTCATCGACAAAGGTACCAGGCCTAGTATGTGTACTAACAAACACGTCTAAAAAACTGACGTCGCCATATTCCCTTTCCTACAATCATTATAATTATTTTAGTTAAACCAAATAATATAATTTCATGGCATTTACACGAACACACTCTATTTGGTTTCGAAGTCAATTAAACTAAAACCATGGATTTCATAGCATCAACATGGCTACCCAGCTAACACCCCCAATGTACATACAACTATCTTGTTTGGTTTCAAAGTTAATTAAACTAAAACCATGGATTTCATAGCATACCAATGGCTACCTAGCTAACAAACGTACATAAATCGATGTTTAAGCATTAATACACTAAATTTACACTAACACCCCATTTATTTTTTTTCATTTACACTAACACCCCCCAACGTACATACATTTATCTTATTCGGTTTCAAAGTCAATTAAACTAAAATCATGGATTTCATAGCATCAACATGGCTACTACCCAGCTAACAAACATACATAAATCGATGTTTAAGCATTAATACACTAAATTTACACTAAGACCCCCTTTATTTCTCACCATTTACACTAACACCCCCAACGTACATACAGTTATCTTGTTCGATTTCAAAGTTAATTAAACTAAAACCATGGATTTCATAGCATCAACATGGCTACCCAACTAACAAATGTACATAAATCGATGTTTAAACATTAATACACTAAATTTACACTAACTTCCCCTTTGTTTCTTACCATTTACACTAACACCCCCAACGTACACACAGTTATGTTGTTCGGTTTCAAAGTCAAGTAAACTAAAACCATAGATTTCATAGCATCAACATGGCTACCCAGCTAACAAACGTACATAAATCGATGTTTAAGCATTAATACACTAAATTTACTCTAACACTCCATTTATTTCTTTCCATTTACACTAACACCCCCCAACGTACATACATTTATCTTGTTCGGTTTCAAAGTCAAGTAAACTAAAACCATGGATTTCATAGCATCAACATGGCTACCCAGCTAACAAACGTACATAAATCGATGTTTAAACATTAATACATTAAATTTACACTAACACCCCCTTTATTTCTTACCATTTACACTAACACCCCCAACATACATATAGTTATCTTGTTCGGTTTCAAAGTCAAGTAAACTAAAACCATGGATTTCATAGCATCAACATGGCTACCCAGCTAACAAACGTACATAAATTGATGTTTAAACATTAATACACTAAATTTACACTAGCATGTGTACCATACGCATATGATGCTCAGCTACATTTATCGTCCCCATCGTATGCTTCGTGCCACTCCCCGACGTGTTCAACCTATTTTGCACAGCCTGTTTGGAGATTGCAGTTGCCTTGTCTGTCCCCCAGTAAATGCAAAACTTACCAAACACATCTTCGGTCATCCACGTCGGTCTCACGAGAGGTACACCATTCTTCCAGCATTCCCTCTTTGTGTTACCTATTAAAAATATTGATGTTATTCTCGTAACTGGAGAATACGTATCAAAGTAATCAAGACCTTCACGTTGCCTGTAACCTTTTATTACAAGTCTGGCCTTATACTTATCAATTGATCCATCTACTTTCATCTTCCTTTTGAAAATCCACTTATATCCTAGTGGTTTACTTCCCGGAGGAAGATCCATTAATTCCCAAGTGTTATTTTGAAGGATGGAATCAATTTCACTCTTGATAGCCTCTTTTCATAGAGGTCCTTCAGAAGAGCTCACAGTTTATAGCTTTGAGGTTCACTTTCCAGCATGTAGGTTAGAAAATCTGGACCAAAGGATTTTTCTACCCTAGCTCTTTTGCTGCGTCTAAGTTCTACATCTTCTACCTCATTCTCCTCATGCTCTTCTTTTATTGAATCATGTATTTGTACAGATGAGCTAGATACACTACTCAATCTGCATGGAAATACATTCTCAAAGAACGAGGCATTTCTTGATTCCATTATCGTGTTTTTGTGTATGTCTATAATTTTAGAATCATGCACAAGAAACCAATAAGCACTGCTGTTATGTGCATAACCAATGAATATGCAATCAACCGTTTTTTGTCCTACTTTCACCTTTTTAGGTAAAGGAACAGCAACCTTTGCAAGACACCCCTTCACTTGCAAGTATTTGTAGGATGGAATTCTTCCATGCCACAACTTGTAAGGGTCTTTGTCTAGCTTTTTGCGGGGTACCTTATTTGAAAGGTAATTTACTGACAGCACAACTTCTCCCCACATGTTCTGTAGTAATCCAGAACTTAACAACATGGCATTCATCATCTCTTTAAAAGTTCGATTTTTGTGTTCAGCAATGCCATTCTGTTAAAGTGCATAAGGTGCTGTTGTCTCGTGGATGATACCATGCTCTGCACAGTATGCAGCAAATGGTGACTCATATTCACTTACACGATCACTTCTTAACATCTTAACCTTTCTGTTGAGTTGGTTCTCAACCTCAGTTTTATAGAGAATAAACTTCTATATGGCTTCATCTTTACTTTTGAGAAGATACACATAGCAAAACCTAGTGCTATCATCAACAAAAGTAATGAAGTACTTATTTCCACCACGTAACTATGTTGATTTAAAATCACAAACAGCAGTGTGAATTAATCCAAGTGGTTCACTATTTCTTTCAATAGTATGAAATGATGTCCTTGTTAACTTTGCCTCTAGACAAGTTTCACACTTGTGTTTGGAATCGATTTGGAATTTGGGTATGTAATTCATGTTAATTAACCTACGCAAGGTTCCATAATTTACATGTCCTAGTCTACCATGCCACACATAGGAAGACTCAAGCAAATAAACAGAAGACTTATTCTTATTATTATTGCTTGCTGGTTTAACAACCATTACACTGAGCTTAAACAGCCAATCAGTTACATAACCTTTTCCAACAAACATTCCACTCTTAGACAGAGTTACAACATCTGACTCAAATACAATACGGAAGCCATGCTTCATCAGCAGAGTTCCGGAGACTAAGTTCTTCCGGATATCTGGTACATAGAGTACATTGTTGAGAGTCAGTTCCTTCCCGAACATCATCTTCAGCACCACTTTGCCTAGACCTTTGACTTCAGAAGTGGCAGAGTTTCCCATGAAAACCTTCTCGCCATTCTCAACAGCTTCAAAGGTACTGAACATTTCTCTGTTGGAGCACACATACCTGCTGGCACCAATGTGGATCCACCATTGATTGGGGTTTGAACCCACCAAGTTCACTTCAGTGACAACCGCAACAAGGTTCAGTTCTGACACATCTTGAGAGATGTCATCCACCATGTTTGCTTCACGGTCTCTACTTGGCTTTCTGCAAGCTGTAGCCTTGTGACCTGTGCCACCACAGTTGTAGCACTTTCCAGAAAATTTCTTCTTGGAGATTCCTCCTTTAGGTCCCAAAATGACCCTTTTAGCAGCAGCCTTGCCTTTGCCTTTTGAGCTTTGGCCATGCTCTACCATATTGGCTTTAGCAGCCACAGGAACGAATGTCTTCTTATCAGAACCTCTGTTGTCCTCTTCAATACAAAGTCTAACAACCAGTTGTTCCACATTCATCTCCTTTCGCTTGTGTTTCAGATAGCTCTTGAAATCTTTTCAAGTTGTTTCAGAATAATATCAATAAGGATAGTACTTGCAATTGCCACATTGCGGAATCTTGAAGTACATCAAATGGATGTAAAGACTGTCTTTCTAAATGGTGATTTAGAAAAGGAGATTTACATAGAACAACCAGAAGGGTTTTCTGCTCTAGGGCAAGAAAGCAAAGTGTATAAGTTGGTTAAGTCTTTGTATGGCTTAAAACAAGCACCAAAACAATGGCATGAGAAATTTGACAATGCCATGTTAGGTTGTGGATTTAAGATCAATGAGTGTGATAAATGTGTTTATGTAAAGGACACTGAAAATGACTATGTCATTTAATGTCTTTACGTAGACAACGTTCTTATCATTGGAAGCAATGATAATATGATTAAATCTACAAAAGACATGTTAAACTCTAAAATTGACATGAAAGATACGGGGTTAGCTGATGTAATCCTTGGTGTTAAAATTTCTAGAATTTCAAGTGGACTTACTTTAAGTCAGTCACACTATGTGGATAAAATTCTTAAGAAGTTTAACAAGGATGACATTGCAATAGCTAGAACTCTTATTGACACCAGTCTACATCTATCAAAGAATAGAGGTGAGACTATCTCTCAGGTAGAATACTCGAGAATCATAGGAAGTCTGATGTACTTAATGAGTTGTACAAGGCCAGACATTGGCTATGTAGTGAGTAAACAGAGTAATATGTACAATGGTAAGTCTAGGCATTTACGTCGTAGACATAATACCATTAGACAGCTACTCTCAACTGGAACTATCTCTATTGACTATGTGAAGTCAAAGAATAATTTAGCAGATCCACTAACCAAAGGGTTAAACAGAGAGTTAGTTGATAAGTCTTCCAAAGGAACGGGACTTAAGCCTCTAGATATGAGTTGATACAATGGAAACCCAACCTTGTTGACTGGAGATCCCAAGATCTTGGTTCAAAGGGACAACCTAATTGTAAAAAGACTCTTAGCTTCACTATGGGGGGTCATCCCTTGTAACAGTGATGCTCGTGTGTAAGAGGATAAGCATATGATTTTTAATGATTCATAAGTAAGAATCACATATGTGAGAGAGAAGTGGGGCCGCTTCGAGGAGAATTGTGTGAGGCTCAATTCTTAGACCCTCTCACAGAACCAGGCGTATGTTCAAGGCCATGAATGAACATAGCTATGAGAACTGAAATGTGTCAAGAAGATTCCTGTGTAAAGTATATGATCGTTTACATTAACGGCAGAACAGTTCAAAGACATCATGTCTACTGATCAGCCAGTAAAGTAAATATGTTTTTCATGGAAAGGTTTTAAGGGTAACACCTACCTATCCTATGTAGGTTTCGACTGCTGGACTTTATCACCAAATTCTTCAATTTCCTTCTTGTGGGGGATTATTGGAAAAATTGTGTTTAAAGAATGAAATTATGCAATTTTGTGGCACGGATTTCTTTACATGTCGTTTGTGTAATGACAAGGATAATTGTGGAATCGCGTTCTACTCCGTGAGAACATCGAAATCATATGTTTATTTGTCTAATTTGGTGTTTGGATGAATAAGTTATGATAGATTAAAGTGTGGTTGTTGGAAGTGGGTTTATCCCACATTGGAAGATTAACTAAAACTTGAGTTGTTTATATACAAGTACCTTATGTGGTAAGGGTAAGCTTGTATAGAATAGAGGCTCTCTCTCGCGCATGCCTGCGCAGGGGGGATGCAAATCATGGTCCAGTTTAGCCTTCGAGATACTGTACTCATGTGCAAGTGCGTCCCGCGGACACGAATGTCGGACCAAATTTGTCTGTTCAGACCAACCCATATTTTTGTTAATTATTCTTTTGTTTTTGTAACTTCAACATTTATAACAGACTTTATGGGCTGTTATTACTAGCTTTAATGAGAGATATTATTTACCTATTAATGATGGATTTATTTCATCATCAATGTGGTTATTTAATTAGTCTCTTGTCTACTCCTATAAAAGGAGATTATTTCCACAATTACAATACACGAAAAATACGATTGAACACAGTCAAGAACAATCTTCATTTTTCCTCTACATTCTGCATATCGTTGAGCGAATTCATTTGGCCTCCTGTTTTCTTATTAGTGATAGAGTCAGACACAAATTCGGTTCGCCTGAATCCTTAGTGATAAAAAAGGTTTCTCCGGTGTCTCCGTTGTATCCTAGGAGACAGACGTCCATTAGAAATTCCAAGCACAGACGGGAAGGGACGAATCTGTTTTAAAGAAATTGTATGTAACACAGGCCTCGGATCTGAAGTCTACCTACAGACCTGAAGGCCTCGGATCAGGAAACGTTTACATTAACTACATTTTTCTGACGTTACCAAATACCGAAAAATGTGAAAAACGATTTTTGAAAGTCATTTTCCATAAAACAAACGAAGCCTAAATCTTCACAAGCGACTCTCAAAATGACAAAAATCTGCAATTTAGACTTTATATTATAGGTAATACTAATTAACAGGGGGAACATCAAATAATAATACTACATTCGTCTCAAAATTATCGTTTGAGCTGATTTAGCGCACGGTTTAAGAAAACATATTTGATTAGATTATTAATATTAGTTTGATGTATAATTTATTTTAAAGTCCATGTGAATATGACTCATAATTAAAATATGATGAAAAAATAAGGATAAAGTGGTAAAAATATTATTTTTTTAAAAAAAAAAAATTAAACAAAATAATTATTTTAGAATTGACGAAAAAAAATATAACAATAATTTTAAGACAAAAGAAGTAATATTCTCTATTTTAAGTTTCAATTAAATAAAATATTTCAAAATATAATAGTCCACTATTCAATTGAAATCGATGAGGGAATATATACCTACCCTCAAAGTACACAGATGAGAGAATCCCTAACCTGTAATCATTGGTGTAAACTATAGTCTTTAAGTGGTGTATTCTACAAATAAAATAAAATTGAGGGGTTTCTTTCCAATCCTTGCTCTTTTTATAGCAGAAGTGTAGTCGTCTCTAGTTGTTTTAAGTTTTCATGGAAGGCCGTTATTAAACTTCTCTCTCTCTCTCTCTCTCTCTCTCTCTCTTTCAGTGAGTCAAAGTGAGTGAAAGAATGTGTATCTGTTTGTGCTTTTAGAGTGAGATGATTTTCTTGTCACCTTCTTGGATTAGATGTTAGGTGCTTTGATAATTAAATAAGCCAGCCTCCCAAGTGTGTCTTCTCTCATGTTTTCTTGTCTTTCACACACACACACACAGAGCTTGCTTCTAGTAGTTTGGTCCAGAATTCAAATCCAAGAACTCTATTCCAATGTCTTCTGATCTCTTTGTATTTGATTCCTCCTTCTTCACAGACCCATTCTCCCCATTCAATGAATCCTCTATTGACATCCTCCAATCAATTCCAATTTCAGACAACTATGAAGAAAATTGTGTTGACGGAATTGCCGCCACCCTTCTGTCTTCCTCCCCACCAAGTCACCAACTTGAAAATCTCTCTCTTTCCCAAACAACCCATTTGGGAATTCCATCAAATTCTCCAAATGGGTTCTTGGGTTACTCTGTTTTGGAAGTGAAAACAGAGGAATGTCAAATTCCATTCTATGCCACTCGTGATTATAATAATAATAATAATCATGATTCCAATTCCTTTTTGCCTCATAGTTATGGTGGGTCTGACAGTGCAATAAAGATGATGCAAAGGAGCTTTAGTAGCAATTGCTTTGATGGGAAGCCAAATTTCCTTTTCCAACCAAGATTTGATAGTCTCATTGAACCCCCAAATTTGCAGCATTCCACTCCACAAGTGCTGAGCTCTCCTGAAAATAGCTTCTCCTCTGTTCAAATGAGAAGGGTTTGCAGCACTGGTGATTTACAAGTTAGTACCCCCCACCAAATTCTCTCTCTCTCTCTCTCTCTCTCTCTCTCACGCACAAACACAAAAATGAATAGTTTTTTCTTCCATGTAAAAGAAGTTGGTAACGTCGCTCCAATAGGATAAATGTCGAATCTTCAGTGTAATAATGTTGCTTCACAGTGACAATCTATTGTCAGATCAAGTAGATTAGATTCTTCTAAACATGACGGCAAGTGTAATTGTGAGATAAATTACTTCAATAATGTTGCTCCATTGTCACTGAAAGCTGGTACTAAAGAATTTTATGAACCTAACAGTACTGCAGAAAACTCGTACAGTCACAGCCTACAGCATGTCATTAAATCTATATACATGTACATTTTGTGTTATTTGATTCACGAGTTTTATTATACTCGGTCGTCCTAAAATTATTATCATGTTTAATCCAGCACACGGATTAAAAAAAAAACAATTGATTTGATTAATATTAGTTTGATGTGTAATTTCTTTTAAAGTTTATGTGTACAGGACACATAATTAAAGTTGGCTGAAAGTAAAGTATTAAAAGAGTTATCCTAAAAATGAATGTTTCAAACAAAACACATATTTTTAGTATATTTCTATTCTTCTTCTTCTTATTAGTATTATTATTATTATTTTGTTGGTTTTAGAACATAAAAGCAACCCAAAGATTGTCATCAAGTCCATTAGCAACAGAGAGCTCATTCATGGAGGAAGCAAATTCCAAGGTTGGAAGGTATAGTGCAGAAGAGAGGAAAGAGAGGATTCATAGGTACAGAGCAAAGCGCGCACAAAGGAATTTCAACAAGACAATTAAGGTAACTAAAATAATTAATCCCATGTCTCATGTCTATTGTTTAATCATAGTTGATCATCAATATAATAACAATATTAAAAGTGCATACATTTCTTTATTGTTGTTTATGGGTTTGTTTAATTGTAATGTGGTTGTATATATTATTTTGTTGTATAGTATGCATGCCGAAAGACACTAGCCGACAATCGACCAAGGATACGTGGCAGATTTGCACGCAATGATGAGCCCGAAGAAACTCCAAAAGCTTCCACTTTTAATCGATACGAAGAGGACGATGAACTTTGGGTAAATTTTTCCTCCAAATTTCAACTCAATTTTTGATACAGGCTAATCCCCTTTTACCTTTACAATTAATAGTAAATTATTTAGCTAAATGGATCAAATGTTGTTAAATATTTAACAATGTGACCGAGCTGCACTTTCCGTTTCCGATGTGTGTAGTCTTTGTCATATACTTGGCTCCATTTTACTATTTTAGAATAAGTGTGGTTTTAAAGTAATTTTGTAGGTTAGCAAAACGGTGTGGAATCTTTTTAAAACAAGCCGTCTTTGAACGATGACATGTAGTTGCTAAATGAATGCTCTTTGAGATAAATTCATAATTTTATTAATTCTTAGACAATTAGTCTTGTATAGACAACTGATTGTGATGTTGTGTGGATGGAGGGGTACTTCCACGATGAAGACGAGGAAGGAAGAACAGTGGGGAGGGTACCATTATTCAACAGCAGCTATGGTACAAGTCATCAGTTCCAGTGGTACGGCTATTCATGAACGAGTATACTTGACTTGAGAGTGGAAGAAGCTGATCGAGGAATATAATATTTTTCTTTCTCTTACAATCTTTAGTTAATCTCAGAGTCAGAGGTCAGATGAACCATTTTCTCATGAGCAAAACCAAAATTCAGAGGGTTCTCAGTTCTCACTTTGATGAATAAGTTTAATTCTAGTTCATTTTCATTTTTAATTTTAAGGTTATTAATTCATGTTTTTCTTGGTAGGATTAGACTATAAGGTTAAATGAAATGGCAGCCGCGTTTTTTATGTTTAATTTTCTGAAGTCCATTCCTTACCCTGTATATATACGAGTTAATAATTTAACTTTGTTTTAGTCGTGAAGGCTATGTTTTCTTGATTGTGTGTGTGTGTGTGTGTGGGAGAGAGAGTTGCTACTTGGAACTTGCAAATGCACATTAATATATAATAGAAGCTCTAGCTTTTTATCCTAGTTTTGATTTTGATTAGGGTATCCAGACATTGCTATGTTGATGGTAGAGAGGGATTGTAAATGAGAGAGATTTGTTTCAAAGGGTATGGATTTGGGGTGGTTACGGTTAAATAGAGAGAGGATCACAATTCACAATTCAGAATTCACAGGCATGCATGAAATGTTTCATGTTTGGGACAAAGAAGCCAAATAAAATCTGAACAATTGTACCTCAATTACCTAAAGAAAAAAGCAGCGAGTGCATTTCCTCTCATGTTTCAATTTCAAATTGGTACTGTCCCTAGATACATCACAGTCATAATTATTGCAACATGCAACTGCACTACTCCCACAATAATATCATTTTCACCTATTTTGGTTGCTTCCAGCCTCCAGCCTCCAGCTGAATTGAATCATACTATAAAATTTACGATTTTACAATTACAAAAGTTAATACTCTCTCCGTCTCAAAATTATCGACTGGGTTGACTTGGCTTATAATTTAAGAAAACATATTTACTAGATTATTAATATTTGAATAGTGTGTGGTTTTCTTTCAAGCTCATGAATATGTGGTCCAAAATTAAAGTAAAAAGAAAAAATAACGACAAAATGTTAAAAGTGATGTCCAAAAAAAAAACTTTCAAAAAGATAATTATTTTGGGATGGACTAAAAAGGAAAACAAGACAATAATTTTGAGACGAAAAGAGTAGTATATAGTATGTCCCAAGTATATATGTTATACTCCCCTCCGTTTCGGGTAAAGAGTCCCCGTTTAAAAATCAAACTTTTTAAGAAAATAATATTATCAATAATTCATTAGTAATAAAATAACACTTTCATGTCTTAATTTTTAGAAGTGAAACATGTCAAAATGAAATAGGACTCTTGCCTAGAACGGTCGAGCATCTCCAATGGTGCAAATTTATAACTCAATCCTTAGCTGGGTCTCACTGTCACCTCCACATTTTAAGAATTTTCTTCTCTAAAAATTTATTTTCCCAATGGTTTTGATTTTTCCTCAATTTTTACATGGGTCCCATTATAAAATCATCCACTTTGAAAGATGTGCTTGATAAAGCCAATGAAACTGTGGTTAAATGGAATTCAGACAAACTCAAACTTGATGATATGTTAAAGGTTGGACAGAAAGGTAAAGTTGGACTTGAGTTTAAACAAAAAATCTTTGTCAACGAAGGTGAAAGAACCTCAAAAAAATTTAAACAAAACATCCCTATCATATCTTCCAAAACAGAAACTTCTTTTAAAAAACTTAGAACTAAGAAGAGAAATTTTGTGTGCCATTACTGTCACAGACCTGGGCACATTTAGTCTTTCTACTACCAGAAAAATGCATACTTTGCTGAAGAAGTTAGACCGGCTTACCTAAACTGCACCCAGATGCAGCACCGAATGCAGCTGCATCAGCAAAAGAAGTTCATAAAAGCTTGGGTTCTTAAAGGACAGTCAGACTTTGTTCCAAACTGTCAGAATTTAGAAGCTGAAAGTTCAGAGAACTTTGGAAATTTGAATGCAGCTTCTGATGCAGTTGCATCTGAAGATGCATTGGTCAAAACTTCTTGAAAAGCTTAAACAGTACCTTAACATGCCAAAACTGATCCTATTGTGACTGACATCAGGTTGTACCCAGCCATAAACAGAAAAACCATCCAATCTCTCAAGTGATAGGTGATGTACATGGAGACATGTCCACATGGAGAAAATGTAAGGTTGATAATCGCAAATTGGTGTGCTTATCATAATATTTTTTTAGAGAAGCCTTGTTATTTATAAATTAGTTAGTTTAGTAATTAGTTTAATTTAGTTTTTTATCTCAGAAATTTTTTCTAGAATTCATACGTCTTTTCGCAAGCTACATTAATATTTTTACTGTTTGTTTTCTTAGTTCTTAGGGAACTTATTTTTTAATCTCACGTTTGTTTTACTCATATGTTTGTGGGTTTCCTCTACATACTTAATGTCTTGTTAGAGGTTTTGGTATTTTGTTGTTTTCACGTTTTGGTTTGTAAAACGCATAATCTTTTAGTGAAATCGTTTTGGTCATAAGGTTGCATCTACAAATATTGCTTGTAGATTGTTTGATAAACTTCTGTGTTTATTACTGCTTTAATAGTTTAAAGATTTCTGATGTTTACTTATTTAATTATCTGGTCGATGCACTTTTAGATGCAGCTACATCACAAGCTGCATTGACAGTTTTTTTGAATTCATAGCTACTATTACTCTTTCATAATTATCACTAAATATTACATATTAAATATATATTAATGTTATAAATTAACCACTTGGACAAAAAGACACAAAAAAAATTGAAATAGCAAACATCAAGGTAACAAAAAAACACTCAAAACCCTTTTTTTTTTAAAAAAAACAAACTCGGCTCAATCGTTATTAATTATTAAAAAAAAACAATTCAAACATGTGAGTGGCCGACAGGTGCGTCTCGCGGTTACAAAGGTGAAGCGCGTTGGAGGGCATGAGACATACATGCCAATTGCAAGGCAACGGTGCGCAGCGCCTCACTTGCTTGCGTTTCTTATTTTGGCTTTTACAAAAAAAAAAAAAAATTAGAGAATTTTAGGTTTTAGAATTGGGTAAGAATTAGTCCAGTGATTCTTACCCAAATAAGAATTGGGCAAGAATCAACATCGGCGATGCTCTAATATAAACAATGTCATAATAAAAAAGTGAATAAAGCCTAGGAGTAATATAGTTTTAGAGTATCATAAGTGCCTATAAGCAAAGCACTAGCTAGCAAGTAGCTATACTATGCTCTTGTTCTTAGGATGCCTTTCTTCTTATTAAAATTCCAATAACCTATAATTAAGCAAGCATTAGGCTTTGCCAGTTCTTGAAAGGGCAAATTGCATGTAACTTGATTCTCTTCTTATTTATTACTATTAGCAAATATATAATATATATATATATATATATATATATATATATATATATATGCTCTAATCAAATTACCACCAAAATTAAGTCTTTTTGCAGCTTGAAGAGTCTTTAGTATCTCTTTGGACAAAAATTATAGTCTTTATATATAATTTCTCTCAAGTTGCAAGAGTGGGATGATGACGTACTTTCTTACTACACTAAAGTTTGAACAACTAAATTTTGTATTTGCAACCTGAAAATTTATACTGCTTAATTTGTAACATCACGATTTACGAGAGGTAGAAAAAAGTAAAATTAAGCTAGAGCACATTTGTTATTACGGTGTTTAAGTATGTTGTTTGAACATTAAAAAAGGAATATATATAGAAGTAATAGTTCATTCTTTCTTTCTACCAACATCCTAATTTCGATGGTTAATCTTTGTAAATTCAATGTACTTTGTTGTATTCTTGCAAGTTGTATGTAGCCTTTAGGGCGCAAATAATCTGCTTTTGTGACCATTTGCTCTGAGTGGCCTTAAAAGCAAGATTTCTCCAACTAATCAAAAGATATAATCTTATTTAATACCAAATGTTCTTCCCTAAATGCCACTTACAAATATTTTCTCCTCAGCTATGAGTGTCTTGTGTTATTGACAATTCCTTTCTTCAACAGACTTTTTTTTGAATATTTATCTTACTAATAGTGTTTCAACTTTAATCACTTATTTTCCCTCAAACATATATAGGACTTTCCCTGAATTTCTTTTACGAAACGAAAGATTCGTAATTAATTTTTTTAGTTATCATAAGGTATATATTAAATGAAAGAAAAATAAGAAAAAAATCAATTTAATTGACGGGAGATCTCACATTGGTATTATTTCTTAATATGTGTCGGTGTAAATAAAATAACCTTTTAAAAAGCGATGTAATATTAAATAAAGAAACAATAATTTATTTAAGAAACAAAGAAAAACGCACGTTGTTTTCTCTCTCTTCCCACTTTGTTGGAGAAGTGAATGGACCGAGGAAATAGTTACCGGTCAAATTACAATGAATCTGACCACTCACTGACTAATATGCAACAAAGATTGTGCTATCGAATGATGGCTCCTTCATTATCATTTTATTTTGCGAAGTGTATTTAACCGAACCACATTTTCCACAAATAAGGAAAATAATTTGCACAAGAGAAACACAAATTGGTTTCCCTTTCTTTTGCGGACTGTAGCTCGACTTCTCTTAAAAAATAATTTGAAAAATTAGTATTTTTAATGAAAAAAACTATATAATTTGATGCATGAATTTCTTTACGTGTTATTTATTTGTTGACAAATATAATTATGCAAATGTATTTTACTCGATGGGAGTATCAAAATGATATATTTATTTGTCCAAATCGAGTTTTGGATGAATAAGATATCAATGCTTAAAGTATGGTGTTAGAAGTGGACCATTAGAGTAAAATACTCGCCTAATGTCAATCTAATAATATTATCCCACATTGGTTAAGAAATGATGTTGGTAATAAAAGACGTTTTCTATAAGATTGTCACTATTATTAACAATAGAAGAGATTAATAGTAAATTATTAATATCACAATATCATATTAACCATTATTAATTATTATTTTTAGCTAATGGCTAGAAAATGAAAAGTCTCAAGGGTGAGGTATCACAACCATAGTACACTTCACCAACTTTAAATATATATATATATATATATATATATATATATATATATATATACTAGATTTTCATGTCCGTGTCTATAACACGGTGCCAGTATATCTGATTTCGTCAATTAAAATGACAGTATCTAAATAGAAGGTGTGATTTAAAAAAAATGTTAAAGTTGAGGGGTACATTGCTTCAATAGTTGAGGGATTGATGTTTTATAAGGGTGACTGTTCAGAAGATTAATCGCAAGGTGTGACTTTGTAATATGAAGATAAAATATAGGGAGAAGAAAATATGGTGACTGCTCATAATATTAATTGTAGGGGGTGACTTGTAATATGGAAAGAAAAAATAAGGAGTTAAAATGGATAACTACCCACACATGTGAATGTGAGGGTGAATCTCAACCGTTAAATTTTTTAAGATAATTTAATCTCAACCTCTGAATAGCCTTAGTCAATTACCAAGTTGTTTTATAATATAGACTAGATTCTGAGCCCGTGCCTATGGCATGGCGCCAATTTGAGACTTGATCAATATATGAAGCAGACAACATTATAATAAGTTAATATTTACCTAGGATTTTGTAAGAATTAGATATATGTACACTACACAACGAAAATGGAAAAAACCACTAACAAAAAATAAAACATTTTACTTGGGCATTTAATTGTAATTTATAAAATAAAACAGACTTACTTGGCTCCTTCATGATTTCGTGCACCCCG
Organism: Codonopsis lanceolata; assembly: GCA_013146195.2. Classification (NCBI taxonomy): domain Eukaryota; kingdom Viridiplantae; phylum Streptophyta; class Magnoliopsida; order Asterales; family Campanulaceae; genus Codonopsis; species Codonopsis lanceolata. The sequence continues at coordinate 152,193,900 of CM028379.1, read as the reverse complement.
AGCTACTGTCATCCTCTTTTTCGATAGACAAAAGCTGATGAAAATCAAAAATCAAATGAAAAGGGGTCAGCTTTGATTATTAAAAAGAGAGGTATGACAGCAAGTAATTTCTAGAGGAAGAGACTGACGGTAGGAAATTGGCCGACCGTAGCGAGATGATAAACGATAGCGCAAGGGTTGGAAAGAGAGACGGGGGAAGGAAAAAACACCACGGTACAGAGAGTGGGAGAAGGAACCCAAATAAATGACAATCGTAGGATGATAGTAAAAAATAAATACATATTTTATTTAAAAAATTGACTTTCAAACCGGGATTGTTTGGTCGAAATAGATGGAGTATATTATAGTTAAATATCTATTCATAAATTAGTGATAATTGACAAAAACTGAAAAATAGATCTCGTCGTTGAGATGCCTCTGTTGCAGTTTTACTATTAAGTAGTAGAAAATTGAAAAATAAATCATGAAGTTTTTTTTTTAGGTCAATCATAAAGTTAAAGAATAGAAAATTACATACTATCCAATAAGAAAATGAATAACCATATTTATCAAAAAAAAAATGAAAAACCATAAATAGAAAATCAGGGTAGGGGTGGGGGGAAATCATAAAAGGTGACAGACGCCACGAAAAAACTTTCATCCCATACTGAATGCAACCAAGCAATCCCTTCCTTCCCCCAAATCCCCCAACGACCCTTTCTGAACAATATCAAGCATTCTGAATAATATCAAGCATATTCTAATCTAGTTAAGGAAACAATTCTTGTTCAATGATGAAACTAATAACTCTGAAAAGTTCAACAAACCCAAAATTATCAATATCTCAACATATTAAGCAATTAAAAACACAATAATCAAAAATCTGACTGGAACTATAAAATAAAAAAAGAAGAACCAAAACTAATATACGTAACATGAACATCATTAAATTAATACCAATGAAAAGAAAATAAAACAGATTTACTTAGCTCATTCACGATTTCGTGCACCCCGAGCTAGTGTCGTCTCTCTTTTTCAGTGGACAAAAGATGATGAAATAAAAAATCAAATGAAAATGGGCCAACTTGGGTTATTAAAAAGAGAGGTATGACAGCAAGTAATTTCTAGAGGGAGTGACCGACGGTAGGAAATTGGCTGGCCGTAGGGAGATGATAGACAAAAGCGCAAGGGCTGGAGAGATGGGGGAAGGGGAAAAAAATCACTGTACAAAGAGTGGGGTAAAGAAAAAGGGTTTGAGAATAAAAGGGGATCCAAACTTAATTCTAACCGTATAAGAAAATCCAAAAAAATAAATTATAAATTACTCAAATAAATAACAGCCATAGGATGATAAAAAAAATTAAATCCTAACCTCTAAATAATTTTAATCAATTACTTAACTTCTTTATAATATAGATATACAGATTTTTTACATACCCTACTGCCTATTTCCTTTTTTTACAAAGTATTGTCGATCGGTCGATCTAAAGAGTGTGATTAAGCTTACTCGGTCTCGGACTTCGGACAACCACTCATCGGTCAAACCAAAAAGGGGAAGAAACAAAAATGCACAATTAAGAAGCTCCATTTTCATAATCAGTAGTGATTAGTCAACGGAATTCCAACCCTATGTAATAGGTAGCCTTGTTTAATACACTACATGTAATCCTCATTTTCAGTGTCGTCAAATCCAGCATATCATATCATAGTGATTTTGTGTTAAATTACTGCTACCTTCTCCTTGGCTTCTAAATTATTTTTGTCTTTGATCTATACACTATTTTTTAAAAAAAATAATTAACTATATATTATAAATATTGGTATAATATATAGTTTTTTTAATATATTTATGTAATATGTATAAAGTCATAATTAAAGTATAGAGAAAAAGTAAGGGTAAAATAATAAAAGTGATTTCCTAAAAAAAATTAAAAGAAGATAATTATTTTGAAACAAATAAAAAAGAAAAAGAGGACAATTATATGAAAACGGAGGGAGTAATAATAAAGTACTAATTAAATCTCCTTATTTTATTTGATTTATTTTTAGGGATAAATTCGGGTCGGGTCACTTTGAAAAGTTTTCATCGCAACAAGAACCTATGTTTTTTAACCCCCGTAAAATCACTTTTGAAAGCAAAAAGACTAAAATATCTTTAACGAGTATAAGACGTACTACGAATCACTCACTCAAAAGATTACTCTGTTTGAAGCTCACAATAAGTGATTTACGCCACATGTCTTATTTATATAGACATACTATCCTTTCTTATTACCCCCCTAATTAATTGAGAGGCTAAAGTGTTTTTTTTTTTTTTTTTTTTTTTGTAGACTTTTCTCCTAAGGGGGCATGGAAATGGATCGAATTTGAGACATTACATTTTGTAAAGTTCCAACTCTATCATTGGACCACCCTTAAGATCGACTACAGTGTATTTAGATAGTGTCATTTGACTAAAACGTTGTCTCTAATGAGGCTCGAGCATAATGAGTTATTTACGTCACATATCTTATTTATATGGAGATACTTTCCTTTCTTATTGTACACCTAATTAATTGAGAGGCTACATTGTATGTAGATAGTTTCATTTGACTAAAGAGTTACCTCTAGGGAGGTTCGAGCAACAATGCCTCCAGTGAAATTTGAACACTTAATCTCTCAATTAAGAAAAGTGAGCAGTATCAGAACAAACACTGAAGGACATATATTCAAACATTAAGAGTCTGTTTGGATGTATTGATTTTGAATTCAATAAATATTAAAATTCTATAGAATTTAAATAACTTAGAATTTGTTTTCAAAATCATAGCAATTTCATTGTTTGGATAATATGTGGAATTCAATTGTAATTCTACATTATACTTAAAATAAGAGTTTAATAATAAGTCAAGTATCTAGTTTAATCTAGTGGTATATAGTTGTTACTTATTATGAATATGAATGACAAGAGTTCAAACTTTGCTGATAACAAAATTATAAAAAATTTACATTTTTAAAAAATAGCATATAGTGGTAGTGATTAACGACGGATGTAGTTGGAGACAGTGGTCGATGATGGTGGCGGCATTTATTTAAAGTTGAAATAGAAATCAGAAGTCTTTTATTGAAGTTTGTTTAATCTTTTTATAAAGTTTAAGTCTTTAAAATTTCATTATATATTTATATTACTAAAAAGTAAAGAAACATAGTATTGGTTTGGTGTTGGATTGGTTAATTGGTTCCCAACTTGTTGTTGTGGTGGTGGTAAAAGGAATGTGAGTTGTTACTATGTAATAATTAGTCAAAATTTAGAATTTAAATTATTATGATTTAGAATGGAATTAGTTTTATGGAATTGAGTCATTTAGAATTCAAACTCAATTCTAATTCCAAATTTTAGTTATGTTCCCGAACAATAGAATTGGTTTTAGAGGCCCCAATTCCAATTCCAAACTATGGAATTGGGGTATCCAAAGGCATATATTCAGATTAGATTCTCAAAGTTCAACAAATAAAGTAACAAATGTTGTATATAAGAAAAATTATCGAAATCTATAATGGTTAGTATTACAATAATATATTTCTAATTAAGTCGTTTTTCTTAATTTATTCTTTTAATTTTGTTTTTCTTTGTATTTATTTATTTTTTGTATAATTTATTTAAAATATATATATATGTTATGTGCTTAAGGATGCAAAAACTAGTTCTTTCTAGAATTTATAGAGCACGTAAATTTAATTTTGGGAGAATTAGTATACAAAGATAGATATATGAGAGGGAAGATTATGCTGAGGAGTTGTCTCCAAGAGTGAGTTTTTTATTACTTTACAATTCCTCAATGTTACACCCCCTTTTATATAGATAAAAAATCAATCAATATACTAAATGTGAAAAGAGTTATACAAGTTATATTGTAACTTAAATGTGTTTTGTATATATAGGTGAGGTAACTTTGACAATTGAGGTGGTGCTACCGTCCATTTAATACTTTATAACACTTTTTTCTTTCTTTCTATCTTTTTTCTTTTGTTTTTGGTAAAATATTGAAGAAAGAATATGCCTTTGACTGTAATGCTCATAACACTTTCCAAAAATATATCTAAGCAAAGTTCAAATAGCATCTTTAATAAAATTGAGTCAGTTGACCAGCAACAAAAGATGAATATTGCAGCAAATATATCAAGTGAAAGTAGCCCTAAAATGGGAAGACCATTTATCAGAAAATTTAAAGGCCAATATATACTATATAGTTTTCTCCGCTAGCTAGAAATTAGAATGACACCTAACCAACACAAAGTGAAACATTGGGCATCTCTGATTTAAAGAGCAACAAAAAGAGATGCAAAGACCGAATCTCAACCATTCACAGCTCTTAATTTCACTTTATCACAATTATTACTCCCTCCGTACCGGTAAAGAATCCAATATACTCCTCTTGTTCCTAAGCTATCGTCTTAATTGATCCGACGCATAGATTAAGAAAAAATAATTGACTTGATTATATATTGGTTTAATGTATAGTTTCTTTTAAAGTTCATGTGTATGTGACTTATAATTAAAGTAGAGTGAAAAAATAAGAGTAAGGTGATAAAAGTAATGTTCTAAAAATGTAAGTTTCAAACTGGACAATTATTTTGGGACGAATAAAAAAGAAAAGGAAAATGATAATTTAGGGACGAATGGACTCATGGAGTGTTGTTTTTGGATGTTTCATTCTAAGAGTCCACATTTTTATAATATTTCATATTTATTATCCATTTGTGTTGTATCCATATTTTTTGTACTTGACTATTTTTATAATTATAACTAACTTTAATGATATTGATATATCTTTTAATAATTAAACTTTTCAAATATAGACTCTTTGAATAAAACGGATGGAATATTATTTTTCTAGTTCTTCATTTCAATCATTCTTGAACATGTTTGTTATCCATCATGACACTTTAATTTCTTGTACAATGTGAGTGTGTATATATATATATATATATATATATATATATATATATATATATATATATATATATATATATATATATATATATATAGAGAGAGAGAGAGAGAGAGAGAGAGAGGTAATTAATGGTGAAAGCAGAATACAAAAAAGAATGCATATTAAAATGAAGATATCAACATTCCAACAAACAATGATGCCAAACTCACACTTTTGACCAAAACAATATTGCAAAAATAATAACAATCAAATGGAGTACTACTACATTAGTATAATAGTATTCAATAGCCTATCATTGCCTTGCTACCTACTGATTGCATCCAAACGTTATGATAATTGGGGCATAGAAAAAAAAGAAGGAAAAATTGTCTGCACTTGGGCTTTGATTCAAGAAAAGGGTTCTTGTTGTCTTTTCAAAAATTCCAAGTTCTAAAAACTTTGATGAGTTTTCTAAAGGATTTTATTTTTAGCTTTTTTACACCATTATTGAAGCTAAAAAGTAATTAATTAATGTGCACGAATGGATTTAATTTATAACACTAGTGGAATTTCTTTTTGGTGACGACTACTGTGGAGATTGCTAGACAAGAAAAGAGCGAATTAGTTCCCTATGGCTATATATATGTATAGTATGTCATGGTGATTAAAATTTTTATTCAATGTAAGAAAGAATCATGGGAAATTAAAAAAATAAAAAAAAAACAACTGATCATCGATTTTTAATTTCTTTTAGATAGATTTATTCGTCTTAGTGTTTTTCGTTGCCAAAAATTATATTCATTTTTGTTCAAAGTAGTCAACTCTTTTCCTCATTAACAAAATAGATATCTGTTGTCACATCACCCACATAATATGAAGGCCAAAATATGTTTTACCCCAAAAGTATACACAATGTTCCATTTCGTCCCACATAACCCCCTTGTGACTGACGTCTGTTACAACTTGAACGTTAGTTTGCAAGTACCCCTTCACGTAATTGTCATTTTAGTCATTGCTCACTGTAACAGTACGATTGAATAAAAAAACAATCATCGGCATCCCCAACCCACCATCGTCATCACTATCATCACTGAATTCCCTCTTTCTCTCTCTCATCTCTCACGTTCAAGCTTCAGGATTTTATACAACAACAATTAAATATATGCAAATCATACACAACCAATAAGATTTCACAGATACAAATGTGAAATTATTATAATTGGAGAGGTAATTGACGTGACCCAACAATTTAAGATCATAGCAATCAAACCCTTGGAGTGAAAGGAAAGGCAACTAGTGTTCAGCCCATCACCAAGCTGCTACATGAAAGCTTCCATGGACGAACACTGATGGTTGGCTCTCTGTTTTCGTGTTTGTTTCTTTGTGGGTCGAACTAGAATTTGCATTAAACCCAATCAAAACAGATGAAATCACTTGTAGAGAGCCAGAGCTGAAACAAAGATGTCGATTGAAAGCAGAGAGAGATGAAAGTCAGCAATTACTGCGTTCAGCCAAAATGGCATCAGAGATGGCGATTGGGGATGACGATGGCTAGGGCTCAGAATAAAAGGATGACCCACGACGTTGTTGTTGGGCCGGAGATAGAAAAGGAGGTCAGCTCTAGTGATGGAAGATGGCGACGGCGTAAGAGCTGGTGGAAGTTTGGCCGGATTCAGAGGGAGAGAAAGGAGCACGGTTGGACAGAATTGTTTGGGGAAGCCTTCGTCGGATTTGGGTAAGGCAAGATGCATGGATTGGTACAGGTTTGGAGCCGCTTAGCAAGAAGAGAGACCAGGATGGAGATGAAGGCTATGTCGGATCTAACGGAATTGGAAGGAGATGAAGGTTATGCCGGATCTAACAGAGTTGTTGGGTTCAGCGCTGGACTGAATATGGAGATGGGGGATCTGGAACAAGGGTGATAGATTTGGGGGAAGGCGGAGGACAGTTGATTTGTTGGTTTGATGGAAGGAGATGGTGGAGGCGAAAGAGCCTGGTTCATTGGACCTGGGTGAAGTTTGCTTATTTATGTCTATTCTAGAGTGGGCAATGACTAAAATGGTCATCGCGTGAAGGAACACGTGCAAACTAACATTCAAGTTGTAACGGGCATCAATCGTAGGGGGTTATGTGGGACAAAATGAAACATTGGGTGTGCTTTTGGCACATTTTCGAATTTGGGGGGCTGAATGAATATTGGTGTATGCATTGAGGGGGTCAAACATATTTTGGCCTAATATGAATGTTTGGATAAAAAAGTATAGGAGAAAACAAGTTTTTTTGTGATTATAACTCAAAGTAGTTAAAAGCAAAATGGTAATCATCTATACCAGTCGTCTAACACTACAACTCTCTTTTAGTTGCTTGTTCGACTGTCTTCTAGCAATGATAAGTAACAGCTTCTTAACCTAAATCTAAACTCTAAAATTAGGGGATAGTGAGATGTCGGAGGGAAAAACTAGAAAAAGAAATGGCCTATTTGAGCATTTACTTTTGGATGAACCATTATGATTTTACAGTAATGTAAAAAATTAAGTTTTATGAAATATGTAATAAGTGCATTGAACCCTTGGTATTTTTACACGGGCCAAGGAGGCCAGCATATTAATTTACAAATTAATTTTTATTTTTTTTAAAAACAAATTAATTTATTAAGGGGCTCTCATATAGAAAATATGGACCATCAGGCCTATCACAAGGCGAACCAAAAGTTAATGGATGATGTTGGTACCTAAAAGTAGTGTGTGGTCACCTTATAAACCACACACAAGTCTCACATCTACCCGATATGGGAAGGGGGCGTCACAATCTCCCTCACTTAAATCTTTGAGGTCCCTGTCAAGGCCAAACCGTAGCCGGGGAGATGCGGGATTCAAGAAGTGGCTCATATGGGAATCAAAAGGTGGCTCCCACCTCCCGCAGTGTAGCACTTTGTTCCCACATTTTTACCAAGACCCACTCTCATACCATTTGTAACGATTAGGTACGCTACGCATAGCCCACACACTGGCTCATTAAGCACACAACACATTTAATCACCAAACCTAACACAAACCAAGTCAAAAGTCCATGAGAGATGATGCCTAAATCATATGCAAGTTCACATCTATTCCACATGGGATGGGGGCGTGACACTTAGATTAGCTTCGCCAACAAAGGTACACCACAAGTTAAGCTGAATAAACCATCTTACTCACTTAATCGAGAGATATATTAGTATTATATATTATATATGTGTGAGTTTGAGTTTGAGTGGGTGTACAAATATATGGATATAGGCATGGTTTAGAAGTAGATTAGAGTTATTCTGTGGAATAATCAGTATATTAATAGTGTTGTTTTCATGACTCCTATGATTTCTCAAAATAGTCTTCCTTTGCTGCAAATAATTGTTTATTTTTGTTGTCTTCCACTATCTAACGAACTGAAGGTGTCTCTTAGCTTTAGAATCGTATAAATGGTGGCAGATGCATTCTTGGGAGTGTTATTGACTAATATTTTAATTTGGGGGGTGGGGTGGGGTGGGGTGGATCTTAGTTTAAATTAATCTGCAATTTGCACTTGAATAATAATAATACAAATACAAACAAAGGTAAGTGTACTTTTCTAGTACCCTATAATAATTTGGAAACCAAACTTGTTCAAACGCTCTAGTCTCTAGGGCCTAGGGCCTCCATTAATACCGATGATCGTCAAGAGAGCATAAGGAATAAGGAATGTCCCAAAACAAAAGCAGTCAAATCCTAGAAAGGCTAACTACGTCTCTTGCTCTTGTAAAGGAGAAAATTATCTCTTCTTCTTTTCTTTTCGTTACTCCTCGGTAACTAATCATCATCATCATCATCATCATCATCGGCCCTCTTTAACCAACTCCCATTTTTGTCTGCAGTGCTAAGAGACTAAGAGACTTCAGACTAGGCGGCTTTATAGTTAATGTTCATAATTCAACTTCACTGCAACTTGTCTTTAAATACTCTCTATTAACTCCACTCAACCATCAAACCAAACCTACCTTTCTCTTCTCTCCATCTTATTCTTTATATTTACTTTTTTCTCTCGTGGATTTGATAGCATGTGTCTCACCACTAAAGTGAAATTTGAAAGAAAAAATATTTAATAATAAAACAAAATGAAACAACCAATAGATAGAATTTTTAAAAAGAAAAATGATGACTAGGATGTATTTACACCCTGAAATAGAATATCAAAAATCGACATTGTTATACACAATTTAAAAATAAAAAAAAAAAAAAACTAATTTACTTCACATTCATATTAATATTGGTAATGCTCATAGGTGCACTTTTTAAAGGGTACTATTTTTAGGATAGATGTAAACAAGATGATTTGAATATACTATTATAACGGGATGGCTTAATATAACTAAAACTTCATAAAGTGTGAGGTTAAAGTCAGATTTAATTCTTTCTCATCCCCTCTCAGAATCAAAAAATGAATAAAAATACAAGGAAATTGTGTCAACTTCAACCTTCATTCATTTTGATAAAAAGGAAATTCATTCATTTCAATAGCACAAAAGGCAAGTCGCAAATGTATGTCAACAAAGAAGTTAGAATGTGGAATTTAAAAGATAATCTAGTGTGTCTAAGTATCGAATTGTTTATTTTGTTAGAATTTTTTGGGTGCTAATAGGCCCGTAAGTCTCATACTCTGATATGTAGCTAATCCATCAAGAGTAGTTACAAATCACAGAGAGAGTAAACAGATAACCAACAAGATTAGCCAATTTCTATTTGGTTTTGAGAGAAAGCTGAAGCACTGGGATGAAAATCAGGATTTTATCAATTGTCCACTGTAGATCATCTATTCTTAGAGTTTGAACAAGATGATAAAAATACTTCCCACTCAATTCACCAATCCAAGCACTAGATTAATATAAATAAATAAATATATATATAATATAAGTTTTTTCAATTGTTGTAGTTCCATTTAAGAACTTGCCTTGACAGTAAACATCACCTTGGCACCCATCTTGGAGATTATTCAGATGTACTCACGGTTAGTAGTTGTTTTTTGCTCCTATCAAGATCTGTGTCAGCAACGAAAAAAAGTTAGAAGCTCTGCTTGATAAGTTGGAGGTTCAACATGAAATACTGAGTGAAGAGTCATTGAGGGGTAAAGAAACAAGTCCTTTTGGCAACTCTAAATAACCTGAAATGAACTGCCACTACCAGCAAAGAGTGCATTGCAAAAAATTTAACTAGGAGACTGCTTCGCCGAGTAACCTCTTATCAAACAAATGCAAGTCAGTAGAGTTTCCCCACACATACACAAACAAGCTCTACGCAAAAAAAAAAACACACACACACACACATCTGACACAACAAAACAAGCTACGGCTATGGCTTGCTTCTATTCAGCCACGCACTTCAGCAAACAACAGTTATCTCCTTGGTGTACAAGTGTATTTAGTAGGTAGTTTCAGAAATATACAAGTTCTGGTTTACTAGAACATCGTTGTAGCCAAAAAGAACCTGACAGCTCCGGTCCTCGCTTATATGATTAGACAAAGCGTTTCTTGAATAATGTATGTCTTTTGTTTGGATCTTTAGGCTTGCTCTTCCCAAAGCCCTTGTTTGGTCCAGTCCTGAAAATAAAGGCAGAAAGATAGTTTAAAACTCGGACATAGCAGAGAATTATTCAGGTTGTCTTTTATACGCAAAAATAAACTCCTTCAAAAGAATCAACAAGAGATTATCCTATGGTCGCCATGGTTGGTCCATACTCAAAAAAGAAAAAGTTTGTCAAAAACAACAATAAGAATAAAACTTAGCTATACCTGAATTCATGGTAGATCATTCCTTTAGCTCCTGACATGGCACTCATGGACCCCATAAGTCGGCGAGCACGTGCTTTTTGAAGTGCTATGTCATCTGTATCATCTTCCAACTGTTCTAAGCCAACTAAATCATCGCCAGCACTTAATACCTATTGGAAAAGAAAAAAACCAAGTCGCTGGTGTCTCAAGCCAATAAGAAAATCATATATTGATGGAGGGTTGGGAGAAAAACCTTTCCAAGAAGAGCCACTTGATCCTCGAGACGGTGATAGCTCAACTCAGCTCCCGAATCAGGAGGAGGCAAGCCAGTTATCACCTGCCAGTAGGTTGAACGGTCCATAAGTGATGCAGTAAAATACACCAAGTAAAAGATACCCAACGCTTGAGCCCAGTCGCAGAACCAGATTTTAACCAAAAGCGGAAGGAATTACATTATAAAGGAAATAAATTATGTGGTTGTAATATGTAAATAAAAAGTTTAGCATCTTTTTACATAATAATAAAGTGTTCAATATTTCAATAAAACAAAGTTGACTACAAAATCATTCTTAGATGTCTCATTCCTTGAAAAAAGTTTCAGCTTTCTTTAAATGCTCGTCAATTTCAGGGGGTTAAGTGGAACTTTTTAAAGATTGGGGCACTTTGGCAAATATCATCTCAGAGGGTCAAAATTTGTAACACCAAAATCCCATATTTCCATAAAAGCCACTGTGGGCACTCCAGTTTTGAACTATAGCCCCCACCTTTTTATATTACAAACCTGCCGAAATTGCCCTCACAATCAGATCAACTTCTTAAATCTCCCTCTGTTTATGCAACCACAATGTCTCATCTCTCTCTTCACAACAACCCCTCCTCTCCACCCCAGGCTTCCTCCCTTCCCCCTGGGTCTTCACCTCCATTAGTTCTCCTCTCTCAAACCACCTACATTCCTCCCCTCCTCTCCCCTCCTCTCTCTACCTCCGAGGTAAAATAGAAGTAAAAGGGAAGTAAAAGTTTGTGCCTGAATACATGTCTTCAAACTTACGCATACTTTTGCTTCTTGTAGTTTAAGATGGGGGTGGCACTTCAATCTAATTCATAAGTTTGTGGCGGCAATAGGAATTGGTATTCTGGAATTTTGTTCCAAAAACTCTTAGATATTAATCTTGAATTCTTGATGTTGAATTTTGCGGAGTGAAAGTTTTTATTATGGCTTAATGCAGCAAAACAAAACCCAGAATCACGAAAACTCAGACTGATCTCAAAAACACCCAAATCTTCAATCTAAACTGATTTCGAATGTCAATTGACAGAACAAGCTGTAAAATCCTTGAGTACCCCACCAAATTCACCAATTTTGGACCTTCTATTTCCCTCTTGATCAGCCATCTGCTGAGATCTCAGGAATAAGATACATCTTAAGCCTCTTACTTCAAACCCTTAGGTGCCGTTTGGTAGTCAGGGTTAAGGCCAGATAGGATTAATAAGACAAGTTGTCTGATGTCTGGTACGCAATAGGTAGTCGGGACTAATAGCACGAGTTATCCGGATAAAGTCATTATCCCTTCACTATTAATACCAAGGGGGAGGATGGTATTATTAGCGCCCTCACTAAAAAAAATTGGGATTAACATTTGTAATCTAAAAACTACCCCCGATATACAAGTGAGGATTAATAGCGAGGGCACTAATAGTACTGGGATTAATAATACTGCTTGTCCTTGTCCGACTACCAAACAAGCCCTTAGAGTTGAAACAAGACGCTTATAAAAAAAATTGATAGGTATCAAGACTCTTATCAATTACTTTACCATGAATCATAAGTGTATCCAGAAATATAACATGAGAGGTCATTGAGGGCGCAAGTGGAGAGAGATGAGGGTGGAGACGGGTGGGGACTTCTAGGTTGAGAGAGAACTGCTGGTAGATGGTTTAGAGAGAAAGAAAGCAAGGAAAGAGAATGAAAAAGTGACCTCGCATCCAGAAGGTTTACAATAAAAAGGTGGAGCGCTAGTTCACAACTGGAGCGCCAATAGCGCCTCAGCGCCTCCCTTCCAAAACTTAACCCCACCCCCACCAACCAACATGTGCATCCAACACTGCATGCTGAGCCGCTAATGCAGCTGTAGTACATCCACTGACAATCACAAGGGTCATTCTTTTGAAAAGGTAAGCACAAGTGAAAGATAACGAACCATACCCCACCCCCCAAAATATAAAAGGATCATACAGAACACTTTGAAGATTTCATTATAGTACCTTGAAGCTATAACCTTGATCAATCAAAAATTGCTGCCTCTTTGTTGAGTAATACATTTCCTGCATGAACAATCGATCAACTTAGTACATGGCCTTCTCAAACAAGAACATTATCATAAGCAGTAGATTTTTAGATTATAGCTTTTACTAGTGATAGTAAGGAGGAGCAGTATAATAGAGCTCAAACAAAATTATGTACCTGTGTATCCGTGGATACCAAGGAGTAGAAGAACGCATTGTACTCCTCTTTACCTCCTGCCATCCTATCCTGAAGTTTCCCCTGTGCCCAATAATAACATTGAGAAAAACAAACAATTATTACTTCAAGACAATGAAACTGAAGTAAAATGGCAATCTCTGACCAGAACCAAAAAAGAGAAAGACAATTGACTATCAAAATTTGTACTCACCCCAGCTATTATGACAATCTCAGTCCAACTAAACACCAATTCATCAAAACTTTATGATAATTAGAAGTCATCACAGCTTTTCATAAACCTATTTCACTGGTGCAGTCACAGCAAATAATGATAAAAATGTTTTTTTTCCATTTTAAATTACTTTGTGAAGAGGATATCATATCAGGGATGTAACTGAGCTGAGCCCATCCTGGACAGACACAAGCCTATGCAAGCTCAAGCCAAGCTTGAGAAAAATAGAATTTGACAAATTATTAGACTGACTTATTTATTTCAAATTGATCTTTTTTTCCATAACATTTCACTAATTCATAGGCAAATCAAACTTCTTATATACATTATCTATATGTGTGTGTGTACAAGGAAATTATTCAAAAAAATTCAAACTGAGTCAAGCCCAAACGTTCCGAGCTAAACAATCCAATTCCTGAGCTCGGCCTACTCAAGCTCGAGTTCATTTCCACAAATGAGCTTGCTCATCAGCTCGAGCTTGGATAGTATGCCCACAAGCCTAAGTCGAACCCAAGCTTCAACTACTCAAGCCCGAGCCGGCTTGGCTTATATGACAGCTCTGAACTATCATGGAGAAGACATTTAAAATGGCCTCTTCAAATAGTAGTTCAGGATTTTATCAATCATCATGTTAACATACAAATGATGGAGACAGGATGAAACTTGCAGGTGCACCAATAATGGTGAGAAAATCTAACAAATTAACACAAAGACAAGACAAACCTTTGCCCTGAGAATGCGCCCAAGTCGTTGAGCTTCTTGACGTCTTGAACCCGCATGCGACGAAATTTGAATGATCACATTTGCCTCGGGAATATCAATAGAATTATCACCTACCTATAAGAAACATGAGCACCGATATCACACAGTTAAATTTTGAATGTTACCCGAGTACTCAAAATGAATGCTAAAGCAATATACCTTCGAAAGGAACACAGTATTCACATTCGGACTAGTTTTAAAAGCCTCAAGAATCTTTGTTCTTTCGACATGGCTGCACAATGCACACAAACTTATCGAATTACAAGTGGAAGAGAAAATCTAATAGGATGTCTCGTAAAAAATAAATATGCATGAACCTTGTGGCACCGTAGATCATAGGTTTGCGAAGTTTCGTTGCATACTCTGTTAGTGCAAAAAGATTGTCAGCAAAAACAATTATCTTATCTTTACGCTCCTGTTCATGGAAGCGGATGAGAAACTCGCATGCCCTAAATTTATTAGGGTTCATCACATAAAGTGCCTGCAAAGGTTAAAGGAATACATACCGTGTCAGAAACAAAAACCCATACACCTAAGGTGTTTTTTTACAAAAACATTAAAAAACACAAGTAAAATAATACTTCCTCTGTCCCGGATAAATGTTCATACTTTCTATTTTTGATGTCCCAACTAATGTTCCTAATGACTTTTTGATAATAAATGCTCTACTATTCTTCCCAATATACCCTTAAACCTTCATTTAATATCAACAAGGCATACCCTAGAAAATCACTTATTTAGAATAGTGAGACTCAATTAATGCTAATCATAACCACTTTTGTCCAGAAACCAAGAAAAAATTAATGCGAAATAGAGGGTTATTATCGTCTCAACGCATTTTACAGCACATCATTAATTGTGTTTCTTAATCCCTGTGATTTGTCAATGAGGAACATTTATCCGGACCGAGGGAGTAGCATAAATGCCATCACAAGAAGAGAAAATTAACAGACAAACCGACCTGCTTCTTTTTAGAATTTTCTTTTTTCAGATATTCAGCAAAGAACTCCTTTGTCATCGGACACCACACTTCCGCACATTGTACGTTTGCAATGAATCCTCCTTTGACCAAATCCAACCAATTTGCCTCGTACAACTTAGGGCCAATGAGGAAATTCAAATCCGTAATCCTTTCATCTTCTCTCACAAGTGTAGCTGCAGTTCACCGATTCCCAACTTTAATAAAAGAACAGCAGAGCCTAAAGTTGGGAATCTATAGAACTTCAAAATTATCCGATCCATACCAGTTAGCCCAAGTTTGCAATGAGATTTGGTTATGCTGATGACCTTTCGAAACATGTGAGCCGGAACCACATGCACCTGTAGATATATTAAAACACAAGTGAAAAAAAATATTCCTCATAATTTACTTTACAACTTGTTGCATGTTTATAAAAAAATTCTTAATTTAAAAAAGTAGTTGTGTTTTATTTAACTCTTTTTTAATTAAAGAGTAGGTGGTTTTTGTTAGCTAATTTTAGGATGGTGGAGATGTGGAGCACATACAGTCAAAATTTGTGGATGACATTTGATTGAATGTTGGTAATTATTAATTAATCATGAGGAAATTCTGGAAATCTGAAAAGAGGCTTCATAAACAACCCTACCACTTTAAAGAAGTAATAATAATATCAACAGATATAAGCATTAAAAAAAACTAATTTTGATTTTGAAATTGGTTAGAGGGTACAAATCCGATCGCTACTAACTTTGAATTTACCTCGTCCATGAGCAGCAAACCCCATTCTCTATTTCTTATCTCTTCAATAATCTTTTCAGATTCTTCAGACCGTTTACCACCGAAAGCAACCATGTTATAAGTGGTCACAACTACTCCAGCATTGCCACGAAATCTCTCTTTGCTGTCAGATGTGAAACGACAGATATTCTCATCCCGAATGGTTGACCACAACTTGAACTGGAAAGCCCATTGATCAACGGAAACAGCATTTGTTGCTAAACAAAGGCAGCTCTTCCGTATGCGGCTGGCTGCAGACACACCCACTAGAGACTTTCCTGCACCACAAGGCAACACGATGATCCCTGATCTTGCTCTACCTGCCACATCAAGAGGAGAGAATCCGGTCAACATCATATAGTCCTTCCGCATTAAAAGGAAAACTTGGAAACAAGCATGCATTATATCGCCATACTTATCAGACTTCATGAGCCATGAAACAGTATAGAGATGAAAGCACTGTACTAATTTACAGGCAATCACAGGTGCACATGTAATTAGGGTGTGATGAATAATATAGGAGTAAGACATCCAGGGGCGAAAGGGTCAACAAACAAGGAACACAATTGAGGAAGGATTCATTAATACCCCACAAGGTATAGAGAAGGAAGCTATGCACAAATTTACAAGCACAAACATGTACACGTAACTAAAGTATAATTTAAATATGAGTATGAATAATGGTAAAATGCTCAATAAGATGATATTATTTACATTCATCTTCTCTTATCTGCGACATGATCTTCAATGCCTCCCCTTACATCTCAGCATCTCTAGTTCAGGTTAGGTTCTTCATACGTGGACCCTTGTGTTACCAACTCATCACAAAGCTTAAGTTGTGATAAGATGGCACAACTGTCAAGCTTAATACATTACCATGCTAGGTTATCCAGTCATCCTACACTACCATGTTAGGTTATCCAATATCCAGTCATCCAGGAGAGAGGCGAACAATATGAGATCAAGCTTAGACAACTAGTGGTGTGAAGGCTGTCATTTATTAAAACAAAGAAGTTAATACTCCAGTTTCTAGTTGTTTTAGCGCAGCAGGGACTCTTCTTCCTCCCCCGATCATTATTCAGATACAAGATATACAAACAAACAAAAAAGACTCTTATTCTGGAAAATTTTGCATTTATAGGGACTACAGCCCCATTAACATTCTGCATTCGGGTAAGAGAGGAAAAACTATATGAAAGGAAATTCAAAAATTTCACAAGTGGTATTCACAATCGCATAAGAATCAATTGAAGTATTAGAAGGCCAAATGATTGTGTGTCTGTAAATAACACGGGAGGGGTCACAGATAAAATTAAATTATCTAGGAAGAAGACAGTACCATTTCCAAACATCTTACTAAGACTCTTTTCTTGATAAGGCCGTGGTTGTGCTTGGGGCTTTAACTCCATATCAAGGTCTGGATTGACCTGCGAGTCCAAGGAGCAATGATTAGAGGCGAAAAGGCTGCAGACTTTCCAAGCTAGAAGTTTGATACAGGGATATAAAGAAACTTGCTCCTTCATGCAAACCACTCACTGAGTAACCTCTTACATTCCATAAACAGGACTTAATAACATAACAAAAGAATGAAAACCAACTTACATTATCATTCCGAAAATCGTACTCCTCTAACATGGGATAATTTAACGCATTTGGCAAGCACCGCTGCTTAACATTTTCAACCTGTTAATTGTAATTAAGAAGTGTTACATGCAATCGTGAATTACGAGACACAACTTTACAGCCGATCGAACTCAACCAAGCAGCACTTCAATCATTCATAAAAAAAACTCATCAGCAGCATTAAAATCAATTTTGAGAGACTCAACGCACTGGCAAGAGGTCACTCTTATCTATCAAAAAAAAATATTTTGGGATGTTTCACTTTAAGAGTCCACTTTCATAAAATTATGTTTATCATCTCCATAACATTTCAACTTTACCCTCGATAATTGCATGTTGGTTATACTTGAACATTTTTTTAATTATAACCAACTCTCATGCTAGTTATATACCCCTTAATAATTAGACTTTTCAACCACGGATTCTTTGGGTGGAACGGAGAGAGTACGTGATAAGTACAGAAGCTCAACAAGCTTGTAATATGGCCAAAACAATTTACTGACTGACAATATGCTTCCATGAGTTTGTGCTTTAGGCCCCTTATGTAATCAATCCTAGTAGAACCTCACTAAAGAAGATCAAACACCATGTGCCAGCAGAATAAAAGGACCAGCTTTCCATGCTAAGAAACAAAAACAATATTTTTCTAGAACTTATGAAGCTAGGAAAGCTGGAAAGGGCAGTCAATCAGTCTATTATTGGGTGGTCAGAAAGCACGCCTTATGAATCAGAACTTTTGACTACAAGGTATAAGTTCAAAGCCAAACTGCTCTTCAGTTTTCAAGATAATGAGCCCGCAGTGTGTGCTGAAACAGTATTGGAGCTACAAGAAACCAAGTGAGCCAGTATCGAAGGATCAATACCATATCAACTTTGACACAGCTGCCACCAACTTCACCCCACTTATATATAAGATGGAAAACATATTTTTCCACACAAGACATGTGGGGGGCAACGAACACAATACAAAGCATGACATGCCAAAGAAGCACCTCAATTCTTGAACTCAGTCAATCTGTCTTGCAAGTTGCAACTAAACAAGCCATAACATTAAATTTGTGTCATTTTCACTGACTTCCAGTTGCAATGATCTACCACATACACCTCTGCCCAAATTATAAGTTGAATAAGGACATAGTAGGTGCCCTAAAGGAATTGGGCATAGCCTCAACCCGAAAGAATTAATAAGATTACCTGAGTCGGATCAATTTCAAATGAATGGGCTTCTTTTTCCTCAGCAGCAGCTGCCAATTGTGCTTCATTGAGCAATTCATTGTGCACGCCTTCAGTTTCACCCAACGATTTGCTGACTGTAAATCCATCAGTCCCCTGGAAAAGAAGCATGTATAATATACCCAAATCAATTCTGAAACAAATTGTGGAGGAATATTCCTCATTCAAAAGAGCGAAAATAGAGGGAGATAGGTGAAGAATAAACAATGATCTTTCCAGTCAAACTACAACCACCAAAAAACAAAACGTGAAGTCAACTATCACACTCAAACCCCAACATCATTCATAAATACTACTACCTCTGTCACAAAATAAATGTCAAATTTTTCGGAGGGAGTAATTGGAAGATGATGAACTGATAATGCTAAAAATTGTGGACACCATAAATATAAACCCAAAATGGATAGCATACAACCAGATGGTGTATTAATTACCATCATACGGAGCTCGTTAGGGCAGAAAGCATAGATATGTCATATATTATCTCCAAAGACATGATATTTAGTCAACTATTACATAGTAAAACTTCAAAAGAACTTTGTAAAGCAGCAAAAGATTTAACCATTAACAAACTCATCATTGAAAATATGTATTCAACTGAACAGTGCACACTAATTCCATGACAAGGATATAACAAAGAATACAAATATAGCTGCAAGTATATCAATCTAAGCGAAAGGCAGACCTCATTTGCAATCCTTGCTCGAGAAATTACTTCATCCTTAAGCAACCTCTTCAATACCTAATGATAGCCATTAGTATAAAGCATAAATAGCCCAATTCTCATCCATTGATTTATCTATATGAAGGACAGGCAAAGCAATCTTGCCTCTGGAAATGGAGACTCGACCAAATACCGGTTCTTCTTTAGTACAAGCTTCACTTTACCATAATTGGCAGTAGAAGCATGGATAAAATCAATCATCTCTTTTGGAAGCTTGGTCTTGGAGAGTTTATTTAGAACGGCTATAATTGTTTCAGTCTCCAGGCCAACAGATACAGCCGCATACAGTGAGTGAGGGGTCAGATTGTATTCATGCATCGACTCCGGCCTACAAAATGATGAAACTCTTGATTGTCAATACCTATACAAACTAAGCAACACAAACTACGAACTCAAAACTGATTTCTCAAAAATGATACCTGCAAACGGGTTCCGCTATAGCAATAAGAAAATCATACGCTTGCTTGTATAAGGGTGAGAATGTCTCCAGAAAAATCCGCCCGTCTGCGCAAGCCCATAATGGGCGATTACCATGATCTGGCTTAAGTTCCAACTTGGTAAAATCTCTATTTATTGGTTCGTTGTCTCCTTGAACAACGCATAGCACATCCATTTAATTCATTCAGAACAATTAAGATTTTATAAAATGAAATGAATAACTTAACATTGACAATAAATGCATATATACATATATATATATAGATATATATACCATCCCTGTCGTCGTTTCCAAAATCTTCAGCGTAATAAGCATCTTCATCGTCAACAACTGTCGACCTATGATCCTCCTACATTACCAAAAATCAATTAGACCATCAGTTAAGTCCTCTTATTCTTCTTCAGACCAAAAGTTTATAAAACATAGCTTTTGATCACACCAACTCAAGTTTGATGGTTCAAAATGGCTAAAATTGGAAGTCTTCTGGCAATTGTATTCAATATGTAGCCTTTAACCTACAATTTTGTTGTTTTGTTCAAAAACTTTCTCGCCTCTTCTCTATAAGTGCAACTACTAAGAAAATTGAAATGAATTTTCCTCGTTAGAGATTCTCTATCTTTGAATATATCATAACAGGCATGCATTAGTTCACTCTTTCTTCCTATTGCAGCAACATGCCTATCTTAATGTTTCAACTACATGACACGTTTTTATTAGTTTCCTACCTGAAGAGGCATAAAAGTAGATTCACCCTCATATTCGTCCAATCAATTAGCAAGACAAAATACCCAGATGTATGTACACATTCTTCTTAATGGAAGCAAGGTTACCGACTTCAGTATGTCTGAATCAATACTGATTCCCCCTCATACTCATTGAATTTGCAACTTGAAATACCCTAACACAAATACCATTCTTCTTTGTGAAAACCAAGTTTAGAAATTCAGTATGACTAACCAAATTGCAATATGAAATACTCAACTAAATACACACGATCTAATTATATAAACGAATAACAGATTTGCATATTAACATATGCCGGATGGAAAATACACATATTCCAGGTTATGTGATGAATAACAAATACGGATGACTTTGAAGAACCTTGGATGTAGACGAAGATTTGTGCTTCTTGTGAGGTCGACCACTTTTCTCACCTGAAATTTTATTTCTCTTTCTTAAGTTACAACTCACAAATTCCCAAATACAAACATGTATATGAATCAAAATTCATAGGGTTGATGTTGGATTTAGGTTTTATTCCAAAATTACCGTGACCCATGATCGCAATCTGCTGCAAGCAGAGAAACCCCTCCTGGTTCGTTGCTGTATCAAGAACAGTAATGATTTTTCACTGATATTGGAGTGTACGCAGGTTGGCTTGTAGAGTTGTAGTAATAGGAAATTGAACTGAGCCGACTCCGTCTTGAAGAAAGGCGGTGGTGTTTCTGATGGGCCCGGGTAGGGGCGTGCCGCTCTGGCCCTCACAGTCGCGATTTTCAGTTTGGCATTTGGAGGCGGATTTGCAATGTGAGTCAACTCGCTGTCTATTGTATAATTGGCTTGAGATTAAAATTGCCTGTGATTAATTTTTTTACTTTAACTTTAATTTACCAACATAAGTAAATTTAACTCATTCTTTCACTCAATTATTTTTAACTTTTGTTTAATTCAATCTTTTACTGTAATTTATGGTCTTATTATAATTACTTGAATCAATTTAACTTTTATAAATAATGGATTTTATTTTTTATATATTCTTAATTAATGGTAGCATATGTTTAAATTAGGAAGTATAAATTAAAGTTATTGACGAATGTCAAATTTTTAAACGAAAAATTATGTGCCGGCATTCATTTCAATGTAATATTGAGATATATGAAAATTTGTATTTGTATTTTTTTATTTTTAATTGTTATCGTAATTAACTTAATCAATTTAATTTTTTTTCAACCCGTAATTTCGTATACAAATTTTAAAAAAATTTAAAAAATCGTAAGTTTTGTAATTTGAAATATTTGTTATTTTTCTTTTTAACTGTTATCGTAATTAATTTAATCAATTTAATTTTTGTCCGACCCGTTTTTTCCGGCCCGCAATTTCGTATACAAATTATTAATTAATCCCTCCATTCCGGGCAAAAAGACCCCGTTTGAAAGTCAATTTTTTTAAGAAAATAATATTTTTAATAGTTCATTTCTACAATATCTGTTTCATTTATTGATAAATTCTCAAACTGACGCCGTGCCATCGGCACGAGCAAGAGTACTAGTGAGACAATATAATGCATCCATAAGATTATTACTCCCTTCACTTTCAAATAATCGTTATTTTTTATCCGACAAACCGTTTAAGGAAAAGTAATTGATTATGTCATAAATATTTGTTTAATGTGTGGTTTCTTTTGATATCCTTAAATATGTGGTCATAATTAAAGTAGTTAGAAAATGTAAGGGTAAAGAGGTAAAAGTGTTTTCCTAAAAAGTAAAGTTTTGAAAGAGAATGATTATTTTAGAATTGACAAAAAATAAACTGAGACAATTATTTGAAAACGTATCGAGTATCATTTTTTCTCGTTCATTTTAAAATGATTGTATTCTTTCTAAATACTCCATTTGTTCCACTCAAAGAATCTCTATTTAAAAATTCTAATTATTAATAGATATATTAATGTCATTAAAATTAGTCATGATTACAAAAATAGTTAAGCACAAACAACGTACTTATAACACAAGTGGAGGGTAAAGATGAAATAATATAAAAATTGCAAGCATAATTTTTTAAAGTTAACTCTTTGAGTGAAACATCTAAAAAATAGTATAGTAGACTATTTGTCTGGAATGGATGGAGTATATATTTTAAAAAAATTACCAAAATTACCATTACTTTTTTATGTATCCAAAAAAGCATCATACCTGAAGAGATGTTAAAAAGGCAAGGAACCGTAGGGTCGACCCTATTAACCGGAAACATGAAATGGTTAGGGTTGGGAAAATCCAACCCGTTTAATAAACGGGCTGACCTTATAGGGTCGCGTGCAAACTGGGCTGGCTTGCCGGGTTCTGGGGCTAGCCCGCGGACTGGAGGATTTGCTTTTGGCTAAAATGAGGGTTCAGCGTAAACAACATACTTATAACACAAATGGAGGGTAAAGATGAAATATTATAGAAATTGTAAGCATAATTTTTTAAAGTTGACTCTTTGAGTGAAACATCTCAAAATAGAAATTGTAAACATAATAAAAAAAATTACCAAAATTATCATTACTTTTTTATGTATCCAAATCCAAAAAAGCATCATGATCATGAGATGTTAAAAAGGCAGGGAACCGTAGGATCGACCCTATTAACCGGAAACTTGAAAGGGTTAGGATTGGGAAAATCCAACATGTTTAATAAACGGGCTAACCCTATAAGGTCGCGTGCAAACTGGGCTGGCCCGTGGGCTGTAAGATTTGTTTTTTGCTAAAATCAGGGTTTAAAATGTTATAAATGAGATTCAAACCCACAACCTTTAAGGAGGATAAGAACTTAAGAATGACACCTTATAACACTCAACCATCCTAACTAATTTGTTTGAAATTCAAATGCATAATATATATTATCATTTCATTTGGTAAACTAATGTCTATCCCATGTTAGCTTTGTGATGATGTATGTGTACTTTATGAAAGTCAAATCCAAACATGGTCGTAAGTACAGTTCTAAGACATACAAATTTCCAAAATTGGTCAAAATGAGATTTTTGGATACATAATTAGATATCTTAAAAGGGTCGAGAACCGCATGGTTGACCCTACTAATCAGGAATCAGAAAGAGTTAGGGTTGGGAAAATCCAACTCATTTAAATTTCGTGTTAAACGGGTTGACCTTAAAATTATATTTTACTATTTGATTAAAATATTGATTGTATTAACTTCTTACCAACACTTATTTTATGTTATTTTATTATTATAGATGAAGAGGATAATATTGAAGAAAATACTTTCTCAAAATAAAACTCGATTTCATGTTTTTAATTCGTATTGTTAATCGTTGTCACTTGTCCGTCAATATGTTTTTTACTTAATTTTGAATTTATGATTTAAATAAGGCATCATGTGTTAATAGGGTTGGCCTTGTTAAACCATACCCAACAAGGTTAGGGTTAGGGTTGCGATTTGAGTGGCCCGTTTAAATAACTTGTTTAACCCGTTGCCCTATAGGGCTAGGGCCAGCCCAATTTGACATCTCTACATACCGGGGGTGCCGGAGGTAGCGGTCGCGAGTGGGTCGTCGGAGTTTCTGTCCGACGGCCATGTTGTCGCCGGTGGTGGATATCTGGTTACATTATCTGTAAAATAAACACAGTGAGTCGACGGGGAAAGCCCCCGCCAAAAACCCTCCGCCGTATTTATCAGTACACTAAGTATGAAAGAGAGGGTGCATAGCCCTTAAGTGCGTGTGTGATTCTTAACCAGAAAAAGAGAGAGATCCTCCCCCCCCACTATGGATTAGTGGGGGGTATTTATACCTGAATAGAATGAGCCTAGCTCGTGGTCCATCTTTCCGGCACAAGCCTTTTGACATTATGAAAAAATATAATGGGCCATTAGACGAGGCCCATACGCCATTGAAGCGGATCCAAAATATGCACATCAGTAGCCTCCTACTCATTATTATTCGAGATTCATCTCGAGGGTAAGGAGTACTATTCGCTCGCGATTCCCTTTAATTTATCGGGATGACCGAGACTTAATCATTTTCATCTTGACAGACAAGACAAAAGAAGTGCTGAGATGAGTCAAGGCTCTGATCGATTTTGAGCGCACTTGTATAATTTGATTAACTGGTATGTTTTATAACTTGATTGTATAAGTATTTATATAGCGAGTAAAGCACCACTTGGGCCAAGGTCAAGTCCCAGTACTCGACTTTGCGAGCATGACTACCTTTAAAAAACTAGAGAGCAGAATGCCACTTGGGCCAAGGTCAAGTCCCAATACCGACTTTGCGAGCAGAACTACCTTTTAAAAGCTAGCGAGTAGAATGCCACTTGGGCCAAGGTCAAGTCCTAGTACTCGACTTTGCGAGCAGGACTACCTTTGAAAAACTAGCGAGCAGAACGCCACTTGGGCCAAGGTCAAGTCACATTACTCGACCTTCCAAGTAGGACTACCTTTGAAAAGCTAGCAAGCAAAATGCCACTTGGGCCAAGGTCAAGTCTCAGTACTCGACTTTGCGAGCAGGACTATCTTTGAAAAGCTAGCGAACATAAGCGCAGATAGGCGCTGTGTACAACTTAACCGCGAGTAACCTCGAGCTAGAGGACAAAATGAAGCTCAGCCGCAAGTAAACTCGAGCGGGGAGCATAAGCGCAGGTAGGCGTTGTGTACAACTTTACCGCGAGTAAACTCGAGCGGTAGGACAATATGAAGCTTAGCCGCGACTAAACTCGAGCGAGGAGCATAAGCACATGTAGGCGTTGTGTACAACTCTACCGCGAGTAAACTTGAGCAGGAGGACAATATGAAGCTTAGCCACGAGTAAACTCGAGCGGGGAACATAAGCGCATGTAGGTGATGTGTACAACTCTACCGCGAGTAAACTCGAGCGGGATGACAATGTAGAGCTCAGCTGTGAGTAAACTCGAGTGGGGAGCATAAACGCAAGTAGGCGCTGTGTACAACTCAACCGCGAGTAAACTCAAGCGGGGAGCATAAGTGCAGGTAGTCGTTATGTACAACTCTACCGCGAGTAAACTCGAGCAGGATGACAAAATAAAGCTCAGTTGCGAGTAAACTCGGGTGGGGAGCATAAGCACAAGTAGGTGTTGTGTATAACTAAACCACGAGTAACATCGAGCGGGAGGACAAAATAAAGCTCAGACGCGAGTAAACTCGAGCGTGAAGCATAAGCGTAGGTAGGTGTTGTGTACAACTCTATCGCGAGTAAACTCGAGTGGAAGGACAAAATGAAGCCCAACCGCGAGTAAACTCGAGCGGGGAACATAAGCACAGGTAGGCGCGGCGTACAACTCAACCGTGAGTAACCTCGATCGGGAGGACAAAATGAAGCTCAGCCGCGAGTAAACTCGAGCGGGGAGCATAAGCGCAGGTAGGCGCTATGTACAACTCTAATGTGAGTAAACTCAAGTGGGGAGCATAAACGTAGGTAGGCGCTGATCATCTGGTTGTGACTTTGCAAGCAGAAAGTGCATGCATACGTAGAACAAAATCTGAAGAAAAAAAAATGGCTCAGACACAGTAATAACGTGCTTTGGCATAAAATATAGTGTGGCTCTCAGGAAAGAGCATATCATGCTTACCCTTCCTTGGTGTAGCCCCTTATTTCTTGAATGCAAAAGTTAATCTTGAAGTTAAGAAGTATCACTGGTAAAAATTGTTCGGTCTCGTAGCGTGCTCAAGCGCAGTGGAGCTGTTGGGGAAAGCCTAGGCTCTGTTAACATGGACTTCATATCTGAAGCCTTATGTGCATCATTTGCAAATCAAGCATATTTCGTCATTTAATAAAATTGGGGTTTGTTTTGTGCATTTAACTTATGCGAGCAAAAGAGTAATCACGTTTCTACACAACAGGACAAAAAATGACGTAATATCATTATTTTGATTCATAAGCAAATAAATCATGTTATCTCGTGCACAATGTCAATTAAGTAAATAATTCAGGGTATATTTGACGTATTTAATGCAATTTTATATATGACATGAATGTTCCTCATAATAAATATATTGCATGTCATGATAGATGATTTAATCACATTAAATTTATTTTCTGCTAAATAGTAAATGTCATGAGCAATAATTTTAAACGAAATAACGAGAAAGATCCTAAAATTATAACTTAATCGTATATATATATATATATATATATATATATATATATATATATATATATATATATATATATATATATATATATATATATTATCGATTACTTTACACTGTAAGCGCAAGCATAATGACCGTTAATAACCCACATGAAGTTTAGCGATCAAAAGGCATAAAAAAGTAGACAAAATAATTTAATTGAAGCATAAGTTAGTTTCATGTAAACGAGTTGTTGCTCAGTCGAAATAACGAAAAAGAATCACTCATAGCAATAAGTGTGTGCTCAATGAGTAAAATATAAAACTCACATAGCTGGAATAAAAAATTAACAGATTGTGTACATTACTACGTCATGCTATGTCACATTTTCATAAAGGGGTGAGCATTTTTCCTTTTTCATGCACGCCCGGGGAGTAGTAAATTCATAACACACGCAAGGGCAACAACTGACATACGATCGCAAACGCAAAACATATTTAATTACATTCATCGATGTAGTACAGTGTAGCATGCATCACTATAATGGGTACTTCAATGTAATTATAGCATTGTAATTTTCAATTAAAGATAATACAACAATGTAAATATTGTATTTTATTTTGCATTTGAATTACATTTAGCATTCTTTCATTATTCATTGTTCAATTGCATGTCACAACGGTTCACATGCATTTCATTAGTATATATCTTCATATTTCATAATATCAAAATAATTCAATGTTCCAATTAATGGGATGAATTTATGGACATAATTATAACACTAAATTTCATTAAAACTTTATGGGCCATTAGCGCAAAACCAAACATAGGTATATGTGCAAATAAGTGAAAGACCAAGGACTTAATTAGAAAAGGGACACCTTAATGGGGCTGATTTCATGGATGACATCAGCCATGATGGTTAGTTGGTGACCCATGAAGTTGACGCATGATATAGTTGTCTTTGAACATTAGATTCATTCGGCCGTTTATGAAGGAAACATTGACAAGTTCGGCAGCATCTGATCGCGCTTGAGAGCGAATCCAATGTCATTTGGAGGAGTTTTCGGTGGCGTTGAGCTCGTATTTTTCAGATGCAGCTACTGGTTGCTTTGTTTTTTCGTTTGTTTCATTTTTTCGTTCAGGTATGCTCCCGATCAAGCTGTCGTATATTACCGCTTCATCAACTTTTGGTGGCGCGTGAGGGAGCAACCCGACTCTGTCCGCACTGAATTCTTCGCTATTGACTTCGCCTGCTCAGGGTGCATCTACTTGTGGCTTCTCTTTGTTGTTTCGGTCTTGTTTCCTTTTCCCAGTTCACATGTTTGTGTTCGTTAATGGAGTTCTGACACCCTTAGAACGGAGTTCCGCCGAAATTGACGGAGTCAATCAAATCGTTCCTGGAGTTTCATATATTTGTGGTTTTTCCTCTCCATATTTACATATGGAGTTTTATTATGAAACTTGTTTACTAGGGATCGATTCTGAGTAAAACATGCAGAATTGACGGCTTCAACCCAAAGTATTTCGGAAGTTTAGCTTCTAACCGCATAGTTCTTACTGCTTCAATAAGTGTTCTGTTCTTTCGTTCAGCTACACCATTTTATTGAGGAGTCCCTACAGCAGAGAAGTTGTGGTCGATCCCGTGGTCATCACAATATCTTTCAACACCGTTGTTTTTTAATTCGGTGTCGTTGTCTGATCTGATGTCACTTATGTCTTCAAGCTTTTGAGTTTGAAGTCTTCTAAATAGAATGGTGACTAGATCATATGTCTCATCTTTTGAGGTCATTATTTCGATCCAAGTGAATCGAGAGTAGTCATCAACCACTACAAGTGTATACTTGTCTCCGGAGATACTGATGGTAGTGATTGGTCCAAAGAGATCCATGTGCAGAAGTTGAAGAAGTCTGGAAGTTGACATAATAGACTTGCTTTTAAAGGAAGACTTTGAGAGTTTTCCTAGTTGACAAGCTTTGCAACTTCTGTCGTGGTCGGCAGACACCGTAAGTAGACCTTTGACAAGCCCATCTTTGGAGATCTTGGATAGGTACTTGAAGTTGAGGTGGCTGAGACGCTTGTGCCAAAGCCAACTGTTGTCACAAATGTTATTAACAACTAGGCAAAGGCTGGAGGATCTTCCTAGAAGGTTTAAGTCTACGATATAGACGTTTCCTTGTCTGTTGCCGGTCAGCAGAGTTGAACAGGATTCACGATTTTTGATGAGACATTGGTTGAAGGAGAATTCACAGATAAGACCCTTGTCACATAATTGGGATATGATCAGAATATTATGCTTTAAGCCATTCACTATAGTAATTTTGCTGATAGAGAGACTTCCTTCAATGATTGAGCCATACCCAATCGTTTTCCCTCTTGCATTGTCGCCAAAAATTACCATAGGACCTTTAGCGCTATATTTGAGAGTAGACTTTTATTTCCTATCATGTGCCTTGAACAGGCAATGTCGAGGTACCAGATGTCTTTATCTTCTGAATCTATAGCCATGAAGCAGACCTGTAAAAGTCAAAGGAACAAGGTACCCTTTATTTTCTTTTGGGTCCTGAGGATTGGCAACCGTTTGGGACCCATACCTGCCTAACCTTAAGAGAACTAGGTCTCTCAAATTTTGGTGTGAACCTTAGCTGGCATTCTGGGGCCAGATGGCTAAAACAATTGCAAGAATGACATAGATGAAAATTCCATGGAGGATTGTGATCATCTTTTGCTGTAGGGAGCTTATGACTTTCTTTCTTTTCAATAGTTCTTTTGGGTTCAGCATGCTTGTTGATAGTAGGCTTAAGAGGTTTCTTATGAGTGTTCTTTCGTCTATTAACAGCAGACATCGCCTTGGCTGATTTGGTGTTAACAATTTTAGGAGCATCCACCTGAACTTCTTTAAGTTTTGGGAGCCTTGGACATTTCATAGACAAATTCTTAAGTAAAGTTTCTGTCCTCGTCCTTTCAAGCCTTTAATCTTTACTTAATCATTCATAGACAAATTCTTAAGTAAAGAGGACAATAGGAGACGAGAACAAGAAACAGATATGAGAAGACATTTTTGAAGGTCGTTCAGATAAAAATTATTTGAACGATTGAGTGCAGTGCACTTGGCCTTATATGATGATTGATTATTGCACACTCAATAACATTTGTATGTGAATACAAATCTAAAGATATGAATGCAATATTTACAGACAACTTTTCATCTTCCTTGGGCACCATCTTAAATCAATCTTCAAATCGATAATCGATCCAAGATCTTGACCTCTAGATTTTGGAATAAAGTCCTGAAGCTCAGCTAAAGGTTGAGTTCTTCGAAGAAGAGTGAAGAATTCAAATCAAAAACTGGGTTCTTGACCAAGACACCGATCTCTGTCTATTGAAGTTTCTGATCTATCTCTTATTCTTCAATGCTTTTCTTCCCAGCAATCCACAGAGAGTGTTTTACTAAGGTATGGGTAAGTGATCGATGTATTTTATACGTCGATATCAGGTACTTTTATGACTTAAATTAAGCAATTCCACGAGGCTTTGGGCCACTGACATGTGTTTTTCAGTTGTTTTATGAGTTTCAGGGTTTTAGGTGAAATTATATGAATTAAGAGGCTTTTAGTGAAGATTTCGAAGAAGGGGCCAAAGTGTAAAATTGAAGAAAAACGGCAAAGGGACATTCTGAGGACCTTGCGGCCGCAAGGCATTTTGACCTTGCCTTCGCAAGGTAGGCAGTAAGTCAGCCCCGAAAATCAAGACCCTTGCGGACGCAAGAGGTAATGACCTTGCGGCCGCAAGGTGGCCAGAACCAACTTATCGGGGTTTTCAAGTCAGACCGAAACTCCTAAATCCCCTACAACTCCATGGTATAAATAAAGGGCGGTAGCCAAGGCAAAAAGACGTCCAAGAAGTAGTTTTCAATAGCTCTAGCGTAGGATTTAGCTTGTATAACATAGTTTAGTTGTTGTAATTACAGTTTTGAAGATCGATCCATGCATTCATTCATCTCCATGAGCAATTCATCTTCAAGGATGAACTAAACATCCATTAATCTAGGAGTTGAGAGGTAATTTGTATCGAATCTATGCTTTAATCTATTTTTATTCATTCAATTCTTGTTGATCATGGTGTTTATCAACCCTTTTATTATCTCACTTTGAACAAATGAATGTAATCGTGAGTAATAAAGGCCTAGAGGTGCGGATAACTGCATGACTAATATGCATATGTCGTACACTGGCTCACCATCATGATAAATTGAACCTATCGATGCACGAGAGTGATAAAGTTAGGGTCAGGTTCCATATATGACCTAAGTGACAGTTATGATCCATATGTTCTTGTGCCTAGGATATAGAATGGACGAATTATTTGGAGATGTAGACTGAACGGTAATTCGACAGGCTATATCTATCATTAGTGAACGAACCCAATAAATTAAATGATACTCTATCAAAATAAGCCATAGAGGAGATACAAGTGAAAACCTAATCCTAGATTTCCCTCCACCATAAGACCTTCATAATATGTGATTGCTGCTAATCTAGTTAACTTCAGTATAATAATTAGTTTAGATAAAATCAATATAAAAACCCCCCCTTTAGTTTAATCATCGATATGGATAATCTTGCTAGTTGTGATCTTCTTGTCTTTGTGGTTCGACCCTTGCTTCCCAAGCTATTCTACAATAATCTTGTCCACTTGCAAGGAATAATTAAAATAAGACACGATCAGTAAGCTCACTGCAATCTTCTGTGAAGATCTCAGATGCGTTGATGAACACGATCTCTTGTAGATCTTACAGCTTATTTGACGTTCTCGTTGAAAGTGTCTTTGAAGATTGATTTAAAAATAAATCACTCTTTTATATGTATATTTGCACTATAGTTGAAAAAGAAGATAGATTTCTTATATAGACCGATGTCAATTTGATCGTTGAGAGATGAATATGGATTTTTTATCCGTTAGAAATAATGTCGTTGTTGAAGACTGTCGGATAGAGATATTGTTCACTGGATCTTTGATTGTTGGGTAAAAGTTTTGTCTTGCAGATCCTGAACTGGTTGGCTGTCAGACTGTATTGATAAGTCTTTGAAAAGTGAGTCTGAATCATAATGTACTGTCATGTGGTCTGTCCTATAAAGTAGATTCTTTTGACTTTTCCAAACCACGTGAGTGAGAGAGACAGAGTCTTGCAGTATTGACTTTGTCAGGCTTCATAAAGATTTGAATTGTTTTTGAAGCTTGGACATATTTGTCTTGTCTTTATCTTTTGCAGTCTTATGTCTCTGTAGCACGTGCAGAGCCAAGTCTGCTGGTGAGATGTTCAATTCTGATGAACGAACCTTTTGTAGGATAAGATTGTTGGTTATGCCGTGAACATTCAAACCGTAGCAAGTCTGCTGGTAACATGTGACGACCCGACCCAAATCCCAATACGAGACCCCGAGGTCGTGCCGTCAAAAACACATAACAAAACAAATAACACTTCCAAAAAGGCACATAACAAAAAAACAAATAGCAAATAGTGGGTAGGGCCATAACGGCGATACGCCAAAAACTTTAACACATGCGGAAGCGTAATATAATTGAACAGTGGCGCCCGAGCTAACAAGCTCAAACTAACACAACCTTAGAGATAATGAATCTCTTGGTCCAAAAATAAAATCATGTGACGCAACAATAGGCATGTACAACAATTTATAGCAATTATATACCAAGTCATCGGCGACGTTACGGCCGGAACCCAACATTAAACTAAGTCTACAACTCTAGTCTAACATGCTTAACGGCTAAAAACATGCCGGATAACAAACATAATAAACAAACCAATACATGGTTAAAACAACTAAAGCATGATCATCATAAATACACAAGGCACGACTAACACATGTCGGCTCTCAAAACATTAAGTACTAATTAACATAAGTACTAATAATCAAACACATAAAGTCTTGCTACCCCACATAAAGTTTATATAACTTTATGTTCCCATCGTCCTTGCCAAAAGAAAAGATACTAAAATTATAAGGTAGCAACCTCGTCAAAAGCTTCTCCAACGCAACTCGATACTCACTTCGAACCGCTCGCTCGGCTCGGATCTAGGGAAAACAATCAAAACAAATAGGAGTAAGTCATAAAGACTTAGCAAGTTACTAACATAACTTCCTGTCATGGCATCATGCTCAACAATAATAATTCATGCTATTGGCATAATATACATTTCATAAATGATCATGTCAAGGCATTCATACTTAACAATCTTGAATATCATGTTATCAACAAGTATAACATTTCATTAATTCAATCAACCATCATTTCATATCATATCATATTCACGTAGCACATTATTCACATATAAGCACTCGTGAGTCAATTCATACAAAAGGGATGTGATATCGTTACCCTTTTTCCGCCATGTCGTTCCTGCAAAAACATGTGCAAAAACCTTTATGTGTCCTCGATATCCCTTTCGTGGATATCGACGTCCCCGAGACATTTCCCCGCTCGAGTTCCGATAGTTATCAAAGTCATGTTTTCATACTACAACTGAGATCAACTACTTCCCTACCGTGGCCATCGATAGAGGGTGTGTGCAATCCGGCGCGGCGATCCATCAAAATCACGAATCTCACAATTCGTGAAGATGATGCATCGTCCCGCCCCAAAGACTCAACAAACCGACTCCAGCTATACTCAAACTTCAAGCACACGTAATACATTATCATATGCTCAAATAAGTAGGCATGTACTCTACAATCATCTCATCTGGTCATGCTTTTACTTCACAACTAGCACATAATCACATTAGAGATAAAAATCAAGGCTCTAATCATCAAGTGTTCTTCATACACTTTAAAATGCTTGGAGGCTTAACCTCCATTAATACTACCCCAAAATTCGTAGGACTTAGGCATATTACTCCTTAATGTCATACTAACCCAATGGTCAACTCCGTTGAGTCATAATCAATCTTTCAAAAATTAGGGTATAGAAGCCGTTGGCCTCAATACTCTCCTATGTCCATACTAACATGAATAAATAGGTTACTAAGGTCATTAAACCCATAAGACCCCAAATCAAACATTTAAGTAGGCAACATAGAATCAATGTCACAAACTAGGCATATATATTAATTCTTGCCATTTCATCAAATATGAGCCTAACCATTTTATCAAATATGCTCCCAACACTTAAACAAACAAGATAGCATATTTCATCATATATCTCTACACATGAATATCATCATAATCATACTTTACAACATGTTCATTTAACCAAAATTTCATCATCTAGCATATAGTGAAACATGACATCTCTACAAGCCTAACCATTTCATCAAACATGCTTCCAACACTTAAACAATAAGATAGAATGATTTATCATACATTACCACACATAAATAACATCATAAACATGGTTTATAATCTGTTCATAATCTGATCATACAACCAAAAATGCAACATTTAGCATATACGAGAACATAACATCTCTACAAGCCTAACTATTTCATCAAACATGCTCCCAACGCTTAACAACAAGGTAGGGTGATTTATCATACATTATCACACATAAATAACATCCTAAACATGGTTTATAACCTGTTTATAATCTGATCATACAACTAAAAATGTAGCATTTAGCATATACGTGAACATAGCATCTCAACAAGTCTAACTATTTCATCAAACATGCTCCCAATGCTTAAACAACAAAGTAGGGTGATTTATCATAAATTATCACACATAAATAACATCCTAAACATGGTTTATAACCTGTTTATAATCTGATCAAACAACTAAAAATGTAGCATTTAGCATATACGAGAACATAACATCTCTACAAGCCTAACTATTTCATCAAACATGCTCCCAACGCTTAACAACAAGGTAGGGTGATTTATCATACATTATCTATCACACATAAATAACATCCTAAACATGGTTTATAACCTGTTTATAATCTGA
Organism: Codonopsis lanceolata; assembly: GCA_013146195.2. NCBI lineage: Eukaryota > Viridiplantae > Streptophyta > Magnoliopsida > Asterales > Campanulaceae > Codonopsis > Codonopsis lanceolata. The sequence goes on along the minus strand of CM028379.1, from coordinate 152,159,247 downwards.
TCATACAACTAAAAATGTAGCATTTAGCATATTCGTGAACATAGTATCTCTACAAGTCTAACTATTTCATCAAACATGCTCCCAATGCTTAAACAACAAAGTAGGGTGATTTATCATAAATTATCACACATAAATAACATCCTAAACATGGTTTATAACCTGTTTATAATCTGATCATACAACTAAAAATGTAGCATTTAGCATATACGTGAACATAGTATCTCTACAAGTCTAACTATTTCATCAAACATGCTCCCAATGCTTAAACAACAAAGTAGGGTGATTTATCATAAATTATCACACTTAAATAACATCAAAATCATGATTTACAATCTGATCATAATCTGTTTATACAACCCAAAATACATCATTTAGCATATACGAGAACATGACATCTTTACAAGCCTAACTATCTCATCCAATATGCTTCCAACACTTAACCAACAAGGTAGAATGGTTTATCATACATTACTACACCTAAATGACATCAAAATCATGATTTATAATATGTTTACAATCTGTTCATACAACCAAAATTCATCATATAGCATATTCTAGAACATGGCATCTCTACAAAGTCCTAAGTGCACCCATTGACCTCATATAGCAAGATTGTTTTCCCTAGGGTCAATGAGGCTAAAAGAAATAAGAAGAGATGTTGTAACTCACCTTAAATAAGTCCTACAATATGTACAAAACGTCCATGCAAAGGTGGGTACGTGATCTCCTTGACCTTCTCTCCTCTTCTATGGTTGGGTTTTGGCAATGGCTTCCTCAAGACTTGGCCACCATTGTTGATCACCTATGAACCTTCAAGAAAACCTCTCCAACCTTAGAGATATGATAAGCCACGTTTTTTGGAGAAGATGGCTGAATAGGATGGCTTAGTGGAGGCATTTGGTCAATCTTTGGTTGAAGTGGGGTGGGAGAAGGTGTCCAATGCATGTTTGTGCATGTGGATGTTCTTTCCTTGCCAAGTGTCTTGCATGCACCCAAGGACTCTCAAAACTTGTTGAACATGCAATAGAGGATAGGTAGGACGAACTAGGGTAGTTTGGGTAGGGTTAGGTTGGCCAAATAGAAAGTCTAACACACAATGAGTGGTCAACTATAGTAGACCAGAATTTGGGTCATTTTACAAAATGTTCCTGTATCAAAATACACGTCCTAAAATTACACAAAAGGTATGTTTAGAAATATCTATGAGTCTAGTTTCTAACACATCAAACGGATCCGAATTCCGAGTTTCGTACACAAAGTTATGGCCAAAATACTACAGACCTATCGTGGCCTTCGGAAATACGGGAATTTCCGAAAATCAAACTTGAGCGTGTTTAAACGTTTACACGACCACTCAAAAATAATTCTAAGTTAATTCCCCAAGGTCCCCTAGTCATCTAGGGTCAAAATAATACCAACCGAAAAAGTCGTACAAAGATGAAGAACGACAAGAAGTAAAGTAGCAATCAACCCGTCGATTCGACAAGCATTCAAACAAGATTTAAATCATGTTAAGGATATTATGAATTATATCTAATACTTACATATATGCATCCATCTAGAACTCTAACACATCTAAACATGCTATTTAATCATCACGTAAAGATTTAGGACCAAATCGAGGTCAGGAACACAAAAACCCGAGTAAACTTTCAATCACGTCACATTTCGATTATCGTCGAGTTACGACTTGTGACTTTAGCAAGTTAACAACTAAATGACATCTCTTAAAACTATTTTGGTCTTAATGTGATCTCTCATACACATTTAGACTCTCTCATAAATCAAATAAGCGATCAACAAGGGAAGAAGTGCGAGCATGCATGCAATTCAAGCTAACCGGGAATCAGGGTCTTACATAACATGTCTTCAAGGTATTTTCGTGATGCACATGATAAGTCTGCTGGTGACGAATCCTTTGTGAAACTTTGACACTGCAGCACGTTTGCTGGTGACGAGTGTTCAAAGTGTCCTTTAGTGCATATGAAAAGTCTGTTGTTAACGAATCTTACGAAATCCTTGATGCTACAACAAGTCTGCTGGTGCTAGTGCATATGAAGTGTTGGTCTATCAATCATTATTAAGAAGTTAGGACTAGATTATGATGACCCAACCTAAGACCTATGTATTGTCAAACAAGTTGCCACACTAATCGGTACGTAGTCCTCTTAGCCACTTGTTATGACACACAGTAATGAGAACAAGCAAATCAAAACATTCAGAATATGCAAGATGATAAGTTAATTATCAAGAAGCATATTCCAACAGATTTACTATCTTTTTGTCCCACCAATTTCTTATATATTTATCTCTTATTTTTTCTTCATTTATTATAAAGCATAAAATCAAAATCAAGTCACTAAATTGTGAAGCCAAATGTAACCTAAGTTAAATTTTAATCCACAACTAACCCTTTCATATTTTAAATAATTTCACAGGAACCCCTTCTTAATATTAAATGAGTCAGTTTAGTTTTAAATCACTGTAGTGTCGAAGAAAACCTTTGTCTTAAAATATCAGGATTCCAATTAAGTAAAATCTCGAAACGTTGCATCCTACAGAATTATACAACAGAAAAAATCAATTTAACTCGACAAGAACGGAAAAAGTTTATGGGTTTGCTAAAGCTAATAACAAAAAAAATCAAACAATAATAATAAAAAGGGTAATGTCCACCGCCGTATCAAAAAAATCAAACAATATTAATCAAACATAAATGTCCACCATCTAATCGAATCCTTCAAGAGATACAAGACAAAATATACCTCCAATCACCTTTATCATTATTGTAAATTGTAACCTCCTTGGCTTGACTAGTATTTTCAAAATATTTTTCTACTTTCCAAAATACATATTCAGTGTTTATTCATTCCTTATGATATTCCCTTAATTTTTCAACACCAATAAACCTTATAAAACAATAACTAAAGTTTTGATTCTAAATATAATTTTTAATAGGTAAGTATGACCCCTAGAGAAACGATGATTGGAAGTATTAATTAAATATCCAATGGACGGGATCATGGTGCTTGGATACGTGCATATATTTTGCTAAACAAAACACGAAATATTGCACATATTAGCGACTTATATCATAAACAAATTGAAATCTCAAGGTTGAGTATAGTGATACCAAATAACAATTAAGGACACACGAGAAAGCCAATTAATAAAAAAAGAAGAAAACCATAAGACCAAACAATGGATAACAATTAATTAATTTTCATGTATGAAAACATAAAGGGAAGGAGGTGATTGAAAGTGGAAAAGAGACGGTGAATCAAGCACCTAGTGAGATTTCCTTAGAGCAAGAACAATGATGTAGCAAAGAGGAGCGAAATGTTAATTCTCTAAAACAATGGGGGTAGCAATGGGTATCATTGAGTAGTTTAGCAATCATCTTCCATTTTGAGTAGCATGCTACGCTACGGGAGCAAGGGGTAACATGTCGACCAAAAATAAATTTTCAAATTTTTGTCATTTTTCATAATTTTTTTTCTTTGTTCAAAACTATACATTTTTATTTATTAACAGAGGGTTTATTTACTTTATTTGGACATCAAATTATTTTTTAATAGTTGCATAAATAAAATTATTTATTAATATAAGATCATTAGAGTTCGTGTGACGATTGGAAGAGGTTTATTTTGGGTAGTTTAATATATATTTTTCTAATTTTTAAATTAATGGGAAACTTAGGGGAGCAAATATTGATACCCCATTGTACGTGTTCTTAGAATCCTTCATATGGAGCTAGGTCTTGAGTGGCCCCAATCTATATATCTATATAATAACAACCGTGATTTTCCCGCCTAAATGCTTTCCATAAATGTAAACACAAATATGCATTGGAAGTTGAAACACTTTGTTTTATTACATTTTTCTTAATTTTTATACTAAACATTTAATTAACATGACATTGGAAATTGAAACACTTTGTTTTGTTACATTTCCTATATATAATGACAAATGTAATTAGCACATCCATATATAGCAAGATCTCTTCAAAATGCACTTATCAAAAATAAGAAGATATATATAATGAAAAATATAATTTGCTTATCTCAAGATTGCTAGATAACTACCGTAACTAATTACAAAATAAGAATTATATTTATATATGAACACATATACAAGTATTAATAAGTAAATAAAAAAACATAAAAAGCTATTAAGAAATTAAATACCATCAATCTAAAAGGCAATGTTTTTTTTCTTTTTACCAATATGCAAGAGAAACAAGAATAACAATTTAAAAACTTATTATACAATAAGATCTTTCTATATTGATATTAATTTACTTGTGAGTTTTGTTAAGACAAATTCTATCCATAGAAGCTAAAGAACAAGTACATAGTGAAATATAATTTGATAAACAATTATGGATCCTTAAAGTCTGACATGTCTAATTTTATACTCAACAAACATTACTTATTCAGCCATAAATGTTATGTGACCACTTTTGTTGCGTATAACCAAGTAATTTCACCGGTAAAATTAGTAGCATCAACCAACGAGCTATAGCTCAACTGGAACTGCTCACTTCTCCTAATGGAGAGGTCGGGTGTTCAAGTCTCACTAGAGACACCCTGGACTTTACAATTTTCAATAGAAACATCAGGTGTTCAAGCATCTTCAGAGGCAACGTTGTTGTTCAAGCCTTACCCAAAGGCCCCATTTAGCTGCTCGCTTATCTTAACGGAGAGGTCGAGTGTTCAAGCCCCACCAGAAGCACCCTAGTTCATCACTACTCTCAACCGAGATGTCGGGTGTTTAAAGCCTCACTAGAGGCACCATTTATTCTAGCCACACCAAATGCATTATATATCGATAATTGTAGCCATTCAACGCATTAAAATATTAAAAGGTAAGGGTTGGAGTAAGATCTATGTCCCCTCAAACCTTTAAAAAAAGTAGTAGCAACAGTTATGACATGTTGGATGAATGGACTTTTAAAGATCAATATGATCCTGGTGAGAGGTGACAACATCATTATTACCGGATTCCATTTTCGTTCATTGACATTGTAGAAAAGTGAGGATGAATATGAGCAAGTAAATCGTAGTCTAATTGCTCTGGGAACACGTACAATGACTCTAGAGGGGTGTGATTATGTATATGGGCAAGTAGCCGAGTATCATACTCTGTGAAATGTACAATGAATTGAGAGCAATCATAGTTTAAATGTTTATTTCATAATTTATTGAATTAAGCTTAAATATTTGTATATATAGTTGTTATAATTAAATACATATATTATCAGTGTCACCTCATTTGGGTGACACTATTAATGAAAGAGTTTTTGAGTCGCAGATATTTTGGTTATTTCGGGGGAGGGATGACCATAGGAAGTATGTAATTTGAGTCGTTTTTATTTGGTTTATCGTCATTTGAATTTGTTGTGTAATTTTTATTATCTAACAAATATATATTCGTTTAAAGATGTATACACACACACACACACACACACACACACACACACACACACATATATATATATATATATATATATATATATATATATATATATATATATATCATTCATGTAATAAGCAATAATTAAATTCACTTATATTTTTATCCTTACATTTTAATTATGTGTTTAATTTTCATAACACACTAACTAAAATATAAAAAAATTATATTAATAATGATTAATACAGATTACGTGCATTTTGTTATGTGATAGATAGTGGTAGTAATTGTGCAAATTTAATCATAGTGATCGTAGTAGTAATCGCACATATTTAATGACAAATGTTGTATTAAAAAATATTCTAAAATTTATAAAATATTTTATTTATTTATTGTATTCTCTATTAATAATTTTATATGTTCTTAATCAATGTGTTATAATAATTTCAGTTATGTACATCGAACTCATAATATTTACATTACAATTATTTACTTATTTTATTTATTATCGTTAAAGTTTTTTAATAATGATATTAGTTTTACAATTATATATATATATATATATATATATATATATATATATATATATATATCAACAATTCTCTTTAATTTATTCTTTTAATTTTGTTTTTTCACTTCATGTTGCTTATGTATAATTTGATTGAATAATATATACGACGTGTGTTTAACGCACGGGTATAAAACTAGTTAAAATCAAAGGACTAATGTGAATTTTGGGTACTCCGAGTCTGAGAGTAGGACTTATTAGACCAATTACAATGGAGAAACCATTAGTAGCATTGCAAGTATTTTGCAAAACAATGGGAAAAGCTTGAGGATCCACCTGTAGTCAAGAAAGGAAATGGGAGGATTTAATAGCTTTCAGCATTGACTTCAACAAACAATAAAATGACATAGTATCAGACAAAAAAAAGAATGAAACGGTGTGGTTTCAATATCACAAATTCAATCAACACTTCAAGTGGCCGACACATTCAATCCTTATCTTTCCACATGGCGCCATTTGAGTGGTCATGTTGATTTTTTCTTTTTATCTCGTTTTTTTGCCTATTTTTCACCTTAATTTTTTTTTTTCATTTTTTAACATATCAATACATTTTTATCTATAAATAGTGACTTGGTTTCCTGAATTTAGATATCAACTCAATTTTCTACAATTTTTTGAATTTTCCTTCATTTCCTTTCGCTCTCTCCCAAATTTTGATATTTTCTGTAACACACTAAATTTAGCACCGACACCACGGTCCCACAATTTGGCCACGTCACCAACAATCATAACTTAAATCACAAATAATTAAATACAAAATATATCTAAAACTTGACATAAGTCCATAATTAATTTAAAGTACTGTCGAATAATTCAATAAGTAAGACTAAATCTAAAATTCTCGGAAGCCGTTATCTTGGTCTACCCGAGCCAAAATACTCTAATAATCTTACTCATTACCTGAAAAAGACGAGTATGAAGGGGTGAGCGAACAATGCTCAGTAAGTTCATATACAACCCCTCCGGTTACCAAGGAGGAGTTGACCATAAATAAATCCGAGATGAATATATCTATATATTTTTGAATAGTCAAAATTCATAAATTAGAAATCGATAAGCGGAAGCAAATATCAAATTTCAATTTAAGTGAGTAAGAATCCAAATGAAAATAAACGTTCAAAGGTGACTCGAGTAATCAACTATCACCAACCGTCCCAAACCAATTAGCGACAATTGACTACTCACAGAATCACATGATCACATAAGCAAATTCATAAATCATAGTGTGAGGTTCCCGGGGTGTGCCCCCGCGCCCCGCGCGCCCTTGCATAGGGGTGCGCGTACGTGCGGATGCGGGACACCACTGCTCTCGTTCCGCCCTCCCTTGTTTAGGGGAAGACGAAATCAAAAGTGCGAGAGGAGTGCTGTCTATGTTAGCACGTTTGAATGTGTCTCGATTGCCTTGAGTGGATTTTGTATCCAATATGGGAACTGATGGTTTCCCGCATCAAGTTATCCCTTGTTTAGGGGATACCAGGATATGAGAATGCATTACCCTTTCATTCCCATTTTCCCTTTTTTAGGGGAAAACGGAAAAGTGCAAAAAAAAGATATTGCGACGCCCCCATTATGGATTTATTAAAAATAGCCTTATGGCCCATTCAGATTACTATGAGAGCTTTGGGTTTCCCGTATCAAGTTATCCCTTGTTTAGGGGATACCAGGATATGGGAATGCATCACCCCTCCATTCCCATATCTCCCTTTTTTAGGGGAGAACGGGAAAGTGCAAAGAGGGAATGTTGCGAGGCCCCACTGAATCCGAAAGTTTTAGAGTCGCCATCTTTATTTTAAGGCAAATAAAGCAAAACCAAAGAAAAGAAAAATAAACCAGAGAAAAAGAAAACGGGTTCGGAGGCTAAGTTACGAGTTGGGAAGGTGCTAGGCACCCAACTCGCCCTTTCGGTCTCAAAAATGGTTTTTGGCTAAAGTATGCTTATTGTCATATTTATCTCGCAAATAAATAAGGTATTAAAATGACAGGGAAATTTAAACAAATACATTCGAGGCTACATTATTTACGGACTCGCAGCCGTTTCCTTCCAATAATTACAGACACATTTAAGAATATTTGGCCATTATAACGCTCTTTTACATAATATTTCCTATTCTAATCCGGGCAGCACAACGACTTATATTGGCTACCTTGTGCCGGATTTAAATAACAACTTTAAAAAATAATAAAAAGACAAAAAGTAAATAAATACAATAAATAGCGCCCTTAAAGGTTTTACCTTTTAGAGCGGCGGTGTGCTCGCTCTGTCCTTCAGGGAGAGAGAGTCTTTTGTTGTTTGTGTGGTTGTTGTTTTGTTTTGGGCAGAATAACGGCTTATATATGGTAGTTTTGGATTGTTTGGTTGGGCAGAGTGACGGCTTAGTTTTTGTGGTTTTGACCTTTTTGGTTGGGCGGAATAACGGCTTGTTTAGGGTGTTTTTTAGCCTATTACTCGGGCAGAGTAACGGCTTACTTTGGGATTTTTGGGCCGGGGAAATGAGGTGGATACCTAACAACTAGGCTAGGGATCACTTATAACCTACGGGTTTTGATTTTGGCAGAGTTTGGACAGGGTTTGGAGACTCTAGGGGCTTTCACTCACCTATCTCGCACCTCTCGTACTAAGGTTTCAACAGAGACGCAGAGAGAATTTCTCAGCGCTTCGTTGCGATGAAAATGAGCGCTGAAAATGAGAGGCCGGGGCTTCTATTTATAGCAGAGAGCAGGGACTCGGTGGGAATTTCTGGATTTGTTCACCCTGCATTGATCAGTTGTACCGCGAGCATCAAAGGTTGTACATTTCATTCTCTGAGAGAGCTACGGGAATTCCCATGGTGCGGCCAAGGCCTTCCTTGGTGCGGCACCATGGGCCTTTGGTGCGGCACCATGCCCCCTATTCATCTTTGATTTTTGACATTTTCCTCCCCTGCAGTTCACTGTTCATGCATCATACTTTTTCCTTTTGCATTTTCAACCCTGTAACTTGACATTTGTTAATGTTTCAACAGTTCTTGATATTTTATGCCATGTCACATATCAAGGGTACGAAATTGGGGTGTCTACACATAGTTCATAGTTCATAGTTCATAGATCATAAATCATATATCATTGGCATATCCGGATAACCACGCCACGGGCCAAGTGGCGTTCATAAGCATCATAAATCATAGTTTCATAATTCATAGTGTCATAAATTCAACTTAGTGATCATGGTAGAATTTCAAGCAATTAAATAATTTTACAAAATCAGGCATCGCCAAAAATCGTACTTTTCATATCAAATGTATCTCACATGAAATTCGATAAGTATGTGAGAATAAATAGATAATCAAATTCTGAGTTCGAAAGAAGTGTAAGCGACGAAGTTCGAATTCAAATGTCGATTTAAAGTCGGCGTACGTTTCAAAAATATCGATATCAAAGAAGTAATGAGAACCTAACAAACGGTACATAAAAATTGGAGACCTAAAAGAGGTATAATCCCTTACCTCGAAATACTTAGCAAAAGAAAGATCTGCAACACGTACGATCGTCCTAACCTTCCTTGTCCAAATCTAAGTTTAAAATATACAACATAATAAGTCACTAACTAATATTATTCTACTAATTAATTTTTTACGTTCATACCAAATCATAATCCTCAACAATTAACATATCCTAAATGTGCACTTAATACTAAATTAAATTAAAACTTCCAACAAGTACCTTACCAAATGTATTAAAATATTAATATATATTTTCTTTATGAAATACAACTTGTTGATACTATAAGATACTCCTATTAAAACATTGTAAAATTGCATTCACCAAAAGTCCAACTTACATACTAACAATGTTGTCTTTCAAAAAAATATATATCATTAGTAATCATAGTTATTTTAGATTTTTGAAAATAATAATAATAATAATAATAATAATAATAAAAATAGACCAACACACACACTGACCCACACAAATAAAACACATACGGACACATATACAACACACATAATATATGTACATATGTATATAATACTTTTTTTTTATCCTCCAGTACTTACCCATATATAATACTATTATACTTTAAATATATGTATAGTCTCTCCCCCACACACTATTTACACATATCAAACACACACACACCTCTCACACACAATACTCAGTTTATGACACCCATTATTTTATTTTATTTATTTTTTCTTTATCCTTTACTCTATGTTATGATCACCCCCTCCATACAATCATTATGTTTCCATCAGTTCATATACAACCCTCAAAGACAATAATATACCATTGTTTCTCTAATATCTAAAAGATTGTCATTCGTTTGTCTCATTGGATATATCATAAATCACAATATCGTTCATTAGAGATTTGAGATTACCTATTACTTCTTCCTCTCCAAAATTTCCACTGCCGTAATCTTCCTTGGCCGCCGCTGCAATATGTTTCTTTTGCGATCTCTCTCTTTCTTTCTTTTTTTTTCTCTCTCTCTCTCTCACATGCCACCCTTATATACTAACACCCAATTAGGTTTTCTAACCCTAATTGAAACCCTAAAGTTAAGTAGACCAAAATTAATTAGGTAAAATTAATAGGAAATTATAATTAATCTTATTCAAAAGTGGCCCAAGCCCAACCCAATTAATTTCTTACCAAAAGATCCTAAGTAATTAAATTAACTCAAAACAGTTACAATATTAATTATATAGGTCCAAAACGATCATAATATTAATTAACACGAATTAATATTTTTAATTAAAATTATCGGAGTATTACACGTTCTATTAACCATATGTAGTTATTTCAAGATTTTTTGTTAATTATATTTAGTACTAGTATTTTATTTAGTAGTTAATTATTAATATTACTATTATTATAATTATAATTTAGCTATTAATATTATTGTCATTATTTTGAATTATTTTGTTATTATTCTCATTGTTATATTATTATTGGCATTTACTTTATATTAGCATTGAATGAGTTCTTATTATTATTATTGTTATTATGATTAGTAATATTATTGTTATTAATATTATTTTTACTATTAAGAAGGTGTGTCGTTAAAGATAAAAGAGTCATATTGCTGCTTCCAGCATGATTTGATTGAAAATATTTGGAAACTTTTTGGTAAGGAATATGTTGGTGTTTGAATAATCCTCGTTTTTATAGTCGTTGTATTTTTCATTATGCTTGTTTTATTATCGGTGGATTTTCTATTTGAATTGTTGTATTTCTGTTTAATGTTTGAATTATTGTAGTGATTTTTACATAACGGATAAATAATATTTGAAAATTTGTTAAGTTGTTGACAATATTAATTTAATGGATAAATTTCGTAATTAACAATCACTACTTAATATATGTAATACTATAAAATTAACCATAATAATATTGAATCAATTGAATTTAATACATGTAATATATAATATTTAGTATTAATATTTAATAATAAATATTATTTTTGAAAATATTATTATTACAAGTTAATTGAATTATGAATTTAGTAATTTATGCAATATAAATTTATTTTACATAAACAAATTTATTTATTAATATATAATATATAAAGATAATATAATTGAGATAAAAGAGAGGGTATGTAAAGTTATTAGATCTTCATACCCGTGCCTTTGACACGATGCCAGTATATCTGATTTCGTCAAATGAAATGATAGTGCCTAAATAGAAGGTGCAATTTTAAAAAAAGTTACAGTTAAGGGGTACATTTCTTCTAGTGATAGTTGAGGGATTGATGTTTTATAAGGGATGACTATTCAAAAGATTAATCGTATTGTGTGACTTTGTAATATGAAGATAAAACATTGAGATAAAAAAAAAATGAGTGACTACTCATAATATTAATTGTAGGAGGTGACTTGTAATAATGAAAGAAAAAATAGAGAGTTAAAAATGGATAACTACTCATACATGTGAATGTAATGGTGAATCTCAACCGTTAAATGTTTTAAGATAATTTAATTTCAACCTCTGAATAGCCCTAGTCAATTAACTAGCTATTTTATAATATAAATTAAGGTTTATGTCACCGCTGAAATAAGTTTTTTTGCTGGATAGCTTAGAATAAGTTAAAGAAGTACTATTACTTATTTTTAATGATTTGAATAGCTTGCCCCAATTGTATATGCTCTTGCTAATGTTACTACAAAGAATTAAACGAGATTCCTATAAACATGTTTTCATCTAGGTCTATCATTTTCTTGAACATTTCATATAACTACAAATTGGTTGTCAAATGACAAAATGTTATTAATGAAGACAAAAAAAATCGAATAATGCTGATGTCAATGCTAGGCATCAGAACTGTTAATACAGTTTTTTCAAGACAAAAAAATCTAATAATGCTGATGTCAAGGACATACATCATAACCAGACATCAGGTTGCTGATGCCAGACCCATGCATCAAGTTGCTGTCAAATCCAGACATCAGGTTGCTGCCAAATCCTACCTTTGAGACTTCGTGAGTCAATTTGTGCAAATCTGATTATTTTTTACCGAAGCCGTTGACCATTTGACCAAAAAGGATGAAGAAAACGGGCATGGACGATCCATGAATGACGGGTCCGACTCTTCCGGAGAACATTAGAAAGTAATCGTACTTGTCTGCAAATGGGAATAACTAGAAGAAAGGTAAACTCTGCTCCTTCTTCTTCTCAGCCTCCGACATTGCCTTTGCCTCTGTTGTGTCCGCCATTTTCACCACTTGAAAAGGATACATAGTTTTACTACAAAATTAGAATTGTTGAACAAAACTCTCTATTAGTTGAGCTGGTAACTAATAGTTTAGTCCACCATTGGAGGGGAGGTGTGAGGTTTTGGTAAGAATAGTGAAATTTGAGAGATAGAAATATGATAAAACCAAGTGAGAAAGTGTGTGCATATGAATTGGAGTGAGGAAGAGTTGACAGCGTTGTCGGTTGGAATTTTAATTATTAGTTTAAGAAGGGGTACTCTGTTACCACCATGAGATGACACAAAATTTCGTTTGGCAGAAATATTTGGGAGGAGGACATTGGCGGAGTAAAGCAGAAGCGTTTAATGAGGGATAGAAGGGAGAGATGTAAGACGTAAGGGCAGTGACATACTTTCGCCCCAAAATTGTACCTAAAAGATAGGGCTAAATGCACCATTAGTCCCTGAACTTTGGCCCTTCACACGGTAAGTTCCTAATCTTCAAAGTGTATCACCACTGACCTAAGTACTCAATTTTCGTCCACCGGTGGTCCCTAGCCCTAACTCCGTTAATAAATTACCGTTATGTGATCATGTGCTATCCACGTGCACAAAAAAGAGTGTAATTTGATTACTTATAAACTTGAAGGATGATCCTGAAAGTTTGAAAAATATAAAGACTCATGTTGAAATCTTACCCTTTTTCTTCCCCAACCTAGGCTCTCCGTCATTTCTCCCGTCTGGTGGCCAAGTGTAGAGCTATTAACAAATTGTTTCAAAAAATGGTAGCCATGTCTCTTGTCTGTTCCCACAGTGGACGAAGCTCATTGCACATAATTCAAAACTTTCCAATCATGTACAATCTAAATAGCCAGCAGTCCGTTAGCAGTGGCCCTCAGATCCACCTGCACCACTCCCATCAATACCAACCATTCTAATACTCCCAAACCCCACAACAACACCATGCAGCCTACCATCCACCACAAAAACTGTCGTTTGACCCTCACCCTCACCCTCACCGAAGTCATGGTCCTGAACAATTACTCAAAGTTAGATATGTAGGCTGGGCAGAATCTTTAAGGTACCAAGTGGATCATACCCCACACTACCAGTCCTCACCGTCTACACCTAGCAGAAGGAGTTTGTGTTGTAACAAATGCTTGCAATTTGATGATTACGTGATTCCCGTGACTGGTAGACTTGAGAGAACTGAGAATGTACCCGGAAGTCCATTGTAGCCCCAGAGCCCCACATCACAGCTATGGATCTAAGGCGTTGGAGGAGTGCACCTTCTCTGTTCTCCTTTACCAATAGGAACTGTATATATCATATGTAAATTGGCTCTTCATGGCTGTTCTCTACTTCAAATAGTTGCCCATGTGTAAACAACTGAAGAAAATGCAAGAATTTGAGACCTTTTACAAGGTGGTTGCTACATTCTTGAGAAGCTGTAAATCATTAGTTCTTTTTTCTGTAATACACAATTATGGTAAAATATGGTAAAATCCTCGTTCGCCATCAGATATATTCCAAATGAACATCTATTTCAGGCCGAACAAACGTTCGCCATCAGATACATTCCAAATGAACATCTATTTCAGGCCGAACAAACATACAACTGCAACCAAAACTCTAGAACATAAGACATACACAATTTGAACCAAATCCCTTTCTCAAACTTCACCTCACAAATGTGAGACCGGACAAAAACCCACTTTGGAATTTTCCCCTTGTAATAAGATAAATTTAATACCCACTCCTTAATTTCTCAATATTCAGATTCTCCAAATACCCAGCTCCATGATTTTCTCGGAAAAACAAAACAGGAATTCTGTAAGTCCAGATGGCAACAGTTAAGGCTAGAGGGGGGGGGGTTGAATAGCCTTTAAAAACTTTGAGGATTAATTTGAAAATTTTAAAATATTGGCAGCGGAAAAACTTGATCTTGTGAGTCAACTGAAGAATTGGTCAGTTGGCTGATACTTTTGAAATTCCTTAAGCTGAAGAAAGTTGGTCAGCTGACTGACACAACAGTTTTCAAAAGAAATCTGTTTTAATGTTTGATCACTAAATATAGAGAAGAAACTCGAACACAAGTTAACTGAACAAGTAAACAAACAATTGTTGTTAACTGGCTGACACTTAATCAGTTTGATAACTTCTTAAGTGTTAAGTCAGTTAACAAGAATATAAGAAATGGCTGACAATACAGTTGAAGTGGTTCACAGATAAACTGCTACGTCCACTACCAAGTTGGTCAGACTTGGATTTTTGAAGTGCACTAATTTTATTAAAAATCTAATTGATCTCTAATGGATCAGTGTACAACAAAAGACCGGTGTTTGAGATAATGATTGAGGAACAATCAAACTCGTGAGACAAACTGACTGAGTTCTAAATAATTTGAAATGAAATACTCAGTGTTTTGCCTAAACAATAACTAGAGAGAAGTTTTCAATGAGAAGTATCTAGTTAAAGTTTTTCGTGAAGACGACGTCTGAGAGATTGTGAGTAGAAAGTTTCTTGACTTCAAAAACTGTTAAGATTCTCATATTCACCAATGCTTTCCGATGTGTATTTATAGATAGTCTTTGCAAGCAACCCGTTAGGAACACATTTGAATTTGAAAATGTGTTATGGCAGAAGCAAGATCTCAAAGGATCTTGTGAGATATTATATGGCAGGACATCTACCAAAAACACAAAGTGGGAAAGAGTTAGTACAAGTGAATGATTAAACAAATAAGGAAAGATAAACTCATACTTTAAGTACGTATAGATCAGCTGAGATAAGTGACTGACAAAATGATATTCAGTTGATCAATTATAATCTATTTTTCCTGGCTGACAATCAAGTGAAATGTTTTAATCAAATCTTTTTAATTTCAAGATTCAACAAATTCCCTGGAAAAAAAAGATACAGGAATTCCAATCAGCGTTTTCTCTCTCTCTTTTCCCCCAGTCATGCCGTCTTCCTCCGGCTCCACACCCAGCCTCGTCATCTCTTTCCATGGCCACCATAGCCATCATCTCCGGCCAAAACCCCCTTTAACATAGCCGACAAAGCTCTGTCTTCTCCAAACGAGCTCACTCCAGATCGATCTTCATCGCCATCACGCACCATGTCAGGCCGGCCTCCTTCCTGCCCTCTATCCACACCCATCATAATCGTCGAGGCTGGAGGCGCGGCGGAGAGAGAAAGCGAAAGATGTGGTGGTAGTGGAACGGAGATGAGAGAGGGTTGTGGATGGGAGGAGGGCGGTGGTGATTATGATGTTGTTGTCGCTGTCATTTTTTGAGAGAGAATGAATAGACAAGAGAAATGGCTACCATTTTTTGAAACAATTTGTTAATGGCTCACTCAGACAAGAGAAATGACGGAGAGCCTGATTGGGGAAGAAAAAAAGTAAGATTTCAACATGAGCCCTTACATTTTTCAAACTTTCAGGATCGTCCTTCAAGTTTATAAGTTATCAAATTACACTATTTTTGGTGCACGTGGGTAGCACATAATTACATAATTGTAATTTATTAACGGAGTTAGGGCTAGGGACCACCGGCGGACGAACATTGAGTACTTAGGTCAGTGGTGATACATTTTGAAGATCAGGGACCTTCCGTGTGAAAGGCTAAAGTTTAGGGACTAATGGTGCATTTAGCCTTAAAAGATATGTCTAAAAAATAACTGAATTTATTTGAAAACATGTTTTAAAAGTTGTATCGGCTTGTAATTTGTTCAAAATTTAAAAACAAAACCGGCGAGGACAAGCGGTTTCTCACCACCCGGGACCGGTTCAAATCCAGTCCCCGTTTTAGAATTCGGCGACTTGTAAAACATATTCAGATTCAGCCCGTCTGCCATTGGCCAGTTCCAACTTCTATCTCCCTCCCCTCCCAATCTCTCTTCAACCGGCAGCTTCGTCGAGCCGTCGACGACTCCAAACAAGCCGAAAGATGAGCGGACACGATTCGAAGTACTTCTCCACAACCAAAAAGGGAGAAATCCCTGAGCTGAAGGAGGAGCTCAATTCTCAGTACAAGGTACTCCCTACGATTATCCAAATATATAAATATATGTATATATATATGTCTATATCTTCCATGTATATACTAGCTGATCTGTAATTTGACGAACTCAATTAGCGCAATCATGAATATTTTTCCTTTGATCCGTTCAAATTGTGAGCATTGTTATCAGATCTGTTCGGTTTTGGAGTCGGGCCATGTGTTTTGTTCATGTGATCAATTTGATTGATTTGATTTACACCGACCAAGTTCGAATAGTTATCTGTCAATTTTTACTTGTGTGTACGTTAAGTGTTGGTAATATACGTGTATTATGTATGTATATCTGGATCTTATTAAAGCAATCGAGGGTTGCTAAAAGTAATGTGTACGGCATAAGTTTGGCATGAGTGGCTGTGGTTTGATGGACGGTGATCTTGTATTTTGGACTGAAAGTGCACGGAACAGAGTGCCTGAGAAGGAATTCCTTATTTCTCCTTCTCTTTTTGTAGCAAATCCAAGTAATTAGGACCAAGGATGTATATATGCATATACAGTCAGGTTTTGTTAAAGCAATCTAGCAATGCTAAAACTAAATCCGGCGGCCAATGAACTAGCATTGAGAGTGGTTGGATGGATGGTGATCTTGCATTGGGTTGGACAGAATGGTGAAAAAGAATTTATGTAGCTGAACCTGAGTACTTGGAATAAGGTTGAGTTTACTAGAGCAGTGTTGAAAGCAATCATATATATATATATATTTAAACAAGAATGCTGAAAACATATAACTATGTACAATAGTGCCTGGTTTAGCAGAAGTTAACCGTGGCCCAACCTGTAGACACACTCACACACACATGTATGACTTACAAATGTAGAAACTCTTTTGTTTATCATGGAGAAATACAGGAAATGAAGAAACTGGATGAAAAATTTCTGCTATTGTCTAACTCAGAAGTAAAATGTTACTCCCTCCAACCCAATAAAATAGTCGCTTTCGTTATTGGAAAGTTAATTTAGGACAATATCAAAATCACTATTTAACATACATTGTTATGTCTTAGTTAGTAAAATTTAAATTATTGATACAATATTAGGAATACTATCAATAACAATTTTTGGACATTTGTAAGGATAAGTACATTTTTATAAATCTTTGGTTAAAGTTTTGATCAAGTAGAATAAAAAAGTCAAAGTGGGGCTATTTTCTTTTGGAACCGAGGCAGTAATTTATAGCGTTCTACTAATTACAACCGCTTATGGTTTTGGTAAAACTGAATAATAGCTTTAATTATACATATATCTATGCATATTATATAGAAACAATTACTCTGTTTCTTAGGAAATGCAGGAAATATAAAGCTAAAAAACTACGAATGAGAATATTCACTTTGTTATTGATATCTGGTTTTAAGCGTAGGATCCAGAATTGTTGGTGGTTCTACGGGTAATGCGTGTGCGGAAATGTTAGGCTGCGATGCAGCAGCAGAAACAGAGCGGTGTGAGATTTCCCTTGCAATTTACTGGGAGGTGATTACGGGCATCAATCGTTTAAAAGATTTGAAAGTCACTGCTTAATTTTTACAAATGATGGTGACATTGGCTACTGACCGTGACTTTGAAGTTGGTCCTTGTGTTACCCACCATTCCCCCAGGGGCATTGCCTTGTATAAGTTGTTTATTTCTCCAAAAAGAAGGGGGGGGGGGGAAGGAAGCTAAAATTACCATGTCGACTGATGTTCAGTTACCATATTCGTAACTGATAAATTTAATTCTCTGACAGTCAGTTGATAAACTTCTGATGATTTTGGCAATGCTGAATCTTTCTTTCCTTAAGGTTGAAATTTCAAATTGTCTGCAATCAAACATTAGTCTGTTAGTTTAACTTTACAGCAATTTGGTAGTATTTTTCATTTTGGTGTAGGGTTGGACAAACATTATGGAATGGAAAAAAATACCTAAGCAAAATGTTAGAACATCCAACATAAGAAGTCTCTTTCATATCCATTGTGGACCATATACGATGATGGCTTTGACGTCGTGACACATGAATGTCTGGCATTTTTTTTGAAGTTATGAATGCCATTTCATTTGTACTATTTGACATGCAGGATAAGAGAAAAGATGCTGTTAAGAAGGTGATTGCTGCAATGACTGTCGGGAAGGATGTATCATCACTTTTCACTGATGTAGTGAATTGCATGCAAACAGAAAATTTGGAGCTCAAGAAGCTTGTTTACTTATATCTCATTAATTATGCTAAAAGTCAACCTGACCTTGCAATACTTGCTGTAAATACATTTGTGAAGGTGAGAATTGTTATAAATTTTACTCTCGCACATTTCAATAAAACATACTGTCTTATGGTTGTTTGACTCTAAAGTTAAGAAACAAGTACTGTTTCATTCATGTTTTATCCATACATTGAACACTTGTTATAAATCACTGTTTTAACTCATAAGAAAACTATATAGTGCTTTAAAAATTACTTCACCATAATGATTCCACTGAAATCCAGTTGCCTATTCAATATTTCCAAGTAGAGAACGTTCATGGTCGCTTATGATAGTTTAATCCGTCAGTTACCTATAATCTCCTTCTTAGTGTCAAGCACTGTGGTTGCTTTCCCTGAGCTTGAAGAATATCTGACAATATTTCTATTTCGGCATCCGTTCGCATTGACCAATCAAAGAAGTGCGGTACATATGCACCTAGGGCAGGGAAATTTCATGGGCTGCTTCATGGTTTATCCATTCAGCAAAGGGGTCTTTTTATTACATAAACATAGAAGTGCTACCCACTTTGATGTGCATACCCTCCAGAACGAATGCTGTATCCTGTTCTCGAGTGTCAAGCCTATGGAGCCTACCCTTTGCATTGTAGTTTGCAACCTTAGCTCGATGCTTGCATTGGTTTCCAAATTCTTCTTCATGTAGCAGAGATCTTGTTGGCAATAATTGACAAACTTGGTGTTCTGCTGATTCTCCATTGCTTTCACTTGATATAATGTTCATGGTTCCCCATTAAAACCGGCTATAGTGGTTTAGAATATTAACTTTATTGATGATGAAAATGATATACTCCCTCTGTTTCAAAATAATTGTCCTCATTTCCTTTTTTGTCCGTTCCAAAATAATTGTCATCTTTCAAAACTTTCCTTTTTAGGAAAACACTTTTACCACTTTACCCTTACTTTTTTAACCTACTATAATTATGGTTACATGCACAAGGGTATTAAAGGAAACTACACATTACACCAATATTTATACTTCAATCAATTACTTTTTCTTAAACGGTGTGCTGTGTGTGCCAAATAGGACAATAATCTAGGAATGAAGGGAGTGTATGATAAATTTCCCTCTTAAGATTTAGGAAATAATTGAAAAGGAAAGGTCCCAGATCAGGATGAAGACCAGAAAGTAAACATGCCTCCTAAAATTATTGTAGAAAGTTGTACATGCTAAGAATGACGACGTTATCCAAAAGATGCTCCTTATTGTGCAATAAAGCATTAGGAGTGGATAAGATGCCAGATGATGTACTTAGAATCTTTGTGGTCATATGCTGCTGAGATCTGGTGTAGGAGATTTTTGGATCTTTGTGATTGATAAGAATGTTTGGAAAGAGAAGGAAGGCTGTCATGATTGGCTTGATATGACACAAGAAAAGTTCTCAAGAATAATATGGAGTAGAAAGCCACCGGATTTTTATTTTGGTATTGGCGTATGAAGAACTGAGAATAGTGGAAGGTAAATGCTATCATCTGTACCATTAAGATATACACTGACATGTCAGTGTATGTCTTAATGGAAGAAATGATAGCATATAATGATGCTACTTAAAAAAGACGCATATAAAAGCGATGCTAATGTTTGCAGAGATTGTATATTAGATGGACTAAGCAGAAATAATAAGTCAAGTCAATTGAAGCAAAAATCGAGTACCAGATAATGGTGTCACGGTATCACACTTTTGTAATTGGGGATATTCATGCATTGCTGAGTGCTGACTGTTCCCGACAATACAGCTATATTCTCAAGTGCTCTAGGCACTTGATAACAGTTACCATTTTTTCGAAGAGGCATATGAACCTTCGTTTTGTGGTAAAACATATGTGAATTGATTGGAAGGAAGATGAGGATTATCGTTTGAAGATGTAGAACAGGATGATTAACTCAAGTCCATTACCCAGGGTAAAATTCTGCGATATTATTATATCGTATTAGCCAAACACAGGAACAACTTTTAAAAGATGGTGGACTAAGGTTTCGTAGGGTGTCAAGGAGGCGTAACACCTATTTTCCAAAAAAAGAGAAAGAAAAAAAGGATGTTTAACATCTTTGTTTGACATATGCAGACCTGCGAGACATTTTTATTTCATTGCCTATGCAGATCCATGCAAATTCCTAGTGCCTTAACACATTCATCTTTCAGTTTTGTTTGGTGGAGACTCTTTGATGAAACAAAGATGCAATTTTTTGGTGTTGTGTGGCATTAGTCTTGCCGAGTTCAGAGGGCTTTTATAATTCAGTCTAGTTATAGCTGTAATTGACGTTTTGAGATTGCGTGGCACTAGAGGAAAGATAATACTGTGAAGCAAAAAATGTTTGGGGCCTTGGCGTAAAGCCACAAGAATGGATTATATAATGTAGCTTAGCTTTAATTTACATTTTATTACATTAATGCTTAGCATGCATCATTACTTGTCCTGTGAGAGACGTGAAAAAGGAAAAATATATTGGAACTTTTGAACTGCAAACCTAACCAGATTTATTGACATAAAGGTATCATTCAGAAGAACCAAATATTAGTCTTTTTGTATACAATATTCTCTTTTTGACACTGAAGATAAGTTGAAGGAGTGATGTCTGAGATTCCACCTATGTGCTAATACTACCAAATGTACTATGGAACATCTTTCACAATCCAAGGAGAGAAGGTTCACTAATCCGAGGTCATGGTGACACGTGTCTTCTTTTGTTTAACTCTTAGGTACATAGGACGGAGTGAATATAAACTAAAGTATTGACATTCGTATTAAGTTTGTTGAATGATGCTATTAGCTTTCCTTCTCAACCCCAGTGAACCATCCTATCCCACTCTTATTTGTTGTTCACTAGTTTATATCCTTATATGTCTTTCTAATCGCTTATTGCTTCATATTGTTTGCCTTGCCGTTCTTTCTATATGATTATACATGCACAAATTTCTTCAAATTGTTTAACTAATATTATCACTAGTCTCCTCTGTTCAAAGTCAACTAGTATCCTCGTCTAACATGCAGTTATTGTGGATAGAGAAGAGTAGGACTTTAATAGAGACAGAACAATATTTTCTCTTTTGTTTTTCTTTTTATTTCTTGAATATTGCTAGATACGTCACTTGGAAATTGTTTCAATGACCACCAAAGTTGATTGTTGTTGTAAATGAGTATTTTTGCAGGATTCTCAGGACCCAAACCCTTTAATTCGTGCTTTGGCTGTACGAACAATGGGATGCATCCGCGTCGATAAAATTACAGAATATCTTTGCGATCCCCTCCAAAGGTGTCTCAAGGTCAATAATTTTTTTCATCGGTCTCTTTTTCCTTGTATCGCGATTGGAACTTGGAAGCTATTCTAAGACTTCAGCATATTTACATGTTTTTATTTTATTTTATTATGATGCAACAACTCTGTAAACTTGTTAATAGCTTTAATTTTTAATTATGTAGAGGTGATGGACGCCCATTTGAACATTAACATAAAATTATTAAATAAAACAAACATTTTAAAAAATATATTGGGGGGGGGGCATTTAAGTCACTTTAGATAAATCAATATGCATGGAGGATATGGCTATGAATATATATATTTGTATACACACACATATATGTATATCGTAAAATATATATTAATAAGAAAAACACATCCATTTATCCAGCAAATATATAGGAAATCGTAAAGGAAATTATTTATGGAGGAATGGACTTATTAACGTCCTGTCGAAAGTAGTAAGAAGTAGGCAGTAGCTTGATCAGTTAGTAGGCATTAGGAGATGAGCTGCTGAAGAAAAGAATTGGAATCAATTAAAGAATAGAGGGAGAGAGAAAATAAGGGGGTGGGGATAACAGGGAGAAGAAGACAGGAAAAATAAAGGGGGAAAGGGAGGGTGATACGGGAGAGAGAGGCTCTTGTGAAGTATTAGACTATGCAATTGGGCGCCCATTTATGCTCATATAAGCCCATGTTAATTAATGGGCAAAAATGAGCATGCCCATTTTTGTCCACTTACGATTTTTCATTCGCCCATGCCCATCAATTAGTGGGGGGCATATGGGTACGGGCACAAATTGCCACCTCTATAATTATGCATCTTAGGCTACCATTTTCCTAATACTTTGAAAGTTTTATTTGTTCAATCTTATCAGGATGACGATCCATATGTTCGCAAGACGGCAGCTATATGTGTTGCTAAACTTTATGACATAAATGCTGAGCTAGTTGAGGATAGGGGGTTTCTGGAAGCTCTCAAGGATTTGATATCTGACAATAATCCAATGGTTGTAGCAAATGCTGTCGCAGCTCTAGCAGAGATTCAAGATAACAGTGCCAGACCTATTTTTGAGATCACCAGCCACACACTGTCGAAGCTCCTTACAGCTTTAAATGAGTGCACTGAGTAAGTCTTTGTTTCTGAAACAAGTACCTGCTGTTGAAGGTGTATGCTATTCATGTAGTTTTTTTTTTTTTTTTTTTTGCGGTGGGTTACTTTATTACATTTTGGTCAGTGAATTTGTGTTCTAATTTCACTGCAGTTTATGGCTATTGAACTCCCATATTATTGTTGTTCTTGTAGTTAATACTTGGATTGGAGGCATGATTGTTTATCATAAACTTAAAGGGCCAGTTTGGAGCTAGTGTTACTCTGCTTTATTACCTGTTTGCTTTTAGGGGGTTTAGACATGATCATTTTACTAATGGTTTAAGACACTTCCTTTGGGTGCATGTGGTAACATGGATAGATAAATTGGTTGCTAGGGATTATTTTGCTGTGGATGAGTGCATTTTTACCTTGAAAGCTATATTACTCGGGTACCGCTGTTGGGTGCCAGTAATATCAGATCATCTAATCTCCCAATTCAGTGGCATGAGAACACCTGAATTATCATATATTTATAGATGTTTTTTTCAGGATGGACTAGTGGTCACATGAGATATAGGGTTCAATATGGGACCTTCACCCAAGTGTAAGAATTTTTTTTGGGGTTAAAAATTGAGTGTTTAGATATGCTTGGTAGTAGCATACCACGTGAAAAGTGTCCAAATATGTATTCCATGTCCAAGTGTCAAGTTTTGAATGTCGGCACATGAACTATTTTCAAGAGTACAATTAGCATGGAAATTGATTTACTTACACAATCCTTTGGAAGATGTATCTGAGATGTATCGTTATCTGTCTTATGTTATTTTAAGTTAGAGATGGGCCTCATACTTGGTTCTGTTAGGACTCCTACAAGTGCGGACAGCCATCTGAGGGTAGGAAGTCCCTTGTTTTATTTACTCTTGCTGCTTTTTTTTTTAAAATTTTTCTTCAGTATACAGTTTGTCTCTAGATCATTCAAAAGATGGTTTTTTTTCTTGCAATTTTTATTTTTTCTGGCGTCTTAAGGAGTGCGAGGTTGTTGAGCTGACTTCATTACCTTCCTCCAATGAATTTCACTGAATTCT
This sequence comes from Codonopsis lanceolata, assembly GCA_013146195.2. Classification (NCBI taxonomy): domain Eukaryota; kingdom Viridiplantae; phylum Streptophyta; class Magnoliopsida; order Asterales; family Campanulaceae; genus Codonopsis; species Codonopsis lanceolata. The sequence continues at coordinate 152,134,881 of CM028379.1, read as the reverse complement.
TCTGGAGCCTCTGTAGACTCTTGTTAGCTTTCGTGCTCTAATCTTATATTGGTCTGCTTTTCCCTTCAGCCTCTTTTACTTGGAAAGCTAATGTCCCAGTAAGATCTTTCATATATTGAAAAATGCCAACATATTTTCACGAGCACATCCAGAGGAGTAATGTTATGGGTGTTCAGATTTTGTTTTGAATTTTGGAGCCCCATTTTGTTCTAGTTGCTGAATAGTATATACCTAAAAAAATTTGGGCGCTCCATGCCATTACAAGGTTGGGGGTGAAGTTTGTTTTACATAAGCCTAGCTAATGGGATACAGAAAAATCACTTCCACAACAATTTCAGCGGTCTGGATTTTGTCAGTTATCATTGTTTACCAACTGTCATTTGTATAATACTCGCAGTTCCTTTATGGTTGATGTGTACAAGCTCTTCGTTCCGATCAATAAATCAATTGAAAATATTTAGTTTTCCCTGGTACCATACTATGACATTGGTTCAGCAAGAGTTATAATAAGCTTCTGTTTTCTTTGTTGAATGTAAATTGTTGAATTTGATTTAGGTGGGGTCAGGTTTTCATATTAGATGCTCTATCCAAGTATAAGGCAGCTGATGCACGTGAAGCTGAAAATATTGTAGAGCGCGTTACTCCAAGACTACAACATGCAAATTGTGCAGTTGTTCTTTCAGCTGTAAAGGTAGCATTTTGTGGTCATCTTTTGTTGTCAATTTGGTGCCCTTAACCAAAATCATTGATGATAATTCATCATCAAGTACTCCTCTCTTAGAAAAGTGTTTTTATCCTTTCTTTATATTTTGGCTTTGTAGATGATCCTTCAACAAATGGAACTCATCACTAGTACTGATGTGGTCCGAAATCTTTGCAAGAAAATGGCTCCTCCGCTGGTAACATTACTTTCTGCAGAACCTGAGATTCAGTATGTTGCATTACGGAACATCAACCTTATTGTACAAAGACGGCCTACGATCCTTGCCCATGAAATTAAGGTGATAGTAGGCTAACTTGTGCTTCTTGTTATTAATGAAGGGAAGATATGACTCCAAAAACACTATGCTTTGTCTAGGTGTTCTTTTGCAAGTACAATGATCCTATTTATGTGAAGATGGAGAAGTTAGAGATTATGATCAAGCTTGCTTCGGATCGAAATATAGATCAGGCAAGTTGAATGTGATTGGAGCTAGTCGTCTTAATCTCGTTGTAATAAAATATATCTTGTAAATAGATTTTGTTTGTTCTTGTTCTTTTTGGTGTTTTTTTGGACAGAATTTGATAATAGTTTTGTTCTGTCTTTTGCATACTCTCTTGACGTGCACTTCTCTAGGTGTTGTTGGAGTTTAAAGAGTATGCTACAGAAGTAGATGTAGATTTTGTCAGGAAGGCTGTTCGTGCTATTGGGCGTTGTGCTATCAAGTTGGAGAGAGCGGCTGAGCGGTGCATTAGTGTTCTGCTTGAGCTGATTAAAATTAAAGTAAACTATGTCGTTCAAGAAGCTATAATTGTCATTAAAGATATTTTTAGAAGATATCCTAACACGTAAGATTCTGGTGCTCTATTTTTCTATAAGTTGCCATATGTTACTACGGTATCTTATTCCAGAACTTGCCATTCCAAACATAACTCTTAATTTTATCTTCCTCCTCAGTTACGAGTCTATCATTGCTACACTTTGTGAAAGCCTAGATACATTGGATGAGCCAGAGGCTAAGGTGCTCTTGAAGAAATTCTAATGTTTCTGCTTTCAGTTGTCTACAAAACTTGTTACAGCTGTTTATATACTTATATTTATGTTTGTTCCAGGCATCGATGATTTGGATAATTGGTGAATATGCGGAAAGAATTGATAATGCTGATGAACTCCTTGAGAGTTTTTTGGAGACTTTCCCCGAAGAACCTGCACAAGTCCAGTTGCAGTTGTTGACAGCAACAGTCAAGCTTTTCCTTAAGAAGCCAACTGAAGGACCCCAGCAGATGATTCAGGTATTTTCATATGATCATATAACGATGTTTCTTTGTTGACCTGCTTTTGGAAGATCCTGATAAGTTTTCCCCTTCCTGTAATTACTGCTCACCGTGCCTGGTTTTGAGGTTAGCAATTTGAGCATTGTTAACCTTTAAATAAATCCCTATGGAGATGTGCAGTACCCTGTTTCATATGAGATACAAAATTATCAGGATAAAGTCCTAGGGATGGGAACTCAAGACCTCCACCTTTTTGGAGTGGGATATTGAACATATCACCCACCCCTTAGGTTTACTAACTGCAGTATATTTTACGGGGTGGTGTACTTTTTCTTGGACTTTGACCCAGCTCTTCACCTCTAACTGTTGTGGTTAGTCTCCAATTTTTACTCCACCACGATTCCTTTAAGTCAACATCATAAATATTATTTTGTAACTCTCTCTCTCTCCCTCACAAACACACACAACATTATTCCTGAACAAATTAGTGATCCAAGTGTCCATCACCAGCTAGCCATGCTTGCTCAAAGTAGTCGGGTTGGGAGGATATAATGGCGATGAAAACATATTCTTCTAGTCCATCTTGCTTCTAAAAGTTAATTCTCCGTAACAAAACTCTCCTTCCAAGTTTCAATATTAATAAAAGATAAATGGCATTGCAATTCAATTATAAGGACAAACCTAGCACTGTTTTTGTGTGTACGAATAAAAGATTAACCTAATTCTCCAGTTAGGAAGTATGATAATGTCAATTTCAAATAATTAAGAAGGCTGTGATGGGTGTGGTTTTACAATCTGCGTTGGACTGAACAGAGCCGTGAAAAACAATTGATGTACACCATGCCAAGTAACTGGGACAAGGGCTGAGTTGAGTTGAAACTAGTCCCTTGATTTATCAGCTGCCTTAGGATTATTATGCTTTCCTTTAACACGAGAGTTTCTTCTTCTAAATGCTGAAGATTCTAAAATGTCAGCAGAATTAGGCGTACCTCTTTTTCCATAATAAATGAATTTCTCTGTTAGAGGTTGAAAATATATATTCTGGTGAACTGCTGCCATAGATGCAGATGATTAAATTGTCGGTTCTCAAGTTATATGTCCATCTTTGCAGCCTACAGTTAAAATCTCACATAGCTACAAACATCGTTTGGACATATCATCATGATAGGGCCCATAGGGAGCATTCAGTAGGAATTATTCTTTAGGCTGTTTACAAGTGGCAGATCTAGAATTTTTTTTCCGTAGGTGCACAAATTTATAATATTTTATTACAATACAAACCTTAGAATCATAATTGTGTCGAAAAATTGTAATAAATGTGAAGGGAATTGGGCAATTTTCGGCAAAATTTTCTTAATGGCTCGTTTGTTTGATGGCAAAGTTAATAGTGAAATTGTTTTCAATTTCATGAGAACATCAAAACCGTATATATATTTGTCCAAATCGGTGTTTGGATGAAGGAGAAATTAAGGTTTAAAATATAGTGTTGGAGTTGGTTAGGAAAGATCTAACTTGGATTTGTCCCACATTAGATTTTTTTTTTTTTGACAGGTAAGTGTGATCCCTTGTTGGTACGGGGATTGGAACCAACGACCTCAAGGTAGAAAATTAACAAATATTTGGCTAGTATATGTAAAAACTCTTTCTATGAAGGAGTAAGATTGTATACATAGAGGCTCTCTTCATGCGGATTTTTAGATTTTCATGCTCTGTTTTACTTAACTTTTTAGACTTGTGTAGTTGTGTGCAAGCGCGACCTACATACATGAATGTCAGATTGATAAATTGTTAGATTTTCATGCTTTGTTTTACTTAACTTTTTTCTGTGGGGACACACACATGGAGTTTTACCAAGTAATAAAAAAGATTTCCCCACATTTATTGAATGGGGTCACCTGACCCCACTCAGGATAGCATATACCTGCCTATGCTGTTTACTGTAAGAGAGATGATTTATGTTTAAAACTACTTTCCTGAAATTTCAAGGAATTTTTTTGAACCTCCTTGATTATAATACCAGCGTTGTGAAGTGTGGTTTTCGCAACATGTCTACTACGGGAAACTTTTTTGCTCTTTCTGACCTTCATTTCACTCAATCATTGTCTTTGTAGGTTGTGTTGAATAATGCCACCGTGGAGACTGACAATCCAGATTTGCGTGATCGTGCTTACATATACTGGCGTCTTCTTTCAACTGATCCCGAGGTATCTGTGTCCAAAATTTTGGTAGCATCACATATTTGAAAATTTGAATGTTGCATAATTTGCTTCTGTTGGAAAGTTTTCTTGTTTTGTTTATTAGGAGTTACTTTTATCTGTTCATAATTGCGTGCATTCTCTTGTCAGGCTGCTAAGGATGTAGTATTAGCTGAGAAGCCGGTGATCAGTGACGATTCAAACCAACTTGATCCTTCCCTCCTTGACGAGCTCCTTGCCAACATTGCTACCTTGTCCTCTGTGTATCACAAGCCTCCTGAGACATTTGTGACCCGTGTGAGGACAACTCAGAAAACCGAAGAAGAAGATTATCCTGATGGAAGTGAAGGAGGTTATTCCGAGTCATCCGCACATGCAGCCGATAGTGGTGCATCACCATCAACTTCAAGCAGTTCTCCTTATACTGCAGGAAGACAAGCTGCTCCTGCGCCGCCTGCCCCTGCTCCCGTGCCTGATTTACTTGATCTGATAGGCCTTGATGGTAATAACAATGGCGAGAACTCTCTTGTGCCTGTTGATCAGCCCACTACACCTACTGAGTAAGCATTGTGGAACCTATTATTTATATACTTCGTTTTCCAAAGAAGTCATTCATCTTCGTTATATGCATATTGCCATATCCTAGATAAGTAATTCATCTTCCAAAAGCGGATCTTCCACATTTTTTCCTACTTTTAAGAAAGAGAAGGCTGCTAGTTGTGTCTTTGATGAACCACTCAGAAACTTAAAGTAGCAAGCTTTTCCTATGACACTTCTATTGAATGCACAGGGTGGTGCGATATAAAATTCTATATAACACATGGTTTTATGTGGTATCTATCAACTCCCCCCCCCCCACCCAAAAAAAAAGGAGTCCTTTTTTCAAGTCTTAACTTTTTGTATACAAGTTATTACTTCCATATATTCCCTTTAAATTGCATCAAAATGGCACCTTTTTAGTATGACTTGTTGAAGCTGCTACTTTCTGAAAATAAGGAAATATTAGAAAAACAATGGAAATTTATAGCTTAAATACAGAAATGTGACCGTTTTCGGGGACAAATTAAAATGTGAAGTTGGACTTTTTTTTAATATGATGGAAGGAATATGTTCCCAAGGGTGATAGTGAAATCTGAAAATTTCCTTCCAACTTCAGTTGCCAATGGTTCCATTACTTTGGAAAAGAGGGATTAATAAATTGTTGTGATATTGATTGTCTGGATACCTCTATCTATCACATTGCCGTGAGTTGTTAAAAGGGTAAAATTCTATATCAGGAAGATAAAATTTATGCACTGATAGCAGAATTTGCGTGCTTATGGATGCATTCTTACAGAGTTCTAACCTTTCATTGCAGGGCTCCTCTACCTGTTCTGTTACCAGCTGCAACTGGTCAAGGTCTACAAATTAGTGCACAGATGATACGAAGAGACGGTCAAGTATTTTACAGTTTAATGTTTGAGAACAATACACAGGTTCCCCTTGATGGGTTTATGATTCAGTTCAATAAGAATACGTTTGGTCTTGCTGCTGCTGGACCTCTCCAGGTAAGCTCGTTCTAGCTTCTAATGATCAAAGAGGAAATGTTCACAAGTTAAAACATCTTTCTTCTTTTTATACTTATAAAAAAATATCTTTCTTTTTTTAAAAGGATTACAATGTGTCATAATGTATGTGCACATTCATGTGCCGTGAGATTGTCCGCTCATGGTGCGTAGGGCTGTTTAATTAATCAAGCAGGCTCGAGCCCAGCTTGTTTAAAGCTCAATTTGGCTGGACTTGTGTAACATGTAACATGATTCCGGCTCGAGGTATAAACAAGCCGACTCAAATAAGCTTGGTTTCACTAGATGAATAGAGTTTAGTTATTTCTTGACTTTAACTTGAGTAAATCTAGAGCTCGGAACATAGGTTCCTTGGCTCGAGCTTGTTTAGGAAACAAAACCGCCGAGCTTGAGCACTCAAATCATGCCTAAGCTTGGGTTGCTTACAATTTTAGTGGTGCTAGACAGAGCATTCCATGGCTGGACGGATTGGAAATGCATGATGATGTTTACATGTTTGGACAACTTCCTTTTTTCCCATGAATGAAAACTAGTCGTTTTTTTCTTTTTATGGCTAAATCAGGTCCCGCAAGTGCAACCAGGGACTTCAGCGAGGACTCTTCTTCCTATGGTTCTCTCCCAGAATATAGCTCCGGGTCCCCCAAACACACTTTTGCAGGTTGCGGTGAAAAACAATCAACAACCTGTTTGGTACTTTAACGATAAAATGTCATTGCTGGCCTTGTTTACGGAGGACGGGAGGATGGAACGTACAACCTTCCTTGAGGTAACTTTTTCTGAATCTCCTTTTACGAATGATCTAGTGGATGAACTGATGCTGACCTACAGCTTCAGACTAATCCTTTCGTTTATAGACCCATAAGAATATGAACCAAATTCTGTCAATTGCCTAACTCACAAATTTACCTACGGTAAATTTGCTTAGTTATACCTTCTCATGTTAATTATAAACACTTCGTACATTACACAAGTCCTTAGTTCTGGGAAGTAGCTGGTGGTGTGTTTTCCATTGATTTTTAGGTGTAGATATGACACAACGAAGTAAGGTTGTATTTGGAAACTCATTATATTTATAAGATTAGTTTTTAAAACAAGACTCTTTGAGTGAAATGTCCCAAAATAGAAAGTAGGACTCACTGAATGGGAGTGTGTGATTTTGCTCTTTTTACAACAATTTAAGTCGTGCAGAGGTGTGAAAAAGCTTAAAGAAGACGTGCTAAATACGATAGGAAAGCTACAAGTGATGATTAGTAGCAATGCTTCTTAGACTTTTGTATTTGTTATTCACATTGCAGACGTGGAAGTCGTTACCTGATTCAAATGAAGTCTCGAAAGACTTTCCTGGAATTGTAATAAACAGCGTGGATGCAACCATAGAGCGATTGGCTGCAATGAACATGTTCTTCATTGCCAAGCGTAAGCATGCAAACCAGGAAGTGTTGTATTTATCAGCCAAGATGCCTCGAGGAATCCCTTTCTTGATTGAACTCACATCAGTTATTGGTATCCCTGGCCTAAAGTGTGCCATCAAATCGCCAAGCCCCGAAATGGCTCCCCTTTTTTTCGAAGGCCTAGAGAATCTTCTCAAGAGTTAGATTGCATCGTTTTTTTTACTGTTTCCCTCCCTCCCTCCTTTTTTTTTCTTTTGTAGTAAAACTTTTGCATTTGGTTTTTCGTATGAATATTTTTTAGGGGTGAAGAGGTGGTTTGTATCTTTGTATAAATAAATTTTTTGGGCTACCCATGTTCCTCTCGAAATTATCCTACTCCATCTTCTAATTGTTACACTTTTCTTGCGTTTTCTTAGATATTGTTGCGGTTGTAATGAAATTACTCTCCCCCCACTCTCTCATACTTGGTCAAGATTTCCGTATGTTTTCTTATTCATAGCTGCAGTGGTAAGTAAATCGCGCTGTGTGTGAAATGACTAGACTTGGATAGTTTGAAACGCCTGGGCTTGTATAGATTTGTAGGAAAACAGACTGCAGAGTGTAGACAATGGTGATTGGTAGTGATGGTGAACTAGTTATACAACAAGGATCGAAGAGAGACTACGAATGCCAAATTTACAATTCATTCAAACCCTGTTGTACTCCTTCGGTAAACAATGTTCTCAAAATTCGAAGGTTTAGGAGTGAGTTCGGGGTTTTCTGTCAACCAGCCCCTAACAAAAACTGACCCGTAATGTTCAAGTCTGTTTCCCTTTTGTTAATTTGCTAAGAAAAAGTGTTTTTCCCTTTTGTTGAATGGTAATTTAATTTTGGTTTTTTGATTTGGATTTAATTATGTGAGTGTTTGAGTTGCCTATGCGGGGGAGGAGTCGAAGAATTATAGAAAGATGCAGTTAAAGTAGTAGAAGAAATGGCAAAGAAAAAGGATTAGGTGCTAGAGCTAGAGGCATGTAGTATATTTGTATATTGCTCCAAAGTAAAATAAATTTAACTTTCAGCGACAGGGTGACATAATTATTCATGTCAAACGGAGTTTTTTTCATCAACATTCAATAACTCCGTTAATAAAACTAGTTTTTTAATTTGGTGTGTTAGATGCACGTCAACTAAGTCGTATATAAACAAAATAAAGATGATAAAAAATTTAAAAAGATAAAATAAGAAAAATCGGTTTATTAACAATTATACACAAGCATATTACTAATCATTATAAATTCTAAAAAAATTTCTTATCCACAACATTTGTTGTCTTATTAGTTGGTTTTTCATCTTTACCGCATATCAATATCTTCAAACCAAAATATTTTGTTACTCTAGAAACTGCGACAAATAATGTCTATGGCTAAATAATGGTTTCTTCAAAAAGAGATCTATCTACAATTATTGATTTTGACATTTGTTAATTGTCATTGCATATGATACCAGTAATAGAAATTGTCTTCTCTAGAATATGAAAGACAGTCTTACATTGGATGAAGTTAATGACAATCTTGGGATAAAAACCTCTTCTCCAACATTGCTTCCTTTAAAAAAAATTGTTTCAACAATGTGATCCCAAAGATTTATGATGATTAGTCTTGTTCTATTGCACAACCCTGCTGCATAATCAATGTTTCTCAATAGCATTACTGTAACACCAATTTTAAGTGCTAATTCATGGTCTGGTAACCCCGAACACTTTATTCTATTCAAAAACTCTGTAGAATGAATGTCTTCGAACAAACTTGAATTTTTTCCGCCCTTGAAATAGAATCTAAACTCAAATAAGTTCTTCCTTTTGAATGATTACTTTTATTAAATTATATTTATATTTTATGAATAAAATTTTTTTTGAAAAGAAAATAAGCTGAAATCAAAATAATGAAATTATTTTTACTGTTAACTATTATTTTTGTTTCGTAAATTATTTTGATTTTCCTAACCTCCATTATATTTTTTGTTTTATGGACTTCGTAATTATTATTTTTGTTTTATTTTTAAGAATTAGTTATATGGAAAACTTTTGTTCCATAAATTATTTTTATTATTTTTCTAACCTCAATTTAAATTGTTTTGTTTTATTGACTCTGTAACTATTATTTTTGTTCCATCAAATATTTTTATTTTACTAACGTATTTTTGTTTTTTAAGAATTTTTTAAAACTTTTGTTCCATAAATTATTTTATAATTTTACTAACCCCAGTTAAAATTATTTTTGTTTTATTGACTCAGTAACTATTATTTTTGTTCCATCAACTATTTTTATTTTACTAATGTATTTTTGTTTTACATGGCTATTTTTAAGAATTTGGTTTAAACTTTTGTTTCATAAATTATTTTTATTATTTTAGTAACCTGAGTTTAAATTGTTTTTGTTTTATTGACTTAGTAACTATTATTTTTGTTCCATCGAATATTTTTATTTTACATATATATTTTTAAGAATTTGTTTTAAACTTTTGTTCCGTAAATTATTTTATTTTACTAACCTCTGCATTAAATTATTTTTGTTTTGTTGATTCTGTAACTTTTATTTTTATTGTGGCTTGTTCCATAAATTATTTTTATTTTACTAACCTCATATATTTTTTTTCTTGACTCCGGAACTATTATTTTTGTTTTAGTTACTATTTTTTATGTTTAAAGAGAGAAAAATATTTAAATATAATTAAAAGAGAGAAGATGATGACGATGAGAGAGAAAATGGAGAGGAGACGTGAGAGAGAAAGAGAAATAACATAGAGAAAATAAGGAGGATATAGGAGATAGAAATAATAGAATGATAACTTAAAAGTCAATAATTTAAAAATAAGATTTTAGAAGGATAAATCTACCATTGCCATTATATCGGTATATATTATAAATATTCAACCACCTTGATTTGCTTTTTAAACTATTCATTTGAGTTTGATTTTCGTGGCAAAGACACAGACTCAACGTGTGCTGTATTTTGGACTTGTACATGGGGTGAAATAAGTTGAAGTGTGCACAAATTAATTTGATTGAATCACCTTACAGGTTTGATTAAAAAATAAAAATAAAAATTAGTTTTAGAACTTTATGATCGTTATAAGAATTACTTCTATGCGGTAAACCAAATATATATATATATATATATATATATATATATATATATATATATATATATATATATATATATATATATATATAATGGTAAGGGTGGATTTCTCCCTCCAAAATCTCACTTTCAAATTATTGATTTTTGAGTTACCATTTCACTATTTCTCTCTCCTATATTCTCTGGTTGTATTTCTCTTTCTCCCTCCCGTTTCCTCTATATTTTCTCACTCATCACCACCATCTCCTCTCTTTAATTATGTTTAAACATTTTTCTCTCTTTAAATATAAAAAATAGTAACTAAAACAAAAATAATAGTTTCGGAGTCAAGAAAACAAAAATATAAGAGGTTAGTAAAATAAAAATAATTTATGGAACAAACCACTATAAAAATAAAAGTTACTGAATCAACAAAACAAAAATAATTTAACGCAGAGATTAGTAAAATAAAATAATTTACGGAACAAAAATTTAAAACAAATTCTTAAAAATATATATGTAAAACAAAAATACGTTAGTAAAATAAAAATATTTGATGGAACAAAAATAATAGTTACAAAGTCAATAAAAACAAAAACAATTTAAACTGAGGTTACCTAAATAATAAAAATAATTTACAGAACAACAATTTAAAACAAATTCTTAAAAATAGCTATGTAAAACAAAAATACATTAGTTAAATAAAAATACTTTATGGAACAAAAATAACAGTTACGGAGTCAATAAAACAAAAATAATTTAAACTGAGGTTAGTAAACTTATAAAAATAATTTACGGAACAAAAGTTTAAAACAAATTATTAAAAATAGTTATGTAAAACAAAATTACGTTAATAAAATAAAAATATTTGATAGAACAAAAATAATAGTTACAGAGTCAATAAAACAAAACAATTTAAACTGATGTTAGCAAAATAATAAAAAAAATTACGGAACAAATTTTTTCCGTAAAACTAATTTTTAAAAATAAAACAAAATAATAGTTACGAAGTCAATAAAACAAAAAAAATGTAAGGAAAGTTATTAAAATCAAAATAATTTACAAACAAAAATAATAGTTAATAGTAAAAATAATTTCGTTATTTTCATTTTAGCTTACTTTCTTCTAAGAAATTTCTTTATTCATAAAATACAAATATGATTTAATAAAAGTTAGCATTCAAAAGGAAGAACTTATTTGAGTTTAGATTCTATTTGCAGGGTGGAAAAATTCAAGTTTGTCCGAAAACATTCATTATACAGAGTTTTTGAATAGTATAAAGTGTTCGGCGTTGTCAGGCCATAAATTTACACTTAAAATTAGTGTTTCAGTAATACTATTAAGAAACATTGACTATGCTGCAGGGTTGTACAATGGAACAAGACTAATCATCATAAATTTTAAAGATCACATTGTTTAAACACAAATTTTGAAAGGAAGCAATGTTGGAGAAAATATTTTTATCCCAATATTGTCATTAACTCAATCCGATGTAAAATTGTCTTTCAAATTCCAAAGAAGACAATTTACATTACTGGTATCATATACAATGACAATTAACAAGTACCAAAGTCAATGATTGCACGTAGGTCTCTTTTTGAAAAAAAAAAGAAAGTATTTAGTCATGAACAATATATGTCGTAGTTTGTAGAGTAACAAATTATTTTGGTTTGAAGATATTGATATGCGGTAAAGATGAAAAACCAACTAATAAGACAATTAATGTTGTGTATAAGAAATTTTTTTAGAATCTATAATGATTAGTGATATACTTTTGTGTCATTGTTAATAACCTATCCTTCTTATTTTTTGATGTACAATTTAGTGGACGTGCGTTTAACGCACGTGTTAAAAAACTAGTTATTATTAAAAAATGAGTCTGTATTTGAAAAGTTAAAATTTTAATATTTCTGTATGATTTTACACTAATATTATACACATATTATTTTTTAAACTTGAAATGCTTATGAATTTTAAGAATAAAATTAGATTTACCAAATTAGTTGGGAAAAGAAAAGGAAAGGAAATTCGAAAATTCGAAAATTCAAAGAGAAACCTGAGTATGATCACATCATCATTCAATTATTCTTGGTCAAAAGTCAAAACTAAAAACAGAATGTCAACCGCCGTTGTTTGTCCAATGTCCATACTCCATGGATTGCTGTGCTCGTACATTGTATTTGTTTATAACAGATTACACAAAATCACTCAAATCTTTAAATTCATTTAGAATTGGATTATAAGGATTCATGAACATACTTATTTTAGTTTACGCTTCCTAAATACTACTCCCTTCGTCTTAAAATTATTGTCCTATTTTTCTTTTTTATTCATCTAAAGATAATTTTTTTATTTGAAATTTTGATTTTTAGGATAATATTTTTACTATTTTACCTTTATTTTTTAATCATATTTTAATTATGAGCCTTTTTATATAAATTTTAAAATAAATTATATATCAAACTAATATTAATAGTCCAATAAAATATGTTTTTTTTATAAATTGCACACCAAATTAAATCAAACAATAATTTCGGGACGGAGGTACTAGTCTTTCTGAGGTGTGTGTACTGTACACACATATATTTTCACACGCGCACACACATTTTGTAAACAAATATCTCTCTCTCACTTAGACTCTCTTTCTCACTCTAGGAGGTTGATGGGGAAGAAGTGAAACATGGGTTTTTCTTCCATGAATCCCTTCATGTTTTTATTTTTCTTCTTAATTTTTTCATGGTCTTTGGTTTTATGTTATTCCAATATCGAGGATCAACGAAGAGATGATCGTTCCTTGTACACAGTTGATAGCTTCACTTCTTTTGATCAGCTCAATCGCTATGACTGGACATATATCAAAGGTGGTCTCTTTCTCTCACTGTCTCAAACACTACACTTGTTCATGCAAGTATGTTTTGAAGATCAACTTGAACTTTCTCTGGTGTTTAAATGATTTGATGGGTCATTCTTAAAAGTATTGCAATTAAGAATGCAACCAGCTGTTGTATTCAAGAGAATGCCTCGTTCAATTCCTTGTACATTTGTTTCATATTTTTTAAATTCATCCAGAGATGAATTTGTTAATTCAAGAGAACTGAAGGCACGTGAATAATTGTTTTCATTTGAATTAAGTGGTTCATGTTTAGATGGAAATAGTTTTTGATATAATCGTATTTGAGTAATGGTATGGCCACGAATTGGCACAAAATTAGGTTATCATCTGTTTGATTGACTCCATGCCATGGTCCGGACTCCGGATCGAGAGCATGCTACTAACTCATTTTCCCTCTCTCTCACTCTCTCTCTCATTGGTCTCCTATCTACAAATATTATCATTTATTCACAACATTTTGGTTTTTGGTTTTGAAAGAGCAATCGGATTGCTTTATTGTGACCCGACCACATGAGTTAGAACTACTGAAAATTGCGCCCGATTATACCATTGCCTACATTAAACCATTCTCGGACTAAACTAACCTTTCTACAAGACCAGAAAAGAGAAACGGCCTCCATTTTGGTCTTTCTCTTTCTCTGCTTGCTTACATAAATCTTTCAAAAATTTATTTGAAGGGTCGAAAAAGCGAAGTGAGGTGGTAGGGCATTTGTCAATATCCCTTTTCTCAGAAATTCCCATTTTGTTTCTTCACTTATCTTTTAACCAATTAGTAATGGCTTTCGAAAAGTGAGTTAATTAGTTTGTCAATATATATATATATATATATTATGCAATGCCTTACTGTTTTTAACCACCTTATGTTTCAGTTGAATTGCCACCTTGGTTCACATCTGCAACCATTGCATTAGACTCCAATGTAAACCTTGTAAGTTATTTGCTCTCGATCAATACTAATGAAAAAGAAAAAAAAAAGAATTCATAAGCACCCTTTACCAAACAGGATACTAATTAGTACTACTTGATGAAATGGCTGTATAGTTCCATTTGCAGGACTTGAAAATGATAAACAGCAGTCGTAAGAGTGAGCTGCCCATGCTATGCACTCGAGTAGGAGGTCCTCCTCTCCCTGATGTCTCAGAAAATTCTCTGAATGCTTTAGGTACAGTACATAAATTATTTTGTAATGAATATCTTTCTTAAAGTACAAACAAAAGTAGAGAATTGCTAGTCATGTTTTTACGGGATTTAGTCCAATGACACATTGCTAGATTTACATTTATATAGTCTTGCTTTCATTGCAGTGCTGCAGGTAATTAACTTCTTCAATGGATCACTTCATGATGAGGGAGATTGCTATACACTACAAAAGAATATGAAGCTCACATTTACAAATGAACAGGTGCATATAGATCAAGTAAATACTAATTTTGCTATTGTATTTGTATTCTTGCTAAGAGTAATTGGTTGAGAAAAACTATTTGGCCAGATCTTACCAGGAGTCCTCTATATTGGATTTTTTAATGGCATCGGACCCATCAGGACTCAATCAAAAATGGTACGTTATTATTTAATAAGCTCGTGCATTTTAGTCCTTTATTGGATAAAGTAAGCTTGTAATTAAGGACATGAATCCTTTCTTCAACAATTTTTCAATTTGATAAGTAGACAGCTGTTTTTTCAAAGGAAACTTGCTGTGGTAGCTTACACGTAGTCAATCTAAAACCCAGCATGAAGATAGAAAACAAAAGAAGATTTGCTATTCAGACATGATATTAAATTTATTAGCAACACTTCAATTCTTTGGGAAAGCAGATTAACAGAGGCTCATCCTACTCGTTTACTGCAAATGTAAATGTGGAAGGGTGTACAAATGAGTCTACGGGAGGTCAAGATTGCAATCAAAGAATTCATCAACTTTCGTGTGCTGAATCAGATATGACCAAGCTTGAACAAGCACACCAAGATTTTGATGTTTATAATACGGCCATGAGCACAATAACCTGTACGAACCAGTATTCATGCCAACAAGAGTTTGAGTCTAAAATATACTCGTTGGATGTAGAGGCGGAACAATTTGTAATATCAGCCAATCATATCAAGTTCCATGGAAATCATTTGTTGGGTTATGCTCGATATGGTGTGATTCCTAGGAAAAATCTTTATGATTTTTCATTTGATTTAAGTAAAGGTCCAATGGTAATTCAATTGCCAAAGATTGGGAAGTGGTATTTGTTAGTTGAGCCTGTTGGTTTGTCGAATGTGCTTGAAGGGACTCAAGAAAGGGATGTTAGTGCTTGCTATTCTTTGATGTGGAGAGTATTTGCATGTCCCCAAGGAAAGGCTGGACCGAATTGTATGTGGGAATTGCATTTGCTTGAGGTTTGCTCTCTCTCTCTCTGTCTCTCTCTCTCCCTCCCTCTTGTTGGAGCAACTTCAATGAGTAGAGCTTGACTTTTTGCAGGATCACAAAACAGAAAATTCAAATGTTCCTGTCATTTATTTACCATATCACACAAAATTGTCCTTAGAGTCACTTGTTTTCCCGTTGGAGCCTCTCTTGAGCAAAACTTCTGTAAGAGATACATCAAATCTTGTGTGGACTTACTTTCTGTTAAATGTTCCACAAGACTCATCTGGCAATAACCTTCACATACAACTCTTGTCAGACCATAAGATCAATTATGAACTATATGCCAGATATAGCGGGTTACCATCACTTAGTAGTTATGACTATTATTATTCAAACAAAACAAGCAACAGCAATATTGGCTCCATGTTCAAGTTCTACGGATCAAGCAATGAAAAGATGGATCTTTATTTGCTTTATCCAAGAGAAGGCCTTTGGATTTTGGGATTAAGGCATACGGTTTACAGTAACAGTTCTAGTCCGAAAACTAACATGTCCGTTTCAATTAAAAGCTGCCCAAATCAATGCTCAGGTCATGGAACATGTAACCTATTTCACGGAGAGCACTCCAGGTAAATATAAATGTGCACAAACTTACTTGGGTCATGAATTCTTTTTATCCTTATGTAACTTTAACTTTTTGTTTCTTAATCAGATATTGCGCCTGTGAATGCGATGGAACTCATGGAGGCTTTGACTGCAGCATTGAATTAGTATCGCGAGCAGGTTATAAGCAGCGCCGCCTTCTTCTTGTTCATATAAACAGTTCTGTCATTTCACCCAAACTCTTCTTTTATTTATTTCTTCAAAACCATCATTTTTGTATTGAACTAACTTTATTTTCTCTTATTTTAGCAAATGTTTTTTTTCTGACTTTGAGCTTTTTAACAAATGCTTTAGTTGTATGCTAAACCTGTTTATAAATTATGTAGATCAAACATGGCATGCCATTTCCTTGATTGCATCAAACGTGGCAGCTATGTTTCCTGCCATTAGGGCTCTTCGACAGAAGGTAGGGCTTCAGCATACTTCTACATCTCGCTTGGAAATCGTCTTATAATAGGGTGTGAACAAGTTAGCGTAATTAAGTCTATTACAATATTGACTCTTCAAGATTATCGGGCTCCATGATGTTTTTGTTTCCTTTATCTCTCGCAGGCATTTGCGGAGTGGGTGATCTTTATGTGTAGTGGACTTGCAAGTGGCTTGTACCATGCTTGTGATGTGGGTACATGGTGTGCTCTTTCCTTTAGAACTCTTCAGGTCCGTGTGCAAGTTTTGCAAGATGTGTATGTGTGTGTATGTTTGAGAGAGCTAGATGTGTGTGTAAATATGTATTCTTGATTCTTCTAACAAGCTACTCACGTTCTATTTATCAAGTTATTAGATTTAAAGCTGGCTGATATGATATTAGATTTTTCTTCTTCTTTTTCTTCAGTTTATGGACTTTTGGCTTTCTTTCATGGCTGTGGTGAGCACCTTTGTATTTCTAGCAGTGATTAATGAATCTGCAAAAAGAACAATTCACACAATTGCTTGGATTGTTACAGCCCTCATGGCGTTGACTGGACCAACCAAGTATGTCGAAATGGATTGTTAACTTATTGATTGATATATAATTATTTTGTAACTCGAGAATTTAGCTGGTAATTTTGAACATAACATAAAATGAATTATGCAGGTCTCGGAACATCGTGCTTGTTCTAGTAATTGGAGGCATGGGTCTGGTTGTTGGATGGTTGATAGAGTTTCTCAGTGCATATAAATCAAATTCAGAGTCTTTAAGATCCTATTTCGACATTCTTGAGAGGTATATAATATTTTAATTTTGCTTTTAAATTTTGTTATATCATATGGCTTATGGATGCAAATAATTATTGAAGATTACCCTTCAGCTGATGCTTCAATGCTTATGCTCTTGAAGCTAAATTTAAGGTATGTGTTTCTGTGTAGATGGCAAAATGTGAAAGAAGGGTCCTTTAAACTCGTAAAGATCATCTATCATCGACTCCGGTGGTGGTTTGTTCTTGCTGGTTTTGTTGCACTTTCCGTGGCTGCTATAAGCTGGACACTGGAAACGACTCAAACTTACTGGATTTGGCACAGGTATATAAATATACACATACTCAGCAATCGAATCGCTATTCACACACATTGATGTATAATGAAATTTGTATGTTGGTATGTTTTTCAGCGCGTGGCATGTGAGCGTATACATGTCATCCTTCTTCTTCCTTTGCTCAAAAGCAGCCACTTGCAATGGTGAAAATTATCGAGTGGTAGAAGACCAGGCTTCTTCTGTTTCTTCACCAACAGTGTAAAAATAGATACATTAATATTCTCATCCCCAGATATATATATATATATATAGCATGCATTATACACACACACACAATGAGTGTAAGTGCGAAGAATCGAAGATGTTATGTAGATCTTTTATGATCATCATTATGCATTTATGCTCGTCCAAATATATTTAGCAAGAGATTTAGGTTTTTTCTCATTTGAAATAGTAGTATTAGTTAATGGTAACTGTAAACCAACTGTTGATAGGAGTATAATCTGGTGTTCTCTTAAACAACACAATGTTATTATCAAAATTTCTCTTAATTAATTAATTTAACGCCTAACCTGATGCTGCCTGTTATTTTGAACCTGTATTAATGTTTCTTTTTCATGGACATCAACAACGTTCGAGTTTGAGGAGGTGTGTGTACGATCTTAATCCATGACGGAGCTCATCCCTTTTATAATTCAGTCCATCAACACAAAGTATGTCAGTCTTACAAAAAATACCCTTAAAAGAACCCCAGTCTTACAAAAAATACCCATAAAACAGTTTTTCATAAGTTTTGGCCAATTGAGTTTTGGCTCCGACTCTTTTTCTAGTTTTATGTTAACGGCAATAAAATAACAAAATTAGAGGGATAATGACATAATTCCTCTATGAAATGCAAATTTCATAATTTGTAAATACATGTGAATTATACAGGTATTCGGTCAATATTCACTCATTTGACTAGAACAATAGAAAATTTGACTTTTAATAAAGTAAGAAAAAGTATATAACTAACCAAAAAGAGGGGAGACTTAACTTTGACCTTATAAAAAGCCTAAAATCCAAAAGATTGCACTGTAAATCTCTAATACTAAGAGCAAGTCACCTCTCCTGTAACATCATATTATGGTTCTTTATTCGTTAGATGGAGTTTTACTCTTTCTTACAACTCAATCAACCAATATATAGTGAGTCGAATAAAAATGATTCGTCTTATAAAAAAATATCCGTAAAACAATTAAAATATTTTCAAAGCAAAAATTTGCACTTTTTGATTAATCGAAAATTTTCCCAAGGGTTGCCTAAGGTCTTCCAACCCCACGACAAAAATTTGCTTAATCGAATGCTCCCTGAAAAAGCTAGAAAGATCCAGCCAAGACTATGCCCCGAGTCATTCAAAAAAACGACAAAGCTCCTGTTCTCCTTTCTCCCCTCTGACCCCTACTGATTGGCTCAAAGCAAAGTCCAGCGTCGAAGATTGATTCCCACCGCAAGGGTCCCAATCCCTCTCTTCTTCCTCCCTCCCCTCTGGGTTTTTTGGGTTTGTATAATTGGATTTTTTTTATTTGATTAATCTAAAGCCCAATTCATACTCTTTTTGTATTGGATTATTTGATTTTTTGGGTTTGTATTAATTTGGTCTAAATTGAGTGCATTGATTTGGGGAAGAAGGTCTTTTTTCAAACCTTAGGGGCTTGATTACAAGTTTTGATACAATTTATGTTTGAGAATTTGCGTTTTATCAATCGTAAATGAGAGGCACATGCACAACTTAATGGTATTTCACTAAGGATATCCATCAAAAACACTGATCGCGTGAAAATTTGAAAGTCCTAGGACCCAAGTTTGATAAAAAAAAATTATTAAGGGACTAATACTAGAGTTGAGAGACCAATGCTGCAATTCCCTAGAAACAATTAGGCAAAACACACAAACGGGCCACCCAACTTTGGACCATATTGCAATTCGGCCACCGAAACTTTGGTTCATCTATTTTGGCCACTCTACTTTCATTCTGTTGCAAGCGAGCCCATTTTTTGGATGGCCGTTAGATTTCGCCGTTAAGTCATGTTAAATGTCTATTTTACCCCTGTAAATATCAATAGAGGATGAACAATTATATTTAAAAAGGGGTCAAAATGTAAATAATATAATTTGGGGGATTAAAGATATGTTCATCTTCATCTCTCTCTTTCTCTCTCACGCAAACACAGATCTGGTCGTGAGAAACACAGATCTGTTCCTGGAAACTCACCCACGGCATTGCTCCAAGCCAACAACCCACTAAATTCATAGCTCCCACACTCACACTCACCGACATCGCCGTCGCTGACACTTGCTTCTCCGGAAACAAATCAATCGATAGTTTACACACCGCAATAACCGAATTCAAGACCGAATGAGGAATTTGCCGTATTGCACCCCGGAGAAACCCTGTTTTCCAATCCTCCCACGTGATTGTCAACACATGTACCTTCGATGGGCCCAATCGAAGGTCTCCCATAATGGAGGGATCCCGTATAAAGCACATCACTAAACCAAGTACAAAAACTAACAGAGCAGCAGGAAGAGCCGACAAGATTTGAAGCCTGCGACGAACACGGCGTCGTGTTTGGGTCAAGGTTCCGGGGAAGAATAAGTTTGGTCGATCTGGGAAAGGGATATGTGAGGGGATTCGGAGATGGCGACGGCAGCGATGGACTTCATGGGTTAGACGGCGTTTTTGGATCTGGATCTAGTTAGACGATATTGACGGATGCGGTGGAGATTCCGGCGGCGGCGATCTGGGAAAGGGATATGTGAGGGGATTCGGAGATGGCGACGACAGCTATGGACTTCATGGGTTAGACGACGTTTTTGGATCTGGATCTGTTTAGACGATGTTGACGGATGCGGTGGAGATTCCGGCGCCGGCGATCTGGGAAAGGGATATGTGAGGGGATTCGGAGATGGCGACGGCAGCGATGGACTTCATGGGTTAGACGGCGTTTTGGATGCGGATGCGGTTAGGCGATGTTGTAGAGATGAAAGCATTGTGTTTGTGTGAGAAAGAAAGAGAGAAGATGAACAGATCTTTAACCCTCAAATTATATTATTTACAGTTTGACCCCTTTTTAAATATAATTGTTTCTCTATTGATATTTATAGGGGTAAAATAGACATTTAACATGACTTAACGGCGAAATCTAACGGCCATCCAAAAAATGGGCTCGCTTGCAACAGAATGAAAGTATGGTGGCCAAAATAGATGAACCAAAGTTTCGGTGGCCGAATTGCAATATGGTCCAAAGTTGGGTGGCCCATTTGTATGTTTTGCCAAAAAATTATTAGTTTATTCGTTTTTCCCTGTTTTTATCATTGTTCGAAAAAGAAGAAGTAAATTTACATCAAGTCTTGATTCGAAAAACAAAGTTAAGCTGACATTGAAAGTTAAAATGCAAATTTTTTATGCTGAAAAAGGATATTTTTACTCTCTCTCTGGTAGGTTTTAATGTATTTGTATATTGTTATGTACAACGAAATCAAAATGAACAATAACAATCAATACAACAAGTTCAATCAAAAGAGACTCATTTGGGTCAACAGACTATTAAAATTTTTTTAGAGTCAACTTTGCACACGTCCTAAGGGTTACAATTATATATACGATACAATATCAAACCCTAAGTACAAGTAAGGGTAAAATTCGGGTCGGTCCATTTCTTGAAATTTATAACCCCTCCCGTCTAGTGTTTTTTTTTTTCAATCAGAAAAAGTCACGTTGGGGGGGGGTAAAATGACTACGATACCTTTAATGAATCGAAAGAGCGCTCGAATGTCACTTACAAATGAATCGTTATACATCAATTTTTTTTTGCATTGCGGTTCAATAGTAATATTGTCTAATCTAAATGCACCGCGATACATCAATGTTTGCATCGCGACTCATCAATTTTATTGTATTAATATTTGTACCGCGGTTCAATAGTTTAATTTCCTAATCTAATTGCACCCCGATTCATCAATTTTATTTTATTAATTTTTGTACCACAGTTCAACAGTTTAATTTCCTCGTCTAATTACACAGCGATTCATCAATTTTATTGCATTAATTTTTGCACATCAGTTCAATAGTTTAATTTTCTAATCTAATTGTACTGCGATTCACCAATTATATTACATTAATTTTTGCAAATTGATTCAATAGTTTAATTTCCTAATCTAATTGCATCGCGATTCATCAATTTTATTGCATTAATTTTTTTTATCGTGGTTCAATAGTTTAATTTTTTAGTCTAATTGCACCGGGGTTCATCCATTTAATCCGATATTTTTACACCGCGATACAAAACGTAATGAAACATATAGAGTTGGAAGAAGATGATTTG
Source organism: Codonopsis lanceolata (assembly GCA_013146195.2). Classification (NCBI taxonomy): domain Eukaryota; kingdom Viridiplantae; phylum Streptophyta; class Magnoliopsida; order Asterales; family Campanulaceae; genus Codonopsis; species Codonopsis lanceolata. The sequence continues at coordinate 152,112,929 of CM028379.1, read as the reverse complement.
GGCATTTTATGAACAAATTTTCAAAAAGGGACTTTAGCTGTTGATGAAAAAGAAGGTGGACCGGAGGGATTATAAACTTCAAAAGGGGGATTGACCTGCAATTTTTCCTACAATTAAATTAAGGAAACCCAAAAAATTGACCCGTAGATGGAGGCCCTCACGCCCAAAGCTCTAATGCGAGCGTGTCCAAACTCAGACCAAATTACCTAATACTATTATCTTGATAATTAAGTCATACTCTTTACAACATATATTTAGTATTTTCTTAATTTTATGGTTTACTTTTGCTTCAAATTGGAATGATTAGAGTGAAATAGAGAGAAAAAAAGGGATGGGCTTAATGAATAAAAAATTTAAAACAAGAAAGAACCTATAAAACGCAAACAAATAAAATAAATATTACGTGCCCAAACTCACCCATTATCACCCTTCTTTGTTCTTTCTACCTTTTATATATATATATAAATGCCATGAAATAAAGGAGTATTTACAAAACAAGTTATTTGAGCTTGGTTAGACTTTGGAGTTTGATTTTACACAAAACTTAATTGAAATTGCTTGGTAACATAATGAATTAATCCTAAACAAAATTACAACTTTGTTACACGACCAAGCTTGATTCAATGAGCGCACCAACACTATAACTCTACAAGTACAAAATTAATCAATTTGATGAAATACTTATTTAAATTAACTCAAAAATATAACCAAATCTATTGTAAAATATTTTTTCGAGTTATCCAATAAACTTGAACGTCAAAGACTCCAATTGTTCTTCTCGCTGGCTGTGAAGAACTACGGATCAAAACGAACCCAATAATATTATTTCTCTCTTTCATTTCATTTTTTTTAAAGGAAAAAGAAACAGAAAAACGCATAGTAGAGTAAGAGAAATGAAACAAACGCATAATAAGGATAGGGAAAGAGAGAGAGAGAGAGAGAGAGAGAGACTGGTCGAGGCGAGAAAGAGAGAGAGATAGGTACACAAAGGCCGGCGGAGAATCGGTTACCGGAGCCAAACAAGTAATTTCCTATTCCTTTTGTTATGCAATTCAACATTTCTCGTCCGTCTCGCGTTCTCTTGACTCGGATTCAATTGAGTCTAACTCCGATCAGCAGTTTGCAGGGGTCAAATCACTTTACCGAGTATCAATTAATGATTTTCGTTCCCTTTGCGGATCGCGCCTAAACTTGGAACCATTTTTCCTTAGATTTCTCCATAATTTGATTAATTAGATTATTTAGTACTAAGTTTATTAAATGCAACTAGAAGCTAGTTGACCAATAAATTATGGTAGCTCTTATTCAATCATGCTTAAGCTTTAAATATGGTTTATGCACCATGCAAAACCATTTTATTGTTTTTACTTTTTCGGTTTATTTTTGAGCTATGCTGCAAGTACAGAAAACTAGAAGGAATTAAAATGTTATACATACACTATAATTGATCGAAGCTATGCTTTCACTTTGTGTGGAAGTATTGTACATGACAAAAATCGTTGTACATATGCTTAACAAGAAATTCTCTGGTTTACAAGCAATTCCAAACTGCACTGTATCCTTTATTTATTATTTTCAAATTGAGGGTTTAATTAAGTCAACTTGAGGTTTTCTTCTGAGGTCCGCCTTGTGTGTTGTTTCTGTTATTTCTACTAGAGCATTACTTTCATGTACTTATTTATTAGTGATGCTTAACAGTTTAATGTTTAGTGATCAAGAGTATGAAACTTGTTATATTTTCTCTGTTCCTTCGAATGTATGTCTGTCTTCTTGTCTGGTAGATGAATTGGTTGCACTATAATTTTTAATTCTTTCCGTTCTCGTTGCTGTTGAACCTTGCAAAGTAAATATCTTATGTGCCCATCATTAAAAAGACATATTTACACGTGTGTGGGATGCACCATCTGAATTATAGATGCTTGTTTGGTCGGTTCTTTATATAATCATATGTAGTTTGACGAGTGCGTTATTTTCAGTTGTTGACTTATGCCATATCAACAAATAAACAATTTCTATCTTTTTGTTGATTTTTGATTGATGCCCTTCTGGAGTATTTTCCAAGCATAGTTGCCATTTTGTTTAATCATTATTCCTTTTTTATATTTAGGTAGATGGCATACCTACGAAAAGAAAGGTGAGTCCTTATTTCTTGCTATCTTACTGTGATTTCCTTAACTGATTTAACTGTCTTATACGGAATATGGTCACTTTTTGCTGATTATGCTTTTAGGTCTGCTTCACCAGCCAACTCCATGTCACCCGTTAGGGGTAGACTGTCGAGATCATTGTCAAGGTCTAGGAGGAGCCGCTCCAGGTATTAGGTTTACATGTCAGTAGATTTACTATACTTAGCACTTTACTAACTCATTGATAAAGAAATTGTTGTATTTCTGCAGTACATGCCTAACCGTTAAATTGCTGCAGGAGCAATGATAGGAGCAATGATACTAATCCTGGAAATAATCTCTATGTGACGGGATTATCTACAAGGGTTGACACCAGTGATCTTGAGAAGTTCTTTAACAAAGAAGGAAAGGTACGAGCTCTTTCAGTTCACTCCTGATATTTTTCTTAATAAGAATTTGCCTCATGTGGCTAATTTAGGATCTTGTGCAAGTTCGTATATTTGCTTGAAGACTTTAAAACTATATATTCACCTCTTTCTGGAACGTGTCTTGAGGGATTTTTCTTTTTGGTGCTTGGAACTACGGAGAAACTGTTAAACAGCAAACTTCAAATATTAGAAACCAATATTTTAACCTTTATTATCTTTTTGGAATGCCACAAAGTGATCATTTCATTGAGGCTACTATTAATTGGTATTCGAGAATGACTCGTGATGGGAGATGATCTTAGTCACTTAACTAATTAGGTGTGGGGAATCAGTGATATTTGTTTTGAGTTTTACGTGGTATGTGTATACATGTGGAATTGAAAGGAAAATTCTATAAGATATCTGTCAGAATTGCCTTTCTTGTAGTCAAATGAGGATATCAGGTAGTTGGACAAAGGCTATTGGATTTTAATCTTTAAAAAATAAATAAATAAATATGTAAATATTTGATTTAATTAATTATTTTGACAAGAATGAATTTATCACTAGGCACCTAATGAGCGGTGAAACCCCTGCACTAGATGAGCGCTATCATACACATGGAAGTAGGATTAGGGGTGGCAAATCGGTTGTGCCGTTCCCTTATTGGGCTACACGATAATGGCACGACACGATAAGCATCAGCACAAACGTGGCACGGCACGATAAGGTTATCGTGCCGAAAAACGAAACCCAAACATGACACGATAAAAAACACGAAAACACGGCATGACACGATAAGCAAAACAGTCCGTTTTTTTAGTTAGGCACGATAAGCCCGTTAAACATGATTTTTTAAATACATAATTCTAAATTTCTAATAAATTATCCATCAACATTCAATAATTTATAAAGAACCTGTTAAGAATTCAGATCATACCCAACATGCCATCACAATTCAATTATCATTCACATCAGGCCATCACAATTCAATTCATAGTTTCATTCAATCATTCCCATCACTCCAACTGGTCTTGCACAACAAGTGCACACAGGCCACAGGCCACAGGCCCACAGCAACTTCTATAGACTACAGTTACAAAACACACAAGACATGACTACACTGTCTACACTCTACACAAAAATACAAAATGACAAACCCACTAGTCAACAAGTTAATCCATGGGAAATTGGGAATAGTAGGAGTTGATGCACCAAAGGTCCAAAACCACTAGTCAACAACTAGACTAGAAATGCAAATCACAAATATAGTCTAAAGATTACAAAAATTGTCTAAAGATTACACAAATAGTCCAAAAAAAAGTTAAGACTTCAACTTCATTCGTTTATCCGATGATTCAATCCACTTCAACGTTCACCAACCTATTCATATAGATGTTATAAAGCTAGTTAAAAATTAAAATATCCATCAATATGATTTAATAAAATTTAAATAAGTACCAATTATTCAAAATTTTAATTTTTACTTGCCTTGTTGGATGTGCTACCCAAACTAGAGCCTGGGCTGGGGAAGGACCATTAGCATCATTAATATCCAAGTTCATAGAACCTTTGCTTGGGAAGTGGTTGTGGAGATACTTGTCAAATAAGGGGGCCTTTTGGAGGAAAGTGGTAGAGAGTAAATACAACATAGGGAACCATTTGTGGTTTCCGGCAGAGATCACCGAGGCTTTTGGGGCAGCAGGAGTGTGGAAAGGATTTAGAAAATGCTGGTATTCTTTTGGTAGAAATATTTCGTTTGAGATCGGGTCGGGGGCCACGGTGAAATTTTGGAAAGACTTATGGTGCGGAGACGCGGAATTGATATCAGAGCTCTTCTCTATGACTAGGGAAGAGAATAGTTTGATTAGCTCGTTGCTGTCTTTAGAGGGAGGTCGAGCATCTTGGAACCTAACGTTTAGAAGAAATTTTCAGGATTGGGAGATGGATTCGGTGACAAGATTTTTTTGAGCTTCTTTATGCTCAGAAAGTTGGTTGTGAGGCTGATAGGGTGGTTTGGAAAGGGTCGAAGGACAACAAATTATGTGAAAGGCTATTATTCCAAGTTGATGGATAGAGAGGGGTTACCATTCCCATGGAAGTTGGTAGCTCCAAGTCGTGTAGCCTTTTTTGCTTGGGAAGTGGCGAACGAGGCTATTCTAACCGGGGATAATATGTGGAAAAGAGGGATGATATATGTTAACAGATGCTTTTTGTACAAAGGGAGCGAGGAGAGTGTAAATCACTTGGTTTTGCATTGCCCGGTGATCGGGGAATTGTGGAACTTTATGTTCTGCTTGTTCAAAGTGGCGTGGGTGCTTTCGGAGACCTCCAAAGACTTATTGTGGAGTTGGAGGTATTTTTGGCGGAGGAAGGATAAAATATTTTGTGGGAAGTTGCTCCCTTGGGGGTGTGGTGGACAATTTGGAAGGAAAGAAACCGGAGAGCTTTTGATAATGAGGAAGGATCCATCTCAGAAATGAAGAGTGTTATGCTTCATCTCCTGTTTGTGTGGTGTGTAGGGCTGAGCATTCACATATTCCCTTGTTTTTCTCTTTTGTAGATTTTGTGCCGAACTTTCATTTATGTTAGTTAGTCTTTTGGCAATATATACTTCTTGTGTAAATAGGACGCGTCACTTGTTTTGACGCTTTGACGCTATGATATAAATTCATTTACATTTATCAAAAAAAAAATCCAAGTTTATGATATCTTCGGTGAGCTCTTCAATCTTCAACGATTGATGATCTACATGCATTCATAAATATTATGAGCAAGAAACTAAAAAATACATTGTAATGAAGATTAAATTGATAGTTAAAGCTTGTTTGCAAATTAAAGAAGTAAGAGATACACTTACATTTATCGTCAAATAGCCAATCTCTTGTACATATTATTGCCTCCACTGTGCTTGGTTTCAGTGCACCTCGAGTACTCGTCCTCCTACACTAAATGATGCTTCAGATGCAACAGTTGAAATTGAAATGTATAAAATATCTCGAGCCATAGCTGCAATTTCAGGATACCGTTATTGATTTGATCTCCAATAATCAAGAATATCTAGATGGTCTTCACAATTCAATCTGGGCTCATCCAAATAAAGCCCTAATTGAGATTTGTGAACACCGAAAGCACCATCATTATTGAATGTCCTGGATTTCTATGGAAAAACAAAAAACAAGTTGTAATTAAAGAGTTAATTTAAAATTGGAAAAATTAAGAGTAACATATAAAGATAAGAAAAGATCAAAAAAATAGAAAAATTACCAATGTAGGAGAACCACGGTAACCATATTGAGCAAACAAACTCAACAAAGTCTCCTTGACTTTCAAAAATGCAGGAGAACAACGGTAACCATAGATCTCTTCATATGAAAAATCCACAAAATCAAGTTTATACCGAGGATCTACAACTACTGCCAATGCCAAAACCAAACTAAACTCCCACCAATACTTCTCAAATTTTTGAAGCATCCTTGAGGCTATATCCTTGATATACACATCGTCACTTTTACCATTCCTCTTCAAATACTCATAACATGTACTAACACACGGAAAATACAAATTCACAGTGCAGAAAAAATATTAGTTATCTCATAAAACAAAGCCAAGAAATCACATATCTTCTCCACTTTGTCCCACTCTAATGCATCAAGACAATGCTTATAATTTGAATCAAGTAAAGTTACACGTCGATAAAACAAAGCACTTTCAAGCATATGGTAAGTGGAGTTCCATGTTGTTGCCACATCTTGTCTCAAACCTCTTTTAGAGTCCAATTGCATTTGACTCGCAACCTCCAAAAACTTTACCTTCCATGATTGAGACCCTCTCGCATACTTAACGCTTTCGCGAACTTTATGCACACATTTATCAATATCTTTCAATCCCTCTTGAACCACTAAATTAACAATGTGTGCACAACAACGAACATAAAAAAGTTTTCCATTTGCAACAAGTGATCCTTTGAAATGATTCATCAACAAATTAATAGACACATCATTAGCATAAGCATTGTCCAAAGTCAGAGAAAATCCGGTTGTCAATATTCCACTCACGTAGCAATGAATGATTTTGTCACACAAAGCAACACCACTATGTGGAGGAGGTAAAAAACAAACTAAGCATCCTTTTTTGCAAACTCTAATTGTTATCAATGAAATGAGCCGTAAGACTTATATAACCATCCGTAGTGATACTACTCCAGCAAGCAATCAGATGTCAAAGAAATCCTACCAGGAGCTGATTCTAGCATAGATTCCATCCTAACATTTTCTCTTGCATACATAGTAAGAATATTTAATTGTGTTTCTAGACACACAATGAAGATTTGGACACAAATACTCAAAACATACTCGAATCCCATCATACTCAACAAATTGAAATGGTAAATCATGCATGACAATAGCAGTAGCTACTAACTCGCGAAAGTGCTCACCATCAAACTTACATGCTTTCAAAGACATTGATCCTTGATCCCCACGAAGGAGTAGCTGACCCACATCACGTGTATTTCTTCTTGGACAATTTTTCATATGACGGCTTAATGTGTTAGTTCCATTCTTGCTATCAGCTTTATAGACATTTTTGCATAACTTACACCTTGCTCTTTGAATGTTGTCATCTTGTAACAAAATCTTCTCAAAGGATTTCCAAACATTAGATCTAAGCTTCCTTTTTTTTTTTGGGCTCGTTTGTGGATGTGGTGAATGTCTCTGCATCCATCTCAACTACATCATCACCATCAATGTCACTCAAATTTAGTTGATTATCCATACTTGATCTGTGTATAGAATAAATAACAAAAACAAAAAGGAAGTATTTAATAGGATAAAAATTTGTAAGTGACTGATATCCATGAAGGGAAACAACATAAAAACAAGTCATTAACTAGAAAACTTCAACCGCCGAAGTAATAATAATAAACAAACTAATTGCTTAACTTCTGAATCAACTTATTCTCAGTTTTCAAAACCAAAATTTTCCAGAAATGCAGATACTTGAATGCCTAATTACAAGTCAAAGGACCTCACATCAACTTGCTAATTCGTGTTCCCATCCGTACACTTGGTATTTATATTAGTTTATAGTTTATAGTTTATAGTTGTACTCTCTAGAATTTCTCGACTGTAATGAAACTTATCGAATGAAAATAGAAAGCAATAGAAATTTATGGCATATGGCATGAAAAGGTCAACTTAACTTAAGAGCTCTGCCAGCGGCCAGCCTGCGATTTACCGATTAGACTTTAGAGAGAGACAAAGCCGTTTTTGGAGAAAGAAAGGGATTGAGTATCTACCTTTAGGTTTAAACAATTTTTAAGGTGTAGAGAGAGAGGGATTGTGCCGGTGAGACTAGAGAGACCAGAGAGAGAGAGAACTGAGAAGCGTGAGTTGTGTTACTAAGTTTCTTTTCCGGGCTAACCCGATAACGGCCCAAGCCTTAATGTGTCTTATTGACCCAGACCGAACCCGATAAGCCCAGCACAAATCCTATAATTTCGTGTCGTGCCTCAAATTGCCACCCTTAAGTAGGATACGATACTTGACTGGCGGCACAAGTATATCTGGTTTGTCATGATAACCTAGGTGTGAAAAGAGTCGGCTTAGATTTCTATTCCACAGGAAATCCAATACCTTCCCATATTTCTGCTAATTGGATGAATATTATAACAGCTAATGATTCATCTACAGGCATATATATATATATATATATATATATATTTTTTTTTTTTTGATAAGTAAAGAATATATTAAAAAACGGGCGTCAAAACAGGTGACGCTGCCTTTGTACACTAGGAGTATACAAACTACTCACCACTAAAACTATTCACAAAATCCACAAAAGAATGCCCGAGAGATACACCACAAAAACAATGTGCGCAAAAGACAGTCTCTTAATTGATCCAGCGAAACCTCACTATTATAGAAAATTCTCCTATTCCTCTCTTTCCAAATAGTCCACCAAACACCCGCCGGAATAGCACCCCAAAGAATATTGCTCCTCCTGCGATTGGAACATGACCAACTCGAAAGCATCCCCTGAACAGAACTGGTCATTACCCACGAGATCCCAAAAAGCCCCAGAACAGTATACCATAAAGAACGAGCCACCGAACAATGCAGTAACAAGTGATTAACACTCTCTTTGTCGCCTTTGCATATGTAACACCAGTTCACATATACCATCCCCCTTTTGCGAATGTTTTCTCCTGTAAGAATCGCCTCATGACAAGCTTCCCAAACAAAAAATGCAATGCGACTAGAGCAATACTCCTCCATATTCCTTTCCAAGGAAAGGGATCCCCCACTCTGCCCAACATAGCAAAAAAATAAGATTTAACAGAAAACTTTTTACTATTCGATGCAACCCACCTTGCCTTATCATTTCTACTCCTGTCAATATGAAGTGAGTAAAGAGAAGTGAAAAAATTTCCACAAACCTCCATCTCCCAATCTTGAAGATCCCTATGAAACAAGGGATTCCAGACCGATCAATATGCAACACCGAACTGACATACATATATTTTAATGAGCTTGCATACTTGGCTGGATAATATGTGTACTCTCTTCATACTTTGGAAGAACAAACTCGGAGGAATCGCCAAGCTTAAGTGGGTGAACAATTTTTTATTTGAAATCATTTTTAGCCTTTTTTTTTCTTGGAAGATCATTTCCTGATGGGAAGAGACCTTAGAATTGGTATTTCTTAGATTTACTTTCTATATTCAAGGATAATATAGGATCTAATGAGAGAAAATTGCTTAAGAGGGTTTATGTTCATTAACCTCCATACATAGAACTCAAAGCGCAGTTCTCCACTTCTCCGATTTCTAATTGTATCCAGTGTTAGAGAAAATTGAAAAGGAGCAGCCAGAGGTGTTTTCTTGTCTTTAGTCGCCCTAAGCTTGAAGCTAAGCAATGTGACTCTTATTGGTGATGGTAATTAGAGTCATCACCCAAGATAGATTATGGTGTGGTAAGCTACTCTAAATTTCTTTTTCTTACATTTTTTTTTGAATAGTAAAGATTTTTTTTTTACTTCGAAAAAATGACAATCTTTTTCTTTTCATTTTTTATTTAAGTAAATATTTATTACTTCAAAAAATGGTGAGAAGGTAGTTTAACAATTGTATATGAACTAGTCTTACATAATTAGCTTATGAATACCAAGGTAGATTATGTTAGGGAAGGTTCTGGACACTCTACATCTCTTTAGGTGTTTGAAAACATAGAGAATTCTGATCCAATTTTCCATCAGTGGATAAGTAAAGATTGTCTTTTTCTTTTCATTTTCTTAGAAAAGTAAATGGCCTTAGTATAACAATTGTATTTGATCTAGTCTTACATAATTAGCTTATGAATACCAAGGTTGACTATGTTGGGGAAGATTCTAGTCCTCTAGGCACTCTACATCGCCATAGGTGTTTGGGAACATAAAAAATTTTGATCTAACTTTCCATCAAAAGAACCAGATATGATCTCGCTATCAACATTAGAAAGAGATGTAAATAAAATGTGGCGGATTTGGTTGATCCTAAATCAAACCAGATCAACATAGGTGATAGGTATATGAGAGATCCAGCTTTTGCCACCTTCAGGTGGTTGGTTGAAAGATTAAGGGAGACATTGTTGTCCGACAGGAACACCATTGGTGGTCCCATAGGGCAACAATGGTGGTCAAACAGGATAACAATGGTGTTTTACATGTAGTTCAGTATTCAATTATTAATACCACGACTACTGGATTGCAGAATTTCTTTAACTATACGTAAGAGGTCATCTAAACCATGTATAGACCAAATCAAATCAAACAGTCTATCATTTGAAGAGTCCAAAATTAGGAAACAAACCCTACTGCATATAGTTTTGGATACTTAGCTCCAGTTCAATCTTACAATCTTTATCTTTCTTTGAAATTTGTGGAACTTAATGGGGGATTTGATTTCATGTTTTTTATATGCAAATGGAAGTAGCTCTGTCCATAAACCGTTTAGGGATATGGTGATTTGCTTGGATCTGGGTAGCATAGAAGGTGAGTGCCCTTGCAGCGGCAGCCTGAGTGTGTGTGTGTGCACGAGCGCGAAGCTATGCTTGGCGTGACATGTTGCAATCAAGGAACCTTGGGGGTTAGAAGCCAGGGTGGAAGCCAAGACTATTAAGTATGAGAGAAAGTGGGCAACCGATTCTTTGCGAGATGGGTCATGTCCTCGATCTATATCAACAACACGAGGAATTTTCCAAGAGTCCGTGCTTATGACTCTTCAAGGATTATAGGACCATAGGTGGGCACCTCAATCAAATCTTTCTCTCTTCGGTAGTTAGGTCATAGATGTCGCATGAGCGCAACATTATACATGTGGGATACCCACGCGTGCAACACATGTGACTCACTCTCGACTGCAGCTGCCAAAGAAATCACCCTCTGGATTCCTTCAGCCGGCTCGGCCCGGGCCTATCATCGCGCTTAGGGTAGATCAGCAGTAGTGCCCTGAGCCTGGCCATCAGATGTAAGCGCTGGGTAGGTTGGTGCCTCTACTCTTGGGCATGGAGATATTTCCTTGGAACCCTTACTATTGAGACTTGAGAGGCTGGGGGCTCTAAGGCAGCTCCATCTCCTAGAGCTACGTTCCTCATCTCCCTAAGAAGAACTGCCTCTTAGACACTTACAAGTGGATGAATCTTTCTAATATACTCCCTCCATCCCAAAAAAAATAAAAAAATCCCTCTTTCCTCTTTTGGTTTGTCCAAAAAAAAAAAAGTTCCAGTTCGAAAAAAGGATAAAGTTTTTGTGCAATTTTTTTTGAAGATACAAGCAAGTAAAGCTACAACCTTAAAAGGTTTGACTTGTCAAATGGTACTCTCTATGGGGGATGGAGGGAGTGTAATTTATTGGTGTAGTGATACGACTCCCAATTTTTCATCTCAATCTAGGTGGTTAGGTGGCAAAACAGGTGATTGGTTGATGCCACCTGAAATTAGATGATAAATTAGGACAAAATGTTGGGATCCTTATCATTTTCCATTTATTTGTATCTTTATCACAAAGTATGATTGGTGGGCATGGACTTGAGTGTCGATACAGGCATTCGGTGTCAAACATTTCAACTTTCAAACATTCAAAATCCAACACATGAGGGCATGGCCCAATATAATATGTTATTATAGACAAATGTTCCTGAATTTAAATAAATGTCAAATTACCTTGTATTTGTTTTCCAGCATCTATCAGCTGTCACTTATGTCTGATCTGCGTGTCTCTAAGTCTATTGATGCTACCAGGGTGCAGCTACACATTATAAGGGTGACGCACTCCCCTTGAGTTAAGAAAAAAATGTTTAGATAATAATTTGCCCCCCCTCCATTGCAGGAAAACCTGATACTATCACATTAATTTTCTTCCCCCCACCCCCTGCGTGAACAAAAAACTCTTGCTTTGCCCATGGATGCTAACTAGGTTCGCAGTATGTAATGGACACATTAATTGATATTTTAATTTCAAAAAGACCTCTTGGTTTCAGGTTACTGAGTGCCATCTGGTGACAGATCCTCGTACCAAAGAGTCTCGTGGGTTTGCTTTTGTTACTATGGAAACAACTGAGGATGCGGATCGCTGTATCAAGTATCTGAACCGTTCTGTGCTCGAAGGTCGTCTAGTTACTGTAGAGAAGGTATTATTCTCTTTTATGCAGGTGTAAGGATGTACTATGTTTGTGCAAATGGACGATTTGCGTTCGATAGTATTATATTTTAGTTTGATTTTGCTCATCCACGGGACATGTTGCCTGATGAATTTTGGCAGCAGGTCTGGTCAGTGTAGCTCCATCGAACTCAAAAACTAAGCTCTAAGGTCTAAACAGTTGAACCAATCCATTCACGACAACAGCTCTGCATCGACATATCAAACTCATCGATTCACATTCAACTATTTTGCAGAGGGTTGAATGCCCCCTTAATTCCGTTTCTTCATCAGTAACAGTATCTGAGATGGTTATTCCATACCTTTCTACTTTATTTTTAAAAACCTAGAGGAATAGTATATTATTCTTATTCTTCTAATTTTTCTTGTTTGCTTGCTTTTTATTAAAAAGTTGTTTGCTTGCTTCTTTTGCACGTCTGTTTGGATGGCCAGATATTTGTCTGTCCCTTGCGTTCTTTTTAGGAGGCAAATTCCTTTGAACCTTCAAATTGAAACTTTTATAGACAGCTCTACGTGGTAGAGTGCTATTCTTGTTAGTGAGTGTTGCTTTGTATACCTTGATATGTTATGTTTTTTCCTATCTATACAGGCTAAAAGAAAGCGTGGAAGGACGCCAACTCCTGGAAGATATCAAGGTGTGAGGGATAAACGAGGTAGGCACAATGCATATTGATGAATATTTTAGGGATTGTACTTCCTGTTTCCCTGAACTGAAGTTCAAGCTTTACTTCCTGGACACAAGTTCTGGATTATTTCATGACAATGTTCTTCTTTGGCTGTATTACTTTGTTTACAGTTAGGATATGAGAAATCAACAAGGCGTTGTTTCTGGTTGGAACATGGGTATCTCCATGTAAATTAGAGTTTATCTCAAGCAATACCCCATATATTTATAGGCTCTCATCAAAGAAGAATAAACTGAAAAGCTATGATTTCGGAACACAAATTACGAAATACAACTGTATGGATACACTTCTACCCAAGCTCATGTTCAGTGCACAAAACTAGGTTTTTTTCAAAAAAAAAAAAAAGGCAATTGGGTTTTGCTTCAGCACAGCCAACTACTTTCTAAATTAGTTCAGTTAGTTTTTTAGGGAGGATAATAAGAAAAAGGAAGTATTTGTATAGTTGTATTCACAACATCTGTTATGCCTGGTTCGATATTATGTATACAGCTGTGGCCTTGGTGTCTTGTAATTTGAAGGTCGCTATCCGACACCACATGTCTATCTGTACACTTGTGTCAATGCCAAAAATCATACTCCATAGGCTGAAAGCTGACAGATTTCTGTAGGCTGGTTTGTTGCTTCCCCTTCCTCCCCTAAAGCTCTGGCATAATTCGTGTATGAAGAATTGTCAAGTCATCTGGTGTTGATTCAAGACATAACTAATGAATATACATACAAAATAAAATTGAAAAAATAAATTATATGTAAATCTAGCAGAAAGCAAGAGATGCATCGTTCTCTTGTAGTTTTAGAATTTTCAGAACTATCAAGCACTCACCTGTGATTTGGTTAAATATGATGCAGTATACAATACACCTGATATCATTGAACAATTTCTTTCATCTTTTTCCAAAATTTGTAACCTAATTAGACCTTAGAAAATTTTGTAGTCTCTCCAACTTGCTCTATGAAACCAGATCTCTCCCTCCCCCTCCCTCACCACACAAAACCCCCCAAAACAACACACAGGGAAACAAAAAGAAAATAAAAAATAGAACATAAAAAATTGAGCCAGATATATGGTGATAAAGACTGCATCATTCAGGAGGACTTCTCTTGTTCAATATAGATTCCTATGATCAGGCTTCAAGCACTGGCTGCTGTCTTCCTTGCATTTTGAAAGAAGGTTCAACATACAAGTCAGCTTACATAACTCTATGCCTTGCCATTCAGATGAATGAAGCATCTCCGCCATATATTAACATGATGTATTTTTTTATTTCCTAGATGTTTTATATGATTACAAGATTCTTAGATTCAAAAAGTGCAGGCACTTATATGCATTTGTGTGGATTTTTGTAGCATATGTATGCAAATGCTTGTGTAATGTTGAATTCCTATTTGTTGAAGCTTTCCCTCCTTGTTGAACTGAGAACCTTGGCTTTAGGCTTTATTTTTGGTGGGCTATGACATATAGTTGGGTTTTGGTTGTGTGTGAGTTATTTACAAAAGTGTTCTTTTGTTTCAGTTTCTTTCTTTTAAGGGGTGAGTTTTTTTTTTTTTTGGGGGGGGGGTGGTGGACTGGTGAGTTAAGGAGAGTTGAGTTTGACCCAAAACTTTCATTCAAAGGTGTAAATGGCTTTCTCATAATCAGCTTGAGGTGGGTTAGTTATCAGGATATCCTGAGTAGTTTATCCCCAAGCTCTGAGCCTTTCAGATATCCTCCCAATATAATATTGAAGTGGGCTAGTCCCCAAAAATGCCATTCCTTTTTTGTTGGGGTCGCAATCTTCTTTATTTGGTCAATGCCTACATAAAGGTAGGGGTACTTGGGTGGGTGTTGTGACAAATAACTGAATCAAGTAACTCACAACTTGGCTGATTTTGTAAAGCCCCACGGAGGTCTTCATCAGTTGTCTTGGATTCTAGGTCTGCATGTTGTCCCCATAAACTTATTCTTCCTTTCTAGATTGTTATTGAAGTGAACTTTCTAGGTACTTTAGTTCTTCATCTTCTTTCAACTGTATTTTGTCAAAATTTGTATCACAACTGTATTTTAACACACTTGTAGCATAAGCTCAAATGTACCCTACCTCTCACTATATTAATCTGTTTTTTGGTGCTCAGGAAATGATCGCAGACGATCACGAAGCTACTCACCTCGCCATAGATACGACAGGGACTCTCATTCCCACGAGCTGCGAGGAAGAGCCCGGTCTCCACGTAGGAGGACTGATGAGCGGCGCAGGTAACTGGTACTAGACAGATGGCCCCTCATGGTTACCCTGAAGCTTATTAACGTAAATGCTCAATAGCACACTTCAGTTGCATCTTTACTAAAGTTTTGTGAATTTGCCTGATTAGTCTAAAATCATTTCAGAGAAGATAATCCTTTTCTATTGGAAGGTGAGTGGAATGGTTATTTGCATCTTGATCTATATAGACGGCCTTCAGTTGTATACTTAGCTTCGGATTTCATATGTATTTTGGGCCCTGTTAAATTTGTATCTTCTTACTCCAGGACTTCAATACCTCAAACTTTACTGGTTTAACGAAGTCCAGTCTCTTTTTTTTTTTTTTTTTTCTTTCAACGTTAACTGTTAAGCAACTTCGTTGAATGTATAATAATTCCTCCGGTCACAAATTCCCAAAAAATGTGTGTGTGGGTGTGTGATTTTTTTTATTTTTTTATTTTTATCCTGAAGAAATTTAAAAAGTTTTTTTTTTTTTTCAAAAGCATTTTTGGTATGAGATACACATAAATCACTTTATTATTAAGAAATGAAATGGTGAAAAATATTATCATATGTAAGGTTATTTATGAGCTTTGACTCTAGTTTGGGCATATTATAAACTATGATTAAGCAAAATTTAGTTGAAGTTATACTGATAATATACTGTATTAGATGTGATAATTAAGGATAGTGTTATCCCAATGATTGATATCCAATTGAATTAGTCTTTTATTGCTTTATGTAAAATAAATGATGAAAATTGATAAATAAATAAATTTATGTATATAAGTAAAGAAAAAAAAATATAATACTCCTTGGGTTTATTGAAATGGTTCATATTTGAAAAGTTTAAGATGAGGATGTAAGCTGTAAATGGGGGCTATTTCGTTCCTACAAAAGTAATTCGAATTCTGGTCACATGTGGATAATGGATTCATCGACTATTGGCGGGGGTTTGTTAGTTTGTGATTAGTTGTCATGTTTTGTTGGTGTCTTTGTTGTTACTTGTGTTTATGCGCTTTGGTTCATTTTTATTTTATTTTGTAGTATTAGTTGTTGTATTTTGTTTCAGTTGTTGTTTTATTAATTGATACATTTTTAACATAAAATGAATCTCGTAAAACTTTTATGATATTAATGATATCTTTTATCTGTTCACCAAAAATAACTACTCCTATATGGTCAGATTAAGTCATTTAGTTTTATATCTTTCTCACTCCATTTAGCATAATAACAAAATATACTCTACTTAGGATATTTAATTTGCAATAATAATCTCCAACACACCATTATAGGTGTATAACTATTGACAATTTATTTTAGGAGTAATATAAAAATGAGTTACTCTCAAGTCTTAACTGAGTAATTATTTGCTTGTGCTTAGCGTATAATATGTTGTACTTGGTTGTCCTTGTCCAGTTTTTCTGACGTAATAAAATAGGGAAGGATAGAGAAGGAATACAATGCTTGCACTTGCATTTGCATTTGCATATACAAACAACTGCAAGGAGGGGGAGAGAGAAAGGAGATTTCAGGCAGGCCCATGTGCGACTGGACCCCGCACTTTGAATTCCCGTTCTAAAGCGGGCTTTTTTATTTCTTCTTTTTTTAATTTTACCCTCCTTATTTAGGCTTAGTCTTTAGAGAGAGGACTGCAGACTGCAGTCATTTTAAAATGCGGTCCAGCTGCCTAGGAGTCGGAGAAAGGGCGAGCGGACTCCAAATCAAATTTCAAATTTGTTCAATAAATATTCTTTTTCTTTTCTTTTCTTTTACACTCACTGCAGTGCAAACAGTTTCTTCTTTCGTTAGGGAGGGAGAGAGAGAAAGTGGGTGCGATTTCTATTTTCGTTCCCAGGATAAGATCCGACAGCTGGGTTGTTCCTTACACGTGTGCGTCATTTCTTCCTCTTTTTTGTCACTTGCCCGTTCTCGGCTAGCCTCAAGTTTTCGGCTAGGCTCGGCTGGCGAGACCCGCGCGGGCCGTTATTGTTAACGACTTAATGCATAAGCGTCCCCATAGACGTCGAATTCCATTTAACAAAGAAGTATGATATCATGAGTTCAGCTTGTGTTTGTTATTGCTACAGTATTAATGTTATATTAAATATGTTTTTTTATTTAATTACATGAATATTTTAAATCATTAATTACTTAATCATCGAACGATTCTAATACTAAAACTTATAATAATATCACAAACTCTTCCTCATAATATCATTTGTCTTTAATAAAAATAAAAGAAACTCATCAGCTGTTTTAATAACTGGGATTTTGTTCCCACTTAGAACAAGGAAGTCAATACGAACCAATGCTTTGAATTTGGGTTAATTATAAAAAAATCATAACCTATTTTAGTTTTTTCGTTTTAAATTTTGTATTGTTTTTTTTTGCATAAAAAACCTCAATCAATTTTTTTTTTCAAAAAAACCTTTTTGTCCAAAGCCAGTTAGTTTTGGAACGGAAAGGGTGACTGGACTTCGATGTGGGCTGGAGTTTTTACGTCCATGTCATTTTCCCGCCAATGACATGGACCTTGGCAGTTTGAATATATACCAATTCATTCAATAATTTTCATTTCATTATCTTTTATTTTATACTTTTAACAAAATGAAGAAAATAGTTCATTGTCATTGTGGAAGGATGACTGTCATGCGGACATCATGAACATATAAAAATCCAAAAAGAAGGTTCTTAGGTTATGAAATATATAGAGTAAGTTATTTATTTTTTGTGATTAATTAACTAATTAATTTTACTAGAAATAAAATATTATTGTTTGTTAACTATTTTAGATGATATACCTATTTTATTTTTATGTAATTGGCTAGTACTAGTACTAGTACGTACTGTACGTAACGTAACCCAATACTCATTATAAAATAAAAATTAGAATGCACAATAATATCCAGTTAAAATTTCAATAGAAATGCTTAGTAGGATTAGCTTTCCGATACTTCAATGTTCATTTCACACTGTAGATTAAAATTTAATCAGACCCTCGTAGAAGTAGTTTTTTTTTTTTAAAAAAAAAAAAAATTCATAAATAATCCCTACAAAGTAAGAGTGCCGAAAAAGTATTATTGGACAAGGCGGTTGAACGAGGGCCGTATGATTGTGATGCCGGAGATGAGGGGACCGTTGGAATTTAATATTTGTGGTCCAATTAAACTGGATTAGGTGGGCACGATTGAGACAAGACTCTGAATTCTCAAACCCTCCTTTCTTCCTTCTTATTTTGCATATGTTCCACTTTCCATTCTTGGATAACAAGTTACGATAAGAGCGCAACAACTTACAAAATCACGGTTGGTACTGATTTTCTACTTCTTCTATTTTTAAACACTAGTTTCTTCTAAACGGACAACCCGTTTCATTTAACGAGTCGAGTTGGTTTAAAACGGGTCGAATCTGAAATATTCATTTTTAATATGATAATTTGTACATTATAAATGTATGGATTTTGACGGGTCGTCTCGCTCTAATATGTTACCCGTTTAACAGGGCCGGTCTTGAACATTCAGAGGCCCATGACGAAAAAAAAATAAAAGGATCCTTTTATTGATTTTTTTTTTTGACAAAGATAAGAGTAGAAGTGTAGAACTCATGACCACACAACCAACAAAATAAAACTTTAACCATTAAGACAACTAAATGTATTATAATTAAATATACATTATATATTATACCCTTTACAGCCCAGGCAAATTAATTAAAAGTTGAAAACCCCTTCCCAAATTTCAAACCTATGACCTTCAACATCTTATGCACGACCCTTAACCATCACTGCAACACACTACTTGTTAAAAATCTTAACAATAAATTATATATACAATGTATAAGGTAATTTTCACAAATTTGGGGCCCCCAAAATTAGGGACCCATGGCTGTTGCACCTCTGGACATACCTCAGGGTCGGCCCTTCCGTTTAAACCCGACTCATTTCAACCGTTTGATATTCAGTTTATAATGGGTTACGACTTGTTATCCGTTCAAACAATACTAATACCTAACTCAATCCAACTAATTGTCAGACCTAGTTTGATTATATGATAAAAATGTAATTAATATATTTGCATCTTAAATTTGTAACTATTTTTAGATTTTTATATTTTGTACATATTTTAGTCCCAAAATATAGATGCTTAATTTAACTGTTTAGTCGTTATCTTTAAAATATTTCAAAATGTAGTTTTTTTTTGTGTGTATTTAATATAACAAGTATTTATAGTTTATTTTCTTCTAAGATTACTTGAATATTTGTTCTTTAAATAAAATGATGATTTTTATGATGTTAAAAAAAATGGTACATAGCGTGTTAAGTTATGACCATGAGCTATTACGCTTGATGTTTGTCTTTCAGTTTTAGCACTACTTTGCTATGCTCAGAAATGTTGTTAAATATCAAGCCCATGTGGTATCAAAATCCTTGATCCGCCATTGGCTACTACTTTATTTTAGAATGGTCTACGAATGAAGTATAACTTTAAAGACTTGTAATGTCCGTACCTATTATTTTTGTTGTCTTAGTAGCTACTATAAGTGAGGTTAAATCATATATCACATCATCTATCACATTTTCTATCTTATTGAATCTCAACCTTACATGTCTCATTATAAAATAAAAATTGAGTAAAATAATAAAAAAATATGTTTAGATAAGAATCAATGAGATATGAAATATGACATAGAGTGAGATAAACGATGGAGCCCTAAAAGTGTTGTGTCGATGATACCTTTTATTACCATTCTTTTGTCTATTTATTTATGTTGTGCATGTTATCTTGACATGTTGTAGTTGACATCATAAATTTTAACAACAATTTTGTGTTATAAATTAGGGTATACAGAGTTTTATGAAACCGGACCAGACAGACCAAACCAATGGAAACTAGACCGGACTAATACTTTGTTTTGATCCTTGATTTGAAATTTAATAGAATTGGACTAGCAAATTGGTCCTGGTTTTCAAACCAAAATACATAGAACCAAATAGAGCCAATCCAATAGATTAATTATTATATATATATATAATCCTAATGCTAAATCCCAAAGTATAAAATGTTACTTTTTATTTTACCGTCAAAAAGAGACTATGTGTCTTCAGTTCAAACAAAACTTATGAAATCATAGCTCGTTGCCTCGTTTGAGTTCTTCGAGTCTTCTGTAATTTTGTTCTACATACTTTTTAATTTTTACTCACTTTTGTAATTTTGTTTTCACCGGATTGTTATGCTATTAAGGTTATGATTTCAACATTTTTAATTGTTGAATGTACTATTATTAAATGTTTTTAATCTTTTTATGAAGTTTATAATTTTATTACTTGTTTGTATTAAACAGTTAAAAACCGTAGTATTGGTCCAGTCCTGATTCTCGTACATCTTGAGTTGGTTTTGGGATGGATCAAAGTATTGGTTCTCATGTATATTAGATTGGTTCTGGTTTTGAATTTTCGAGAACCAGATTATTGGTCTAGCTTCGATTTTCTATTTTTTCCCCCAAAAAACTGGATTGAACCGGACCAAGTTCATCCCTATTATAAATTAAATTTCTTCGCTTCCACTCTAACGATAAAATCTGAAATGTTATATGTAGCTAAGATTCGGTAATAAACAATACTTGCTGAAACAGTCATGATACATCATCTCACGAGTCATCAAGTAAAAAAAACGCAGTGGAATAAACAAAATAATTAATAAACAAATCAAGCAAAGAGACATCAAGTTATAATTTATGTCTACAAGTAAAACACTTGTAGACAATGCCTCATGGCAAAACTTTCACTAGATTAAAAGATTGCAATTACTTACAATATGAAAAAAAAAAAAAACCGTTTAGAAAGTGAAAATCATTACGAAAACTCCTAAGTGAGAAGATGTATCTAATCTATGCTAAACACTCTTGAACACATCAGTAAATCAAAAGAATATGAAGAGTGTAGGGCAAAACAGTGAACTGTGAAACTGATGAGTCTTCTGGTGATGTATCATTGGGTGGCTCACTGATTTCGTGACAACTTTTCTTCGTGCAAAACTCTCTCTAAAAATTCTCTGCTTGGTTAATCAACGTCCAAGGTTAATCCTTTCTTTTATAGAGCTCCTAGGAAACTTGTCCACCAAGAAAGAAACTCAACAAGGCAATGTTAGGATTATGAAAGAGTTATCAAGGAAATAAACATCTAATCCTACAAGTTAGGGATTGTCATATTAGAGTCCTTAAAGAAGGTAATGACCAAGCTTTCTAAAAATTACCTAGAAAGACAATAACAACATGTGACCTAAATATTAGGACATGACAAAAGGAGGGAGAAAAAAAAACGCACAATTATTTTCACCCTAACAATCTCCCCCTTTGTTGTTGCCTTTCTGGTCAAAGCAAATACCATGAGCACTTGTGAATAACTCCACATGAATAAGACAATTCAAAATATCCAAGATACTAAAATTATCAAATACAGTTTAAAGTAAACAAATATCCAACCACAGCACAAACTCCCCCTTCATCCAATATCTCCCCTTTTATCTACTCCCCCTCTTTGAGCAGAAGAGGCAGCAACATGAACATCCAATCATTCCTTCAGATATCTGCGACATTAATGGTGGAGTTTGGAATTGAGAAAAAAATCAACAGTTGTTGATGAGGCAGTGGATGACGCATCATTTAGTGCATCATTGACTGGAGCAGATGTGGGACTTGGCGACCTTTATTCCATGGTAGAGGAGCTAGATTCTTGAAGCATGAAAAACGAGGAGCAACTAGGGCTTGTAAGTGAAGAAGATCAAGAAGAGGCGAATGATGAGTAGAACAAGAAAGTCATTTTCTTGACAATATATGCAACCATTAAGCCTAGCTAAAACCGTTATAATGAACCCAATATAATACAAACACAATTTAGAATAAGAAGGATTACAAGCAACATCTATAAGCAATTAAAGAGATTTTAAAATAAACTCAACTACTTACCATCCAATGTATTATAGGCGTACAAAAGAAACCTTTTTTGACATGGAAACATGATGATGGAAGCCAAGACAAAATAGGAAACTAGATTTCTTGGTCAAAAACCAAAAAAATTAGGAATCCCACATTTAATCAAGATAAAATAAGAAACATAATTAAATGCTAACTAGAATACCATGACAAACCCTAGGCGTGTTTCCACCAAATATTTGAGTATCCAACAAGCTCTTTCCAAACAATCAACCTTCGACATCAACCATTTTTGAACAAGAGAGAGAGAATCACTTGTTTGCACATAATTATTTAGGTCATGATGAGCCCAAGATTTCCATGAATTTTCCCAGGAATTTTCTTTTATTTTGTGTTATTTTTGAGTTAATTATGCCTTGGAAATATTATTATTTGTGTATTTGTGCTTAATGTAGGTTTCCATGCATAATCGAGCAATTATATAGTGTTTAACACGAAGTTCGAGGCAATTCCAGGCTAAAAAGTTAAATTGCAAAGCATTTGGTCGAAGTCCGTTAAGTCCGTTAAAATTTCAAGGAAAATCAGGCTTAACGAAGGCTAACTGGGCTAACAGAGGACTAAAGTAAAGAGCTGGCAGGGGAAGGACATCTGACGCTCATCTAAGAAAGGCCAGGGGCACCGGAGCAATTATTGGATTCTTCTCCTATGAGTTGTCGCCAAGCAGCTGGAGCCACGTGTCACCCTTCCAGTGACTATCAATCAGCCTGTGACCCGCGTCCTTCTTTCTTGGACCCAAGTTGACTCGGCCCATTCCAGCCCACCTGCCTTCCAATCCACCCGCTCCCTCTTACATTCCCCCCCATATCACACTCGCCCAGACCCGCAAACCACCACCTGGACTGCCCCTGACCTACCGTGACCCATCATCCCTTTTCCCTTCCAATTAAGCCCCCAAATATTCTATTCTCTCCCTAATTTGCCCCTGACTCTTGTGCCTTCTCCATTTTTAATTCCAGTAGCCTTCATTAGAGAAAAACCAAGTCCCCATTTCGGGACATTGCTCCCAAATGGGGCACCAGCTCCATTTCTTCAAAAATTCCAACATTCTTCCAAAAATTGTTCAACATTGAAGGTTTGGAGCTTCAAATCAAGAGCAAAAGAAGCATCTACAAATGATTTCAACCTCGGATTCACGATTCTTCAGTTTAATTCTTTCAACTTATATTTTTAGATATTTTTTATGATTTCTTGGTTGATTAATTTTGTAAATAATGCATTGGTTTATGCTTAATTTATTTATGGAAATACAATTATTTTTCTATGTCCAATGTAGTATTTTAATTTAATCTATCTATTTATTTAGTACACATTCATGTTGAGTTATTGTTTTTGTGAGCTTAATGCTTCTAATTATTTAACCAATAATAAAATGATTTTAGAAATATTTAGGATCCGCGAGAGCTATCTTTATATTTCGGACCAATCAATTTTAATAGTTGGTGTTTTGTGACACATACCGATAGCCTTCGTGAGACTCGGTTTGACACGCGATCAAACCACCTTAGCTATTCGTGAGATCGGGGAGGTTATGGCTGACTATAAGATGCGAGAGCCCGTAGTTAACCAATTTTATTTATCTTGGCTACCAATATGATTTGTAGAAAAATTTAGAGAATTTCTTTTTGCGAAGTATTACCCATGTGCTTGGTTATTATTGTGTGTTCTTTATGCTTTTAATGGCGTAGCGAACCATTAGATGATCCCTAGAATGATAGGATACAAAGCGAAAGCCCTTCCTGTTATTCTGAAAACCACAATAGTAGTTTGCGTGGCGTGAGACCAAAATGACATCGTGCGTAGATAGTCATTGGATGCTTCTTTTGACATGCGGTTATTTTATCTCCTATATTATGTGTTGCGATGATATGGGCTCGTAGCAAGGTTGAGGGATAGCTAGATTTGCTGTACGTAGCGAAAGCCCGTAGTGAAAAAATAATGCGTTCGACTACCAAGACTTGAGTTAAAGAAAAGTAAAAAGATGATTAAATTAAACACCGGCTAGACTATAAATATTTCACTCTTATATTTTTATCTTGATTTGTTGTTGCCAAACCACCTCCGCAGTAGTGTAGATTTAATTGCTTTCTAGGTTGTTTATATTTTTAGATTTTAATTCATTTTCTTTTCGCTGAAATATAATTAGTTAGCCTAATTTTGGTACTTAGTCAGAGTGAGAATTACGTACATTCCCTGTGGGATCGATAACTCGTACTTATGTACACTTTATTACTTGATATGACCGGGTATTCTTGCCCGATTTGCGTTTTGCACACATCAAGTTGTTGGCACCGTTGTCGGGGAATGATTTAATTTTTGCTCCTATTTGCTAATATCAATACCAAGTGAAGCTGATTGTATTTTGAGCATTGTTTTTAATTAGTTTACTTGCTTTTGTATTTATACACCCAAATTATTTATGCTTTGATCTCTCGTCTCTCCATTTTGGTGCTCTTTGAGTTGTGCTTGCATTATTTTCTTGAAGTCAATTTTGAGATTACTATATGCATAGTTGAGGATATGTTTTGAGCATTGTTTTTAATTAGTTTACTTGCTTTTGTATTTATACACCCAAATTATTTATGCTTTGATCTCTCGTCTCTCCATTTTGGTGCTCTTTGAGTTGTGCTTGCATTATTTTCTTGAAGTCAATTATTTATGCTTTGATCTCTCGTCTCTCCATTTTGGTGCTCTTTGAGTTGTGCTTGCATTATTTTCTTGAAGTCAATTTTGAGATTACTATATGCATAGTTGAGGATATGTTTATGATTCATGTGGTAGCATCATCTCATTCATGATGGATAATGCCCAAGTTGTTGATTGAAATATATTTATGCTTTGTTTTAGTGATGGTTGTGCATATCTAAGAGTATCATATTGTGAGTCTAAATACCGAGAGTTATGTTTTGATGATTAAAAGCTTGGTTTGGGCATGTGTGTGTGATAAGAGCATGATATAGGCCATCTTTGGACCGT
The DNA here is from genome assembly GCA_013146195.2 of Codonopsis lanceolata. NCBI lineage: Eukaryota > Viridiplantae > Streptophyta > Magnoliopsida > Asterales > Campanulaceae > Codonopsis > Codonopsis lanceolata. The sequence continues at coordinate 152,087,829 of CM028379.1, read as the reverse complement.
TTGTGCCTTTCTCCATCCTACCCATTTATTTCACAAAAAATCCCTAGTGTCCCCGTTGAGCTCATTTAAAGAATGACGTGTGCCTAGAGCACACAATGACCCCCATTCGACTTCATTTGTTATATCCACATTATCATATCCCATGAACATGTACACGTTTGCCATCACCCTTTAAGAGAGCTTGATTTGGAATGAATTATTTTATTTTTGTATTCTTGTTGGGAAGTGTATGCTTCATGAAAGGTTTTGTGCTTATTGTTGTTGATGTTGGGAATTTGAAAATTGTTGTTGAATGGTGGTGAAAAAAAAATGTAAAGAAAAGAAAAGAGCCCCATTTGAAAGCAATGAAAAGAAAAAAAAAAAGAAAAGAAAAATAAAGGGTGGCCATAAAAGAAAAAATAAATATGACATTGTTCTTCATTTTCTCAAGGAGAGATAAGGGTGGAGCTTAATTGTTATGGTAGTTGAGACACCTTTTTCAACCCAAAGTTTAACGTTTAAGGAGTTGTTAAAGTGAGGTTATGGTATTTGAAGATTTGTGCTTTCATGAAGCTAGTCATTATGTGAAGACTTCAAATTCTTTGCTCTCTTGGCTTGCTATCTTATCCTTCATTTGTAGCCCAAACCTTGGCCGAACATTACAAGCTTGAAAAGTCCTATTGATATTGTCATGCCATGTGTTCTTACCTTGCCTTGTGAGAAAATATTAGTTGATGACTCTTCTGGTTTGACTCGCATTTGGTATCTCGGTTGGCCGTTCAATCTAAGCTAGAGCATTGCTACTTTTGGGTAAAAAAATGTTTTATGAGTTGAATAATTGTTTGAGGATTGTTTGCTAGCATATGAATCAATTCATACCTCTATTATGCATGTTTATAATCTTAGGGTTGATCTCTTGGATGGTAATGCTTGTGGATCTTAATTGAGCGCCGCCTTCATTTCATATGGTTCTCGAGCTTTTTCATAATTCATTTTCTTTTCTCGGGACGATCAAAATTTAAGTTTGGGGGTGTGATGAGCCCAAGATTTTCATGAATTTTCCCAGGAATTTCCTTTTATTTTGTGTTATTTTAAAGTTAATTATGCCTTGGAAATATTATTATTTGTGTATTTGTGCTTAATGTAGGTTTCCATGCATAATCAATAAATTATATGGTGTTTAGCACGAAGTTCGAGGTAATTCCGAGCTGAAAAGTTGAATTGCAAAACATTTGGTCGAAGTCCGTTAAGAATTTCAAGGTAAATCAGGCTTAACGGAGGCTAACTGGGCTAACGGAGGACTAAACTAAAGAGCTGGCAGAGGAAGGACATCCGGCGCTCGTCCAAGAAAGGCCAGGGGCACCGGAGCAATTATTGGATTCTCCTCTTATGAGTTGTCGCCAAGCAGCTGGAGCCACGTGTCACCCTTCCAGCGGCCATCAACCAGCTCATGGCCCGCGTCCTTCTTTCTTGGACCCAAGCTGACTCGGTCCATTCCAGCCCACCTGATTCCAATCCACCCGTTCCCTCTCACATGCCCCCCCCCCATATCACACCTGCCCAGACCCACGAGCCACCACCTGGGCTGCCCCTGACCCTACTGCGACCCATCAGCCCTTTTCCCTTCCAATTAAGCCCCCAAATATTCTATTCTCTCCCTATTTTGCCCCTGACTCTTGTGCCTTCTTCGTTTTTAATTCCAGCAGCCTTCATTGGAGAAAAACCAAGTCCCCATTTCGGGACATTGTTCCTAAATGGGGCACCAGCCCCATTTCTTCAAAAATTCCAACATTCTTCCAAAAATTGTTCAACATTGAAGGTTTGAAGCTTCAAATCAAGAGCCAATGAAGTATTTACAAATGATTTCAACCCCGTATTTGTGATTCTTCGGTTTAATTCTTTCAACTTATATTTTTAGATATTTGTTATGATTTCTTGGGTTGATTAATTTTGTAAATGATGAATTGATTTATGTTTAATTTATTTATGGAAATGCAATTATTTTTCTATGTCCAATGTAATATTTTAATTTAATATATCTATTTATTTAGTACACATTTATGTTGAGTTATTATTTTTGTGAACTTAATGCTTCTAATTATTTAACCAATAATTAAATGATTTTAGAAATATTTAGGATCCGCGAGAGCTACCTTTATATTTTGGACCAATCAATTTAATAGTTGGTGTTTTGTGACACACACCGATAGTCATTATGAGACTCGGTTTGACACGCGATCAAACCACCTTAGCCATTAGTGAGGTCGGGGAGGTTAGGGTTGACTATAAGATGCGAGAGTTCGTAGTTAACCAATTTTATTTGTCTCGGCTACCAACATGATTTGTAGAAAAATTTAGAGAATTTCTTTGTGCGAAGTATTACCCATGTGCTTGGTTATTATTGTGTGTTCTTCATGCTTTTAATGGCGTAGAGAACCATTAGATGATCCCTAGAATGATAGGATACAAAGCGAAAACCCTTCTTGTTATTCCAAAAATCACAATAGTAGTTTGTGTGACGTGAGACCGAAAGGAGATCGTGCGTAGATAGTCATTGGATGCTTCTTTTGACATGCGACTATTTTCTCCCCTATGTTTTGTGTTGCGATGATATGAGCCCGTAGTAAGGTTGAGGGATAGCTAGATTTGCTATACTTAGTGAAAACCCGTAGTGAAGAAAATTGTGCGTCCGATTACCAAGACTTGAGTTAAAGAAAAGTAAAAAGAAGATTAAATTAAACACCGACTAGACTAGAAATATTGCACTCCTATATTTTTATGTTGATTTGTTGTTGCCAAACCACCTCCGCAGTAGTGTATATTTAATTGCTTTCTAGGTTGTTTATATTTTTAGATTTTAATTCATTTTCTTTTGGCTCAAATATAATTAATTAACCTAATTTTGGTACTTAGTCAGAGTGAGAATTACGTACATTCCCTGTGGGATCAATAAATCGTACTTAGGTACACATTATTACTTGATACGGCCGGGTATTCTTGCCCGAGTTGTGTTTTGCGCACATCAGGGCATAAGAATCAGAAGTATGATATAATTACCAGATATGCATACCTTAGTGTGTATGCCTAAAATGATATAGGAAGAATTAAAGATAAATGCACACACACGTGATGGACTGGAATAACTGATGAGTTACCCAATGATGTTTCATCTGGAGTCTCATCGCAAAAATCAGAGTCAATGAGTCAAATTTCTTTTTTCTCCCATAAGCAATTTTATACATATAATTCCCTATAGGAATTTAAAGCTTTACTTCATTTCAATCTTCTCTTGGCTATACAGTATTCCTTATGGAATTTGGGCTTTACTTTATTTCAAGTCTCTCTTGGTCACTAGGTAGTTTTCACACTTTTCCAAGGATAGTCATCTTTCACAAGATCAACCTATGGAAACATGAAGCTCGTACATGTACCATAGTACCATAGTACCAAGTGAAAAGCTACATACCCTGTACACAAGTAGCTCTTTCCTTTATGGGCACCATTTTTTAAGTTTTCACAAGAGCACCTTCAAACTTGCCAAAAATTGGGAGAGTAGGAAACTATTTGAAAAAAAACTCACAACTGATTTAACAAGAGAGAATCTTAAGCAACCATATACATAAGGTAAGAAATCAGATGAAGCAATAGTGCAAACCTAAAATGCAGGATGCCTGAATTTTTATTTTTATTTTTTTCGATTTTTTTTAGTGTACAAGTATAAAAATCTAATGGAGCACAAAAACAGAGATTTTCACAAAATTGAAAATCTCTCAAAATAATATGTTCTGGTGAGAATATTAGCCAACTGATTTTTAGTTATAACAAACTCTATGCGAATTATGCTTTGCTCAACTAAGTCTCGAATAAAATGATATCTAAAGTCAAAATGTTTAGTTCGGGAATGCTTAAACAAAAATTTTGAAATATTTACCGCACTAGAGTTGTCACAGTACACAATTAACACATTACTGTGTAACCCAAAGTCCTCAATCATCTGGTTTATCCACAAAATTAAGTTGAGTACTACAACCATCCACTGCTATATATTTAGATTCAATAGTTGATAGTGAGACACAATGTTTTTTACAATTGTACCAAGAAATCAGTAAATTCTCCAAATAAAAACAACTATTAGTTGTACCTTTTCTATCATCAATGTTTCTAACCCAATCAAACACGCTAAAAATAACCAAGTAGGCATTAGCTTCTTTGGCATTGTATATAGCGTACAAGCACACACTATACATAGTAATTGAGTGACTAGCAGTTAAGTATAACAACCTTCATATCATACTCCTACACAAAATGTGGGATGATCCGATTTGGGTTTTCAAATGTAAAACACTCTCAATATTGAATTTCTTCACCAAGTAATGATCATATTTGGCTTGAGAGATGAACATCCAGTCACATGTTAAATTTTCCAACTCATAGGACTTATTTTTGGAAATATATGTTCCAAAAACACTGTCGGAATTGGGTCTAGGTACCAAATACCACACATAATTTTTCACTAATGTTTCCATAAGTAAAAATTGATTACGTTCCTTTCGCATGGTATTTATCAACAGTTCATCTTTTAAACTCTCAACCATAATTTTATGTTCAACATTGGAGACAAAACAACAGTTATTTACCTTTGTGTATTGAACATACAAGTATGTTAATCCCACCATTTCACGGTAGTCTACTCTCTTTTTTCTCCTTGTCTGTATTCCATCATTTACATCACCGATGACTTGGGAGAGTGGATGATTCTTTTGAATCCTACTAGGGATATCTCTGACTCGATCATTAACCACCTCTTCCTCCTTCAATTCAGTTTGCTCAAGTGATGAAACTGTTTCAAGAACTACATCATCGGATGTGCCATCCGATATTCCAACATCTGGAGCAACATCAATCTTCGTTGTTGTTTTCTCATTATGAATACTATTAATAACCTGAGATGTGGGATGTACATTCTGAATTTTGTTGGGAACGTCTCTGCTATGATCAATACCAGTTTCAAAATTTTCAGAGTAAATTTCCTAAACTGATGGGGCTGATGATGTACTCGATGATGCATCATCGGGTGTATCATCTGTACTCGGGTTTTCTGCAAAACCTAGATTTTTCAGTTCTGATTCAGGAATAGGTCCAGAGGCTGTAGGTTTTGGAAATTGAGGTTCTGAAACTTCAGCAAATGGTGTAAAGAAACTTTCTTCAAGCAAACATGTAAAATCATCTTCAATAATTATGTGGCCAAGATCAATGAGGTCATAAAAAATAACATTCATAGATTCCATAATAGTCTTCGTTCTAAGATTAAAAACTCTATATGTATGACTATTAAGAGAATAACCCAAGAACACACATTTGTCACCTTTGGAATCAAACATGGAAAAATGATCCCTATCATTCAAAAAATAGCACACACACCCAAACATATGAAAATACTTCACATTTGGTTTTCTACCATTCAAAATCTCGTATGGGGTCATGGTGTAACCCTGTCTCAAGTAGACACGATTACCAACGTGACAAGTAGTGTTTAAAGCTTCGACCCAAAAACGTTTTGACAAATTTTTAGAACACAACAAGACTCTTGCCTTCTCTTGCAATGTGCGATGCTTTCTTTCCGCTTCTCCATTTTGTTGTGGAGTTTTTTAGGAGCAGAGTACTCATGAGTAATCCCCTTCAAATCGCAATAAGTGGAAAATGAAGCATTTTCATTTCCCATGCCATAATCTGATCTAATCCTTTTTATTTTTAGACCATACAAGTTCATAACACGACGATACCAAACCTTAAAGATCTTAAAAGTATCAGATTTTTCTTTCAAAAATATTACCCATGTATATCTAGAAAAATCATCTACACACACACAAAAGAGTACTTTTTTCTACCTATACTCTCCACTTCAATGGGACCCATGAGGTCAGTATGTATCATCTCAAGACATCTAGTTGAGGGATAATATTGAATTTTAGAGTGTGAAACTCTGGCTTGTTTTCCCTTTTGGCAAAGTCCACATAGACTAACATTCTTAGTGTTCAAACGAGGTAAACCCCTTACAACATCATATCTCACAAGTTCATCAAGTTTACGATAACTAACATGTCCTAAATTTTGATGCCGCAATTCAGTTTCATCAATATTAGTATTATGACAAAAATGAACAATATTAACCATGTAACAATTATTTGATGATCTTGTACCTGCAAAAACATACTTGTTAGACAAATCATAAACTCCACATGAATTTTTATCAAACCTCACATGAAAATAATCATCACACAATTGACTAATGCTAATCAAATTAGCTTTAAGCCCTTCAACGTGATATACGTTGTTGAGCTTAGGTAAGCCATCAATATCCAATGTTCATTTTCCTACTATCCTACCTTTTGTTCCTCCACCATAGGTGACCATACCTCCATTGCACAATGTGTAGTTTGTCAAGTTCTCTCGTGTACTTTTCATATGGTAAGAACATCCACTATCGAAGTACCAAGTACGTAGGATATGAGGTTTGAAAGATGTAAAAGAAACTTGACAGTTCAAATCAATTTTTCGAACCCACATGGTTCTGGAAAAATTATGTACATGAGGTTTTGTTTGTTTCGGTGGATGATGTTCCTGATGTGCTACCCGATAAGGTTCTTGATGACGTTCCTCATGATGCATCATTGGGTACGTTATCCTGTTCTGGGCAGAAAATATTTTTTGGTTTTCAACCAAATTCTTAGCAAGATCAGCCCTTTTTTTGTGACAAAATGGTCTGATATGACCTGGTTCATAGCAGTAATGACAAACATACCTCCTTTTCCCATGTTTAAAATTTTTTACAAACCCATTTTGTTTTTGAGAAGAACATGAAAGTCCCTCTCCTTCTTTAACAAAAACTAAAGGTTTGAAACTCAATCCATTAGTACATTTTTGACCAACACCAGAAGCTTCATCAAGCTTGCTCTTACCTCTATTCTTTTTAGAAAAAAGTCTTATTAGCATTTCCAAGTTCGAATCTTAATTTTTCAATTTCATCATCCTTTTTGCCGAGTAATGTTTCCAATCTAACTATGGATACTTTATGTTCATCATTCTTATTTAAGAAAAAATGAAATTGTTTATCCATAATTTTCATTTTGGCACACCTTTTTTGCCAATTAGCATATAAAGTCTTGCATTCTTCAACCAAATTAGAATCCTTACAATCAGATTCATCATACTTAACATTTTCAGTGTTCTCAACTATTGAGGAGTTGAAACACAAAGAATCTAGCAAACTGTCCTCAGATGATGTATCTGATGATATATCATTGACAACCTCATCAAAAAAAATCCGTTCAAAATTTTCATGAAGAGCGTTTGTCTCTTCAAAAATAGAAAACGTAATCAGATCTCCCACATCTTTTTCTTCTTTACTATCACTAATAGTGGAGAAAAAAAAATCAAATTCAAACCCTTTTTACATAACGTGTTGACACATTGATTTGTATAATGGCCATAGCTTGAACACGCACGACATTGAACATACTCAAGGTTTAGGGTACATGCCTGCTCATCAATGGATTTGATGTAAGCCAACATCTTATCCTTCCATTTCGAATAATTAATCAAATCAAGAGTAGAAGGTTGAAAACCCGAAACACTTTGAGAATCCATCATTGCTACAACAGAACCGTCACTTAGTAAGGCTAAGTGTAGGCTCTGATACCAAATGAAATGTTATATGTAGCTAGGATTCAATAATAAACAATAATTGCTGAAACATTCATCAATGATGTATCCAATGATACATCATCTCATGAGCCATCAAGTAAAAAAAACGCAATGGAATAAACACAATAATTAATAAACGAATCAAGCAAAGAGACACCAAGCTATAATTTATATCTACAAGTAAAACACTTGTAGACAATGCCTCATGGAAAAACTTTTACTAGATTAAAAGATTGCAATTGTTTACAATATGAAAACAAACTGTTTAGAGTGGAAATCATTACGAAAACTCCTAAGTGAGAAGATGTATCTAATCTATGCTAAACACTCTTGAATACATCAGCAAATCAAAAGAATACAAAGCGTGTAGGGTAAAACAGTGAACTGCAAAACTGATGAGTCTTTTGATGATGTATCATTGGGTGGCTCACTGGTTTCGTGATAGCTCTTCTTTGTGCAAAACTCTCTCTAAAAATTCTCTGCTTGGTTCATCAACGTCCAAGGTTGATCCTTTCTTTTATAGAGCTCCTAGGAAACTTATCCACCAAGAAAATAACTCAACAAGACAATGTTAGGATTATGAAAGAGTTATTAAGGAAATAAACATCTAATCCTACAAGTTAGAGATTGTCATATTAGAGTCCTTAAAGAAGGTAATGACCAAACTTCCTAACAATTACCTAGAAAGACAATAACAACACGTGACCTAAATATTAGGACACGACAAAAGGGGGGAGAAAATAAATGCACGATTATTTTCACCCTAACAAAACCACCACCTGTGCCATCAACGCCACCACCCCTCCCATTTACGACTAAATTCACAAACGACACCCCACACTAAGAGTTCTCGAAGCCAAAGATCTCACCATTGGCAGTTTGGCACCCATCTAATTTTTCCCAATAAGAGGTAGAGATGTTGATGCCCTCAATCCATGAAAGACGTCGAAGTAGCCCTTCTTGGCTTATAGTAAATAGGTAATTTAATTCGATCTTATGTTACATGCATCCAACCACTAAAATGAAATTTGATAAAAAAAAAAAAAGAAAAAAAGAACAATCAATAAAAAGAGTTTTTAAAAGAAAAGTGTTGACTAGGATGTATATACCCTCAAAGAGAATGTAAAAAATTGATATTGTTATCCACAATGTTAAAAAAATATGGTTGACATATCATACGTACTGAAATTTTTTTCTTTCAAACAGGGTATAAATTCTAGGTGACATCTATTTTTTTTTTCACATTCACATTAATATTGTTAATGCTCTAAATAAAAATGTATCGACTACCCACCTTTTTAACTATCACATTAAGTTTTTAATTATGATCACAGTTGTATATATATATATATATATATATATATATATATATATATATATATAGGTGGCAATTTGTGTTATCATGTCATGTTTGTGCCTCACTATCATGTTTTCATATTATTTATCTTATTTAATCATAAATATAACAATAAATATTATTCTTAATATATTAACAATAGTGTGTCTTTCGTGTGTTATCGTGTTGATTTTATTGTGTCATTTGTCTCTATATTTGTGTTTTATAATCGTGTCTTACTGGTTTGTGTTACTGTGTCATGTCATTCATTGCTATTTTATATATATATATATATATATATATATATATATATATATATATATATATATATATATATATATATATATATATATATATATAATTATAGAATGGTAGTCGAAAAAGCATGAAAAAGTTATAGTAGACAATTGTTTTATCAAAAAAAAAAGTGTCATTATAGTTTTTATTTAGGGAAAAATGTATTCAGAAGATAATTTTTTTTCCAAGCGCAGCTAATATGAAATAGGACTTGGGTGATTTTTTTTTTTTTTTATGAGAAGGTTTTACATGGATATTGTAGTTTTTCTTTTAATTATATGCATAGATAGATATAGATAGATTCATGCATAGATGGTGAAATTGTCATTCTATTCAATATTTAAATAGCAAAATTGATGTTTTAAAACGCCACAACAAACATATTTATAGTTGCCTTGGAAAAAGTTACTCACTCTATCTTAAAATTATTGCTGTTCTTTCATTTTTCGTTTTTTTTTAAAATAATTGTCTTGTTAATTTAAAATACTTTTACCACTCTATTCTTACTTTTTTATTATACTTTAATTATGAACAACACTACATATTAAATCAAGGGAGAGGCTATTTTCACTATAATTTTTGCTTATCTACTACATCTTTAACTATTATATCAAATAAATACATGCTTGGACAAAATTACCCCTTAAGTACTTGCTCATTTTAAGTTGACTAATCAAGTTGCTTTTCTAATTACCTTTTAAGATTATTTTTTTAATTCAAACATTTATGAACAACATAGTTATTCTATTATTATTTTTACTTTTTGTAATGACTTTATTAATTAATCTTATGACTAAAGTTATACTGTATAATTATTGTAAGAACATTTTTTATCTACCAATCTTTTGAGCAAATATATGTTCATTGGTTATGGAAAAAATTAAAAGTGAAATTTAAAGGATGCAATTGTAAAAAATGATAGAATATTAAAATCATAAGTAATAGCTTGATTAATTAATCTTATAATTAAAGTTATAATGTATAATAAAAAAAAATATCGTAAAGACATTTTTTATCTACCAAACTTTGAGTAAATAAATGTTCGTTACTTATGGAAAAAAATTAAAAATGAAATTTAAAGGATGTGAGTGTAAAAAATGATCGAATATTATAATCATAATATGAAATAGTAATATTTAAATCTTTTGCCTACCTTTGTAATTGATTTAAAATTTTAATTCTTGAGTTGATAGAAACCAATATTCAGTTTAATACATACCATAATAATTGAATTGATATTTTAAAATAATAATTTTAAAACTAAATTAGAATATTAATTTTTGATAATAAAATATCCAATATATTCTAAAACTTTGGTTGAAAATGTATTAATTATATTATTTTTATGATAATGGAATATGAAATGTGAGTAATTAGAAAAATTGATTAAACATATTTATTACAAAAATAATAAGTACCTTGTTTGTTGAGAATTAAAATGTTAAGAATGTTTATAGAATAAGGCTCCGTTTGTTTCACGGAAAATGATTTCCGGAAAACGTTTTCCCCATTTTCTGTTGTTTGGTAACCTTAGAAAAATATAGACAACGTAAAAGATTTTTCGAGTTAACGGAAAATGAAGTTTTCTTTTTCGGAAAATGACTTACGGATTTATTTTCCGTAAGTCATTTTCTGAATGTTCGAGCTTCCCTCCGTGCCCTTCCAAAATTACACTTATTTACATGCACGCACAATATTTCACTCAACAAATAAATTTTTTAGAAATATAAATGGAGTTTGTGCACATTATTTATAAATTGTAATTTTAAGATACTCACTATATCCCAAAATTAGTATCCACTATATTATATAATTATTTAAGGACGTCCAAAATATTATTTATTTTATTTTTTTAAAACAATTTTTCATATCAATTATAAAAAAATATTTGTGAAGTTGAAAAAAATGGAACTTATTGATTTGACACCATTAATGATAAATTGAGGGTTATTAAAAGAAAATTATTTAAACTTCAACACTATTTTATATTCAATATGTGTATTAATATTAGAATATACTTTTGTATTTATTCACATATTGTTACATTTTTCGTGTATCTGCTAAACATCTGAAAATACTTTCTGACATATTTTCAAAAAATTTACCAAATACTTGAAAATAAAATCTTTTCATTTTTCGGAAATCATTTTCTGAAAATCGTTTTTCATGAAACAAATGAAGCCTAATTATATTGTCTATTGATGTTTGATCAAAAAAAATAATATTAGAAGATAATTAAGAGAAAATAATTTGATTAGTCAACTTAAAAAGAGATAGTTTTATCAAAACATATATTTATTTAATATAATAATTAAGAATATAGTGGATAAAAAAATTATAGTAAAAATAGTGTTTCTTTAAATCAATATTAATAATAAAATCAATTATTTTTTCTTAATCAATATATCAATCGAATATAACAATAATTTTAGGATTGAGGAAGCAGGGACATGATCTTCGGAGCCGAGCCACTGGCTATCCTTGACGGCTGGTTAAATAGCCACTAACCAGTTTTTCAACAGGCGACAGCCGGTATACCGGTAAACACCAAAAAAGCTAATCAAGTGGCCGTACACACACAAAAACACGCACAGAGAGAGACTAATATTATTCATTTGCAGGACGTTTCTAATGGCAGTTGGTAAGCATTTAGTGTATGCTTCTTTTCTCTCTCTCCCTCTAAAACATCCATCTGCTTCTCTGTTAGTATATTCCAACTACAAAACATCAATCCCAGCTCTCTCTCATGATTCAATTAAATCAGTAGGAGTACTAGAGTATATAATTTTCTTCCTCAAAAAATAAAACCCAGCCAGTCTCAAACTTTGTGCATTCCTTTCAACTGCACACATTTCCTAATTCTCTGCCCATTCATCGCAGGTATGTGATTGATTATTTTCACCTATTTTCTGTTTGAGTTATGTCAGATGTTTTGTTTATTTCAATGCATTCGTATGAATAAAAAAGTTTTCTTTTTTTGCCCCCTTTTTGCTTCATACTTCTTACTTGATTGGTTCCGTTAATGTTTACTATTTAATGTAATTTTAACTTCAGCTAGTTTAATTTGGATTTTTCTGATTCTTTTCGACCATTTTTTTCAAATTTTTCTATGACCCATTTGTATTGAATGCAGTTCTTATTTGACAATGTTTCAACTGGATATATGCCCATTCTCTCTGTCTGTGTTGAGCACTTGAGCTACATGCACATTCTCAGAGTTGATTGATCTCAAATGGGTTCATGCTTAATTTTTATTTTATTTTTCTTGTTAATCATTTTTTCGAATTTTAATTTCCCATTGAAATTTACTTGAATTGAAAGTAATTTTACTTCAAAATTTTGTTCATTAGCCTATTTGCGTTTCTGCCCGTGTTTGTGCGTGTTCGTGTGTTGAGCTGTATGAGCATTTAATGGGTTGATTGACCTCAACTGGTTCAAGCTTAATTTGCACCTGTTAAATTAGCTGTAAAAATTATGTTTCATTACCTTATCTACAATTACGCCTTCTTTCTTAGTGCGTGTGTGTATTTGTGCTATAGAATATATGACATTGACAACAATTGGGTTCATGTAGACGACCATATGTTTATTCAGCTACATATAGATTGATTTCTCTTTTTAAAGTTCATATTTCTTGGTTAATTTGTCATATTAGTGAGCCAAATCTAGTTTTATTTCTTCTTAACTTTTTTTTTTTTAAAAGATTGTTGTATAAATGATTGAATTGAGTGTAATTTTATTTACCATTTATCTTCCAATGGCATATTTATATCTCTGCCTTTCATTGTGCAAGTGTGTTTCAGCTATCTGTATATATGCAGAGTTCATCGACCTAAAATGGGCTCTAATAGCATATTCTATGGATACTTGGATAGGCGCCAGAGTTGATTGAGTTTTTAATTAGGGATTTTTGTCTGGTTGTCTATTTAGGGGTTTAAGTTTGGTTCTTTTATTTTATTTTTTCCTTTTTTTTTTCAGCTAAGCAGAAGGTAGGGATGTTGAATAATTAGATGGGTGAGTAATGGATAAAGTTGTAGATGGGGGCTTTGAAGATCCGAGTAAGACATTGAGGTTCAGCTTGAGCTGTGTAGTTTTATATATTTCCTGGGTTCATGGATGGTGTTTCATTTATTGTTATCAAGCTTAGCCCGTGTGTGCCAGAGAGATTTAATGACTTTATGGGTCAATTGCATTCAACATTCCCTTAAAAGTTTCGTGTCAGATTTTAAAGAATCCAGTTCTTAGTATAGAGAAGATTTCTCTCTCTCTCTCTCTTTCACACACACACACACACTTCCACACCAACACACTCAAAGGTGCATTGAAGCTGGTGAAATGAACTTCTTTTTGAATGCTGTAAAGGGTCTATTTTTCTTTTTGATATACTCGTATTCCATCCATCTTAACCTTTCTGGGGTTTTTCTATATGCAGTATGATAGATTCTTGCTGTTCAAATGTGAAGGTACTCTGCAACTCCCTATGAAGATAAATTGGGTTGATTCTGTAGCTGAAATGGATAATTCCCAAAGAGCAATATCTTGAGCTGAAACTGATGAGTGATTGTTCAGCAGTAGGATCTAAATCTGTTTTTGCAACCTCTATCGATTGATTGAGTTTGTTGGATTTCAAGAATTACGAGGATAGTTTGCAGCGGTGTGAAAAAGATGCTGGAGCCCGAGTTATATTCTTCGCGGGTCTTCTCGCCTTTTCGAGAGGAAAGTGGTGACGAAGAGCTTTCAGTGCTTCCTAGGCATACAAAAGTTATTGTGACGGGAAACAACAGAACAAAGTCTGTTTTGGTGGGTTTGCAAGGCGTTGTCAAGAAGGCAGTTGGTCTTGGTGGTTGGCATTGGCTGGTATTATTCCCTTTTTCCTTTTGTATTCTTTTTACTACTTTTACTTCATTCTCTTGTCACTTTAATTCTTGTTCATCAAAATGGCAATACAATCTGTTGGTTCTTTTGAATTGCAAAGAAAGAAAAATATATCATGTCTTGTGTAGTTTTAACAAGTGGACAGCCCCTATATTTCTTTTCGCAAATAATAAGTGGTCATCGTAAATGCATTAAAAGTGATTTCTTTTCTTCAACCCAAAGATATGATTTTCTTATTTACAAGATTGGTTTATATTGTAATCTCTAAATAAAAGAAATTAATTATCATTATACTTATTTATAGGTAGTTTCCAGAGGACCAGAACTAGTTTAAACACACACACACAGTCACACTCACACAGAAACCTTCGTACTCAAATTTTTCCTTGTTTTCAAATATGGAACCAGAGTTGCAGGTCAGTTGGCTTATGTTGTTTCATTCCCATTCGTTCTCCAAACAAGAGTTGCAATTTATTGCAGAATACCTTCTTTCTTTTTTTCATTTTTCTTTCTTTCCAACTCTAGCCTAGCAGAAAATATGGGTAAATTTGTTTCAAAAATCTGGAAGAGCTAGTAAAATTCAAAAATTGTTTTTTTTTAGTGTATTTATTAATTTAGATTTTGATACATTTGACTGATTGGATTATTAAGGATAACGGAAGCTAATAGAGGTGGCTAGCTACTTTAGGAATTATCAGCTTTAATCTGTATTATCCCTCTCCTTCCCGAGAAAGTACAAGAATAGGGATAAGAGCACTTGTGTCTGACTAATGGGATTTGATATTCCATTTCTTCTTTCTATTGGATGAATAAATTTGTCTTTTTTAATTGCTAAATCTAGGAACTCTCTGACATTCCAGGTTCTGAAGAATGGGGTTGAAGTGAAGCTGCAAAGGAACGCTTTGAGTGTCCTTGAACCTCCAACAGGCAATGAAGAAGATGAAGATTACGAATTCGATTACTCTAGCAGTGGCTCTGATATTGCTGAAAGGGACAACGATTTCTGTATGTTATTTACTTCCTAATACAAGTGTGGATCTAGTTTGAAATATCCATTAACCCCATCAAGATCTTTATTCCTTGCTTTGCGCAGCAACTGGTATGGAGTTCAGCAAAGTAAGCAAGCCAAAGGTTCGCTACACTAGACCGTGGGCTCCGACTACATCTGCAAAGTCTATGAGTCGGAGCAGTTGCAAAGTATCTCAATCTGTTATTCAAACATCTCAGCCAGTAAGCAAATAGAATTGAGATGGAGGCTTTGATTTTCATTAAGCTAGCTAGGATCACCAATTTGCTAGTCATGTATAATATACCTTATAAGTTTTGACTACTTGTGTGAACGAGCAGAAAGTGAACATGGCAAAGCTTGGATCGAACACGCTATGGAGATATTGGAGTACCTTCAACCTCGTGAGTTGTGCCTTTTTAAGTAAAAAAATTATTATATAAGTGCAGAATTCATTTTTTGGGTAGCTCATGGGACATGCAAACCTTTGTTTATAGGGGCGTACCCATCCTAACCCTTCAAAGGAACAATTGGTTAACTCCATTCAGCAACATTTTGCTTCACAGGTCGGTCTCTCTCTCTCTCTCTCTCTCTCTCTCTCTCTCTCTCATCGTGCTTGATTAATTGTGTAACTTGTTTTTTGTATAACAGCAAGTGAAGGAGGTAGATGTAATATTGGAGTTGATCCATTCGGCCAAGAGACGGAAATCTGGTGAAAACCGTAGGAACTGATTTAGAGAATCTGAGCTTGTGTGCACATTACCTGTATAAAAATTACTACTCTAGTCTAGTCTGTAGTAGATATGGTTTTATCCTAACAGTTTGTTTAACTGGGAGATGGAAAGCTGATTTTGGCAGCGAAATTCACTCCTTGACCTTAATTGTAATATGGACTAGACTCCAAGTATTTATGCCTACCTATTCATACCTGCTTCGGATTAGTTTATTAGTAACTAAATGTGAAACCTTTTCAACCGGTTACCAAAGAAACAACCTAATTTAATAATTAAATAATACATTTATTTACAAATCAAGTCAAGGTAATAAAGATGAGAAGTTATGAAAATTGAAAGATTTGGTTTAATGAATAATGATGTAGTAATAAATATTCTCTTCATTTTGGGTGAAAGATTTCGTTATTTAATTTTGAGATATTTTATTTAACAAGTTTATTTTTAAAAATTAAGACATAAAAATATTATTTTATTACTTATAAATTATTAAAGTGTTATTTACTTAAAAATTTTGATTTTTTACTTAGAACGAATAGAATACTTTTTAGTGGGTCCACTTTTTCCACATTACAGAGGGAGTATATTTATTATACTACCTTTCTCCCTTCCTAAATTATTACGGTTTTTAGTTTAACTTCAATGCAAATTCAATACTAGTTTAATACGCTCCTTTATCTTGTATATAAAATCTACTTTTAATAAGTGCAAATCTACCTTTGAAAACTTATAATTATAAGTTGCATATAATAATGTCGCTTTAATTTTTATTTGATTAATTGATAAATATTTACTCCATTTGTTTTTAAATAATCGTTCTTTTTGCTTCGATACACCGTTTTTTTTAAAAAAATGACTGTATTATAAATATTGGTGTATGTGAAATTTTCTTTAATGTCCTTGAACATGTGGTGGTCATACCGTCACAATTAAAGTATGTAGAAAATATTGGGATGTTTCACTAATTATCAACTTTAAAAATTTTAGGCATAAAAATGTCACTGTATCACGAATGAGCTACTAAGTGTCTTATTTTCTTAAAAAAGTTAATTTTCAAACGGGAATTCGTTGCCCAAAACAAAAGGAGTAACATTTTACTTTGTTAGTTTTTTTGATGCTTTATTCAAGCTATACTTATTAATGGAATAAATATTACATTTAAACCTAGCTTCGTTTCTAAATAGTTGTCATTTTTTTTATTTGTTCAAAGATAATTGTCTCCTTTCACAATTTTCATGTTTAGAATACATATTTTTATCACTTTACTCTTATTTTTTCTATATATTTTAATAATGGTAACATGCACAAGTGTATTAAAAAAAACTACATATTACACAAATATTTATAATACAATTAATAACTTTTTCTTAATCAATTAAATTTTTTTAAAAGTTGATTGATCCAAATTCACCCCAAAAAAAGAAAAAAAGAAGACATATGCACTAATGAAGAAGTCACTTTTGGACGTGAAAAGACTACGTTAACCTTAATAAGCATGAGACACGTGTATCCCCTTGAATTGAGGTACATAGGTTTGTACTTCGCGGTGCAAAATCTATTTTTAAAATTTTATTTTTGTACTGCGATATATAAATATATGTACTGTGATACAAAATACATGTGTTTACTTTTAATTTCTGTATTAAAATACATCGAAATTAATAATTCGAAATACATCGAAATTAATAATTGAACTCTGCTAAGAAATACATCAAAAGGAAAATTTATGAATATCGTTCAAGATGGAATTAGTAAAAGGCTGCATGAAGAGATCGAAATCTAGGCATGAATCAAAGTGAAGAAATAATTCATCTTGGGTCAATAATTGGTAACTTTTGTTGTGATGGTATGCCCCAGATAAATCTTCATTGTGAGAAATTTTCATAGATCAGCTCCATGTGGGTGTTTATTATCAAATTGCTTTTCAAGTTTTATCATCAAGTTAATAATGATGAAGGAAGAAGGGGATTTTTTTTTTTATCTAAGATTTATATGCATCCAAGAATCATAAAATTTGAGAAGAAACTTGATGATAAAAAACAATTAGAATTTTAAATAAATCATATGGAGTGAGACGAAATAAAAGTAGATAAGTTTGAGAAGAAACTAGTTTTACACCCGTGCCTTAAACGCACTATAGATCTCTTTTAATTAAATTATACTCAAATAAAAATAAAACGAAGATTATAAACAAAGCAAAAAAATATGGAAAAAAACATGATGAAGGAAACAACCTACTAAAAAAATATGATTTTTAAATTAGAGACTTGTATATTCAAGAATTTTTTTTTTGTATTTTCAAGAAAGTAGAAAATAAAGTTAAAATTTTTTGGTTGTAAAAATTTCAAATGTGATGAAATGGATAAATATTTCAGATATTTATCGTCTTTCTAGATACTTTATCAGTTATGTCAATATATTGTAATAAATCGTGAGTAATTCTAATACACTTGATTTTTTTAGTACAATAACTTTTCAAAATATTTTTATAAATCTATAACTTTTCATAGGCATGTTTCTTTAAGAGTTGTTTAATCAATTAATGCGATTATGTTCTCAATGCATGTTACCTTTTCAATAGTAATACTTATTAAAGATGACTTTCCTTTTTTGGAAAATGCATTTTGACGAGATTTTACATGTTTTAAACTACCTAGCTTATATATATATATATATATATATATATATATATATATATATATATATATATATATATATATATATATATATATATATATAAGTGACAGTATATATTTAAAGAGGAAATAAGGAAGAAGAAGGGTTGTCACTAATTTCTGGTTATTGATATACGTGCTGGGTAGTTTGCTTCTTTTAATACTGGATGTTAATATTCTGCTTATTTATATATCGCGGTTCACATAATATTGCACCACGATTCACATAATGTTGCACCGCAATTCACATAATATTACACCGCGGTTCATATATTTATATACCGTGGTTCACATAATTTTCTAACTGTTGATAGTTTTGCACCACGATATAAAAATATATGAACCACGGTGCATCCCGTCTTTATTCGTAGTGCATCTCTTACTTATTAAATGTATTACAGTCTTTTTGTATTCAAAAATGTTATTTTTCAGCTAAAAAAAAGAGTAAGGATACTATACCAATTAAAAACTTTAAAAATTAGACCGACCTAAATTTTCCCCAGACATCTTTGTTCTAACTTCTAACCAAGCCCTCTTCAAATTTAGGCGTCGTACAAGTCACATTTGGGCTTGCCTATATCATGTTTATGTCAGCTACATAGTCCATAGGCCATAACATTTCAAGTATATAACAAGGGTGATAATTGGGTCGGTCCATGTGATTGAATTATAATAGGAACAATATTCTATATTTGTTTTAAATCGGTAAAGTACATTTCTTGAGTAAAAATAATGAAGATATCCTTAATAAAGGAAAGGTGCGCGGATAAAGCTATAGTCCAAATTTGAGCGTCGCAATGCAAAAGCCACAGCCCAAATTTGGGCATCGCTAAAAAAATTTAGCGTCGAAATGCAAAAGTCACTGTCCAAATTTAGGCATCGCTCAAAACATTGGACATCGTTCATTTTGGGCAACGCAACCTAAGTTTATTAAGATTATAATGACTCATCATAGGCAACGCGTCCACATCATAGGCAACGATGCCCACATCGGAGGCAGATCTGGAATCTGAGCATCATAGTATCAAAACATTGGGCATCATAATATCAAAATATTGGGCATTGCTCAAAACATTGCCCAAATCACAAGTACCTCTACATCTTCTTGGAGAATTTTAAGCGCATCCGAAATGGTAGGCAACAAGACCCACATTAGAGGTAACGACGCCCACATCATATGCAACAACGCCACATCATAGGCAACGACGCCCACATCGGAGCCATTGATATTGATGTCAGAATGAATAAATAAACACTACCACCAAATATCAACAAGGTGGACATCGAAATGGAAAAAGTTGATGTCAGAATGAATAAATTGAACACGACCCCTAAATATGTGTGTAAAAATTAAGCATTAGAAAATTTCGAAGCCCAAAACAGAGCTTAAACATCGTTTTTTGGCCTTAAAACGAAGACATCACCAAGTGAAACTTATTGAGTTTGTAGATCTCGTCGAGAGTTTCGATTTGATATGTGGTGGGTCCTGTGGTTCATCCGGGATCAAAAGTTATGAAAAAAAATGGTTAGAGAAGATGAAAAGAGGTCAATAATGGAGAAAAAAACATGAAGACGAAACTGGAGGAAGAAGAGAAAGAGAGTGTGACAAAGAGAAGAGAAAGAAATAACATAAGAAAGAACAAGAGAGAAAACTCTGTTGTAGAGAGAGAATGATGTATGCTTGGGTATTTTTGGAAGAAATTAACGGGAATGAACTTTAGAGGTTTAAAAAAAAAAGAAAAATTGCGGGTCGATCCACTTTTTAAAGCACTTACTCGCTACAGTACACCCTTTTTATTTTCAACCGGAAAAAGTCACTTGGTGGCAAAATGACTACGATACCTTTAATGAATTGTATGCGCGTTACGGATGTCATTATTTTTGCATCGCGGTACAATTAAACTTTATGAATCGCGGTACAACAATTTTACATGAATCAAACATTTAAACCGCGGTACAACTTTTGAAAAGGTTGTTAAAGTGTAAAAAATGAATTAATTTTTAATAAATTACAGTATAAAGTGCAAATATATCGCAGTGCAACAATTTTAAGAAAAGAATCACGGTGCAAAACTATGCTAGCTTTTTTAATATGTGAATCATGGTACAAAACTATGCTAGCTTTTGAATTTGTGAATCGCGGTGTAAAGATTTCTGAATCGCGGTATAACTTTTGAAAAGGTTGTTAAATTACAAAAAAAATTAATTAATTTTCAATAAATTACAATATAAAATGCAAATATATCGTGGTGCAATACTTTTAAGAAAAGAATCGCGGTGCAAAACTATGCTAGCTCTTTGAATTTGTGAATCGTGGTACAAAACTATGCTAGCTTTTTAATTCGTGAATTGCGGTACAAAGATTTCTGAATCGCTGTTTGAAAATGTTGTTAAAGTGAAAAAAATAATAATTAATTTTCAATAAATTATAGTATAAAGTGCAAATATATTGCGGTGCAACAATTTTACATGAATCAAACTTTTGAACTGCGGTGCAGAAAAATAATGCAAATAAATTTATGAATCGCGGTACAAAAGCATAGAGAACCAGTTTACGTTCTCCACCTTCTTCTTCAATCGATCTCCTTCGTCGTAAGCCTTCTTTTTCCTCATTCTTCTCCGCTTTCATCTCAACTGAAATTTTTTTCAACCCAACACAAATCTATTATAGTTTCGTATTTCATGAATCAAAAAACTCGTTTATTTTTTGGGGGCGTTGCCCCTGAACCCTCACAATGGGGCGCTGCCCCCTCGACCTGACCGGGCAGATCCATCCCCATTTCATTGCACACAATCGTAATTTTCGAATCTAAAATGTGTTGCCGAAGTTATTGAAAAAGATGATGTCATTTTTGTAACAATATTTCGAAAAATTGTCTTTTGCGATTGAAAAAAAGAACGATGACTTTTGGGATTAGAAACTTAAAAAAAAAAAAGATTGATAAGAATTTGAAAGAACGCGATGCCACGGATTCTCGATATGGGACGATGTTGCTGTCAATGTTGCAGTGAATGTTGCAACAATGACAGTAACAATGTGAACTGAAAGTGTAACACAGAAAATAGCAGCGGAAGTTTTGTTTTGTGATTTGAAATCGAACAGACTTAGTAAGACAGAAAATCACACAAAAACAATCTACAAGAATCAATCTTGTAGATCAAGCCTCAAGGCAACAAACTATATTAAAATCAAAACTGTTTTTGAACCTTAACAGTTAACACAAAAATCTCACAAGATATAGAATCTTGGAGATCACAAAACCCACATAAACTATCAGACCAAACGTGGGAAGAAAAACGAAAAACAGCTTCCAAAAACAAACATACAAACTGGAAGCTTCGAAACCACAACTTCAGGAAACACAAGGCTGTGTTCCTGAAGATTTTAAACAGCAGCAGGTACGTTCACGGCTACCTCCAGAACGATCGTTGTGTATGAGGTGTTGATCTCTTCTCTCTAACTCGGCACACAAGAAAAACTGGATCAACTCTCTCTTTTCTGCTCACAGCACTTCTGACCAATTTCTTCTATATGCTCTCCGTTCTACATTTTTTCAAGCTGCTCGACTTCTGCTATATATATAGGCTGCAACGACTTGTAATCCAAGACACCAAGGAATCCTGCAAATACAAGGCAAAACAACACATCCTACTAGGAAAGAAATTAAACCAGCAGATATACAAGATTTTGTTTCCTAATTTGATACCATCAATAACTAAACACTTATGCAAATATTTAATTACCAAAAATATCACCTACATCTAAAAAGAGAATCCTAATTAAATCCTACCACAATAATACCAATATAAAATCCTATTTTGACCAAGAGAGTGAAGACAAGATAAATTAGGCAATGCCTAAATTACCCTTACAATCACCCCCTTTGTCCGAGCATTCTTGGTCAAATCCACAAGACCTGCAAGAAGAGCATGATGAACATTTCCTGAAACGAAGATCAGAAATATAGAAGAGAGATATGATCAACTAACAACAGTCACCATCAACAACATGTTACATGAGTCTCAAATGTCTACCCTAATTATTACAGACCAAATGAAGTAATTGTTTTACCAACCATCAACATCAGTTTCATAAAATCAGAACCACAATACATCAGATTATCCTTCAGAAGTACATTTGGCTGTCTCAGGAGCACTACCAGATTCAGGAACATCATCACTTGCATCTTCAGCATCACAACCAACTCTTGTTGCAGCCTCACCCCCTATTTGACCAGAATGTTGCCCCAGCCAGGAGGAATACTGTGCAGCCAAAGTAGTGAGAAAAGCCTGATGTGCAGAAAGGTGAGAGAGCTGGACCTGTATCAACCGCAGTTGCTCTTTGACAAAGACAACCGACATAGGAGCTGTAGGAGGAGCAAACAGGGTGGATGTTGCACTAGATGTTGCAACATTCGGAGGAACAACGATAGGTACAGCAGGTGAAACAGGAACTGAAGGAGAGGCAGTACTATGAGGAATAGAAGGATCAGTGAAAGGTGGATCTGAAGCTGAACTGAAAGGCAAATTCACGAGCCTATCGCCTTTTAAAAGTTTTGAGGAAAAATGAAGAGGCTCAAGAACAGGTGAGAGTCGAATGGAGGAAGAAGGTTTATACCCTTGAGAAAGTAGGATCCTGTAAATGAGTGAGGGAAATATGAGGGACCGTTTGTCACCACCCGTTTCAGCCATGGATGATATCTTCCTAAAAACATACAGTCCTAGATCAAAGGGTTTTTGAGAGCCAAGGAGATACAAGATTTTAGCATGCTCTTCAGTTATGACATTTGTGTTTTTGGACGGAGACCAATTTGCACAACAGATTTTGTGCAAAAAGGCATAGAGAGAGGACATCTGTGAAGTACTAACAGGAACACCCTTGGCTGGCCATAATTTAATTCGACCACCCGAAAGTTCACAAATGCACAAATTTAGGTCAACATTGAAATCAACAATACCAGAAGGATGAGAACCAAGCATGGAGTTTATGACAGTGGGGGAAAATGAAAACCATCGACCTCTCACAAACACTTTTTCAAAACTAGAATCAACAGAATCATGAATTCTCTTTTCAAGATTAGCATAAAACTCATGAATCAGTTCACGAGGATATGGGACTGCAAGAGACAAGGTTTTCAAAAGATGTCGAGCAGAGAAATAAGCAGACAGATTAAAATTATCCAACATTGAACTCAGAACATTTCGTTCATCAATGATATTTCTAGAAATATTATATCGACGAGAAGCAGTTTTGGAAATAAACGAAGATGAGTAGGGAGTACCAAGAGGTTTCATTTTTCTGGATGTTGCAACAATCGGTGCAACATTGAGTCGAACAGAGCGTCTCCTGGAAGATTGCACCGGAGACTTATCAGATTCTTCACTAGCAGCAGGGGTACCTTTCGGAGTAGCATAGTTCTGGTCAGAACTATCGTCAAATTCTGATGAAGTCGATGGACTAGGTGCGGTCGGAGGAGGAGCGGCGGTTGAAGGACCTGATGAAGAGACACGAGCCTGGCGCAATCGAATTAAATTTTGAACAACTTCATCATCAATGCCAGATGGTGCAACTTTTGAGGAAGGCCTTCGAGGCGGAGGAGATTCAGACGGGAAAACTACCCTTGGGGATGGAATAGGATAATCTTCATCTTCAACTGGGTCTTGAACTGGAGAAGAGGGTGGAGATGTTGGTGACATAGGAGCCGCTTGAGTAGGGGGAATTGACCCTGCTGGAGGAACAAAATCCTCATCATCAGAATCGCTTGCAAGAATCACTGGTTCCTTGAAGAAGCCAGCTTCAACCTTATGTTTCTTCGCGGCTTGAACATCGGCAGGAGAGGGGTCATCATAGTTGGCCGGAATTCCACGTTGACGTTTGGAACGGCGAGTGCTTGGGTTGCCGATGGAGGAGAAACCAGACAAGTCGCCAGGATTTTCAACATCAATTGCGTTTCCTTTTTCACCTGGGAGAATCATGGTGAGAGGTTCAGGGACTGGTTGATAGACAACCATGGCCTTTGACAGATCAACTGCCGCCGAGAGATTAGGGCTCACTGATGTCTTCGTTGTTGTGACATTCGACCTCGAAAATTTGGGGCTTTTAGATGAGGATGCCATTGAAGTCGACTGAGAGAAGAACTTAGGATGATGGAGAGAGAATTGTTGAGAAACGAACTGAGACCAGACAAAGTCGCCGGGAAATTTTGAAGAGATTTTGGTGAACAATGGCGTACGTTCCTGCAAGAGAGACTCACTAAACCTGCCACTAATTTGCAATTAGACGTTGGTAATTAATGCAGTGAAATGAACCGTCGCACACATCACAAGGCATTCAAAATTCAAACTCCACAAGCTGACCAACCTGATATGAGTAAGACATGAGTTTGCTGTTTGAGACATGAGAGATATAAGACCAATTTGAGTTACATCTGATTTCAAAAACACATTCGCTTAATTGATCGATATTTTGGGTATACACAAAAACATACTTAACTGCACTGAGACTCCACAATATATATAAACACAGATACGCAGCCTAGTTCAAATCATGAAGAAACAACACAGTAGTGTAGACAGCCACATAAAATCATGACTTTGAGAACAAGAATCAAAACAGGCATTAAACTTGATGGACAGATATTAAGAAGGCTGATAACATACACCTATATGTCCTAAACAGTATGTCTAAAATATGCAAAAAGAAAAAACAACCGAAAAAATGCATATACACACAAGTGATATGTCTAGATCAACTGATTGCAGTTCCCAATGTTGCAACAATGGAAATCACATTCACCCAAAAATCTGTGATTTTATGTTTGAATTTGCAATTTTTCTTCCACAATTTCTCCCAGAAACATTATAGGTACTTTATTTCCCTATAAAACTAGCTTTACTTTATTTCAAGCTAAAGACACCACTAGGAACCTTTCACACTATTTACCAAGGGTGGCAACTTTGCATTTGATCGACCCATGAAATTCGAAAATCCATAGTCCCAAAAGAAGGAAGCCACAACCTTGTTCATAGGTAGCTCTTTTCCGTTAGGTAGCTTTCACACTTTCTCAAATCAGAGGAGTCAATTTAGTCAAGATCAACCCATGCAAGTCGAAACTTCATGGTACATTGACAAATTGCAGCATCCTAAAACTTTTGAAAGGTAGCTCTTTCCTTTGTGGTGCAAACGAGAGATTTCTCTCAAACACAACAACTTCTTGGGAGAAGGTGAGAAGAATTTTGACAACATAATCACAGAAATTTTTGAATGAATCATTACACATGCTCAAAGGTACTAAATGCAAACAGATTTGATCTAGTGTGCCCTCCTAGACAACAATGCAGTATGCCTAAATATATATATATATATATATATATATATATATATATATATATTTTTTATTGTGAGTGATTACATGGCACACATACCGAGAGATTTCCTAAGATTGATGAATCTCTCAAAATCTAGACTCTTAGTAAAGATATCAGCCAAATTGTTATCTGTACCAACATGTTCAATGCACACAATGCCTTGTTCAACTAAGTCTCTAATAAAATGGTGTCTTATATCTATGTGCTTTGTTCTTTTGTGTTGAACAGGATTTTTAGCTATGCTTATAGCACTTGTGTTGTCACAATACATGATTAAAATGTCACTATGCAATCCATAATCTTGAATCATTTGTTTCATCCATAAAAGTTGTGTACATGCACTACCAGCCTATATATTCGATTCACTGTTGATAGAGCCACACAATTTTGTTTCTTGCTAAACCAAGAAATCAGATTGTTTCCTAGATAAAAACATCCTCCAGATGTACTTCTCATGTCATCAAAACTGCCAGCCCAGTCAGCATCACTGAACCCAACCAGATTGGTGTTCGTATGCTTAGTATACCACAAACCCATGCCAAATGTCTCACCAACATATCGAATGATTCTTTTGACAGCTTTTAGGTGAGAAACTTTGGGGTTTGCTTGATACCTTGCACACAAACACACACTGTACATGATATCTGGACGGGTGGCAGTCAAATACAGCAAACTCCCTATCATACTTCTATACAAGGTAGGATCAACACTTTCTGATTTTTCATCTTTATTAAGCTTATCGGATGTACCCATAGGGGTTTTTTTATGTTTTCCATTCTCAAGATCGAATTTCTTCACCAAGTTTAGAGAGTACTTGGCTTGAGAAATGAACATCCCTTCATGTGATTGTTTGACCTGAATGCCTAAGAAATATGTCAATTCACCTACCATGCTCATTTCAAATGTGGATGTCATGCAATGCACAAATTCTTTTTCCAAGGATTTGGAGGTGGATCCAAACACGATGTCATCCACATAAATTTGAGCAATCAAAATATGTTTATCTTGTTTTTGAATGAACAATGTTTTATCCACCTCTCCCCTTTTAAACCCACTTTGTAAAAGGTGATCTGTAAGCCTACCATACCAAGCTCTAGGAGCTTGTTTGAGGCCATACAAAGCCTTTTTCAATTTAAACACATGATTGGGTTTATGGGGGTCCTCAAATCCTTTTGGTTGTTCCACAAAGACTTCCTCCTCAAGAATTCCATTTAAAAAGCACTCTTCACATCCATTTGTTGAAGAGTAATGTCAAGGAAACAAGCAATTGCCAGAAGTAGACGGATAGACTCAATACGGGCTACAGGTGCAAAGGTTTCATCAAAGTCCACCCCCTCAACCTGTGTATACCCTTGAGCTACCAACCTAGCTTTATTCCTCATTATTTCTCCCACTTCATTCGTTTTGTTTTTGAAAATCCATTTAGTTCCAATAACATTTATTGAAGTGGGTCTGGGAACTAGATACCATACATCATTTTTTGAAAATTGATCTAGTTCCTCTTGCATGGCATTTATCCAGCTTTCATCTTTAAGGGCCTCTTGTACATTTTTAGGTTCAACAGTGGAAACAAAACACGAAGCATGTATATCATCAAATTCAAGAGTGGTCATGCATGCTAGTTTCTTGTAGTCCACTTTACCTTTCTTTCTTGTTGACACACCATCTTTTACATTACCTATAACTTGAGTGAGTGGATGGTCTCTCTGAGTCTTGCTGGGAATGTCGATTTCTGATCACCAATCGACTGATCATCTTCCTGATTTGAATCTGTTCCAGCGCCTTCTTTTCCTGCCGGTTCTGTAGACAATGTTTCTCCCGATGTTGCAACATCCGGAACAACATTGGGTGACAACTCCTGAACTTTTTCATCTGAACCACCTGTATCTGCTGAATCTGTATGTCTGCTCCCTGAACTACTGGATTCAGCATCGAATTCAGGATCAAAGTCTCCAAACTCCAAAATCCCTGAAACATCTTCCTCAGAAGTTTTGTGACCAAGACCAGTTAGATCATCAAAAACAATATTCATGGATTCCATAATAGTCTTAGTTCGAAGATTAAAAACTCTATATGCTCGACTATTTGTGGAATATCCCATAAAAACACATTTATCACTCTTAGAGTCAAACTTGGAAAGTTGATCTCTATCATTGAGCAGATAACACACACAACCAAACACATGAAAATATTTCAAGGTAGGTTTCTTCCCAAGAAAAATTTCGTAAGGTGTCATTGTGCTACCTGGTCTCAAGAAAACCCTATTTCCAATATGACAAGCAGTGTTCAATGCTTCAGCCCAAAATCTTTTAGCCAAATTTTTTGAATGTAACATTACCCTAGCCATTTCTTGTAATGTCCTGTTCTTTCTCTCCGCCACTCCATTTTGTTGTGGAGTTTTGGGAGCAGAGAATTCATGAGAGATACCATTAGAGGCACAATAATTAGAAAAGGATGCATTTTCATATTCCGTGCCATGATCTGATCTAATCCTAGTGAGTTTTAGATCATACAAGTTCATAACACGGGTGTACCAAATTTTGAAAGCCTCAAAAGTTTCAGACTTCTCTCTTAAAAATATTACCCAAGTATATCTAGAGAAGTCATCTACACAGACAAAGGTATACTTTTTCTTACCTAGGCTTTCTACCTCAATGGGACCCATAAGGTCAGTATGAATCATCTCCAAGCATCTAGAAGTGGAGCATTGTGTGATGGGAAGATGTGAGGCCTTGACTTGTTTACCTTTTTGACACGAACCACATACCTTTGAGTAGTTCCTTTCCAGATTTGGTAACCCTTTAACAGCATCATGCCTCACAAGTTCATCGAGCTTACGAAAACTCATGTGACCAAGTTTCTGGTGCCAGAGATCTGTTACATCAATACTTGCTTTTTGACACAAATGGGTATTGTTGAACAAGTAACGCTTATCGACGATCTTAAACCTGTCGAAGACATTTGTTATTATGATCAAGAACCTCACAAGAATGTTTGTCAAATCTTACGAAGATCATCATCACACAACCGACTTATCTTATACCGATCAGTTTGTCTTAAGGCCTTCCACATGGTAAACGTTTTTGAGGTTTGGAAGACCTTCAACGCTCAATGTTCCTTTACCTACAATTTTCCCTTTTGCACCACCACCATAGGTCACGTAACCACCATTAATACTTACATATTCCTTCAAATTCTCACCGCACTGTCATATGTCTAGAACAACCACTATCGAAATACCGTGATCCAAAGAACATGAGATTTTAAGGAAGTAAATGTAACATTGCATTTTTCATCATGTGACATGGAGGCGCCAGGCGTATATCAAAAGGTTCACAATATTTGGCTCTGCATTTTTCATCACATGTTTTTGGAACCCACATTTTTTTGACTGTTTTGGGTTGAGGTTTTTGAAAAAAATTATGATTTGCCTTTGAATGAGGCTTCCAATGTTTACGCCAATGTTCTTTGCATTGGTGGCGCATTGGTTGCTTCATTACGCCAATGAGCTTTTCCAAAGAATTCTTGCCTCTTTTCATTCTCATACATTGCCTTTTCGAAAGCAAAAAGGCGTATGTGACAAAGCTTATGAGTAAGTGACAAACATAATTTTTCCTTCTTACTCTTGGTTTTTCACAGAAAACAGTTTCAGGAAAGCTTTCATCGGTTTGTTTAGTTCCAGATGTTCCTTCTCCTTCTCTCACATCACTGACCTCCTTCCTGCTCCATCTCCGGCCAAAATCGCCCCCTCATCTCCTATCGTCTTCACCGTCTCTCTCTCCAGCCCTCTTCTCACACAGATTCCGCTCCGGTTTCATCTTTTCCAGCCAGCATCATCATCATCGTTTGGAATGGCCTAGCTCCTGCCCTAGTTGAGGCGACGGCGGTGTGTTGAGAATGCAACCCAATTGCCAGCCTCCTTCAATCTACTCCGACTTCAGCTTCGTTTCCACCGCAGCAACTCTTCAAGCTCTATCTCTTATCTACATCTCTGGTCATCACCATCATCTCTGCTCCAGCTCCGTCCTCTCTTCCGCCTCTACTTACTCCGACCATATACGATTAGCTCCAGGATGAGACCAAGTAACCCAGATTTGGGTTTTGAAACTCAGATCCACTTTGCCGCCCCAGCTTCATCCCTTTCTTCCTTCTTCGTTTCCAGCCAGATCTTGTAAAGCAACCCAATCGCCGGCCTCCTTCAATCTGGATGTAACTGGCGCTAAATGTTCTCTTTTTGGGCAATCTCTGAAGAAGGCAGGTCCACCGTCTTTTCTACTAACTCAATGTCAGATCCTGTTAGAACATCCAATCCCTCACTATTGCAGAATGAATTCTTTTATGTTAATGGAGTTCTTGATGTAGCTGTAGGATCCTCTTTCTAGACTTCAATGAAGTTCTTCTCAGATCATAACTCAGGAGCATAAATATTCGAGCAGCAAGGTTCACAGGATTTATCTGAAGGGCTTTTGCTCATTGAGATGAATTTGCGTTGAAATGTCCACCAGATCTGGAAATCAAACCCACCAATTCATGGAATTTTTTTCCTTTATTTTTATGTATACTCAATGTCATGAATAAGAAATTCTTGAGATTTTTTGTTTATATAATTTCAAATGGATTGGCACAAAAGTTTTTTTATTTTCATTTTAGATCTTTTGGTTTAATCGGAGTTTGTCATGTTCAACTGCTAAACTTAACGTCCATCAAAAAATTGGGTTAACAAGCACGATAAGTCTGGTACAGTGGCCGCACCGAAAATTTTGACGTCTTAGTGGCCTAATTGTAATTTTTGGAAAAGTACAGTGGCCCAAATATGCGTTTTGTCATATGTTAATATCAAATGTGGAGGATCATGTTAAACTTTTATGGAGATTGTGGACAGGATTTTTAAAAATAGACTGTTAAATTGATACAACTCAAAATAATATATTTGATTATTTACCTAAAATTGAGAAAGTATTTCACAATGAATGAAATATACTTAATAATGAGTATCAACAAATAGAAACAACCCTACAAGAATGTATGTGGATTACATATGAGGACTTTCAATCCAACAATTAAGGAAACCCCCCCCCCCCTCCTTTTTCGACAATCAATCCATTTATCGTATCCACATATCCTCAAGTGTGACAATAAAAAAACTATTGGATAGTCTAGTACAATTAACCCAAGAATAAAGTGCATACTTGAAAAAGATAAAGAATTGTGCCATAGCTTTATATCCCATCCCTAATGTATTCACGATACTCAATTACTCACCCAAGATTGTGCCTTCAAGTTTTTAAAGACAATAAATATAAAAATCATATCCAATTACCCACCTTTCAATTCACAATATCTTCATAATTAGAAGACTTCCCTAAATGACTAACAAAGATGAGTTTTCCTAAATGGTATACTTAATACAGCACCTGTAAAATGCTTAATACAACACTTTTAAAAAATGTTTGACCAAAATACCCTTTACATAATTTATTTTTTTTATTTTTTTATCAAATTTAATTTAACAAATTTTAAATTTAAAAAAATTTAAACACAATTAATTTAATAATTAATTTGATTTAGTTACTAAACACAATTAGATTACTAATTAATTAATTTTTTTTAGGGTTTAGGATTGGTTTGACAGCAGTCCTAACCAATTTTGTTTTAGGGTTTAGGACTGGTTTGGCAGCAGTCCTAACTATTTTTTTTAGGGTTTAGGACTGGTTTGACAGCAGTCCTAACCAAAAAATAAATAAATAAATATTTTTTAGGGTTTAGGACTGGTTTGACAGCAGTCCTAACAAAAAAAATATATATTTCGGGTTTAGGACTGGTTTGGCAGCAGTCCTAACCAAAAAAAAATTTTTAATTTTTTTTAGAGCAATTGGTCCACAATTTGATTTTAAATTAATTATTAAATTAAAATACAAAATTAACATTAATTTAAATTTAATAAAAAAACAAAACATTAATTTAAATTTAACAAAAAAACAAAAAAAAAAGAATTTACATAAAGGGTATTTTGGGAAAAATATTTTTTAAAGTGTTGTATTAAGCATTTTATAGGTGCTGTATTAAGTACCGCTGTTTTCCTAATTGGTGTCATTGCAATTTACAATACTAGTTAATAAACTCAATTAAAAAATAATAAACTTCAGAAATAATGGTATAGTCTTTCCATTGATTGAATCACTTACTCCCTCCGTCCCTAAATTATCGTCCTCCTTTCCTTTTTCGTCCGTCCCAAAATAATTGTCTACTTTGAAACTTACCTTTTTAGAACATCACTTTTACCACTTTACCCTTACTTTTTCACCCTACTTTAATTATGGGCCACATACACATGAGCTTTAAAGGAAACTACACATTAAACCAATATTAATAATCCAGGTCAAATAAGTTTTCTTAAACGGTGCGCCGAGTCAACTAGGACAATAAATTAGGGATGGAAGGAGTATTTATTTAGGAAGTTACAATTAGGGTTACACTAGGAGTGTGGTACAAGAAACCTTTACAAGAAAGAATTATAATAAGGAAAGAGTTACATAAGAAAAATAAATATACAAGGAAGGTAAATAATAATAACAATAAACATAAAGATATTATTCTCCAATATGCGCCCACAAGATGGATCCCCACGAGGAAAGACCAATCTTGTTAAGAAGAAGTTGATAGCGTTGCCGAGGTAACGACTTAGTGAGAGCATCAGCGAGTTGATCTGCCGAGGAGACATGAGATACCCATAAGATCCCATCTTAAACTTGTTGACGGATGAAATGATTATTTAGAGCAACATGTTTCATGCGAGAGTGGAACACTAGATTGGAGCATAGATTGGTAGCGCCAACATTGTCACAATAGATAACAGAATGCTGCGAGAAGGAGATGTCGAGCTCCCCGATGAGCGAGGTAACCCAGCGAACATCAGCAGCAGTTGCAGCAACAACTCGGTATTCGGCCACTATCGAGGAGCAAACAACAATACGCTGTTTTTTTGAGCTCCAGGAGACATGATTGCGACTAAGATTAACGATGTAGGCACTGGTTGGGGTGTAGTTATCCTTGTTCCCCGCCCAGTCGGCATCAGCAAATGCATGGAGGTCGAGAGGTGATGCCACAAAGATAACGAATGAGTCATTTGGTTGTGAGCCAATGATCCGTGGTCGTCCTATGCATGAACTAGGAGAGCTTGTTGACCACATAGGCAATATCCAGACGAGTAAGGGAGAGATACTGGAGACTCCCTATGACTGCTCGACACTCGGTGGGATCCGTAAGAGCTGTACCGGACTGGAGAGAAAATACCAGCGAGGTGGCTAGCGGGGTCGCTACTGGGCAAGCATCAGTCATACCAGTGTGAGCTAGGAGGTCGTCAATGTACCCTCGTTGAGGGAGCAGTAGACCAGTAGAGTGAGGAACCACTTCGACGCCGAGGAAATAATGAAGAAGGCCGAGGTCCTTGAGTGAGAAGCGAGCGGCGAGAACATTTATGAAGTCTTGAACAACCTTGTAATTGTTTCCCGTGATGATGATGTCATCAACATAAACGAGTAGCATGAGAGTGATACCTTGCTCGGCGAAGATAAAGAGCGAGGTATCAGCCACATAGTTTTTGAAGCGAGCAGAAACTAACAGAATTCATTGTACCATGCCCAGGGTGCCTGCTTGAGACTATAAATAGCCTTGCGTAGACGACAAACATGTTGAGGTTGGTCAGAATCAACAAAGCCCCGTGATTGAGCCATGAAGACTTCCTCGTTGAGTGTCCCTTGGAGAAATGCATTGTTGACATCCAGTTGTCGAAGAGCCCAACCCTGATTGATAACAATGAAGAGGATGAGACGAACTGTTGTAGGTTTAACCACCGGGCTGATGGTTTCATGATAGTCAACCTTTGGCCGTTGATGAAATCCTTTAGTGACCAAACGAGCTTTGTACCTGTCAATTTTGCCTTCAGGTAGCCGTTTAATTCAAAATATCCATTTGCAATCAACAATATTAGGAACCCCTGCGGGAGGTACCAAGTCCCAAGTGCCATTTTTAATGAGAGCATCATACTCCTCAAACATAGCCTGTCACCACCTACTGTCTTTGATGGCCTGGGTGACACAGGTTTGTTCAGTGCCGGAGGATAGCCGAGAAGAGAGGCTAAGTTTTTGTATAGGTTTGTGGATATTGTTTTTGGAGCGGGTGATAATGGGAGAAGTACGAGCTGTTATTGGGGGAACATGAGGCTGAGGAAGGGTTTGTGAATGGATTTCAGTTATAGGGGGGATAAATGCTTGATGGATGGTGGTTCAGGCTGCTGAGGTAAAGGTTGTTCGGTGGATTGTTGTTCTGGCTGCAGAGGTAAATGGTGCTTGGTGATTGGTGAGACCGAGCTGGGTAAAGGATCTCCAGTCCGGCCATTGCGAGGACAAGTCGTCGATGGTGTGTATGAGGCCGTGAGGATATCATGAAGTGGTAACCAGGTGTTGTGGGTGGACTCATCAGGGCAAAAAAGAGCCATGTCAACCTTGGAGAAGGGAAATTCAGACTCGACAAACCGAACATGACCAGAGACATGTAGATTGGATTTGGACGAGTCATAACAGAGATATGCACTATGGGTGAGAGAGTACTTAAGGAAGACACAAGGGGTTGACCAAGTATCAAGTTTGTGAGAGGTGTATGGTCGCAGCCATGGATAGCAAAGACAACCAAAAACACGAAGCTTAAGGTACTTCAGAGCAGACCCAAAAACTTTTTGATAGGGAGAGGACATTTGGAGAGTAGGTGTAGGAAGGCGATTTAGGAGATAGGTGGCTGTAAAGAAGGCATGCGTCCAGAAGGAGAGAGGAAGTGAGGCCTTGGTCAGAAGAGAGAGACTAGTCTCGACTAGATGACGATGACGACACTCAGAGAAACCATTGTGCTCGGGAGTATAAGGAAGGGATGTAAGGTATGAGATGTCGTTACTGGCGAGGTAGGTGGCTAGCCCGGTGGTCTCGGAAATGCCAGTATACTCCCCTCCATTGTCCGATTAAAGGGTGACAATTTTGTTTTTAAAGTGGTTTTCAACCAGGGCTTGAAAACGAAGAAATATGGAGACAACATCAGATTTTCGTTTGAGGGGCTAGAGTCATATGTAATGCGTGTAATGATCAACGAATATAACATAATATTTGAACCCATCAAGAGAAGTGATGGGGGAGTTCTAAACATCAAAGTAAATAAGTTGGAGGGGATGGGAAGAGGCAATAGTAGATAAACAAACGGAAGTTTGTGATTTTTATTGCTTTAACACGCATTACAAAAAGTGGAAGCAATTCTATTATGCTTAAGCGAAAACTTAGACTCTAGGTGACGTTGAACTGGGGGGAGGGGTGACCGAGACGATAATACTAGTCAGGGGAAGAGCTCGTGGAGCTGGTAAAGGCAGTAGGTTGACGAGGAGGAAGAGAGCTCGGCTATTCATACACACCATCCTTAGATTGTCATGTCAGTAGTAAGGTCCCTGTCAGCAGACCCTTCACATAAAAAAAGTTGGTGAGAATTCAATAGATGTTTTATTGGATGTACAAAATTGGGAAATAGAAATGAGATTTTGTTGCATGCTAGGAAAAAAAATAGAACATTACATAATTGAAAAGTAGTTGAGGGTGTAGGAAGAGAGGTTGAACCTGCATTGGCAAATGGCAATAGGCAGACCAGTGCCATCACCGATGACCATGTCGTCGTTGCTTGAGTATGGTTGATGGAGAGACAGATTCCCAAGATCATTGTTGACATGATGAGATGCTCCACTGTCGAGGAGCCAACTCAGAGAAGGGTTACCCAAGGTTGTGGCTACATGAGCACACGGGTACCAGTTGTTGGTCGTGGGTGAGGAGCGAGCAGACATGGACGCCGAGGCCTGAACAAGTTGAAAGGAGGGACACTGAGAGACCGTGTGACCTTGTTGCCTGCAGCCCTGACATTTACTAAGGTAAGGACGGCGAGAGCTCGAGTTTATGGTTAACGATGAGCGAGGTCCTTGAGCGGGTTGCTATGAGCGATGATACTGAGTAGATCCATGCGACCTCGTGGGCGCGGTGTTAGCCGTGATTGGGTGAGGAGTTGGAACGGATTGCTTTAGAACAGGGCCGGTCCTGAACTTTTGAGGGTCCAAAGCGAAAAGAAAATAAGGGGCCCTTAAAAATATAAGCATAAGAATTTTAGACGAATAATTTATTTGACTTTTCATCATTTGAAGTATTGAAAATGGATAATACCCAAACATATAAGAAAATAAGTATTAAATAATTACTGAAAACTGTTATTCTTCATTCGATAAAATAAATTGCAATAAAAAGAATATACACAATCAATTTTTTTCTTTTATTTATGTTTTGACTTCTGGATTGATATTTTTTTGGTAACATGTATTATACACTATAAATTCAAGTAAAAAAAACCAAAAAATTAAATAAACATAAGCAATACAAATGATAGTAACATAACAATAAAATTTGATTTTTGCTTGAAATATTGATATTATATACCTAATCAATTGTTATTTTTTATGACCCAGATAAAAAAAATTGATGGTCAACTAACTTTTTTTATAAGTAAATTTAGTGAATGCAAAATAAAATTAAAGTTGAATAACTTTGCCGGATCCATATACAAAATCTTTATCTTTATTTAGTAACTCTTTATTTATTAGGTTCCATAGTAATTAAAACATATATAAGTAGTTTTGAAGTTGGTAATAAATGAAAAAATACTTAACCACAACCATTATACTTACAATACAAATGGAGTATAAACATGAAAGATTGTGAAAATTATAATATATTTTTAAAAAGTTGATTATTATGTAAAACATCTCAAAATAGTATAGGAGACTATTTAACTAAATCGAGGGAGTATATGATATAATATGTATATAAAAAATTAATAATTGACCGATAACCAAAAGTAAAAACAAAAACAAAAATGGCCGAGCAAGGGCTTGAACCGATTGTAAAAATTAGAAACATATTTTTTAAAAGTTGATTATTGTGTAAAACGTCTCAAAATAATATAGTAAACTATTTAACTAAATCGGGGGAGTATATGAAATAATATGCATATAAAAAAAATTTAATACTCTACCGTAGACCAAAAATTAAAAAAAAAATTACAAAATCAGAATAAGGAGTCTCAAACCCAAGACAACCCCCCGCTTCCCAAACACCTTTTCACACTTATCCAACCAATTGATCTGGATTACAATTTGTATATTAACTTTACATTCTTTA
This sequence comes from Codonopsis lanceolata, assembly GCA_013146195.2. Classification (NCBI taxonomy): domain Eukaryota; kingdom Viridiplantae; phylum Streptophyta; class Magnoliopsida; order Asterales; family Campanulaceae; genus Codonopsis; species Codonopsis lanceolata. Next base: position 152,050,606 of record CM028379.1, on the reverse strand, counting down.
TAATATATCTAAATAAAACTAACATACACTTAGATAAAATTGGGCCCTCTTCCATTGGAGCCCTGTTCGGTCGATCAGTTTGAACTCCCCCAAAACCGGGCCTGCTTTAGAACTAGCTCGTGATTGATGAGCTTCTCATGGAGTTCATCAAAAGGTATGGGAGTGTCATGACCTTCAATGACGTCAGCAACCTAGCGACAGTCCTCACCGAGACCGCCCATCACTGTCTCGACGAGATCCTCATGATCGAGAGGTTTGACGAGGGCGTCAAGTTCACCAAACTTACCCTTGATGAGCTGCATATACTCGGAAATCGACTGAGTATCTTTCGTAGCCCGTTTGAGTTGGTCCTTAATATGCTTGATGTGCCCACGAGAGGGGCGAACAAAGGTGTTGGTGAGAATTAGCCAGGTATCCCGAGTGGTGACCGCTTGACCAATGCGGCACCAGAGGCGAGGTGAGGAAGCCGACAACGGCAAACAGTAGCTTTTCTTGGCGCATCCACGGGATGTAGTCTGGGTTAGGGATAGGGGCATTGTTGATGGTGATGGTGGTTGGAGGACAGGGGGAGGTGCCATCGACAAATTTGTACAGATCGTACCCGATGAGTGTGGATTCAACCTGAAGTTTCCAAGCTAGATAGCTGGTAGGGTGAGCTTGGTGATGTTGTGGCATCGGTGGGATCTTGGATGGTGATGGTGTTGGGAGGCCATGCTAAACCTAGGGAGAGATGCCGATGATGGTTATAGCGTTGCGAAAGTTTGGTGCTTTAAAGGTTTTGGGAGCGAAGCTCTAATACCATGTACAAAATAATAAACTTCAAGAATAATATCATAGTCTTTCAATTGATTGAATAACCTATTTATATAGGAAGTTACAATTAGAGTTACACTAGGAGTGTGGTACAAGAAACCTTTACAAGAAGGAATTACAGTAAGGAAAGAGTTACACAAAGAAATGAACTATATAAGGAAGGTAAATAATAATAACAATAAACATAAAGATATTGTTTTCCAATAGCATGCTCGAACTCTAGTTGGCCAAATAACCTGAAATATACTTAAATTCAAGTTAACCTTGACAAGACACTTATAAATTTTCAGACATATCTCATTCTAGATTGAGGTTTAAGAATTGGTAAATTTCAAGTCGGTCCACTTTGCAAGATTTTCAACCTTTTTAATTCCCTATTTTTTGTAACGATTTAAAACCACTTTAGTAAAATTGTTCCTAAAATGCTCAATGTCGTCTTCTTTCACGTTCTCTTTTTCTTGCCTCACCTCTCCCTTTCAATTTCCTTCACGTTTTCTTATTGATTTTGAGAATATAGTTGATTTTCACACCATGCGATCTCAAATCAAGCTCTTCTAAGTTGATTTTCTATCATTCCCCCATCTGAGTAGAGACAATAACTCGAAGTGAGCTTGAGTCTTAACTGAAATGGCCAACAAGATTGACTTTACAGTTCATGGTTCATTTTTGAGTCAAGTTAATTTCAGACATTGGAAAAATCAAAATAAGTAATGTACCCATGTGTTTGAGGTAAAAAGAGCGCATTTCTTGCTCTAGCGAATCCGATCGAAGGTCCAAGATTGGAATGCATGTCCTGCTACTTTAAAAAATTTGACCCCCTCTTTTCTTCTTAGATAGAGAATTTGATTAACCATCATCAAAAACCTATTTATTGGACCGAAGGTTGCGTGCCAACTCTTCTTGTTTGTCTTCTTGGATCGAAGGTTTCTACGATATCCAATCCTTTTGCGTCTCTATTCCCTATTAGTCCTTCCCTCTCTGTCTCTATCTATCTCTCTTCATTCTCCAACTTTGATTTTCAATCGAAATGCATCAATTTGGAATTGCAAATCGATGCATCGAAATTTCAAAACAATGCATCGAGATTCCAAATCGATGCATCATGATTTCAAAATAATGCATCGTGATTTCAAATCTATGCATCCGGATTTCAAAACGATGCAAATGGGGGGGGGGATTTCCAGATTTGGCTCTCAGTTTGTTCTTTCTCATTGATAGAAGCCTACTTTTTGCTTCTTTTTTCCCTTACTGGAGTATATAGCTGATCCAAACCTTGACTCATTAAGGTAGGTTTATGAAGTATACACATTTTCACAGATAACCATAAATACCTATGGAGTTAAAACTCTTTCACATAAACTATAAAGTTGTTAGAGGATTTAACCTGCATGCCAGACAAGTACTGCTCCAATAATTTGATGTGATGCCGAGAATTCTTGTGATTTTCCAAGCGTAGAAGGATGCCATAATGTTTTCAGCATGAAGAGAGAATCAAAATCATCAGGATTTCACATTTAAAACTAGAAACTTCAGCACATTTAAATTAGAAACTTTAATAGGGAGAGAGAGAGAGAGAGAGAGAGAGAGAGAGAGAGAGAGTGTGTGTGTGTGTGTGTGTGTGCGCATCACGTTGTTTAAATTATGCAAAATCTATGCCTTGCAATGCTTAGGATTTTGCATGCGTCTTTTTTCATTAAATGTATACTCGTCCTTTTGCACCAAAAGTGCCTTTTACCGGTTAGAAATAAAAATCGAGCACTGGATCAATTATATATACACTGTAGGGGACCGACCCAGTTATCACCCTTTAAGAATCATAATAAATCCTAATTAAAATTTTGACATCTTTTTTAAGGCCCAAATAGTCCACAAAATCCTTCGTGAGACTCGCTATCAAAGTCCAAGTTTTATTCCCATCAGATAAGTTAGCTCGAACTTACGCAACTATCTCTAATACGATTCGTAACACCCCGACTGAATTCTATAACCATTTCTTCATGATGCAAATGGTAGGGATGATAATTTCAAACCGAATCGTGGATGCTTGAATTGAACCGAACCAAAGTTAACGGTTATTAACTGGTTTGACCAAATATTGGGCCTGTAACGGGGAATAACCAAAATGAAAAATTGGGGAACTGTTAAGTTTTGATATTAGTAGTACCCGACCCATTCCCTGGACCGTTAACCGAACTGCTAATAATTTAGACTTTACCATTATTCATGTAAGTATTTACAATATACCCTATATAATATATATTTTTATGGAAAACAGAACACAGCTAACATTATTCTCAACCACGAATTCGCCGCCCAGTACACTTAATTGCTCACTCCTCTTCATCATTTCAAGACATGCATATCTGACAATCAATAGGAAATTTTTGATCAATCAAATCAATTTATAGACATCTATAACAATAACCGAACACTACTGACATCTCAATAATGTTCTCTTATATATCTCACTATCGCTCACTCTCTCTCTCACACACGCACACACAATGTCTATTATGTTGACAAACAAGTTGCGGTAAAAATCTCATTGTTTGAAAAAAAGAGTGTCCAGATTAATATATACATTGCTCCATGGAATGAGTTTGTTCTTCATTTACCATTAAATATTGTACTCTATTAATATTGTTTCATATTTTGAAGTATTGCTCAAGTTGGCCAAATTGATTACATTCTATTCATTATTTTTTTCAATTAGAATGTGATGTTTAAACTTATGTGTCTAAAAAAATTCATTTGAAACACTAAGCAGTGCTTCATGATTTTTCTTTTATTTTTGAAATTTAAATATGTAATAGACAAATTTACATATTTTATATTGACATCCATATATGCATTTGGAACAAAGATCAACATTTATTTGAACTAAAATTAAGTTTATATATTGTTGTAAAACTTAGCCAAATAAATTTTCATTCATAACGATGTTAACTATTAATATTACATTTTATTACGAAATTGTAATTGAATCTTTATGGTGAATGTTTCGTTGTTTATTAACTATTTCTGCGATTTTCTGAACCATCGCAATTCTATTATGTATGTAATATTAAATTATTATAGTTGCATGTAATAGATACTTGCATGTGTAGTTTTGGTAAATTTGTGGCATGCACAAAGCAGCTAGACTCTTTAGTTTTTATAGACATGATTATGATGAGTTTTAAGTAAAAAAATTATCGTTTATCAAGTCTTATTAACTAGACTATAAAATACTCCATCCGTCTCAAAATTATTGTTATATTTGACTTAGCATATGGATTAAGGAAAAATAATTGAATTGATTATTAATATTTGGTTTGATGTGTAATTTCCTAAGCTCATGTGTATGTGACATATAATTAAATATTGATCAAAAAGAAAAGTTTCAAACAAGATAATAATCATTAAAGTTTGGGATCGAGGAAGTATGTTTTTTGAAAGTTTCAAACAAGGTAAAGTATGTTTTTTGAAAGTTTTTTTAATCATTAAAGTGTTTTAAACTACTTCGCTGACCAATTTCCCATGATTAATCTCGATTAACTGTTACCCGTGGAAAATGAATATGTGAGGACAAATTGATTACCCTACTCGACTCAGTGGGGAGCAGGGTGGTTATGGGGCATCAAATTAAAATTGGGCCCAAAATATTTTTTACCCCCCAAAGTTTCCACTAAATCCCAGATTTTCATTCATACTAAGGTTTGTCTCACTTTAATATTCAATGTTACCATTTATCTCATTTAACCTCCTTACGTTTATTGCCGTTTGAATTAAGATGTTAAATCACACGTCGTCTTGCACGTGCGGGTTATTTTTATCTTTTTTCCTGTTGTCCCTCTCCTCTCAAACCCACCACCATTTCTAACACATTCAAATCATAAAACCAAGATGAACAATTTCAATTTCCCATTGTTTGCTCCGATCTTCTCTATTTCTTGAAGCAATTTAGATATATTTTTTAAAACAAGGAACCAAACAAAGAAATAAATAAAGGAAAAACGAACCATTAACCCATCGAAATTTTCGGCACTGGAAAAAATGTTGGAAGTAACATCACAAAAAGAGAATCTTAACTAGAAAGAACCCAGTTAATGGAGAGAGAGGGAGAGAAACAGTGATGAGGGCATAAAGAGAGAGAGAGAGAGATAGGAGTGCTTGTCCACTTCCCCTAATTTCTTCTTCCTCAAAGCCATCCACTACAATACCATTACTCCATCAGTAAGAAGCTCAGCCATAGCCAATTCGGCACCACCTACCTGGCCACTGAAAAATCCACTGACCTCGATTACGCCTGCAAATTCATCGCCAAACGCGAACTCCTCTGCCACGAGGACTACTAGGATAAGGTAGACATTAATGGATTCTGGTAAATTTAATCGCCATAAAAATTTCAAATTACTCGATTTAATAGAGAATGCTCAATTTCAATCGATGCATGCAAAAAACAACTTTCAATGCTCAACCACGAACAAGGCTCATTCCATTCCATATCACTTCAGTACAAAATTTATCATGATTATCTCGTAACAAATGAGCACCAAATTGCGTCGATGGGGGGGGGGGAAGACAACCGAACGTTGATCTCACGTACGATAGAAGAATAGAGCAGCATAATCCCTCCTCTTGACCAAAGGGGAAATCTACTCCTTTTGCATATAAGCAGTTTAGACTAAATTAGACCTGTTGGGGCGAACTGAAGCGGAAGCTTGGATCCTGCTCCTCTGCAATTTATGTCCCCATATTCTAGCTGTGAGAGTGATTATCTGGGAAGTGAGGAATCATCGTTGTGAACATTGGCCAAAGCTCCAGCAAAGAAAAACCCATTTTCTAGGAACCACCATTGCCATTAAAAGACCTCATGTTTTTTTTTTCTCTCTCTTGGATGGATCTAAATGTAGGGAGAGAAAGTTGAAACGAAATGGAGGCAGTACGGTGGAGTTTAAGCAGAAGACCTTGGATGGTTTCCCTAAGCCCAAATGGAAAAAGATTAAAATAACCCGCATGTGGTCTTAACGTCTTGATTCAAACAGTAATATACGTGAGGAGATTAAATGAGACAAATGACAACCTTGAATGTTAAAATGAGACAAATTTTAGTATAAGTGACAAACTGAGATTTGGTGGAAATTTTGGGAGATAAAAAGTATTTTGGCCTAAAATCGGGGAATGAGGATGATACGGAGTATTATTTATAACTGCTCTCAAACTGCCCTATTATCATTCCTAGCTTAGGATATGGGACAAACTTTAGTATGTGTTTGGCTACACCAATTCCATGACTTGGAATTGGAATTGGAATTGTAGCATAGAATTCTAATTCTATTGTTTGGATACTAAAATAAAAGATAGAATTGGAATTGATTTATAATTCTACTACCCCCAATTCCATAAAATCAATTCCATAACAAAATTAAAAAATTACAAAACCAATTCTACACCAATTCGAAACTATCGGGATTTTTTTTTTAGGTCGCTGGTTCCTTGTTTTCGTCTCCATCTTCCGCAAACCCTCTCCCCCTCGAAGACGCATCGAAGAGGCGGAGCAGAATGATGCTCCATAGTTGGATCTCTCCTTTGTCGTCAATTGAGCAGAAGGAGGAGTCCAAAGGAAATGAGCACAATGTCAAACTGATCAAGGGCTACCGCCAAAAGGTTGAGGAGGAGCTTTCAAAGATTTGCAATGACATTCTCACCATCATCGACAAGCATCTGATCCCCTCTATTATCAGGGCTTATGAAAGGAGATGGAGTTCACGGACCTCGAGATTGCTGCAGACTCCATTGGCGGCTCTGTGATCTTTCACGTCGTCATTGACATTCTAGGGTTTATCCTCCGCATGCACCAGCAAATCCCTTCGTAAGTCCTTTCCTACTACATTCTTTAAATTCCGTTTCATGAAATGCGCTTGTTATTTCGCAGAAATTCCTGAGTTAGTGTGTGTTTTTGGACATAAATAATGTATTTTCGACTTGGATTTCTCACCTGAAACTCTATAGAACTTCGTTTAAATAACCGACTGCTCCCTCTGTCCTAATACAAGAGCAGGGTTTTGATTTTTCAAAATCAAGTTGTCAATTTCTGGGATAAACGCATTTATTTGATTATAGAGAATGAAAAAATAATTCGTTAAAAACTATATAAAGATTAATGTCTCCTCCCCATATTGGATGTTCACTTTTAGTTTTTTTTAAATGGAAATCAAGGAATTTGGCAAATGTGAATTTGATTAATTTAAAGAAAGAAGGAAACTCATTTTGGGAAAAGGAAGTGTTTTGTCACTAGTTTAAATGAATTTGTAATAGCAGATAAGTTCAAAAATCTTTACTTGAAAAATAGTCAAATTACAAAATAAAATCTTAACTTTTGATTGATTTTTCCCCAACGAATTGATTAGTTAATTGTGATGACAGCTATTTAGTCTGTTTCGATACCTTCATAATCATAAATTCAATCACTTTCTGTTGAGTGGTACAGTTGAAATGGTGAATCTCAGTAGTTTGATTCAACAGGATATTGCAAGATATCAGTTTTGAATTCGATGCACTGAATGAGGAGTATAAAGATTTGGTATGTTGAACACTTGAAGGTAGTCTTGTGCTATAGTATTAAGACTTTTGTTTTTGGTGCAACCTAAGAATTTTCAGTTTTAGGAGACACCTTTCCTTGTGTCTTGGATCCTTTCATAAGCCCTGATAATAGAGGCTGGCCTAGCTGACCTTGGAATGAAGCAACCTATCTTACTAGTAAACTTTCTTTACCCAAAGACAAAGAAGAAAAGGTCGCCATGTCATACATAACATGTCTTGTGGTGAAACTCGTGCCCTTGTCCACAAATCATAGACTTATAACATGAGATGGACATGGTACCCTTTCTGTTCATGATATCCATTTAGTACCGATTACATCAATAATGCTACTTACAGTCAAATAACACTTGTGAAACAAGTAGTATAAATCCCATGCAAAGTTCATTCCTTGTGCTTAGGTCCACTTAAAGGAGATGTGCCCAAAACTTTACCCTTAGCACAAGCTGTCTTCCATCCTTCATTTTGGATCCTTACAGAGTAGATACTTACATTGTGTCGTTTGTCCACTTGTGATTATCAGTAATTTACTTGATGCTACTTTCTTTTTATGAGTATCTTTATGTTTGAGTACCTAATTATCATGTGTATTTCTTGTATGATGAAAGTGTTTCCATCTATGAAGAGGTCATCCATGTTTTATGAAACTAAGTCTAGGCCAGTTACTGCATTCTCCATACTCTCATTGTATATAGCAAGTGTAGTGGATGTTTAAAACAAGACTGGGAACTTAAAGCTGAGCAGGTTTTGTTGGACAAAGAAGCTGCACAATATTAGAAAAGTGAAAACAGAGAACCTAACCAATGGATTTTTATTTTCCTGCTCTATTTCTGTTAGCAGATCACTTAATTTCTTTTTATCATGTGTTGAGGTACCGAGGACTATGTTTTGTCATTCATGGGGTCTGGCCGTTTTGGTACAAATTTTAATTCATTGTAGCTTCAAATTTTGTTACATTTCTTGAGTCTTCCATCTCATTTTATGAATGTTCTTTGTGTATGTGACAGCACGGGCGTATATATTGGGATATAACTGTGACGACGAGAAGGAGCTTGAAGCTGCTTTGAGGTTTTGCTGATGCAGTTTCATCTCACTGCCCTTTATGTGGATTTTCGAATCTAGAATGCTGGTAGTTATTTTGATGTAATAATTTTCTAATTATTTGAAAGTTGAACGCTGCATAATCCTGGTAGTATGCGTGACTATGTATTAGTCAATTTCTAAGAAGAAAGATTACTGGCTTATTTCCTTCATTTGAACTCACCATTTTATTGTGAGACAATTTTTCATCTTTGTGCCCTTGGTTCTTCATGCCGGCTGTTAGGAATATGCCTGTGCAAATATCTGCCATATGTTTGCATATTCTATGAAAGAGATTTGCTTGTTTTCATTATACAACATGTTCCAAGAGTGGCTAAACGGACTACGTATGGGATAGTGTGGCAACTCACTGGAACATTGCGTAAGTCATAGGCTAGGTCGTCGTCTTTGTACATACATCAAGTCTATAGGTTACCATCTGTTGAGCCTTCACCAGTGGACTTCATTCAGCTCCTCCATGTCTACTGTTTTTGTGATGTTGTGTTTGAAAGAGGAAATCAGAGACTTCAAATCATTCAATGTTTCAAAGACTTGTAAGAGATTGTGTTTGTTCTTCTTTAGGTTCATCCCGATGCTGCCCCTTATAGGACAAGAATTGTTATTGACAACTGGGAAGACATTTGTCAATTGTTTGCTCAAGACCGTGCTAATGGTAAGGGTGCTCAAACAGCAGCAGAAGTAGAATTAGAAATGGAAGTGAACGAAGAGTCTTTTGACTTAGAGGAGACCATTGGGACCACCAAGGGAAACGTGAGAAGCTTAGAAGATGATGCTATGCATTCACTCGGAGGGGAAAGTAGACAAGGAAAGTCCAATGGCTCATCATCATCTATTTGAAACATTGCTTTTTTTATTTAATATATATTTTTATAATTTGATTTTATATTAAAATATGTTAGTTTTTTGTATTTTATGTTCTATTGCAGGGAATATAAGAAAAACACATATAAATGACAAATTCATTTCTGTGAGACTACATGAGTATCCAAACAATAGAATTGGAATTGTAAATCAATTCTAATGGAATTCTATAGATTAGCCAAATAATAGAATTGAAACTCTATGGAATTCGAATATGTTGAAATTCAATTCCATAAAATTGTGATTCCAATTCAATTCCAATTATGCGTATCCAAACATACATATATATATATATATATTCTATTACTAATAATAGTAAAAGTCGTTTATATAATCTAAAATAATTTAAAATCAATATCATTTTTTAATCAATGTAAGATATGCATCTTCTATTGGTAATAATGATATAAGTCTTTTATCAAAAAAACTTTGAAAACCAACATCTTTTTCTAACCAATGAATGATACATCTCTTCTATTAGTAATGAATAATAGTATTTTTAAAACAATATCAATTTCTAACCAATATATGATACATCTTTTCTATTAGTAATAATAATATAATATTTTGTAACTAATGTGATATACATCTCTTGTAAAAGTGTAAGTCTTTAGTCTAAAGACATTAAAATAATTTAAAATTAACATCATTTTCTAACCAATGTGAGATATACATCTTCTATTGGTAATAATGGTTGAAATCTTTTATCAAATGACTTTGAAAGTAATGTTCCACCTCTAAGAGTTTTATCTCATATTGATTAGAAGTAATGTTAGTTATAATTTTTTTTAAATATAAGTCTTCTACTATTGACAATAGAAGAAGTTATATATACTAAATTACTAATATTAATACCCCTTATCATATTGTTTATTATTATTATGTATTATTATTATTAGTTAATGACTAGAAAACCAAGAGTTTTTAAAGTCTCCACATGAATGCTTTACAATGAAGATTTATCGAAAGGTGGTGAGGTAGCACAACTATAGTGCTCCTCACCAACTTTAAATATATATATATATATATATATATATATATATATATATATATATATATATATATATTGTTCTCATTAACTAGACCCACAAAATAAGAAAAACTAATAAATTCTTTTATAAATGTTAGTAGTATAATAGGAGTATGTAATTATGTTTAAAGTTCATGTGTACGTAGTACTATCATTAAAATAGGAAGAAAAACAAATATAAAATAGTATTTCCTCCGTTTTGAATAAAGAGTCTTCGTTTGAAAGTCAATTTTTTTTAAAAATGATATTTTTAATAGTTCATTAGTAATAAAATAATAATTTCATATCTTAATTTTTGAAAGTAGACTATTTTTGTTAAACATCTCAAAATAAAATAGTAGATTTATTATCCTGAACAGAGGAAGTAAAAGTATTTTCCTAAAAAAAATTTAGAAATTCGATAATTATTTTTTGAAACAGCACAATTATTAATTTATTAATTTTCAATGTGCAGCTACAATTTTATAACGTAAAGATTAAGGTCAAATATCTACATGTGTAACTAAAATTGATTAAAAATTAACATTTTCAATCTCTTTATAAGGAATGAAAAAAGAGGGGGGAAGGTAAAATTGTGGGCCGATCCCCTTTCTCAAGGATTTAATCGCTTCAATCCCTTGTTTTTATTTTTAACTGGGAAAAGAATATTTTTAAAAGAGAAATGACTACGTTACCCTTAATCAAAGCTTAAAAGTTAACCAGATCTTTCAAATGAGACACTTTTGGGCATATTCTCTTTGAGTGATTTGGCAGTTTTTTTTTTTTGAACTTTATGTTTTTAATCTCATCAACTTCCACTCTTTAATCCTCTTTTTCTTCTGCAATCATTACAAAGGAACATCAAAATCGAGTCACTAATCCTCAAAGCCAAACAAACGCTTTGATACTCAAGTCGCCCTACATGTAAGGTTTGTTCCGATCGGATCGGATATATAATTGAGTGGCGAAGAGTGTTCATACGTGTAAGATTGAGTAAATACATGAGATCAATTAGTATTTTGGCTGCAAAAGTTGAACTCAGGCCACAGGCTCACGACAGTTTAACTCTTTCTTTTCTAGCTAGGTAAATGGGAAAGGATAGATTGGAGGTTGGTCTCCTATTATTTTTTGTAACCCCCTAATTAATGTCCATTTTCATAATATTGTTTATAAATTGTCCCCATCCAACAAACTATATTGTTGTTTTTTTTTTGTTCATCTTCGTCGCACCCAATTAACGAATTCTCATCCATCCTTAACAGTAAATTAGAAAAAGGTGGTGTAAAATCAATATGAGGAATCTTGCGATATTGAAATAGGCGTCTAGACATAATCTTTTTTTTTACAGGTTTACTGGAAAGAAGAAAGGAGCGAGGCTGGCATCGGATATCGGTGGTCTTGAGGAAGGAGAAGAAGATCAAATGAGAATTTCTCGTCTTATCATCTGCATCTATAACTAATTCAAGACTTTTCCAGATTTAACAAAATCTCCATCTTCTTTGTCGTACTCTTAAAAATGGTATTAGGTGTGAGCTTTTCTCACCATGGGATGACTATGGCAAAAGCTTAGAGCAGTTTTACCCCTCTGGAACAAAGATAGATTCTGGAACAAAGCAAGATGCTTATGACAAAGCAAGGATGGAAGAATTTGAAAACAAAGAGCTAGCGGGAATCGACGAATTTCACTCGATCTACGAAGAAGAGTTTAACCCAGCATCGTTTTGGTTCGTGATGCAACTGTTTTGAAATTCTGATGCATCAATTTGGTATTATAATACAAAAGTAAATCCTGATGCACAAATTGGATTTCGCGAGGCATGCATCGAATTTCTAATGCATAAATTTTCAATGCAAATTGAATTTTCAATGCAAAAATTGGAATTGTGATGCACAAATTTAAACACCTACTTACATAATCCTGGAGCCTAGTTTTAGCCTGCCTTCTTTATCTATTTTGAGTTCTAGTTTTCGACCAAAATTGTAAATATAGAGTGTATTTTTAAAGCCATGTTTGAACAGGCACTAAGACCGATTTCAGAGTACAAATCGACATAATAGACACGAACAAAATTGTACCTTTCTATATAAATAGGTGATTCAATCAATGGAAAAACCATGTTGTTATTCTTATAAATTGTGGAGTAAGTGCTGGAACCGCTGGCAAGCAAGCGACTTGGTAAGCGCATTGGCCAGCTGGTCGGCCGAGGAGACATAAGAAACCTGGAGCTGCCCATCTTGGACATGTTGGCGAATGAAGTAAAAGTCAAGTGTCACATGCTTCATGCGAGTATGAAAGACCGGGTTGGAGCAAAGACTAGTGACACCCATATTGTCACAGTAGATAACAGGTTGAGACGAGGAAACAAGTCCGAGCTCGCTGAGCAGGGATGAGATCCAGTGAACCTCAGTTGCGTAGAGCTGTCAAAATTGAGCCCGGTACATAGGCCTGGTCCAGCCCACTCGACTTTTTAAGGGACTGAGCTTCAATTTAGAAGGCCCGAAAAAGTCGGGCCTCTTTGGTCCATCCCGATAGGCACGTGGGTCATGTTTGACCTGATATTAAAAGGCCCAAAAGTCCGGCCCGACCCGATCATAAAGTTAAACACTTAAACTTAATTTAAAAAAATTAAAAACTAAAACATAAAACCTAAAAAGTAAAAACTATCATATATTCATTTAGATTTTTTTTTCTTTTGGTTAGATGAATTTATGAAACAATATGATCTATTTTCAAATCATTATTCTCTTTTTGGTTAAAACTCATATTCTAAATTGATGGAAGTGACACTTACAAAGAGGAACTGAAGTTGATCTTCCAAGTCCAATATAGTTTAGTATGGTTGTGGTTAGTAATTTTATTAAAACTGATATATTCAATTGAGTATCTCTATCTGATATTAGCTAATAAAAAACATCAATAGTATAAACTTGATAAGAAATAAAATTTAAGTACCAGATTGTATCGGGCGAATCAAAAAATGAACATTTACTAGTTAGTATGGTTTTGCAAACTAGAACCCGAAAAACTTTGTCTATCCTCAGAAAACACATCTTAGAAAATTGAGGACAGTATGATAAACTTCAATTTGGTTATAACTTTTTTGAAAAAAATACCCTTCAAGTAGCACATGTATTTTTTCTTTGATCTGTAATATTATAATTTTTCGAGTTTTTCTTTCGTTTAATTATTGAACTTACTACATTTATTTATATTTGTTTTGGTTGCACTTTTGCTTTGTAATTGTGTAAGTTAGACTAGTAAGTATGTGTGTTTTGAACTTTTGATGTATTATATAACTTTTATTAGCTAATTTGTGAGTTTTTTAAAAAAATAAAAAAACTAGTTATTTTTTTGGCCCAGAGGCCCGAAGTGCGCATGGGCTGGGCTTGAGTTCTATGAGGCCTGTTACTATTTCGGACCGGGCCGGTCCGACGTTAAGCGAAACCAAGTGGGCTTGGGTCGACCCGGCCCGTTTGACAGCTCCAATTGTGGTAGCGGCCACAGCCCGATATTCAGCCTCAGTCGAGAAGCTAGAAACAGTGCGTTGTTTCTTAGAGCTCCACGAGATCGGGTTGCGGCCAACATAGACTACATAGGCACTGGTGGATATATAGTCATCTTTGTTGCCTGCCTAGTCGGCATCAGTGAACGCATGCAGAGTTAGGGATGACTGTCGATGAAGTAGAATACCAGTATCAATGGATCCACATAGATAGCGGAGAACTCGTTTGGCTGTATTTCAGTGCTCGATGGTCGGCCTATGGATAAACTGAGATAGTTTGTTGAATGCATAGGTGACATCAGGGTGAATAAGGGAAAGGTACTGAAGACGCCCGATCACAGCTTGAAACTCTGTAGGGTCTGTGAGAGTAGTGCCCGACTGGAGTGTAGCGAGGGGAGTAGCCACTGGGCGAGCATCTGTCATGTTCGTGCACGCGAGCAAATTTGCAATATAGCCGCATTGGGAGAGTAGGAGACCACTTGGTCGTTTAACAACTTCGACACAAAGGAAATAGGGAAGGTCACTAAGGTCCTTGAGCGAGAAGCGAGCAGCAACAATATTGATGAAGGTCTGAACAGTAGTGGGATGGTTCCCGGTGATGATGATGTCAACCACATAAATAAGGAGATCTATAGCGGTGCCACTTTCATTAAGTAGAAACAGCGACGTGTCGGCCACAAAGTTTTTGAACCCGGAGGCGAGAAGAAACGGTTGCAGCTCATTGTACCATGCTCGGGGAACCTATTTGAGACTATAGATAGCCTTGTGAAGTCGACAAACATGATGAGGGTTTTCCTTATCGATGAAACCCGAAAGTTGAGCCATGAAGACCTCCTCGGATAGAGTGCCTTGGAGAAAGACATTGTTCATATCCAGTTGTCGAAGATGCCATCCTCAGCATACGGCCAACGAGAGAATTAGACGAACAGTGGTGGGTTTAACTACCGGGCTGAAGGTCTCATGATAGTCGACACCTGGTCGTTAGTGAAAACCTTTGGCAACGAGGCAGCATGGCACTTGATACGGAAGATCCATTTACAGCCAACAATATTATGAGCCCCCATCGAAGGAACCAGATCCCAAGTACCATTCCGAGTTAGTGCCTCATATTCTTCAGACATGGTCTGACACCACCTGACATCTTTGAGAGCCTAAGTGACACATGTGGGTTCACTGTCCATTGCTAGTTGAGCCAAGAGACTGAGTTTAGTGAGCGGCTTGTAAATATTATTCTTGGAGCGAGTAACAATGGATGAAGTACCAGTAGCAACGAGCACAATAACTGTGGTAGCGGTCACTGAACTGTCCTCGGGTTCAGCGGGCATGAAATTGTCCTCGGTGAGGTTACAAGGTGCCGAGGATGAGCTAGTAGTGGGGATAGAGCTATCTTCGAGCAGGGGGCTAGGTGCGGAGGTTGAGCAGTGTGCACAGGGCTCGTAGCAGTTAAGGTACTTATTGACTAGTGTATGAAGGAGCTAAGATCAACCACATTCTGACTTGTGCCATGAGCAACTAACGTGAGGCTACTGGGGCGGGCAGCGAAAGATGTGTATGAAGTTAAAAGAGTTTCATAAGGGGGAAGCCAGCTAGAATGAGTGGAGACATCCGGTCGAGCAAGATGAAGATTGACTTTGGCCATGGAAAGCTGAGACTCAACAAACCTAACATGACGCAAGATAAAGAGTTTAGTTGTGTTAGAGTCATAGTACAGATAGGCACTTTGAGTGAGCGAGTAGCCAAGGAAGACACACGGAGAGGAGCGAGCAACGAGTTTGTGCCCGGAATAGGGGCGAAGCCAAGGGTAGCAAAGACAACCAAAGGCGCAAAGTTTGGTGTAGTTGAGAGGAGACCCATAAGGAGCTTTTGATATGGAGATAGTTGTTGAAGAGTGGGTGTGGGAAAATGATTGATAAGGTAGGTTGCTGTCTGTAAGGCAAACGACCACAAGGGCATGCAACGAAAGAGATGTTTTGGAGAGCATAGTCCTAGCTCATGTCCCTCGAAAGCTCAAAGTCCAATGTTAGCGCAGCGAAAGAGGCCTAGGAGCGAGTCCATGTATGTTTCTCCCTTTGAGGCAACTAAAAGGCCTCAAAGTCTCCCTCAGGGGCCTATCAACAAGGAACTCATGAGCTCAGAACTCAGAACAAGGAGGCCAACGTTCGGGCATCGAAAGCGGAAACGCGGAGATGCGGTGGATGTTTATACATTTGAGGGATTTCCATTGTCGAAAAGGGCCCTTATTTTTAAGGCAGGAAGTCGTAGCTCAATAATCAACAAATCATGTCTTTTTTATTTTGTTATTTCATGCTTAGGGAAAGGCCAATCTCAACAATGTGGCGATGACGACGTTCCGATAACCCATTGTGTCCCAGGCAAGACCAGTGTATTAGCCACCATTGTCCGAGGAAAAAGCGACAATGGTCGTTTTGAAAAAGTTTTCGACCAGGGCCTTAATGCGAGGAAAGATGGTGGCTACCTTAGACTTGCTTTTAAGAGGGTAGAGTCATATGTAGCGGGTGAAGTGATCAACAAAGATCACATAATACTTAAACCCATCAACAGAATGAAGGGGGAGATGCCAACATCAGAATAAATGCTAGGAGATGGGAGGTAGAGACAATAATACATTGAGCAAAAGAAAGTTTGTGACTTTTATTGCATAAACAATCATTACAATGTGTTTGTTTATTGCAAGTAGAGTCTAAAACTAAACCTAGGCTAGATAAAATCTGACGTAGGATGGGTTCAGACAGATGACCAAGTCGATGATGTCAGTATAAAATTTTGCATCGCGATGTTTAGAGTTTGGAATTGTACATGCGTCTTTGATCATTAAGTCCATACTCGTCATTTTGCACAAAAAATATCATTTACCAGTTAAAAACAAATGTACGAGAGTTTAGCGGTTATAAATTAATGGGAAGGGACCAGCCCGAGAAGGCGGGCCCTTGGAGTGTGCAAGGTAAGCAATTGAATAGGGCCCCCAAAATTAGGGGCCCAATTCTATAAAAAATTGTTGGGTGAAATTCTTGACAGTCTCTTTTTTAAAGTTTGTAACCCCCTAGTACCTCGTTTTTTTTTTCAATCGCAAAATGTCATTTTTTGAAATATTTTTTCGAAAATGTCATCGTCTTCTTCAATAACTCCGGCAAACACATTGGATTCGAAAATCACCATTGTTGGACATCGAACTTGTAATTGATATGTGCTGGATTGAAGGGTTTTTCAGTAGGACGAATGTGGAGAAGGATGGGGAAGAAGAAGACTTACGACAAAAGAGAAGAAGAAGAAGGTGGAAGACATGATCTCGTTCATTATCATTTTGTATCGCAATGCAAAAATAGATTAGATAATATTTTAGGCTTAAATAGCAATTTGGTCACCCTACTTTCCAATTTTTTTCGTTAAGCTCACTTTACTTTTTTTTCCTTAATTTAGTGACTATGCTTGGACTTTACGATCAATAAACTCACTCAACTCATTTATGTATGTTATCTTGGATGGAAATCATCAAAAAGACTAAAATACCCATCATATAATACTCCATTAAAGGATATTGAATAATAGACAATCAAAAGACTGTAATACCCTCAAAACTCTCTTCACTAACTAAAGTAAAAATCCAATTATGTTTCATCTCCCTCTCCTCTCTCTTTCTCCTCTTTCTAACCCTAATTTCCATAAATTAGGTGGGTGTGGGTATGTGTTATGGATGCGGCTCATATGAGTTTGAGATCTAAGAACCTTTGATTCCCTGAACCTCTTCAGCCAAGTTAGCTAAGTTGAGCATGTGGGAAAAAGACTTGGCAACTACAATCGAGTCCCCTGCATCCAAATTTGTCATCACTCCACCAAGCTCCTCCAATTTTTTGGGTTCAAGCTTCCCCTCGCACTCAACAGAAAGCTGGTAGCTATCTTGGACTATTTGACGAATGTCTTCGCCGTGGAGGTCTTCAAGAATATCAAGAAAACGATCCAACAAGAGAGCATCATCCTCCACTAACTTATCGTCTTCCGACACCTTCCCAAGCACCAACTGCCTCAATTGCGCATCAATTGAAGTCATATTCTCCAAATTCATACTCCACATCTTCTTCTTCCTCTGTAACTCAATTCAATTCCCCTGCTCCAAAGGTGCTACCCTTTTCTTTATATTTGCTTACTTGTGATGAATTTTTCTTTTCCAACCAACAAAATCACGAGGATGAATTGAGTGATTATGAGCTGGGTTCATGCAATACCCACTTAAATATATCAATAACCAAAGAAAGAAAAATACGGTCGTCTGCAAATTGGCGTCTCCCCCAAAACCCCACAATGTGTCGACGGGAGCCTCGGGATTTCGACTCCAAGCACTACCGTTCCAGGTTCGATCGAGAGAACCCATGTACTTTTTTTGTGTGAATCGAAAAAATCAATCGTCCCTCTGCACCGGCCCTTCGCTTCCAGTTCTTCGGAAGAATCAATCGACTGTGCATTATATAGAACATGACTTTACATAGGTGTTAGTAAGCATTAGAAATTCTATTGAGGTAAAAATGATAATGCTTTACCTATCCTTCTTTTCTCTGTAAATCTCTGTAACCCTATTTTGCGACAATGTCGATTCTCTTTCTATTTCTTTATTCTGATTCAAGTAACTTTTTTATTATTTTCTTGGTCTAATTCTTACTTTCAATCTGGATCAATTAACTTCAGGTTTAACCAATTCTTCGTAGGGGGAGTGATAGAGAAAAGAAACAAAAGTTGGTGAGGAAATTGGAAATATTAGAAAGGGTATTTTCGGGATTTTATTAAAAAAATAAAAATTTCATCTAAATAGATGGACGGAGTGATAAACGTGCTATTTATGTCGAAGTAAAGTGATTAAATTGAGAAAAAAAATTAGTAGAATGAGCTTAACAAAAAAAAGTGTAAAAGTAGGGTGACCAAATTGCTATTTAAGCCTAATATTTTATGTATTGCGATTCAAAAATTAATCCATCACGGTGCAAATTGGATTATGTAATTAAAACTTATTTATCGCGGTTCAAAAATTGTTTCATCGCGGTGTAAAAATAATGACCTCCGTAGCGCACCTACGGTTCATTAAGGATATCGTAATCATTTTTCCATCAAAAGTGAACTCTTCAGTTTTTTTTTTTTAAATGGTACTTTAACTATTAGAAGCTTGAAAAAGTGAATCGGCACGCAATTTCTACAAAATTGTTATATATAGTCCAACTTTATTTATTTATTTATACTATTTCGCTTTAAATAGCATAGATTATATGGGTTGGCTTAGTGGTAGAGTAAATGTGTTTTTGGAAAATATTTAAGAAACTAAAAAACATGGAAACATCTTGGATAACCATCTTCTGTATGCATATTATTTATATTTTTCTCAAAATACTTTTAAATCTAAATATTATACATAGAAAATTTATTTGAACTTGGTCTGATTGGTATTACACAAATAAAATACGATCACCGTCAAGAGTATCGACATTCATATTCTCGAAAATTTAGTCTATTTGCAGATTCAATCACTTAACTCGTGCAGCGATGCACCGATTCCTCTAGACTAAGAGTATAAATGGTTAGTATTCTCAACTGTTAGAATCCATAACTAGTCTAGTTTTAATGAGAATATATTCCCTCTAAAACTTTGTTCAGCTAAACCTTCAATTTTGGCCTACTGTGGCCAGATTTTGATATGTTAATGTTATTGAATTTCTTTTGATTATCTTACATTTTGATTTTTAATAGTTTTTGACTTTTTTTTGTTAGAAACTAGGTAATTGTATTCCCTTTCTTCCAAAAAAAATATTCATTCAATATAGAAATAAAAAAACATTTTGATGTACTTTTTACTAAAAAAATTTAAAAATATTCATTCCAATTTCAATATTTGGGTGACAACGTAACATTTGAATATGATGATGATTTAAGTAAAATCATTAGTCATTTGATGTAATCGGGGTTTTTATTTCAAAGATGGGTGGGCTCGAAAATATTATATTGTAGATCTAGGGGTGCGGAATGCACATTCACATAAGTATCTACGAGTTTGCAGGTATAAATAATCAAGTATTTTGTTTCCTTTCAATTTATCGTTTCGCAACGAATAACCCTGACAGAGATCTCACTAAAAGGACACAACCAAATGGACACAACCATTGAAAGGAAACTTGATTATGTGCAAGGGACGCATATATACTCCGAAATAGTTCCATCGTCTTTGAGTGTCACATAAATTAATACTCCATAAGTAGTCTCCTGCTTCAATGTCATAAGAGGAAGGTGATTGTAGTCTTATCCCACAAGAATATATGTGCAACCTTGAACATGAAATAAGAATCGAATAATTTTTGCAGAAAAGTGAATCCGTGCATGATTCTACATGCAATCTTCATTTTGTATTTCTATTGTTGTTCGACATTGTTGTAAATCCCAGAATCTAACAGAATATGTGAGTTTGTCATTGTATGTTGGGTTTTTAATTTGATTGCTTTGGTAATAAGTAATTTCGTAGCATTTGTAACTTATAATTATATTTTATCAATTTAGAACCTAATTTATAATTTAAGACAAGGTCCTCAAAATGTCATAACGGGCACTGCAGCCCGGTTATCACCCAATGGGAAATGAATACTTCCAAAATAAACCATGCACATCCATTAACTTTCTACAAAAGTTTTAAAGATTAAAATCAAGACCACTATACATATGATTCATTTTCAACATACCGAGTGTTTTCATGAATAGTGTCCGCAGGCTAACTTATCCCCCCACTGACAAACTTCCTAATCAAAAGGGAGAGTACGTAACAAATGTACAAGCACGCACAAATTCAAAGAGAAATCAAGAGTCGTACAGAGGCCAGAAAAATCCAAAGGCGAATGTTTTTCAGACAAAGTAGAGCATACGTCATTTCTTCCTTCTCAATGCAACACTCCCCAATTATATCACTTCTGTGCAGCATACTTAAATACCAATGGCGAATATACAAAAAAAAAAAAAAATTAATAAAAATTGGTCGGGGGCTAGAGAAGTGTATTTTGTGGATGTAAGGTCAAGTTCATTCCCATTGTTTCCTATGTTTCCAAGTTCTTTTTTCCAAAGGAATGAAAAAAAGAAACTTAACATTCAAAAGGCCAAAATTAAAATGATCTAACTAAATCTAGAGTTGTAGCACTGACCGCCAAAAGGTAACTGACATCCTCCTCCATTACCTCTGACAAGCTACAAGTTGTTTCAACAGTTCCACAAAGCTATCCCTCCACGGTGGGATTGAATACCATTTCCTGCACCAAACAATACCTAGAGCCTTAATTTTGATGATAGAATGAAAACAAATTGTTATAACTGCAATGTTATTCAGTATGCACAAATACTTCAGTTTTTGGACTTTTTGCATCTACTTGCATAATAAATGGGAGTTCGGCCAACCTGATCACACACTGGGCAGGTGTCACTTCTCTCCATCCATTCAAGTATACAAGACAAATGAAAATGATGCTCGCATTTTGTGACTATTTTCGGGTTTTCTTCATCATACTCTGCAAAAGGTAGGACAAAGTCAAATACATTCCTTACAATTCCTAGTCTAAATACAAAATATCAAGTCAACTCACACGCCACAGCTGCAGCCAGCTTAAAAATCAAGAAATATTGCGTTACCAGCTTCTACCTTGTTTTGGAGGGTCTTGCTATCATGTGCTCCTATGACACTTGTAAAGGTTTCCCTCAAAGGAACTTGGAACAAATACCAATGCACTGAGGGGATACTTTCCAATGCACCTATTTCAACCTTAACAAGTGCCTAGAAACTTGGCAAAATCCAACTTTGGAATGACAAGTTAAAACCCTCATATTAAGCTTTGGCAAATAGATGTGAGTGATTATTTACTCTTATTAGTCATTACCTTCAAGACAGGTGGGACACTCCTCCACCGCTACAGCAATAGGTTCACAAGACTTCTTAAGATCATCGGCATCATCAAGTTCACCATCTAGTTCTTCTGCTTCTTCAATATCAGTGTGCATTTTGCAGTCAGATTCCTTCAGCTCCTTGGACGGTGTGTGATCGCTACGACTGATGTTACTCTCTCCTACAGCCTCGGTATTAGTTATTTGTGCACGTACTTCGCGCTTATTGCCAGAATCTTCTCGATTATTCAGTGGACTTCGAGGATGTCCTAGATTTGCATCGTATGGTAGAGGTGTTGGAGGAGGTCTGTAAGTGTCCGGTATTGAGGTTTCTAAATTCGTATCAACTAAAAGCCCCGTAGAGAGGGTGGAAGCCTGGCCTTGGTGGGATGATAAGGGCTCATGCTCCTCTGATACTACTGGATACTGCAGAATGAAGTGTAACAAATATAACAAGGCAAACACAAACGAAATGAGAGGAGAAGAAAAAAGAACTGTTATTGTTTGCACACAAATCAAGATGATTGTCATTGAAATTAAAACGACAAGTTGACAACGTTACGAGGGTGATAAGCAAGCCAGATCAATATCTGGCAGCGAGTCAAGGATAGAGAATATCCAGTAACTTTTCATTAATATTCATAGTGCTGATATTTACTAATCAATTCAACAAAGAAGGCTGGCTTATTGGATCATACAAAATATGGATGACTAATTTTTTTTTATTATAACTTCGAAATCTTTCATAGCAAATGGCTGCCCAGGATTAGATGAGAGGATGGAATTTCATAGACCATAAAACAATTACTCTATGCTAATGCAAGAAATTTATACATGATAAAATAAACCACCACAGAACAGTGACCATTTAATCTTCCTAAACAAGCCCACGTTGATCACAATTATCAAGGTCATGCTCCGCACTGATAAACCTCAAGAAAAGCCACTAACAGCATGCATCATTGAAAGTATTAGACACAAAATCTTTACACTTCTTCGCCAAATAAAGAAAGTAAAGAATGCTACAGAAACATAGCATCAGTAAAATCATCCACATTACTAAGAATTTTCTGGAACTTCAAGTAGATATCTAAAAAGATACAGCAATTGCATCAATCCGGCTGTCAGCATTGAGTTGAGTGGATAAAAAGTTTCAAAAAGGAACATCTCACCTCAACAAAGTCTTGTCACTACAACTAGCTAAAGAAAACAATAATCTAAGCATTTCAAGGTCGCAGGCAGTATGGACATCCCAATCTTTTCCTGCTTTACACAACAGCCATAGGGCCTAAAGGTGCTATCACATGTGAGATGGAAAGTACTTCAAAGTTCGTAGTAGTGTGATGAAGTCAATTTCATATTCTACTCTTCATGGAAAAATACATGTACTATATACGAGGAAGAGAAACAATTCTCATTGACAAACTAGATATCTGTAATTAATCCTTCTGTTATACTTCTTCAGAGGCATTAGCTTAATTTGGTAACAGTCAAAAGCTTTCCACCTGAACTTACTACAAAGATACAAGTAGACTGGAATAGGTCAATCTCCCTTGGTCAACAGCTTAAAGCTAAGAAATTGAATGAATAGTGCTGAAACCAAACCATGGGCAAAATTCAAACCATTCCTCAAGCTGGAAAACTAAATATGCAGAATAAACTGTGTTTTACATTTTTTGGACAAAAATGGTCAAGCTAGATCTCAGGTGTGGAAAACAATTAGCCTCAACAATGGCACCCAAAAAGAGGAAGAAAGAAAAAAGAAATGGCATGAGGGGTGAGATAATACTGACATGATAAAATGGGGAGGAACTGTTTAGTTCAACTCCTTTAGAATAACAGCAGCAGCAGCAGCCTCCCATTCCTACTCAATTATGTATCTTATCCACCAGGAGCTATCGACCATCGGCTCATTGCTTTCTGTTCTCTAGCAAAAGAAAAGGCAGTTCTTAGTTAACATTACCAATATCATACAGAACACTTTTATGTTACCTGGACTTGACTAGGAGGATCGAATATGCGTGCGGATCCGGGTGTAGGATCCGCCAAAGTTTTAAGATTGCACTACATTTAGTGTAAATTTGTCACACCCACACCCCATGACCCATGTTGTGTTGTGTCAACACGGGTACTTCGGCCAAAAAAAATGAAGGGTCCGGGTAACATAGGAATATCCTAATGAATTAGGGAAATACTCCAATAAGAGTGGGCAGGAGAACTGACAGAAAATTCATGAGCAGAACAAGTAAGCAAAAGGTCAACAATTAACATGTGAAGTAACAACAGGAAAATGCAGAAATGAGATTTGGCAAAAGAAATAAAGTTAAATATTCTGAAGTATTTATTTTGGCTTGAAGGACAGAGGACATATGTCCTATCAATTCAGGATCCTAACGAACTCAGTTAGCAGAAACAAGGAAAACCTACAGAAAAAAGATCCAATACCAATTTTTTATTTTTTATAATAATCCAATACCAAAATTAAAGTACATCTGCAACAATCTCAAATGCTTAGCTATTTTGAAAAACGTTAGCATATAACCTATTCCTTTTTTCCATGCTAGCAGCATAACAAGGTTTTACAAATTTGAATAATAGACTCTTAAGAAAGAAGGAGAAAGGGTACTCGACGAAAGGGGTGCAGATCTCCTGGGCTATTCCTTCTACCATTATCCACCAGGAACAGAGTCCTCATAGTCTACCTTCTTAATATGTATGAATTTTGCGTACTATCAATGCCCACGACTCATGTGAGGATGAAGTAGATCAGGATAAGAGACAATGTATAGTCTTCATTATAACCACTATGCAAACTCGCGACAACAAGATCCAAATATTCCTTCTAAACCAATTTCCTTAACTGGATTCTTTCTCCATAAACAATTATGGACCAGGTGATTCAAATCTTCTTATCCTAATTGTTGGATGTCCATAGCCATGCTACTAGCCTCCACTTGTACTAAAATAGTAAATTGAAGTTATATAAACCACCCATTTCTTAGCTAACAAGAGCTGTAGAGATGAGGTGAAATAATATAAGCATTCCCTAGAAAACTGAGTCATCTTGTCCACTATTTTACAATATTCCGCCAAACAGATTGAAGTATATAATCCATTTTCCTAGAAAATTAAAATTCATGTCCCTAGATTTCTAAGGAATAATGCATTACAATGACTACAACAATTAAAGTATTAAACACCAATCATAAAGTTTCATCTTTTCGCGTCCAATAAATGGAATAATATTTTGAGAGTTCCAAGAGCATCCAATCACCATAATCAAAATAAGAAAGTTTGAAGACTTCTTTGACCACGTAGCAAGAGATGAAGTGTGTATGCTTTTCATTGCAAATGGGCACATATCAGCCAGATAATAGAACTTCAGGATGGGCATTTATGGTTGGTTAATGGTTACTCATTGTCTAAAGACTTGTCAGTAGCGTTTGAAACTATTCAAACTTATTTCACAAGTATAAGGACTAGCATTTTCCATCTTATAACAGGTAACAGAATTTGACAACAAACATTGTAAAGCTAACTCATACGGCACAATGAAATTAACATTAAACTTATCTAACTCATTGTAATTCTTGATTATTCATCTCATTTACATCACCACTCATTCTTCCCATTCTTGTTCATGAATAATTGGACAGACTACAAGGATGCTTTGTCATAAAAAAAATTGCTGTAAAGATGTTAGAAAAGTAACCAAGCTTGAATATATCAACGCCAAGAAATTACCAAGTGCTGCAGTACAACATACAACCCCACCACTCTTCTTTTATTCAGCAAACTTAACCCATCCCCGCTCTCACCCACCCACCGCCACCAACACCAAAAGTAAACAATTGAAGCAAGAGCTCAAAGAAAAATAATACATGTTACGAATGAAAGACAAAAAGATGCCTTTGAAACCATGGTTCCAAACCAGCTCCCTAAACAACATTACGAACCAAAAAGCTCCAACCAAAAGTAATTCATGTGTATTGTAATTAAACATCCACCCAATCCAATGAAACTCTAAACCAAACTTAAAACCAAAAACACCATTAGCACTAAATCATTGGTGCAAACATTCACCGTCTCCAACAGTTTGGTGCAAAAATTGCACCAAATCTTTAAACTGGTGCAATTTCTGCTCTAAAAGGAATATTCCAAGTATATTCTTCATTATTTTATTTAAAATATATGTTTTATCTCATTTAATTTGTATAATGTATTTTAGCAAATCAAATATATTATTTATTGAATTAATATTAAATTAAATTAAATACTATGCATTAAATATAATAATTAAATGCAAGACATTAATAGAGACTAAAATACAAACATTAAAATGAACTGAAATAAACAACTAAATAGACATATTGCATAATTTGCATTAGTATTAATATTATTAAAATGTATGCTGTGTGAGTTTAATTTAATGTAACGTAAATTTCGTTTTTTTATTAATGTCTAATATTTATGAACTTTATTATAAATAATTTTAATACTACATATAACTAATAACTAACAATATAAATAAAAATAGTTGAATTAAGTTTTTGTAGTATTTAAACCAAAACATCAAAGTAGTATTTAAACAAAACAACAAAACTAACAATAATAATAAAAACTAAAATACAAAATAATTAATTAAACAAACAAAAAAAGAAAAGAAAAGAGGAGAGTGAAGATGAAGATGGGAACAGCGGTTCTCCAGGTTTGAAGTTCCATCCGGCCATCTTCAAATTGAAGCACCAATTGTAGTTGTTGTTGGAGTGAACATTGACTTTTCACTTCAAATTGAAGTGATAAAGTAGCTGTTGGAGATGCCCTAAGCTAAGCACCAACCTTCCTAAATTAAAGAATTACCCAATCCTATCACACATCAAAGCAAACCCAAACCCGGAGCACTGGAAAGATTAAATAATCACTGCAAAGGCAAACCATCCTCTAAGCTTCAAATAAGTTTCCTATCACAAATCAAACATCTCCAACTAATCATCCGCACTTAATATCCTAATATGAAGAATTACCCTATCCACGTAGGAAATCTGAATCAGTATTGAGATGAATTACTAAACTTCCCCTCATATAACTCACTCCGAATTCACTGAGCCTAACAACACCAGAAGGAACTAAGAACAATGACAATTAAAAAAAAAAAACAATGACAATCAAGCTAATTACCAAAAAAAAAACACATCAGAAAATAAGATTTAAAAAAAAAGCCAAATCCCTAATACAAATCAAATACACAACTAAGAACAAAACATACAATCCAAAGTCCAAACATATGCGAACTTTATCAGCTACAAAATCAACAGAATAACGAAGCAACTACAGGAAGCATAAACGAAGAAATCATTGAATCAATTAGAGCAACATAATCAAATTGAAAACTAACAAAGAAGGTTAGAATCCAAACACTCGCGGACTCCATCAGCTACGAAATCAATAGACCAACGAAGTAAAGCACAATCATTGAATCAATTAAAGCAAATAAATATCCGTAGTAGATTATTACATGTACATCTCTAGATACGGACACAGTACGTGATTATGCATATGTACGTACCTTTTGAGAGATCGAATTGAATTGAATTGAATTGAATTGAACCGGTGGACTGAGTATGAAGTTGTACTTTGAGAGAGAGAACGCAAAGCTCTTTTTGGTTTTTCTCACCTACGGCGGGTGTCTATGTGTGAGAGAGAGAATGGTTTGGGTTTGCGTGTGAGAATGACTACTCAAAGGAAAGACTTGGACTTGGAAAATTGGAAAACCGGGAGAAGTTATTTCGATTATGTTAATAATATTTGAATCTGGAAGTGTTTATGAATTAATTTATGACTTATGACTTATGACTTATGACTTATGACTTACTATAATTTATTTTTGAAACGTTTGATTTCACTTATGGTAGGATAAGTCATAAGTCATATGCAAGCCATTAAAGCACATGTAAGATCATAAGTTGTAAGCACTAAGTATAGTGTTTAAGGTAATGCTACCAAGATTACCCTTCTTAATAATAATAATAATAATAATAACAAAAAGTAGTAATAATAATAATAATTATTATTATTATTATAATAAATAATAATAATAAAATGAATTATAATAATATTAATAAATAATACTATGAATAATGATAATTGTTATAATAATAATAAAAATAATGAATAAAGTATTAATAATGATAAATATTATAATAATAATAATAATAATAATTAATAATAATAATACTAAAAAGTAATATTAGTAATAATATAGTAAAAATAATTGTAATAATAATAAGTAATAATAATAATAAAATTAATATTAATACCAATATAATAATAAAAAAATATAATATTAATAATAATAAAATAAATAATAATATAAATAACATTAATAATATTATTAATATAATAAAATAAATACTAAAATTAACAAGTAATAATAATAATAAAAGTAATATTAATGTTAATAAAATAATAATAATAATAAAGGCAATAATAATGATGATAATAATAGTAATAATTAATAATAGTGATAAAATGTGTATTAATATTAATAAAATTATAAAAAAAGTGATAATAATAATAATAAATAAAATAGATAATAATGATAATAATATGATTAAAATTAATATTATTATTAATAGTAGTAGTAGTAGTAGTAGTAGTAATAATAATAATAATAATAATAATAATAATAATAATAATAATAATAATAATAATGTAAATCACATTTTGTGATGATGCTATTTTAGTCTGTATATTTGATTTCAGCACTATTTTAATTTATTAATCAAACACACATACTAATTTATAAAAGCTAATCAGCACATTTAAAAAGCTAAATCAAACATCACCAGTTATTAGTCATCAGTCATAAGTTATAAGTAATAAGTTATCAGCACATATCAATAAGCTAAATCAAACAGGCACATATTCTATGTCAAATTACAAATTTACCCCCAAAATATATATTAAATCCCAGATAACTACCTAATATAAGGTTTGTGCCAATTTAGTATAAAATGTTGTCAATTTGTGTCAAATAACTACCTAGGGCTAACTTTTGTTAGTTAAAAAATATTAATTCAGACACACTTAAGTTAGGCCCTAGATAGCTATTTGGTACAAATGACAACATCAGGTACCAAATTGGGATAAAATTATGTTGGGTAGTGATATGAGATTTGGTGTATACTTCGGGAGGAAATTTGTAATTTGGCCTATATTCTATCCTCTGTTGTATTCCCGCTAGGCCAAATTACAAATTTTCCCCCGAAGTATACATTCAATCTCATATCACTACCCAACATAATTTTATCTCAATTTAGTACATGATATTGTCATTTGTGTCAAATAGCTACTTAGGGTCTAACTTAAGTGTACCTGACTTAACGTTTTTTCACTAACAAAAGTTGGCCCTATGTAGCTATTTGGCACAAATTGCAACATCGGGTACTAAATTAGGATAAAATTATGTTGGGTAGTGATTTGAAATTGAGTGTATACTTTGGGGTGAAATTTGTAATTTGGTCTTACCACTATTAATGGTGAAAACTTGAGTTAATATCACTTTTGGTACCTTAAATATACTCGTTTTTTGCTTTTGGTACACATTGTATCGTGTCAATCAAAATCCATCCTCACTATTTTTTATTTTAATCACATTACATACTTTCCGTCAACTCTTCATCAAATATTAATGTGTAACATGTTGTAGCAGGTTAGAAATCAGTTTGACAATAAGAGAAAATGGTGCCCTACTTTTTTAATGTTCAAGCTATCAATCCAAAATAATAAAATTGGATAATCTCAGTAGGCATTGGCTCCTCTGTTTCAACATTCAAAAAAAGACGAAGAAGATATTATTAGTCAAGAGAGAGAAACTGAAATAACAACCAAAATTGGAGTCTCAACTCTTTCTTCCTCCAATTTTTCCTTATTCCCCCTATCTCAAATCCCCAACAACTCACACCTCCCTCCTCTTTCTTCTTCCTCCTCCTATTCCTTCTATTTCTCCACTTTCTCTACTGACCCACAACCACTCTTCATTTTCTCTCTGTCTCAACCAATTTGCCAGCCCAAATCACCGAATCAATACATTTGTTCACCGGCGCTATCATTGTCTTCCTCTTCAGCTCTCTTCGCCACCGAGCCCATTGTGCCAAAGTTCTTACAAAATTCGAAGACCAGTAAATTAAAGTCGAGTTCTTTCAAAATTTAGGGCTCTAACTCAATTTTGGGTCAGCATTATGTTGGCGGAGACCATTTGGACGAAATTTGAGGTTTATGGCTCAAAAAGCCCTCTTCAACTACTCTCACCATCCAAATCAATGAGTTAAAAGATCGTGTCTTCTCTTTCCTCCCTACCTTTTCCATAGTCGGAAAGTTGCTCGATGCCGGAGATACTAACGAGAGCAAGTGAGTTTGTTCCCATTACACGGCTCCAAACTTCGGCCCTTAAGTTCTTCCTCTCTTTCATCTTAATGCCCAGTTCTTCTGATATCTAATTTTTCTCAAGTTTTGTCTACAATTTCACTCATCAACTACTAATTGCATTGATTCATCGTTTCAACGGTAAAATTGAATCAATTGATTTGTTCGATTGAAGTAACTTTCATGACATAACAAAATATGACTTTCATTTTTAAATCTCAATCAAGTAATTGTGGCAACATTAATGGTGGATAATGAAGTAAAGAATGCGGTCGTGGTAGGGGAGAGAGGAACTTTTTGAATGCTTATGAGTGATGATATCTCATATACTTCGGCCTTACGGCCACCTGCTTCTCTCACTCACTACCAAGATAAAAGCTGGTTTCTAACCTAGAACATTAGGTTGCACGTTAGTGATTGGCGGACATTTAACGAAAAGTATGAAAAGTGATTAATTTCTGAAACATTGAGCATGAACTTTGATTGACACAGCACAATGGGTATCAAAAGCGAAAAACGAGTATACTTAGGGTACTAAAAGTGATATTAACCTGTAAAAACTTTATTATTTTATTTTAATATATTTTAAGGATAATTTCACTTTTGGTACGCTAACTAAGGATCAGTTTCACTTTTGGTACCCTATTTCCTAGATCATCAAAGTTCATCACAAATGTTTCCCAATTTCATCATTTTTGATTCATTATGTCACTTGGCTGTCAACTATTAACGGCTAACATGCTAGAACAGGTTGGCAAAGGTTGGGAACGGCTATAGCTTGTCAACAGGTGAGATAAATATGTGTCATTCTCATTCCTGCCATTGTTCTTCCACGATTTATTCCCCATACAAATTCATCTTCTTCTTCGAACCCTAACCCTCAAAATCCCTCCATTGTTGCTGAAATTCTTTCCAGCTTCTTCCCTATTTGCATTCGAGCCCTAAGTCGAGTCCAACCTCTCACATTGATTCGAGCCCTAAATTCTCTCCAATTTCTTCTTTATTCTCTTCTTAGAAATTAATTCTTCAATCTCTCACCTTGATTTTTGATATAGAATGAATAAGTCGAGTTCATCCTCTTCAAACTGTAGTTTGAGCTCAAGGAATAATGTTGTGTCATGGGAAGACATGTACTGTGGGTGTGGAATAAAGGTTCCATTGAAGACTTCTTGGAGCAAAAATAATCCTGGAAGAAGATACTGGGCATGCCCAAAATATGTGATTTTTTTTTCATTTGAATTATATTTTTGTTTTATTTTGCAGAGATATCTAAATATTGTCTACATTATAGAAAGATGAATATTGTGGCTTTTTTAAATGGTTGGATGATGATATATGCCAAAGGTCCAAACAAATCATTCCGGGATTGTTGGCAAAGGTGAATCGATTTGAAGCTGAAATAGAGAAATTGAAGATTAAAGAGAGTGAAATGTAAGTTGAGTTGATGATATCAAATGACATGGTTGAGGACAGGAAGACTAAAGTAAATAAGATGAAGAAAAAAAGTTAGAATTTTGATTGCAATGACAGTTATATTTTTCTCTTTTTTGGTCATGTTGTTAATTTGCTATGTAAAGATCAAATGAAGATCATTTTTATTTGGAATGATTGTAATGTAATTGGCAACTTTGTAGTGCTTTGACTGCAATGACTGAAATATGTGTATTCAGCTTTCAGAATTCATTTCAAGGGAACATCCCCGAAGGAATTACGAATTATGGGAATTTGACATTGATTGATTTAGGTGCTAAATTTTTTTTGAAAGATTTGGAGAGCTCTCCAAATTACAATTCTTGATTTTGTCTTCCAGTAATTTGAGTGGTGAAATACCTAATTCCCTTTCCAGAATTATAACTTTGTCGCGGTTAGGGATCTAGACCTTGGTTAAAACAATCTAACTGGCTCAATACCGGTGGACCTTTTGTCGAGGTCTAATTTGCAGGTTGTGGACTTGTCTTCCAATTCATTGGAGGGTTGAATACCCACAAAGTAAACTTGATTAGGTTGAGATTAGGAAAGAACAAGTTGAGCTGAAGAATTCTGTCATCATCACTTGGGGTTCTTCAGAATTTGATCTATTTGGAGGTTGATAACGATGAATTTATTGGTTCGATTCCTCATGAATTGAGTTTATGCATGAACTTGGCACAGTTTGCGTAGCCTTCAAAATTTGGATTTATAAGGTAACAACCTCAGCGGTTCCATTCCTAATTCGATTGGCAGCTTGGACTCTTTGTTAGAGCTTCAATTAGGGAGCAACAAACTTAGTGGTGATGGGTTTGGTCAATGGTGTTTAGAGTGGACATAATGAATCCAAAACTATGGCCATCTTTTTCTATGTCAAAAACAAATTGGCCATGTGATCTTCATCAAAATTAAGTGAGGGAAATTTTGTCATTTTAATTATTTTGTAAGGATTCCGTTTGAGATAACAGTTTGAGGAACAAATATGCAAGCTAAAGTGAAGTCCACTGACTAATATAGGAAATGAAAAACATCTATCACCTTTATATATAGGAAGAAAGGTGAAGTTCAGGGACTAAATCATATATTAATCCATACATTGCCATGAGACCAAAATAAAACCCAAAGAAACTATTGTTTGTTTAACACCAAATTACAACTTCATGAACAACACCAACAGTCTCAAACATTAAATTTTCTCCTTGCCCTTTGATTACCCTTGAGTTGTACTTGAAGTTCCTATTGCATTCCTTAGATTTGCCAAGGTAATGTAATTCACTCCTCCCCTCACAATTATTGGAGTACTCACAGTTGGTGATTGATTCACATATACAATACAAAAACATACAAATCTCATCATCAAATGAAATCACAAAGTGCTAAAACATATGTTAAAGAAACAGAGTACATAAAAATTCTTACATGTAAAGAGGATATGTTGTTTGTGTTTCCACCTACATTCACCCCCACTGTGCCTGAGCTTGAACCCCTTTTTCTTTTAACCTGCTATTAAAAAAAAAACAGGTTAACTTTGAAAGACTTACAGGTAATTTAGATACTGATATTTGTGTGGACTCAGGTTGGGCATTCTCTATTGTGCCACCAAAAATAGGTTTTGGTCCAGATAATGGGATCTCATCAACATAGTCTACATATTGGCTTGGAGTTGGCTGTGAAACATAGTCTACATTCTAGTTTGCATTTGCATTTGCATTTCTTTTTTGACAAGTTCTAGAATTATGTCCAATTTTACCATATTTTCCACATTTTAAGGATTTATGATTATGAAATTTCCTCAATTTGATTTGATTGCTAGAAGATGCATGTGACTCATCAGTCTATCTTCTTTTCATTTTCTTTGGTCTTCCAAGCTTGTTTTCATAACTTGGGGACAAAGGGGCAGGTAAGTCACATTTAGGCCACAACTCAGATCCGTGATTCCCATGATGACATGCTGATATACATGACTGTAAGTCTTAACTATGTAGCATTCATTAACATAGGCTATAGGATCCTCTTCTTTACACCAAATGGCTAAACACGCATGTTTACATAGAATGCCAGTCAACTCCCATCTTCTACAACTGTATACATGTTGAGCAACATCCACACTGTGCTGCTCAAAGGGTCCAGTTATTTTTAAATGCCATTCATCATATTTGATTAGTATTCCCTCAACACCCTCCTTGGCATTCTTCTCTAGCAATTGTTTGATTCTAGGACACAGTCTACCATACCACTTCATAGTTTTATCCCTATTCACTTGCAATCTAGTCATCAACAAATGCCTTATTGTTACAAACTGGTTATGATTGGCTTGTCTCTTGCATCTAGAATAAAAACATTGAAACTCTCACACATGTTATTAAGCAAGATGTCACACTTAGGGTCAGTAGTAAAGTGTCACCTAGACCATTGACTGTGAAGCTTATTGATCAACCAGTCATAAGCACTCACATATAAGTCTCTCAATTGTTCCATTCTTGCCTTAAAAAACTTAACCTTAGTTGCCTTAGCTGATGCCCATAAAGGATTCTTTACTGATTGCCTGTAAAACCATCTCTCTTCATGTTGGTATGCAAATGTCTAACACAAAATTTATTTGATGAATCATGAAATAAATCTTCAAAGGCATGTATCAATCCTTTATGTTTGTCACTCATGAATGTCCATGCAAATTTATTTTCAATACATATATATGTCACTTTCAAGCAATGACAAGAACCATGTTCAAGAATCCTTAGTTTCATTTTCAACCACTGCATAAGAACATTTGGTTGTTTAGATCAATTCCAACAGTTGTCAACAATTGACCACCTTGAGAGTCTTTTAGAAAACACCCATCCACTCCTACTCTCTTCCTACAAAACCTAAAACCCTTCTTGCTAGCTTCAAAACAAATCTAGAGCCTCTAGAAAATAGGTTGACCAAATTCCACATCGGACAACTTCAAAACCACAGTTGACCCTGGATTAGTCCTCAACAACTCTAGACAGTAATCTCTTATTTGCTAAAATTGTTGTTTTAAAGTCCCATCCACAATTTCTTTGGCTTTGTTTTTAGCCCTATTTGTCTGTTGTTTTGAAGTATTGGCCTTAAGTTTGGCAGACAACTCATTCCTAAATTCCTTGGTTCCTAACTTTGGATTTTCTATGAATTTTTTCATGAAGGTCTTCCCCATCCAACCAGACTTGAGGTTTGGGTTGTTGTAGTTCCAGGAACAGTTTATATGATTTGGATTATACCCTTTCAATTGCCATATTTTGTCATTCTGCATTGGAGAAACATATGCATATCAATCACATTCATTTTTTCTACAAACTGCCCTCAACCTTCTACTATCATTCCTATCAAACTTGATGCGCATCCGTTTTCTTAAGCAAAATGTTTCAATCACGTCTTTCACTTCCTTTTTTGAACTAGACATGGTTCCCAATTTCAACTCCAACATCTTTATCTTTATCAGCCTTAGGATTATTTTGGGAAACTTCTTATCTACTTCCTTATCAATGCTATAGACACTTTCAAAATCATCACCATCTGTAGACACCCCAATTTCGTACTCCTGATATGTGACTCTGACATGTGATATCAAGAACTGCTTAAACTTAACAAATGTCGAGTTACAGGAGTCAAAAATGCGAAAGGAAAAGCAGGATGCGCAAAACAGTAAAATGCAAGGGGTGAAAGTGCCAAAATTGAAACTGGAATAGTCACTTGGTGCGGCCAAAAGGCTGATCTGGTGCCGCGCCAAGCAAGGGTCAAGTCCGCACCATGCAAGCTACAGTCCCTCTCCAGTTAACACATTGTACAATGAACGAAGGCTGGTGTACAAGGATTTGATATGCACTGAAGGGATTTTTAATCCCCGATGTGTCCTCTTGCCCACCTATAAATAAAGGTGTTGGGCTCACTTCTGAAGGCGGAGAAATCCTCGCAAAGAAACGCTGAAGATTTTCCTCCGCGTTCTTATAACGCTGATATAGTGAGAGAAGTGAGATAGGGAGTGTCTAGCCCACAAAGCTTCGAAACCCCGTCCAAACTCCGCCAAAACAAAAATCCACCGGTTAAAAGTGATCCCTAGCCTTTTAGTTAGGTATCCACCCCACTTCCCCGGCCCAAAATCCATAAAGTAAGTTGTTACTCTGCCCAAGTAATAGGCCGAAAAACACCCAAAATAAGCCGTTATTCCGCCCAACCAAAAAGGCCAAAACAACCACAAATAAGTTGTCATTCTGCCCGAGTGAACGAGCCAAAATCATCCGAAATAAGCAGTCACTCTGCCCAAATCACAACAACAACAACACAACAACAACAAAAAAGACTCCCTCTCCCGGAAGGACAGAGTGAGCACACCGCGCTCTAAAAGGTAATAGCCTTTAAGGGTGCTATTTTTTTTATAAAGTCTTTCTTTCAATCCGGCCCAATGTAGCAAATATAAGCCGTTGTGCTGCCCGGATTTAGTTAGAAAATATTATGTAAAAGAGCCGTTATAATGGCCAAATATTTTTAAATATATTTGTAATTATTGTAAGGAAATGGCTGCAAGTCCGTAAATAATGTAGCCACGGATGTATTTGCATTTATTTTCCTGTCTTTAAATGTTTTATTTATTTGCTAGATAAATATAACAAAAAGCATACTTTAGCCAAAAACCATTTTTGAGACCGAAATGGCGAGTTAGGTGCCTAGCACCTTCCCAACTCGTAACTTAGCCTCCGAACCCGTTTTCAATCTCTGGTTTTTCTTTTCTTTTTTTGGTTTTGCTTTATTTTTGCCTTAAAATAAAGATGGCGACTCTAAAACATTTTGGATCCAGTGGGGCCTCGCAACACTCCTTCCTTGCACTTTTCCGTTTTCCCCTAAAAAAGGGAGAATGAGAATGGAAGGGTGATGTATTCTCATATCCTAGTATCCCCTAAACAAGGGATAACTTGATGCGGGAAACCCAAAGCTCCCATACTGATCCGAAATAGGCCATAAGGCTATTTTTATAAAATCCATAGTGGGGGCGTCGCAACATCCTTTTTTGCACTTTTCCGTTTTCCCCTAAAAAGGGGAAAATGAGAATGAAAGGGTGATGCATTCCCATATCCTGGTATCCCCTAAAAAAGGGATAACTTGATGCGGGAAACCCAAAAGTTCCGATATTGGATCAAAAATCCACTAAAGGCAACCGAGGCGCATTCCAACGCGCTATCTTAGACAGCATTCCTCTCGCACTTTTAGTTTCGTCTTCCCCTAAAAAAGGAGGATGGAATGAGAGCAGTGGTGTCCCGCATCCGCACGTACGCGCACCCCTATCCAAGGGCGCGCGGGACGCGGGCGCACGTCCCGGGAACCCACAGTGTCGACTCTGCTAGGGAGATCGTTTTATTTTAAATAAAATGGAGGGCTAGACTCATAAAATAAAAACTTTTTTTGTTTTTATTTGTTTCTGGCTAAAGTATGCTTGTTATATTAATTTATGCATTTGAATATTGCGTTCGTATACATCCGTGTCTATATTTGTGGATATGATCTTCCATCTTGCAGCAGTTTCGTTTCAATAACTGTTACAGGTATATTTAAAAATGTTTCTTTAAAAAAAATCAAAAGAAAATTCGAAAGAAAAAAGGTTTTCAAAAAAAAAAAAATCATATATATGTTTACAATAAAAATTCCGGGCAGCACAATAAAAGGGCCGGAGCTTTATTTTTAATATTGTTTTATTTTCGGCTATGTATTATTATTTCTTTCTATTTATTATTCTGCTCAATTTGTACATATTTGCATTCATTCTGTCATTTTATTTTGGGGACATAAGACCAAATTTGTAATTAAATAGGAATAGATAGATTCCCCGCTTTTCTTTCTATTTCTTAATGTGATGTACTTGCTTGCTTGCGCTCAAACTAAAAAGCCGAGAAAATTCACGCGTAACGACAAGACAGGCCATATCTGTTTTTTATTTTCTGTTTATATATATCTGAAAATAGTAAAGATTTTACTGCTTTTTAGATACCGTACACACGTGCATGCATATAGGAATATTCCGAACTGTTACCCTACACCATGGCTAGCCTACTCCCTGCATAAGCCAACGTTAGAATGCATATAAATTCTCAGGACACTTCAATGACCGACCGGTTTTTGCATCTTTGAATTGTGGGTCAGCCCCTATCAAAAAATAAATAAATAAATAAAAGAGAGAAGTCAATATATATATATATATATATATATATATATATATATATATATATATATATATATATATATATATATATAGTCAAAAAAAGATAATAATAATGCGCAAGAAAAAAATGAAAAAAATAATAATAAGTGCGCACAAAAAAAAAAAAGCAGGGGCTGATTTATTATTCTTTGATGCTCGACCTAGACCATTTCGAATGGTGGATCCTAGAAAGAGTATAGACCCTTCGCCTGGGATCAATCCGATCTTGGGGAGTCGAAAGGCAGGTGGAATACGTTGGTCTTATACTCTGGAGAATGAATCCAATGTTCCAGGAAAAGTCCTGAGACCGTCAAAATAAAGCAGGTGTTTATCCGGTCAATTGTAGGGAAAATAAATAATAATAAAATATACTAATAAAGGCACACTGTACTCCAAGCCCAGAAAGCCTTCAGCCAGCCTTCTGATACCTCCAAACTCATTTTCCTCAGAAACCTGGCCCGAATTTGGAAAGGCAGATAATCTTGGCCGATTGATCACGGGAAATAAGTGCGTAAATTAGAATAGAGGGTATCGATGTCGATCGGACAAGGGCGAATCGGTCTGAGAGTGCAGTCCGAGCAAGTATGGCAGCAGAAAGTGAGCAGTCCGCTATGGGTACATATACAGAGGCTCCAGGGTACGCTCCGACTCCAGCAATGCAGGAATGGTTAGACCAAAAGTTGGGTGCAGCGATAAGCCAAATGGCTAGCCTGGTGCAAAGTTTAAAATCCAATGGTGAGGTGAACTCTTCCCCTGCAGTCCCCCAGGAAGCATCAACATCTTATGTGCCTCCAAACCCAACTCCCTAGGCAAACACTAACCCACCAAATATTGACACTACCCCGAATCCAAATCCCCTACCGAGTCCCTACTGCCCAAATATCAGTCCTTACCCGTCCTATCCTTCATATCATCTCCCAAGCACCAATATTCCCCTGAGCCCAAATGACCTCCCTTTTCCCATGATCAACCCATTCCAAAAATAGCCCACATATGGACCCAAAAAGCTATAACCCACCAGGCCAAGTTACCACATACTTACCTTTCAATGATCACAGTCGCCCGGTAAAGCTGTCGATAACCCACCCCCGAATCCATATGCTGCCCAAAATCCACCAGTCCAGAACCCTTATGCTGCCCAAAATCCACCAGCCCAGAATCCATATACTACCCAAAATCCACCAGCCCAGAATCCTTATCCAGCCCAATATCCATATTCAGCCCAAAATCCTTACTAGATACCTCAGCCAGAAATTAATCCAGTCTTCCCTAGTCCAGCCAGTATATACTAAAAGCCAACTCCCCCAGCCACCAAAATGGAGGCCGACATGGAAAATATGAAGACCATGATGCTCAAACTCCTCAACAAAGGGGAATTTTCTACGCGGGCACTAGCATTGCAACCTTCAGCAATACTACCCTCAAAGTTCAAAATGCCCGACATAGAAAAAATTGATGGGACTGGATGCCCTATATCCCACTTGAAATCTTATTCCACTGGCATGCAGTCAAGGGGAGCTGCTTTGAGGTTATGGCTTCCAATCTTCACCTCACCCTAATAGGGGCTGCCAAGCAATAGCTAATGTTGTCTAATAACAGCACCATGAATACTTGGGACCAGATAGCTGAAAGGTTCCTTAAAAGGTATAAAGACAACACCAGTCCTGAAAATAGAAAGGACCTCGAGTCGTGCACCAAAAGGGAAAAAGAAACCTGTGCTGAGTTTGCAGTCAGGTGGAAAAGAAAGTTGGCCCAGACTTTTGACAGACCTGATCCGGCTGAGTCATACAGAATGTTCATGAAACACCTCCAGCCCATTTACCTGGAACACATGCGGTATCTCCCCTACACCAACTTTAAAGAAATAGTAGATATAGGAGCCCGTATTGATGAAGATATACGGACTGGGCAACTAAAAACCAATACACCTCCTAGTTCTTTCCGTTACTCTAAAGGAAATACAGCTGCACCTACACCAGCACTAGCCGTCAATATGGTAGGTGATCAATGTATTTTATACGTCGATTTTATATGCTTCTATGACTTAAATTATGCTATTTCACGAGGCTTTTGGCTACTGATATATGTTTTCGGTGAGTTTTGTAAGTTTCAGGGTTTCTAGTGAAAATATGCAAAACTCCAGGGTTTTATGTGCAAATTCCAAGAAGGGCCAAAGATGAAAAATGAAAAAGAACGAAGGAAGCTCAATCTGGAGACCTTGCGGACACAAGGTACCTCAGACCTTGCGACCGCAAGGTGGGCAGTACGTTTAAGAAACAAAAATCCAAGGCCAGAGACACTGAAGACCTTGCGGACGCAAGGTACCCAACACCTTGCGACCGCAAGGTGGTCAGAATGCGACTTTTTCGTATTTTCACACAGAGATTCGATTGGATTACAACTCCCGGGTATATATTGAAGTCGGATGCCAAGAGCCAGATACAGAAAAACGGCTGGAAACAGTCTTAGGTAGATTTTAGATAGTTTTTAGGTTGTATAACATAGTTAGATTGTGTAATTACAAGTATTGAAGATCAAATCATGTTTCCGTTCATCTCCATGTGCTGTTCATTGTCTATGATGAACTAAATCATCTATAATCTAGGAGGTGGGAGGTAACTTGTATCAAATTTATGTTTTCATATTTTCAATCAAATTAACCAACATTAAAAACAACAATAAAAATAAAATTTTAATTTATAATTAACATCAAAATTACGAAATAACCAACTAACAACAAATTATCATAAGAAAAACAATACAAAATCTAAAATAAACATAAACAATGGAAAAAATAATAGTTCACCAACAATCAATATTTTATTTGGTTTAGTATATATGTATGACTAAATCAAAGTCCTAGATTATGCATATAAGATGATCCAAACAAATGCAATATAATATATGTTGTATAATAGATAAATAAAAATATATGTGTTGGTTTGGTTCGGTTCGGTTTGGTTTGGTTCGATATCAAAAGTCGTGAATCGAACCGAACTGGGAGATTTTTCAATTTTTAAAACCGAAACTGAACCGTCTTCGACCAAAACCGACTAATTTGGTTTAGTTTCGTGGTTTAGTGGTTCCGATTTACACCCCTAAACTAGATAGACATGTGATTTCATTTTTAAACCCATCAGATACTTAAAATTTAGATTGGGACGATTTTTTTTTCTAATAAAAAACATAAGACCAAATTACTTTTTACCCCCCCTAAGTTTCCCCCAATTCTCAGTTTACCACCTAAACTAAGGTTTGTCCCATTTTAACACTCAAGGTTGCCATTTGTATCATTTAACTCCCCTCCTGTCTGTTTCCATTTGAATGAAGACGTTAAATCGTACGTGGTCTTCCACGTGCGGGGTATTTTGGTTTTTTCAAAGTGGATCTCTATAATCATTTCTTCTTCATCATCACTTTCTTTCCACCTAATTGATTTCCTCCGTAACCGCCACCGCCTCCACATCTAGGGCCCCACTCTCTATGCCCCATCACTCACCATCCAAGTCAACGTCTTCCTCGTCCTCTGGCCTCTCTCGCTACGTCGCCACCACCAACCTAACTAACCTCAACCACCTCCTCTGTTCCAATTTCCCCAACTTCGTCAAAGGATCTCGCTTCCAGTCCGTCCTCCAGAGTCTCCTAGGATATGACATCTTCAACATCAGCAAGAAAATCCTCCCTACCCAAGATCACCAACCACAAATTCACCACCAATTTCCTCAAACAATTCATCTCCACCTCTATCCAATCGCACCACAGTCACCAATTGTTACCCTTCCTATCAACTATTTGCACCCAAATCGAATAAGTAAAAGGGTAATTTGGTGTGGTTATGATAAACGATAATCCTAGCTCTATGAGATCTTCTTTTGTAGAGGAAGATTTGGGAATTGAATTTTGTTCGACACTCCATCTGAGCATCTTTACTATCATTTTCAGGGATTTTTATTATACTTTTTTTCTTTAAAATATTTTCCATTATTTGTTCTTACCCTATGTTTTCTTTTTTCTTTTTTTCCCTATATTATTTAGGCTTTGATTTGATTATGTTATCCTTGTTTCAAGCTCCCAGTTTAGTTTAGTTTTTTTTTTGTTAATGGTAATTTTTTTCTTTTTTGTTTATCTACCCCACCCTCTCCCACCAATCCAATCTCATCACCACCACCATTTCCATCTTTATTGATAACTACACCCTCTTTGGATTGGGATCTTGGTCTTTCGTCTTCAACTGGTGGCCGTGCAAGCTTAAACACTTTGATTATGACTACAAATTTCACTGCTACTTAGGCAAATTTGTTTGATTATGGGTTTTGGTCACATAAATGGTTATGAGGTGCAAGGATTTCCTATTTCTCTAGTTACAAAATTTCATAAGATCCAGGGGGTAGGTTCTCTCCCTCGTCAGCATCTTCTTCATCTTTTGATACATGTTCTTCAACGACATAGATTTGTTCCACCAAAGAAACAGAGTAGTTGTAGAGCTCCAACAACTCATCAATGGTGGCAAGGTTCTTTCCCATTGTTTGAGAAATCATAGAATTCAAATGCGATGAGCTACTTGAATTAGCAATTTTCTTGCAGCTCATCCATCCCATCTCACTGTCACTGTGTATTTCGTGGAAGATACTGGGTTTTGAGATTTATTTTTTCTCGAAGAAATTTTCTTGCAACATTGAAAGATTCAACATAAATCAAATGTGAAACTCATCCATCTACTTCAAACAATGGGAAATCGAAATCTGGGTTCTATGATTTTAATGTGTAGGAAATGGTGGTGGGTTTGAGGGTAGAGAGGAGAGAGAAAGGGAGGTGGGTGGGTGTGATCTAGAGAAATGTGTTCGAAAATGAAAAAAATAACTAGCACGTGGTAAACCACATGCAATTTAACGTCTTGATTCAAACGGCAACAGACGTGAGGGGGTTAAATGAGACAAATGGCAACAGACATAAGGGGGTTAAATGGTGGCAAACTTGAAAGCTAAAATGGGACAAACCTTAGTTTAGGTGGTAAAATGGTATTTGGTGGAAACGTAGGGGGATAAAAAATAATTTGGCCAAAACATAACAATATTGGTTTCCATTGGAAAGTATTATTCGTGGAAACTAACATGTACGCGGGTGAGTATAAATTTTTTGAGGCTGTGCATTGTGTACTTGGGACGCGTGTGGCTTATTATACCATGTAGACTATAGACGTCAAGTTAGAGCAGCTCCAATG
The DNA here is from genome assembly GCA_013146195.2 of Codonopsis lanceolata. Taxonomy (NCBI): domain Eukaryota; kingdom Viridiplantae; phylum Streptophyta; class Magnoliopsida; order Asterales; family Campanulaceae; genus Codonopsis; species Codonopsis lanceolata. The sequence goes on along the minus strand of CM028379.1, from coordinate 152,007,503 downwards.
TATACAAATTGGCTCTTCTTAGCTTATTTCTTGCTAAGAAGAGAGAGTCTCACATTGGGGGACATCTTCTTAGTCAAGCCAGGTAGGGGAGAGAGATAATTAACTTCTTCACTAAGAAGAAAAGGATCGGCTAAGAAGAAGGGAGACATCATGAGGAGGTATGGTGCACGCCTGCCTCAAACATGACACATGCACCACATGCGCTGAAAGGGAGCGTGAGAGAAAAAGGTGGGTCCTGCGTCTGTTAAAGTCTGCTTTTTATCCGATTTTTTTTTAAATCTTACATTTCTGAATATGTACTTATTTAGCCGTTGGGTGGGGGGGCTTCAACGGTTGGGTGTGTTTTATTTATTTTTTTAAAGCTTTTTTTTCATTTTTTTTTCTTCTTTCTTCCCTATAAATACACCACATCAATCTTCTTTATAGATAATTTATTAATTAAATTATAAATTATAAATTATTATTTTAAAATTTATTTATTTTATATGTGGATTTTAAATATGAAATATATTAAATAAAGTTAAATAAATTTATTTGTTGAGAAGTATAAAAATAAGATTGAAGTGTAAAGTTAATGAGGTGACAGTGTGATCCAGTTAAGAAGATATGTAAGAATATTGGGTATGTGAAGATATATTCTTAAATTGATAAGAAGATAAAAATGTGTAGGTGGCAGTGAGACCCACCTAAGAAGATACATAAGAATTTATCACATTGGAGATGCTCTTAGTGGCTTGGTTTAACAACTTCCCCAGGCTCTTCCTCCTCTTTTCCGTGTACCCACCTGAGACTGGGAGATTTCTTTTGGCTTACTAATCGTTTTATATAAAAATAGGTCTCTTGTAAAACCGTCTTACAAACTTTAATTCGTAAGATAGAGTTCCACTCTCTCATAATTTAACTCACCAACATACGATGTGTTGGGTAAAGAGGATTCATCTTATAAAAAATATCTATAAGATCGTCTTACCCAAGTTTTTTCCTTTATATAATTGTCCCGATTCATTTACGCAACATTTAAAAAATATATTATATTATAAATATTGGTATAATTTAGAATTTACTTTAAAGTCTTTGTGCATATTTTCATAAATATGGTAAGAAAAATTAATAAATATATAGTGGTAAAAATATGTTTTTTAAAAGGAAAGTCTAGAAATATGAAGAAGAAAAAAAACATGACAATTATTTAGGAATTGAAAGAGTAATTAAGTTTTTGGATAATCTTCTAATGAAAAAAAAAAAAACCTCAATTGTTTAGTGATTTTTATATCATAAGCTAGGAATGATAATATGGCAGTTCGAGCGGTTATAAATAATACCACCCTCATTCCCCAATTTTCGGAGCAGTTATAAATAATACTCCGTATCATCCTCATTCCCCGATTTTAGGCCAAAATACTTTTTATCCCCCAAAATTTCCACCAAATCTCAGTTTATCACTTATACTAAAATTTGTCTCACTTTAACATTCAAGGTTGTCATTTGTCTCATTTAATCTCCTCACGTATATTACTGTTTGAATCAAGACGTTAAGACCACATGCGGGTTATTTTAATCTTTTTCCATTTGGGCTTAGGGAAACCATCCAAGGTCTTCTGCTTAAACTCCACCGTACTTTTCCCTTTCTGCCTCCATTTCGTTTCAACTTTCTCTCCCTACATTTAGATCCATCCAAGAGAGAGAGAAAAAAAAACATGAGGTCTTTTAATGGCAATGGTGGTTCCTAGAAAATGGGTTTTTCTTTGCTGGAGCTTTGGCCAATGTTCACAACGATGATTCCTCACTTCCCAGATAATCACTCTCACAGCTAGAATATGGGGACATAAATTGCAGAGGAGCAGGATCCAAGCTTCCGCTTCAGTTCGCCCCAACAAGTCTAATTTAGTCTAAACTGCTTATATGCAAAAGGAGTAGATTTCCCCTTTGGTCAAGAGGAGGGATTATGCTGCTCTATTCTTCTATCGTACGTGAGATCAACGTTTGGTTGTCTTCCCCCCCCATCGACGCAATTTGGTGCTCATTTGTTACGAGATAATCATGATAAATTTTGTACTGAAGTGATATGGAATGGAATGAGCCTTGTTCGTGGTTGAGCATTGAAAGTTGTTTTTTGCATGCATCGATTGAAATTGAGCATTCTCTATTAAATCGAGTAATTTGAAATTTTTATGGCGATTAAATTTACCAGAATCCATTAATGTCTACCTTATCCTAGTAGTCCTCGTGGCAGAGGAGTTCGCGTTTGGCGATGAATTTGCAGGCGTAATCGAGGTCAGTGGATTTTTCAGTGGCCAGGTAGGTGGTGCCGAATTGGCTATGGCTGAGCTTCTTACTGATGGAGTAATGGTATTGTAGTGGATGGCTTTGAGGAAGAAGAAATTAGGGGAAGTGGACAAGCACTCCTATCTCTCTCTCTCTCTCTCTCTTTATGCCCTCATCACTGTTTCTCTCCCTCTCTCTCCATTAACTGGGTTCTTTCTAGTTAAGATTCTCTTTTTGTGATGTTACTTCCAACATTTTTTCCAGTGTCGAAAATTTCGATGGGTTAATGGTTCGTTTTTCCTTTATTTATTTCTTTGTTTGGTTCCTTGTTTTAAAAAATATATCTAAATTGCTTCAAGAAATAGAGAAGATCGGAGCAAACAATGGGAAATTGAAATTGTTCATCTTGGTTTTATGATTTGAATGTGTTAGAAATGGTGGTGGGTTTGAGAGGAGCGGGACAACAGGAAAAAAGATAAAAATAACCCGCACGTGCAAGACGACGTGTGATTTAACATCTTAATTCAAATGGCAATAAACGTAAGGAGGTTAAATGAGATAAATGGTAACCTTGAATATTAAAGTGAGACAAACCTTAGTATGAATAAAAATATGGGATTTAGTGGAAACTTTGGGGGGTAAAAAATATTTTGGGCCCAATTTTAATTTGATGCCCCATAACCACCCTGCTCCCCACTGAGTCGAGTAGGGTAATCAATTTGTCCTCACATATTCATTTTCCACGGGTAACAGTTAATCGAGATTAATCACGGGAAATTGGTCAGCGAAGTAGTTTAAAACACTTTAATGATTAAAAAAACTTTCAAAAAACATATTTTACCTTGTTTGAAACTTTCAAAAAACATACTTCCTCGATCCCAAACTTTAATGATTATTATCTTGTTTGAAACTTTTCTTTTTGATCAATATTTAATTATGTGTCACATACACATGAGCTTAGGAAATTACACATCAAACCAAATATTAATAATCAATTCAATTATTTTTCCTTAATCCATATGCTAAGTCAAATATAACAATAATTTTGAGACGGATGGAGTATTTTATAGTCTAGTTAATAAGACTTGATAAACGATAATTTTTTTACTTAAAACTCATCATAATCATGTCTATAAAAACTAAAGAGTCTAGCTGCGTTGTGCATGCCACAAATTCACCAAAATTACACATGCAAGTATCTATTACATGCAACTATAATAATTTAATATTACATACATAATAGAATTGCGATGGTTCAGAAAATCGCAGAAATAGTTAATAAACAACGAAACATTCACCATAAAGATTCAATTACAATTTCGTAATAAAATGTAATATTAATAGTTAACATCGTTATGAATGAAAATTTATTTGGCTAAGTTTTACAACAATATATAAACTTAATTTTAGTTCAAATAAATGTTGATGCTGTTCCAAATGCATATATGGATGTCAATATAAAATATGTAAATTTGTCTATTACATATTTAAATTTCAAAAATAAAAGAAAAATCATGAAGCACTGCTTAGTGTTTCAAATGAATTTTTTTAGACACATAAGTTTAAACATCACATTCTAATTGAAAAAAATAATGAATAGAATGTAATCAATTTGGCCAACGTGAGCAATACTTCAAAATATGAAACAATATTAATAGAGTACAATATTTAATGGTAAATGAAGAACAAACTCATTCCATGGAGCAATGTATATATTAATCTGGACACTCTTTTTTTCAAACAATGAGATTTTTACCGCAACTTGTTTGTCAACATAATAGACATTGTGTGTGCGTGTGTGAGAGAGAGAGTGAGAGATAGTGAGATATATAAGAGAACATTATTGAGATGTCAGTAGTGTTCGGTTATTGTTATAGATGTCTATAAATTGATTTGATTGATCAAAAATTTCCTATTGATTGTCAGATATGCATGTCTTGAAATGATGAAGAGGAGTGAGCAATTAAGTGTACTGGGCGGCGAATTCGTGGTTGAGAATAATGTTAGCTGTGTTCTGTTTTCCATAAAAATATATATTATATAGGGTATATTGTAAATACTTACATGAATAATGGTAAAGTCTAAATTATTAGCAGTTCGGTTAACGGTCCGGGGAATGGGTCGGGTACTACTAATATCAAAACTTAACAGTTCCCCAATTTTTCATTTTGGTTATTCCCCGTTACAGGCCCAATATTTGGTCAAACCAGTTAATAACCGTTAACTTTGGTTCGGTTCAATTCAAGCATCCACGATTCGGTTTGAAATTATCATCCCTACCATTTGCATCATGAAGAAATGGTTATAGAATTCAGTCGGGGTGTTACGAATCGTATTAGAGATAGTTGCGTAAGTTCGAGCTAACTTATCTGATGGGAATAAAACTTGGACTTTGATAGCGAGTCTCACGAAGGATTTTGTGGACTATTTGGGCCTTAAAAAAGATGTCAAAATTTTAATTAGGGTTTATTATGATTCTTAAAGGGTGATAACTGGGTCGGTCCCCTACAGTGTATATATAATTGATCCAGTGCTCGATTTTTATTTCTAACCGGTAAAAGGCACTTTTGGTGCAAAAGGACGAGTATACATTTAATGAAAAAAGACGCATGCAAAATCCTAAGCATTGCGAGGCATAGATTTTGCATAATTTAAACAACGCGATGCACACACACACACATACTCTCTCTCTCTCTCTCTCTCTCTCTGCCTATTAAAGTTTCTAATTTAAATGTGCTGAAGTTTCTAGTTTTAAATGTGAAATCCTGATGATTTTGATTCTCTCTTCATGCTGAAAACATTATGGCATCCTTCTACGCTTGGAAAATCACAAGAATTCTCGGCATCACATCAAATTATTGGAGCAGTACTTGTCTGGCATGCAGGTTAAATCCTCTAACAACTTTATAGTTTATGTGAAAGAGTTTTAACTCCATAGGTATTTATGGTTATCTGTGAAAATGTGTATACTTCATAAACCTACCTTAATGAGTCAAGGTTTGGATCAGCTATATACTCCAGTAAGGGAAAAAAGAAGCAAAAAGTAGGCTTCTATCAATGAGAAAGAACAAACCGAGAGCCAAATCTGGAAATCCCCCCCCCCATTTGCATCGTTTTGAAATCCGGATGCATAGATTTGAAATCACGATGCATTATTTTGAAATCATGATGCATCGATTTGGAATCTCGATGCATTGTTTTGAAATTTCGATGCATCGATTTGCGATTCCAAATTGATGCATTTCGATTGAAAATCAAAGTTGGAGAATGAAGAGAGATAGATAGAGACAGAGAGGGAAGGACTAATAGGGAATAGAGACGCAAAAGGATTGGATATCGTAGAAACCTTCGATCCAAGAAGACAAACAAGAAGAGTTGGCACGCAACCTTCGGTCCAATAAATAGGTTTTTGATGATGGTTAATCAAATTCTCTATCTAAGAAGAAAAGAGGGGGTCAAATTTTTTAAAGTAGCAGGACATGCATTCCAATCTTGGACCTTCAGTCGGATTCGCTAGAGCAAGAAATGCGCTCTTTTTTACCTCAAACACATGGGCTGTTACTTATTTTGATTTTTCCAATGTCTGAAATTAACTTGACTCAAAAATGAACCATGAACTGTAAAGTCAATCTTGTTGGCCATTTCAGTTAAGACTCAAGCTCACCTCGAGTTATTGTCTCTACTCAGATGGGGGAATGATAGAAAATCAACTTAGAAGAGCTTGATTTGAGATCGCATGGGGTGAAAATCAACTATATTCTCAAAATCAATAAGAAAACGTGAAGGAAATTGAAAGGGAGAGGTGAGGCAAGAAAAAGAGAACGTGAAAGAAGACGACATTGAGCATTTTAGGAACAATTTTACTAAAGTGGTTTTAAGTCGTTACAAAAAATAGGGAATTAAAAAGGTTGAAAATCTTGCAAAGTGGACCGACTTGAAATTTACCAATTCTTAAACCTCAATCTAGAATGAGATATGTCTGAAAATTTATAAGTGTCTTGTCAAGGTTAACTTGAATTTAAGTATATTTCAGGTTATTTGGCCAACTAGAGTTCGAGCATGCTATTGGAAAACAATATCTTTATGTTTATTGTTATTATTATTTACCTTCCTTATATAGTTCATTTCTTTGTGTAACTCTTTCCTTACTGTAATTCCTTCTTGTAAAGGTTTCTTGTACCACACTCCTAGTGTAACTCTAATTGTAACTTCCTATATAAATAGGTGATTCAATCAATTGAAAGACTATGATATTATTCCTGAAGTTTATTATTTTGTACATGGTATTAGAGCTTCGCTCCCAAAACCTTTAAAGCACCAAACTTTCGCAACGCTATAACCATCATCGGCATCTCTCCCTAGGTTTAGCATGGCCTCCCAACACCATCACCATCCAAGATCCCACCGATGCCACAACATCACCAAGCTCACCCCTACCAGCTATCTAGCTTAGAAACTTCAGGTTGAATCCACACTCATCGGGTACGATCTGTACAAATTTGTCGATGGCACCTCCCCCTGTCCTCCAACCACCATCACCATCAACAATGGCCCTATCCCTAACCCAGACTACATCCCGTGGACGTCCCAAGACAAGCTACTATTTGCCGTTGTCGGCTTCCTCACCTCGCCTCTGGTGCCGCATTGGTCAAGCGGTCACCACTCGGGATACCTGGCTAATTCTCACCAACACCTTTGTTCGCCCCTCTCGTGGGCACATCAAGCATATTAAGGACCAACTCAAACGGGCTACGAAAGACGATTCCGAGTATATGCAGCTCATCAAGGGTAAGGGATCTCTCGAGACAGTCGGGCGGTCTCGGTGAGGACTGTCGCTAGGTTGCTGACGTCATTGAAGGTCATGACACTCCCATACCTTTTGATGAACTCCATGAGAAGCTCATCAATCACGAGCTAGTTCTAAAGCAGGCCCGGTTTTGGGGGAGTTCAAAGTGATCGACCGAACAGGGCTCCAATGGAAGAGGGCCCAATTTTATCTAAGTGTATGTTAGTTTTATTTAGATATATTATAAAGAATGTAAAGTTAATATACAAATTGTAATCCAGATCAATTGGTTGGATAAGTGTGAAAAGGTGTTTGGGAAGCGGGGGGTTGTCTTGGGTTTGAGACTCCTTATTCTGATTTTGTAATTTTTTTTAATTTTTGGTCTACGGTAGAGTATTAAATTTTTTTTATATGCATATTATTTCATATACTCCCCCGATTTAGTTAAATAGTTTACTATATTATTTTGAGATGTTTTACACAATAATCAACTTTTAAAAAATATGTTTCTAATTTTTACAATCGGTTCAAGCCCTTGCTCGGCCATTTTTGTTTTTGTTTTTACTTTTGGTTATCGGTCAATTATTAATTTTTTATATACATATTATATCATATACTCCCCCGATTTAGTTAAATAGTCTCCTATACTATTTTGAGATGTTTTACATAATAATCAACTTTTTAAAAATATACTTATAATTTTCACAATCTTTCATCTTTATACTCCATTTGTATTGTAAGTATAATGGTTGTGGTTAAGTATTTTTTCATTTATTACCAACTTCAAAACTACTTATATATGTTTTAATTACTATGGAACCTAATAAATAAAGAGTTACTAAATAAAGATAAAGATTTTGTATATGGATCCGACAAAGTTATTCAACTTTAATTTTATTTTGCATTCACTAAATTTACTTATAAAAAAAGTTAGTTGACCATCAATTTTTTTTATCTGGGTCATAAAAAATAACAATTGATTAGGTATATAATATCAATATTTCAAGCAAAAATCAAATTTTATTGTTATGTTACTATCATTTGTATTGCTTATGTTTATTTAATTTTTGGTTTTTTTACTTGAATTTATAGTGTATAATACATGTTACCAAAAAAATATCAATCCAGAAGTCAAAACATAAATAAAAGAAAAAAATTGATTGTGTATATTCTTTTTATTGCAATTTATTTTATCGAATGAAGAATAACAGTTTTCAGTAATTATTTAATACTTATTTTCTTATATGTTTGGGTATTATCTATTTTCAATACTTCAAATGATGAAAAGTCAAATAAATTATTCGTCTAAAATTCTTATGCTTATATTTTTAAGGACCCCTTATTTTCTTTTCGCTCTGGACCCTCAAAAGTTCAGGACCGACCCTGTTCTAAAGCAATCCGTTCCAACTCCTCACCCAATCACGGCTAACACCGCGTCCACGAGGTCGCATGGATCTACTCAGTATCATCGCTCCTAGCAGCCCGCTCAAGGACCTCGCTCATCATTAACCATAAACTCGAGCTCTCGCCGTCCTTACCTTAGTAAATGTCAGGGCTGCAGGCAACAAGGTCACACGGTCTCTCAGTGTCCCTCCTTTCAACTTGTTCAGGCCTCGGCGTCCATGTCTGCTCGCTTCTCACCCACGTCCAACAACTGGTACCCGTGTGCTCATGTAGCCACAACCTTGGGTAACCCTTCCCTGAGTTGGCTCCTCGACAGTGGAGCATCTCATCATGTCAACAATGATCTTAGGAATCTGTCTCTCCATCAACCATACTCAAGCAACGACGACATGGTCATCGGTGATGGCACTGGTCTGCCTATTGCCATTTGCCAATGCAGGTTCAACCTCTCTTCCTACACCCTCAACTACTTTTCAATTATGTAATGTTATATTTTTTTCCTAGCATGCAACGAAATCTCATTTCTATTTCCCAATTTTGTACATCCAATAAAATATCTATTGAATTCTCACCAACTTTTTTTATGTGAAGGGTCTGCTGACAGGGACCTTACTACTGACATGACAATTTAAGGATGGTGTGTATGAATAGCCGAGCTCTCTTCCTCCTCGTCAACCTACTGCCTTTACCAGCTCCACGAGCTCTTCCCCTGACTAGTATTATCGTCTCGGTCACCCCTCCCCCCAGTTCAACGTCGCCTAGAGTCTAAGTTTTCGCTTAAGCATAATAGAATTGCTTCCACTTTTTGTAATGCGTGTTAGAGCAATAAAAATCACAAACTTTCGTTTGTTTATTTTGTGACAATATGGGTGTCACTAGTCTTTGCTCCAACCCGGTCTTTCATACTCGCATGAAGCATGTGACACTTGACTTTTACTTCATTCGCCAACATGTCCAAGATGGGCAGCTCCAGGTTTCTTATGTCTCCTCGGCCGACCAGCTGGCCAATGCACTTACCAAGTCGCTTGCTTGCCAGCGGTTCCAGCACTTACTCCACAATTTATAAGAATAACAGCATGGTTTTTCCATTGATTGAATCACCTATTTATATAGAAAGGTACAATTTTGTTCGTGTCTATTATGTCGATTTGTACTCTGAAATCGGTCTTAGTGCCTGTTCAAACATGGCTTTAAAAATATACTCTATATTTACAATTTTGGTCGAAAACTAGAACTCAAAATAGATAAAGAAGGCAGGCTAAAACTAGGCTCCAGGATTATGTAAGTAGGTGTTTAAATTTGTGCATCACAATTCCAATTTTTGCATTGAAAATTCAATTTGCATTGAAAATTTATGCATTAGAAATTCGATGCATGCCTCGCGAAATCCAATTTGTGCCTCGGGATTTACTTTTGTATTATAATACCAAATTGATGCATCAGAATTTCAAAACAGTTGCATCACGAACCAAAACGATGCTGGGTTAAACTCTTCTTCGTAGATCGAGTGAAATTCGTCGATTCCCGCTAGCTCTTTGTTTTCAAATTCTTCCATCCTTGCTTTGTCATAAGCATCTTGCTTTGTTCCAGAATCTATCTTTGTTCCAGAGGGGTAAAACTGCTCTAAGCTTTTGCCATAGTCATCCCATGGTGAGAAAAGCTCACACTTAATACCATTTTGAAGAGTACGACAAAGAAGATGAAGATTTTGTTAAATCTGGAAAAGTCTTGAATTAGTGAGTTACTAGCGAAGCGTGTCATCCGTGATGCATATAAAGCGGAAGTAGTTATAGATGCAGATGATAAGACGAGAAATTCTCATTTGATCTTCTTCTCCTTCCTCAAGACCACCGATATCCGATGCCAGCCTCGCTCCTTTCTTCTTTCCAGTAAACCTGTAAAAAAAAAGATTATGTCTAGACGCCTATTTCAATATCGCAAGATTCCTCATATTGATTTTACACCACCCTTTTCTAATTTACTGTTAAGGATGGATGAGAATTCGTTAATTGGGTGCGACGAAGATGAACAAAAAAAAAACAATATAGTTTGTTGGATGGGGACAATTTATAAACAATATTATGAAAATGGACATTAATTAGGGGGTTACAAAAAATAATAGGAGACCAACCTCCAATCTATCCTTTCCTATTTACCTAGCTAGAAAAGAAAGAGTTAAACTGTCGTGAGCCTGTGGACTGAGTTCAACTTTTGCAGCCAAAATACTAATTGATCTCATGTATTTACTCAATCTTACACGTATGAACACTCTTCGCCACTCAATTATATATCCGATCCGATCGGAACAAACCTTACATGTAGGGCGACTCGAGTATCAAAGCGTTTGTTTGGCTTTGAGGATTAGTGACTCGATTTTGATGTTCCTTTGTAATGATTGGAGAAGAAAAAGAGGATTAAAGAGTGGAAGTTGATGAGATTAAAAACATAAAGTTCAAAAAAAAAAAAAAAAAACTGCCAAATCACTCAAAGAGAATATGCCCAAAAGTGTCTCATTTGAAAGATCTGGTTAACTTTTAAGCTTTGATTAAGGGTAACGTAGTCATTTCTCTTTTAAAAATATTATTTTCCCAGTTAAAAATAAAAACAAGGGATTGAAGCGATTAAATCCTTGAGAAAGGGGATCGGCCCACAATTTTACCTTCCCCCCTCTTTTTTCATTCCTTATAAAGAGATTGAAAATGTTAATTTTTAATCAATTTTAGTTACACATGTAGATATTTGACATTAATCTTTACGTTATAAAATTGTAGCTGCACATTGAAAATTAATAAATTAATAATTGTGCTGTTTCAAAAAATAATTATCGAATTTCTAATTTTTTTTAGGAAAATACTTTTACTTCCTCTGTTCAGGATAATAAATCTACTATTTTATTTTGAGATGTTTAACAAAAATAGTCTACTTTCAAAAATTAAGATATGAAATTATTATTTTATTACTAATGAACTATTAAAAATATCATTTTTTTTTAAAATTGACTTTCAAACGAAGACTCTTTATTCAAAACGGAGGAAATACTATTTTATCTTTGTTTTTCTTCCTATTTTAATGATAGTACTAGGTACACATGAACTTTAAACATAATTACATACTCCTATTATACTACTAACATTTATAAAAGAATTTATTAGTTTTTCTTATTTTGTGGGTCTAGTTAATGAGAACAATACATATATATATATATATATATATCACATTTGTTATAAATTGATGTTAGTTTTAAATTATTATTATTACTAATAAAAGAGATAAATCTTACATTGGTTAAAAATGATATTTATTTTAAAAGTCTTAAATAAAAAGAATTCTACTTTTATCGTCAATAAAAGAGAAGAGAATAAATGTATCTCAGTAAATTGAAAGAAATGTTGGTTTTATATTTTTTTTAGATGCAAAACTTCTACTACTATTACCAAATGATGAGATGTATTCCACAATGGTTAGAGGTGATGTAGATATTAAAAATCTTTTTGTCAAACGCTTAATACTAATATAAAAAAAATATTTCACACTGGTTAGGAAAGTGATATTTGTTTAAAATATTTTTAAATAATATATCTCACATTGGTTACAAAAGAGATCCACGTTATTTAGAAACATATATTGATTATAAAAGTCTTTAGATAAAAGAATTTTTATGTTATTATCAATATAAGAGATGTATTAGACATTGTTTAGAAATAGATGTTGCTTTCAAAACTCTTTAGATAAAATACTACTACTATTATTATTTTTATATTATAACCAATAGAAGAGATGTATCACACATTGTTTAGAAAGAGATGTTGATTTCAAAAGTTTTTATATAAATGATTATTATTATTATTACTATAGAATAATGTATTCCACATTTCTTAGAAATTAATGTTGGTTTTAAAAATACTATTATTATCAATCAAAAAGATGTATACTACATGGTTAGAAAGAGATGTTTGTTTTAAAAGTCTTTAGATAAAAATCTTAAACTTTTATTACCAACAGAAAAGAGGTATATCACATTGTTAGAATATAAATAATGATTTTAAAAGTTTCAAAATAAATATTTTAGTACCATAAAGTTCAAAATTTAAGGTGTCTACTAACGCAAATATGTTAAAAGCGTTCATTTGAATGAAAATTTATTTTTCTTTTCATTTATGACAATGATGATAAAAATTATACAATATTATTTTTATTACTACTATTACTATTGCTATTACTATAATAATAATAATAATAATAATAATAATAATAATAATAATAATAATAATAATAATAATAATAATAATAATGATAATGATAATGATAATAATAATGTAATAACGATAGTGATAATAATTATAATAATGATAATGATAATAATGATAATGACTTTTGGAAAATATTTTTCTCATTTTTTTTGTGTTTGATAACCTTAGGAAAATGTAGTCAATGTAAAATGTTTTCCGATTTAAAGGAAAATGAAGGCTTCTTTTCCAGAAAATGACTTATGAATTTATTTTCTAAATGTACGGGCACCCATAGCCCCATTTCACAATTACACATATTTACTTACACACAATATTTCACTAACAAATAAATTGTTTAGAATAGAAGTTTGTGCACACTATTTTTATAAATTATAATTTTAATAAATAATCACTATATCCTAAAATTAGTGTTAACTATATTATTTAGGGACATCCTAAACATTGTTAATTTTCTATTTTAAAACATTTTTTATATCAATTATTAAAAAAAATGTAATTGTGAGATTGAAAAAAGATAGACCTTGATTTGATACCACTAATGATAAATTGAGGGTTACTAAAGAAAAATTACTTAAAGTACAACACTATCTTATATTCAATATTAGAATATTTTTTTGTATTTATTCATATATAGTTTTCCGTAACATTTTCTAGGGGCATCCTAAACATTGTCTATTTTCTATTTTAATTTTTTTTTTCATATCAATTATCAAAAATTTTATTTGTAATTGTGAGATTAAAAAAAGATAGTCCTTATTGATTTGATACCACTAATGATAAATTGAGGGTTACTAAAGAAAAAACAACTTAAAGTTCAACACGATCTTATATTCAATATGCTCATTAATATTAAAGTATACTTTTTGTATTTATTCATATATTATTTTATATAGCATTATTCGTGTGTTTGGCAAACACTCGCAAATGTTAAAGAGAAAGCTATTTCTTTCTTTTCATATTCCATATGAAATTACCCTTTTTTTAAGGATGATTTTTATTATTATTATAAATATATATATATGCTTCGGTTGCATATGACTACAAATGTTATTTTTAAGACAAACTTAATTGAAGTGCAACAAACTCATCTTCTCACTCAACTTTACTGAATGAATTAGTCGAAACGTAATGAGAACAACCATATATCAAGCACACAAAAGAAGAGAAATGAAAATATATGAATAGAGGCATACTACGTCCATCTCGATCGGTATCATCTCAAAGATCGATGCCTTTATTGGGATCGATCATCCCATACTATCTCCACATTAAATATAAGTACCAAAATTGGAAATTAGAATCAATAGGTGTGAATCTCTTCTCATGCACCCCAAAATAACTCGCATACATATCTATTATACCTTATTTACCAATGTCATAGAGCTTCCAACAATAACAACACTCTCCGGTCTTAACATGTTTTCACATCTATCACAATCAAATGGAAAAACGAAGATTATAACTCATGATAAAACCATATATTAAGAACTTTAATTGAAGAAAATATGGCAGCACCAAGAAATTATTATAAACAATTTATAAACTCAAATTTTTTCTAAACCCAACAAAAATACATGTGGATAACCAATGACTACTTTTTGTTCAAAAGTTAACGAAAACTATCTTTTGACCGTCTATTTTAAAAAAAATACAACTTTAGACTCCAATGGACGAAAAATGAAACCTAAGACCTTCAAATGCGATAGCGAGCAAACTATAAGGTGCTAAAGTGCAATTACCAACCACAAACCAACTAACCAAATACATTGTCATGTTATTTGGGATGTAGAGCTACAATTTTGAGATCTCTAGCTTTTTTCCCCCCCTATTTTTAGATTTTCAAGATTTTATGAAACAAATTAAATAGGTGAAAGTTGTAATATTCTACGCAATCCAAAATATTTGAATAAAGTTAACTGAGATATTATTGAAATAAGATTATATTTCAATGAGTTGAAACTTTTCAACTTTGTAATATCTACTTCTTTTTGTCATCAGATTGTTAAGATCCAAATGAAATTTCATGCCAACATCCAAAGAGAAAACTATGATTTAGTTTGCTTTTACAAATTTTATCTAAATGTCAATCATTCATATTTCATATGGCATTTTAGCTCCGTTTATTTCATAGAAAATGATTTTCGGAAAACGTTTTCTTCATTTTTCAGTGTTTATTAACCTCAGGAAAATATGGTCAACATAAAAGCTTTTCTGAGTCAACGAAAGATGAAAATTTTTTTTTCTCAGAAAATGACTTACAGTTATTTTCCGTAAGTCATTTTCCAAATATTCGAGCACCCCTCCGCCCCTTCCACAATTACACATATTTACATACACATACAATATTTCACTCAACAAATAAATTGTTTAGAAATATAAATGAAGTTTGTTCACACTATTTATAAATTATAATTTTAATAGACACTCACTATATCCTAAAATTAGTATCAACTATATTATTTAGGGACGTCTCAAACATTGTCGATTTTGTTTTTTAAAACGTTTTTTTTCATATCAATTATAAAAAAAAATGTATTTGTGAAATTGAAAAAAAGTTGGACTTTATTGATTTGATACCACTAATGATAAATTAATGGTTACTAAAAGAAAATTACTTAAAGTTCATCACTATCTTATATTCAATATGAATATTAATATTAGAATATACTTTTTGTATTTATTCATATATTGTTTTTCATAACATTTTTCGCGTGTTTGTCAAACACACGAAAATATTTTCTGCATATTTTCAAAAAATTTACCAAACACCTGAAAATGAAATCTTTTCATTTTCAATAAATTATTTTCTAAAAATTATTTTTTAGATATCATTTACCGTGAAACAAACAAAACCTTGGTGCAAGAGATTATAATAAAAAGTAATTAAAATAAAAACCATCATAGTTTCACGACACAAAGTAAACTATACATAGTTGGTTTAAAACTTCATCAAAACTATCTAGAGGTCTCTAGCTACACCCAAAGTGTAGGATTCCATTCTCAAAAAAGAAATAGATATAAACTAGGGATTTTTTTTAAATTAATAAACATCCCTTGATAAAACCAAAGAGATTATCACAATTTCTCATGAACAATAACCTTGAACCAATTACCCTTTTTCTCTCATTCTAATAATTAGAGATATTTCCCTTTTCATTCTTTTCCCATTTTCGTTCTCATAAATTAATTACATTTCAATATTTCACATTTCGAAAAAACTTAACTTTTTGGCACTTGTCTTTCCCATTTCGTGCTGTCGAAAAACCCCTCAATCCCCACAAAACCCGCCATTAAAGAATTAAGCTTTGATTCTTTTACCTTCGTTTTACTTCAAACCCATCTCTCCATTGTTATTGAAGAACAGGAAATTTGCTGAACCAAGGTAAATCTTTTTACGAAGAAACAGAGTTTAGTAATTGTTGTCATAGAGCGTATCAATCACCTGTGTTTGTACCTTAAATTGATTGTTTCCTGATGTTGATTGTTGTGTTCTGTTTCATTTGATTTGGTTATATTTCTGTTGGACCATTCTGTCAAGTAGCCGGCCCTGAGTAATTTGGACAAACTTTGAGTTGTACCATTCTGCTGTGTGAAAAAAAGGAAAAAAAGGAAAAAAAAAGACATTGAAGCTAATGGCACAATGGTCTGTATTAAATGATGGGTCTGAGTTAAATGGCAGTGATTTTGCTCAAACTTGTACAAAAAATGGATTTTGGGATCTTAAATTGGGTGTAAAAGATGAAGGTGGTGATACTTGTAACAATAGACTAAGGTCATTGTTTAATGACGTTCTTTCATTTTTTTTAAGGGAGGTGGTTCTTGGTAATGGGAAGCCTGTTGATTTGTTCAAACTCTTTTGGGTGGTGAGGAAGAGTGGTGGGTACGTTTCCGTTTCAAGGAATGATTTGTGGGGTTTTGTTGTGGAGGAATGTGGATTGAGTGTTGGAGTCGTGGCATCTGTAAAGTTGTTGTATTTTAAGTATTTACGTGAGTTTGATCAATGGCTATGGGGGTTTAAAAGGGATATTAGTTTGGAGAATGGGGAAATTGGAGTTCTTGAGAAGTTAGATTTGTTGGTGCAGGAGTTGGAGGGGTTTAGGTTCTCGACTTCAAGTGGCAAGGGTAACTTAAAAAATGAGAGTGAGATTGTGAATTCGGAATCTATTGATAGGCGGAAAGAGAATGTTGTTGCCTTGAATGATAGAAAAAGTAGTGTACTAATGGAAAAGGAGGTTAAAGAAAATGGGGCTCAGGTTGATGTTGCTGCAGGTAAGAGTGAATTGAACTTGTTGAGTGGTGAAGAAAATAATGAAATGGAAAAGGATGTAGCATTGAGAATTAGGGATGATGATGAAAATATTAGTGTTCAAGATGATGATGAAATTTTTTGTGTTCAAGATGTTGGTATTGTATCATGTGAAAAGAATGTCGTCGAGAAAGTACTTAGTTCTCAAAATGATGATAGAAGCGTGTTGTCAGTAAAGAGCGTCGTTGAGAAGGTAATTGGCTCTCACAAAAGGAAGCGGGAGTCTGCTTCATCTTTATTGCCAATGTTAAATTGGCTTGCCCACGCGGCTAGGAGTTCTAACGATCCTGCCATTGGGATAATACCAGAGAGTTCCAAGTGGAAAGATTATGGATGCGAGGAACTTTGGAAGCAGGCTTTGTTGGCACGGAAGGCACTCATGATAAGAAGGCACATGGATTCAGGCATTGAAGAATCTATCTTGCAGGTACTTGTCCTTCCTCTTTTATCTTGTTTGCTTAAGTTTTCAAATTACAGTAAGTTACTCTTCAATTATGGCACTACTCGGTGTCATCAGTTTGCCAAGGTTTTGGATTTTAAGGCATCAATAAATTTCACATGCAGAAGCATCTTAAATATTTATTTATGTTCCTTGCTTCTTCAATTTTAGAATGTACTCCCTCCATCCCAAAATTATTGTCCTGCTTGACTCGGCACACGGATTAAGGAAAAACAATTGACTTGATTATTAATATTGGTATAATGTGTGATTTCCTTTAAAGCGCATGTACATGTGGCCATATTAAAGTAGGAAGAAAAAGTAAGGGTAAAATGGTGAAATGGTGAAATTGTTGTCCTAAATAGTAAAGTTACAAACAAGACAATTTTTTTGGGACGGACAAAAAAGGAAAGCAGGACCATAATTTTGCGACGGAGGGAGTAATTGTTACGTGTTTTTATATGCAGTGGCTTTTGAATCTGTTCCATTGCAAAAAGAAAAGGTTTCAATGAAAACCTACTACGGGATTACTAAATACTAATATTAGTTGAATTATTACTGTTATTCTATGAATGTTTGCAGATATTGAACCTGAAGAATTAACCGGAAGAATTAATGACGTCATCTTGAAGATTTTCAAATCATCAACACAAATGTTCTTTTAATGCATATCTGTGTTGTAATTTGAAGCCATTCTTTTCTTCTCATTTTCTCACTAGTATACGATACAAGTTTGATTTGATAGGGTATTCATTTTGTCTTAATTTGAGGCTCCAATATGTTTATAATAACCCTGGTGAAAGCAAGTGTTTTGGTCAATGGATCACAAGTCTTTGTTCTTCGATAGATACTTGGAAACATATGCAGAGGAAAGTTTTATAAGATACTGCAGATCACAATTATCTGAGTTTTTAAAACAAGAAGATTTGTCTTAAGTACTTGAGTCGGTCAAATGGAATTCAATCTGTAGTTTGTTCTCTTTCCAAGGCAATACCTATTGTTAAGCCATAGTCGTTAAATACTTTCCTTACTATTTTTTTTTATCAATTTTGGCCTTACTCATCCCAGTCCCAAAGTGTTACTGTTAATATCAATAGTTCCTCACAGACACAACTTTATTCTTTGATAGAGAAGAATTTTAATAAAAGAGAGACAAAATGTCCTGCAGTTGACTAGTATTCAGCTCAAGTGTAAAAGAGAAATATTTCAAAAACAGCAAAAAAGGGCCAGAGAAAAGAACGAGACTGAGTCAGGCCGAGCTCGTCTTCCATAAACCCCAAATTCTTTTGTCTGGCAGAGATGGAAAAGAACACTACTCGATCCCTAATCAGCTATCAGAAGAAGAGCGACCATTAAAACTCAATTGTTCCATTCAGTTCAATGACACCTAAACAGATCACTTCCTTCTCACTTACAATAAAAAGGAGAGCACCTCTTGATATTTGCCATCTCTCCCCCAGCTGGAACCTTGCACTTCATGTTTCTAACCAGGTCATAACGGAGCAAAACAAAATGTACGTAAATACTGAGAAAAGGCAGTTCGATAACCGACGAGCAAAATCACAAGTACGGGAAAAATGAGTGTGAGCTTTGTTAGCCTACCTGCACCTTAACAAAAATATCTTCCAAGATATTTATGATACTTTTCTGGAATCCTGTATCAGAGTCTTTCACCTGTCTCATTTATTTGTTTATTCTAGTTCTATCCTTGTTTACCTCATATTTATCTTAGTATCCGCTTTTCAATCTCATTTAGCATGTCTAGTTTGAGAATGTTATCTAGTTAATTATTTAAGGATGAACCTTGGTGTAATGGTAAGGTTGCTTCGTTGTGACATGGAGTTCACAGGTTCAAACTACTGAAAGAGTCTCTATGCTCTCTTTTTTGTCCCTTCCAAGACCCTCCCATTGCGGGAGCCTCTTGTACCGGGCTGTTCATTTTTCTTTTTTTTATCTATCCTTGCTTGGTATCCAACATGCTGCTGAGGTCTTATCAAACCTAATGTAAGGGATGAAGTGCAAGTAAGGGATCC
Source organism: Codonopsis lanceolata (assembly GCA_013146195.2). Classification (NCBI taxonomy): domain Eukaryota; kingdom Viridiplantae; phylum Streptophyta; class Magnoliopsida; order Asterales; family Campanulaceae; genus Codonopsis; species Codonopsis lanceolata. Next base: position 151,988,020 of record CM028379.1, on the reverse strand, counting down.
CTACCTTACCTCTTTAACATATTTCATTTGTTAACAATCAATAGACTGGGTGAAGTTTGAGAGTACAACTCTTCTTTACGGACATGGCTGACACTTGAAATGGTTTCACAACGACGCTGGCTAAGGAACTTGGTAATCAGACACTAAACATGGGGAAGTAGATTAAGACTTAAAGTTGACTCAGTGATTTTTGTAGGGAGATGTTTTCAGATCAATTCTAGGAGATCTTCACAAAGATCTTGAAAAGGGGAACAACTTGGTCTTTGTCTGACTCGATTAATGTGAGGCAGTAAACCGTAGGAGCCATGTACAGATGAAAAGATGCAACTGGTGTTAAGAGGGCTTCACTTTCTTCTTGAACTGAAGCTTGATGGATTGAAACAGAGGCAGAATATTCTCCGTTAATTCCTTCTATTCCCGTCTGCTGAATGTTAGAAATAGCAGCTTCCCTTGGAAGTTGCTGTGGAAGTCCAAAGCTCCCAGTCGTGTAGGTTTCTTTGCTTGGGAGGCATCTTAACTAGAGACAACTTGCGGGCTCCTCGCAAGATCTACGTTAATTGGTGTTATATGTGCAAAAGGAGCGATGAAAGTGTGGACCATTTGCAGCCCCGTGGCGACGGAATTATGGAATTGAATTTTTGGTCTGTTCGGAGTCGCCCCCAGATCAGTTTTGGATTTATTCTTGAGCTGGTCCCTATATAGAAGGAGGTTGAGAAATTCCCTTTGGGAGGTTGTCCCGTTGGCGGTTTGTTGGATCATTTGGAAGGAAAGGAACAGGAAGGCTTTTGATAACGAGGAAGGGACTATAGAGAAGCTTAAAGATATTTGCTTGCGCACTATTTCTTCTTGGTGTCCTGAGTTAGTGGATCTATCCCAGTCTCCTTCTCCCTCTCTAGAAGAAATAGTGAATTCCTTCCATCTCGAGTAGATCGAGATCTCTTGAAATTGCTCTATATTATTCATGGGCTGCGTCACCTATTTTGACGCTCTTCATATATAATACTTTACTTATCAAAAAAAAAAAAGATTTGTAACATTAGTTTATTAATTGAGGGCTCAATATAGTTAATTATATAATCTAAGTAGATGATAATTAATTTGGTTGATGAAATTTGAATACTAGGAAGAGTTAAAAGGGTGAGCCTTGGCACAACGATAATATCACTCCAATGTGACCTGAGGTGATGAGTTAGAACTGTGGAATCAAAAGGGGTAACCCTTCGTACCTTAGCCTCCTCTTGGACTCCGCAATGGCAAGAGCCTCATGCATTGGGCAGTCCTTTTTTAGGAAAGTATTATTAGTGGGAGTAACACCATTTCACAACCGTAAAAATGACTATAAGAGGGCTTAATTAGGTTTATCTAATTGAATCTTCCCATATATGTATGTCCATGTCTCGGTTTCTTAGCATTGGAACCTTTCCTTGCTATGGTCCAAAACTTGGAACACTAGGGGTAGCTTCATGTAGATGCTATGTTAAGAAGTGTCTTCATATTCTAGACATAGTTGTACTCTTTCTAAGAAAGAGCAAGTGATCACATCTACATGCTTGTTAATCTTATAATCTTATCTCTTAAGATAATCATCAATTTGCATCATCCTTCTTTTCTTTTCTTTTCTTTTTTTTGGCTCAGAAAAACATTGAAGGGAGAGAGTGGCATCCCATTAATGTTGTGTGAGCACCCGTACACATGGCCAACCAGACACAAGTATAGTTTATGCCTTATTACTCGCTTGGCTTGGGCTTGGGCTAAGACTAAGGCCCGCCTCAGCCCACCTAGCGGGATGGTATCAACCCCAAGCTCTTTGGCTAAGAAGTAAGATCCCTCAACCACCCCGCTTCGGTGGTAAATATAATCTATTAATATATGAGCTAATAGAGGAAAAACTAGAAAAATGTCTTGGACAGGGTAATTTAATGTTCTGGAGCGGAATTGTATCTATCTGGGAATGTTTATTCAGGTACACAATTTGCTAGGGAAATAGCGTTTTCTGGTGATATAGCTCTTGCCTGCGTTCTATCTCTTGGGAGTTGGAGGCCACGTTTCACTTACTAACTCACTATTGTTGATTGCCATTTCTCTTCAGGGCTATCCCCTTCCATTGCAATTAGGGAAGACTGGTTCGAAAATTTTAGAACATTCCTAACTCGTGTATTAAGTTGTAGATGGTCGCACACTTTCCTGAGATCTGTCCTCACTCCAGAGGCTTGCTTCGAAAATAGCAAGCAAGACAATATGTCTTGCAAGTGGCGCATTGGTTTGGAATTATACATTCTTACTTGGCGAAACCCCACGTTAGCCCCAGCCCAACCACCAAATATAATGAACTTAAAAAAGATCATGGAAGAAAATAAAGAAAAGGATATATCATACTTCGTATTGACGAGATCAAAACAAGTATGAAAAAAATTAGTTGTAACCACCCTGTCTTTGTTCTATAATGTGATCATATATAAATGTTCGTTTCATTCATAAGCAGCAACCATAAGTAGCCTTCCGCCTTCTTAGACCCCTGCCCATCGCAAGGAGACTCAAACTTTTTGTTGTTGTTGTTGATAAGAGGCGTTGATGGGCTACATAATAGGGGGTAGCATTCCCCTTTCAGTATCCCTCCCCACCCCCAAAAAACTAAAAAATTATCTTGCCTTTATTGAGATTTGATCTCCCAACCTCCAATTTGGAAAGTTGGTACATGACCGGTTGAGCTAGCCCTCATAGACGTCTTGGATGTTCCATGTGAGCATAATTAATGCTATACCCGTGCATTATGCTGAACAGAAAAGGCAACTCCTGTCTATGATCTATCACTGGTTTTGATTAATATGCGTATCATAAAAATTAAATAACTGAAGATCAAGGTGGTACTTGTATAACCTCGTCACCAGATTCCTACTATTTTGAACTTTAGATTTTTTATTTATTTGATTGATTGATTTTAATGGGAAACTGTCTGAATTTTGATTTAGGTGAACTTATGATCAAATGTATTGAAACCCGTATTGGGCCGATCGAATTGGTGAGCTGGAAAATGGCTCATGAAATATTAATTATCCCCAACTGTATTGTGTTGAAAACTCCGTCAAAACTGGTGGTTATATGACCCCTTGAATCACTGGCTCGTATGACAAGGTAGAAATAAGTTAGGGTTTCGGTCTCAGCCCCTGTTCCTTTCTCTAGTCCTCTGCCTAACGACCCTTACCAAAGTCCGGTGGCGTTGATCCATGCCTAAGGTGACTGATGACTGAGGCCCATTCTGGGAACTTTTACCCTTGCTTCAATTAATCTATGTTTGATGTTCATACATTTCTGTGATGGTGTTTTTGTTTTCTCTGTGGCTGTCATAGGAATAGAAATGTGGTTACAGGTCTGTGATATTTTGTTAGTCATATGTTTATTTAGAGGACTAGGTTTGATCAATGTGGCGTCTGATAACGACTCTTTTTGGAATTAGAATTTGCGTATACTTGATTTTAGTCTTGCATTCAATGTCATGATTTTCTTTGAAAGGGAAACTTGCGATGTAGAAGTTCTAGGGTTTTTTATTTTATTAATTTCCACGAATCTGGTATATGGCATTCTCCTTTTGAAGAGACGATTCTATTAAAAGTAACAAAGAGTTGCCATGAGACACACATGTGCAAAACTGTGTTTCTTTCAGATTGGTTGTACTGATTTCCCAATTTCTCTTGCTTTTTGGTCTGTACTTCTTACTTAATAGAATTCTGGCACAGTTTTGACATCATGGTAAAATTCTGGTTCATCTGATGATTGATACCATAAACCATTTCCCCACTTCTCATTCATTTGATGAATACTTAGGTTTAAAACATTGGTCACCATGGGTAGTGAACCACATTGTAGAATTTTACCCTATGTGGTTTAGGTTTAACCATGTTAGATGTCTGAAATTTAAATTTAGTAGCAGATTTCATTATCCTCTAAGGTAAATCGTTGATGAAAGCTTGTGCAGGAAAGATCCATTTAATACTTGGGTCAAACTGGATAGTGTTTATCTTACAGGTACAATGCTTTACATTTGTTACGATCACGAACTACAAAAAATAGTCTCTCTGCTTGCTTGCAGGTTGCAAGGGGGCTGCAAGAGTAAAACTGCCTACCTTGGACCCTTAACAAGCCCCACCACTATGGCGAGAGGCTCGTGCATTAGGCTGACCTTTTAATCATCACATGTTTGTACAAGGAATAATTAGTTGCATACTTATCTTTGTTTTATTAACACAGAGCACATGCACTATAATGAACATATAAAGAGGCCGTGAAATGATACTTGTGTGTTTTTGGTGCTTTGAAGTTCTTGGATAAGTTTTACTGCTCTTTCCTCTTGTATGGTGCTTTCTGAATATTATTCTATGTTTCTGTTCTATTCATTGATGCATACTTTCTGAAAATAAATTGCAATAGTACTATATTTTCCTTTGTTATGTTTGATTTAAATGATAGTATAATACATCCATTAGAATCGGCAAATTTTTATGCAGTCAAAATGTTAGCTATACGTTAGTTTCATGCTGCTGGGAGCCATAATTGTCTTTTGAATGTCTATTGAGAGAGTTTCTGTTTAGAAATAGCTCAAGACCTTGTTCTATATAATTTTTTGGCCAATTTATGGACCAACTTTTTTGCATATAATTTGCAGAATAAGCTGAGGATGCATCCTTCCATGTACGAAGATAACAACGTTCTCAGTCGACAATCTTCTGAACGAATAAGAAGCAGAAAAAGGCCTCCTTTGGTAAAATCTCCCATGTGCTCTTGTTGCAACTCATACTCTACTCCTTGCAAGACAGAACTGGAGAATAGGCCACCAAAGGAGCGAGGTCCTGCGGCAGTGGTGTCATTAACCACAAAAATGCCAACTGATGTGTCTAGCAATAAGCCACGTGAGAAGCAAGTTTCTGTTGGCCCTCTCTTTCAATCTGTAGTCCCGGCATGGACTGGCGTGGTTTTCGAGAGTGATTCCAAGTGGCTAGGTACACAGATGTGGTCCCCTCAAGACGACTGGAAAAATGTATCTCAAAACGCAGCGGATCCCATTGGCAAAGGAAGAGAAAGTTTGTGTCTCTGCCGCCTTCCAGGTTCAACTGACTGTGTTCGCTTTCACATTGCGGAGAACAGGATGAAGTTGAGCCGTGAACTGGGCCCACTGTTTCATCGATGGAAATTCAATCGTATGGGTGAGGAAGTTTCACTTTCGTGGACAATAGAAGAGGAGAAGAAATTTAAACTTATGGTAAAGTCGAATTCTGTATCAATAAACAAGTTCTGGAGAAATGCCTCCAAGTTCTTTCCTACCAAGAATAGGGAAAAGTTGGTGAGCTATTACTTCAATGTTCTTGTCGTCAGGCAGCGAAGTTATCAGAATCGGGTGACACCAAATAATATTGATAGTGATGATGATGAAACAGGGTTTGGGTCTGTAGGTGACAGTTTTGGCTATGAAAAAATTCATGCTCCGCGAATGAAATGCTCCCAGAATATGCAGTGCACTGATTTCGACTAGCACATCAAATGTTGCAGCTTTGTTTTAGGTGCAGAAACTTTCGATGCTCTTGAGAATTTTGATGAACGGAGGTAAGGTATAGTTGAGGGAGATTCGAAAATTCACAATGGTATTTGAAGAAGCGGTACCCAGTTGGATTTCTTGGTGACCGTTGGAGGGTTTTATGTATGATACACAATTTTGTCGTGGCGCTGGTAGCAACTTCTCAGTGCATTAAGTTAGGCTGCTGATCTTGGTGGTTTGTGAATACCTTCAAGAAACCCCATTTCCGTGATCGTCAAGTGCCATCATTTTTATTTCTTGTTAGTGTCTATTGAATAGTCAAATTAAACTATAGTGGGAATTCTTGTATCGAGTATAACTACAGTGGGTTGTTACAATCCATTTTTTTTTCTTTTTTAATATGGCGATTCCGGATTTCTATTTCTTGTTTAGTCAAGTTAAACCACAGTAGATTGTTAGTATCTGGAAGTTAATTTCTTCTAGTCTTGCACATGAAAGGTACCGGTTTTTTGAGGGTTATGGTTTTTGTCCAGCAATGTGCTCTCTCTCACGTGCGCGCGCACATACACACACAAATATATGTGAAATGTATATGTTCTTATGGTGTTCGCCCAAGATTGCAGGTGAAATAACTTTTTCTTTCTTCTTTTGGCTGGGAGAAGGGTCAGTTGGTCTGAAGAAGAGCTTCGAGCTGCCCCAGTTTTCCTACCAGAACGTTATCATCCTCGAAGTTAAGTTATCCGGATCATGTCTAGTTTGGGTTGTTTGTTTTTATCATTAATGTTCTTTTTTGGGTGCTTGAAACATGGTTGGTATTTGGTTTTCTGCAGAAATTAGATTCAGGTTCTGAGTTGGTATTAATGTTAATAGAATGTAGGACAGTCCCGTGTGGATTGTCATCCACATCCAGATTGGTTGTAGCTGTAGGGCTCTCCATGTACCAGACACCAGTTGTAGGCTCTGTAGGACTGACTGTCTTGTGGTAATGACTGCTTAAGCCTCGTTTCCGATGGCAGTTTATTTATGGTGACGCTAGACTGAGTTAGTTAGTTTGGTATCCATTGAGATGACTTACTCGATCTTGACTTCCATGCATGGTAAGGTAAGGACCAAGGAGATATGCTATTTCGGTGGGTGGGTTGTTATGTATGTAGCTAGGGGCTCAGTGATGGCATTGTAGATTCAAACTTTTAACACATGGAACGCCTTCTCCAGATTTGTTCATGCAGCGGGGCTGGAAGCTCAAAGGAGAAGACATTTTGCTGGGTGAAATGGAGCCCCTAAAGGTTATTAAAGCCAATTTGGTTGTCATTAATGGGAGAGGGAAACCATCGGCCGATTTAGACTTTTTGTAGATTTTCGCCTTACATAACTAACGGAAATAAATAGTGTCAGTGACCTTATCAAAATTATAAACCAAGTATAGTGATTAAATTGAAGAATTTTTTTTATAAAGTTACTATATTACAAAAAGTGGAAAAGTAGAGTGACCAAATTTCGATTTAAGCCAAAAATATAATTGAGTATTTTATTATGTTTTTGGGAGGGGCTATCTCCACTAATTTTTTTTTTCCATTACATTATAAGTTATTGTATTAATAACTAGATCTTCGTGCCCGTGCCTATGGTACAATACCAGTATATCTGATTTCGTCAATTGAAATGCCAACGTCTAAATAGAAAGTGCGATTTTAAAAAAAATGTTACAGTTGAGGGGTACATTACTTCAAGTGGTAATTGAGCTCTATTGTGAGATTATATTAATACAATGTTAATGTTTTGTAAGGGGTAATGATTTAGAAGATTAATCTCAGGGTGTGACTGCTCATAATATTAATTGTAAGGAGTGACTTTGCAACATGGTGAGAAAATAGAGAGTTAAAAGTAGATAATTAACTACTCTCACATATGTGAATGAGCTTTATTGTAATATAGATTGCATCTTTGGACATAATTTCTCTTTCTATACTTGTCATTTGAAGTAAATTATTCCTATATATGTTTGATTTCCAAATTAATTTTTAATTCTCAACAAATAAGATAATTGTTGTTTCTCTATTTTTTTTCCAAAATACTTTTTAAGTCTTAACAAACAACAACCAACGAGCTCTAGCTCAACTGGTACTGCTCACTCCTCTTAACGGAGAGGTTGTGTGTTCGAGTCTCACTAGAGACACCCTGGACATTCCAACTCTCAGTAGAGAGGTCGGGTGTTCAAGCCTCTTCAGAGGCATCGTTGTTGTTAAAGCCATCATATATATAATTATAGCTTTTCAAGGAATTAAAAAAATAAATAAATAAAATTAAGGGTTGGGGTACGGTCTAAGTCCCCTCCAACCTTAAAAAAAAAAAAGTCTTAACAAACAACATAATTTTTTTGTAGTAAATATATTTAATCAATTTTGTTTATGATTTGTGTCTCATACTCCATTATCGTAAAAATAATATTATCAAAAGATTTGTCTACCAAAACTATATAGAATATTAATTGGATATTTATCATCAAAATAAATAATTTAATCTAATTTAAAAAGTATTACTCTAAAAAATCAATTCAATAATAGCAGTATACGAAGTATTATATTGAATATTTGTTTCACTTAACTTAATAATTAAACTGTCAAATCATTTTTATTGGTAGATTTGAGAACCCCATTTCAAATCTCCTATCACGTGAAAGCGAGTGGTTTCAAAATTTAAGCGCATTGAATACGATTGGCCTCGTTGTGGACTCTAAAAATAAATGTATAAAGTCGGCACCTCTATTTTAAAGATAAATAAAAAACCAAAAAAATACAAAAAATGTGGGTTCGGGGGCTAAGTTACGAGTTGGGAAGGAATTAAGCCCCCAACTCGCCTTTTCGGTCTCAAAATGAGTTTGTCAATATGCTTATTTTATTATATATACATTTTAGTCCATAATATATATATATATATATATATATATATATATATAGACACACACACACACACATACATACATATACGAAAGAGAAGTGAATGTTTTAATTACATATTACAAAAGCGAAATAAAAGAAAATAACTAGCAAAGAAGTAAATATAAACCAACTGATGAAACAGAACAAAATAGAACTCATTTATGTCATAAAAGAAAAACAACTAAAAACAACAACATTTAATAATGTCTACAAATGTAGGACTATTTACAGACCCAATATATGTATATACCTATATTTTATTTACAAACTTAAATAAATAACTACGGGGAACAGAACCTACCTCTTGGAGCGTGAGTGTGCAGACTGACACGCCCAAGGTTCTAAAAATCGTTAGGCGGCTTCTAGGCGGCACACTAGCGCCTAGGGGACTAGTCGGGGCGTAATCGGGGCCTAGGCGAGGCCTAGAATTAAGACATAATTACCATTTTTTTGATAATTTACATCAAATATCAAACACATTGAATACAAATTTAATTTTTTTTATGTTTGTCATTTTATCAAACACTTGTCTATATTTGTAAAATGAAAAAAAATATACAAACCTATCATTGATCTCAATTCTCAACAACCTCAAAGCAATAAACAAGCCAAGTTTATAACTAAAAACAAAAAATATATTACTCTAGTTCGCCCCCCATTACCTCCCTCTCCGCCTCACCATTACCACTTCCCCTTCCTTCTCCAGTTCGCCCCCTCTTCCTTCTCCGGTCACTGCATACCACAAAATCAAAGCTACAAAAATAAATTAAGGTCGGCGAGTGGTCGATTAGGCGGCGACTAAGAAAGTCGAGGCGGTAGAGAGGGACTAGTGCTCAGCGGAGCTAGGCGGGGAGTTTTAGAACATCGGGTACGCCTAGCTTAGCGATCTACTTAGTGCTTCCCATATCCTTCCGAGAAAGGAAGTCTTTTTGTTGTTATTGTTGTTATTGTTGCGTATGTAGGCGGGTATGCTACGCTCTGCCTAGAATAGGCAAAGGCGGTGGATATGTGTATGTGTGTTTTGACACGATTTCGGCAGCGTAGCGTTGCTGGATTTTTTTAGTTATTAGGCTTGCTGGGGCAAGGCTGGCAAGGCATGACTCCTTTTTTTCTTCCTGACAGCCTCACGGAGGGAGGGAGTGAATTGATTTTTTTGGTGTGTCTAATGAAGGAGAGGGGAGAGCCTCCTTATATAGGCAAGGAAAGGGATGAGGCTATCGACAGAGGCACTGAAGGCAAAGGGCAATCGGAGGCTTCAATGAAGACACTGTAGAAAATGGACGTGGGCATGACAGTACGCTAGAGATTTCACAAAAGGGAGGAGGGTGCGACACTGGCCTCCAGGGGTGCAGCACTCCGTCCTTTTGTCCCTTGAATTTTATTACCCTTTCCCCCCTTCTATCATTCTTTCGTCCTTTCGAGTTTCTTTTGACATTTTCGTCCCTTGAAACGTTTTAAAAGTATTGTTTAGTCCATTTTTAGTCTGTAATAATATTTTATAGGACCTTATAAATTAAGGGTACGAATTTAGGGTGTCTACAGTAGACAAAAGGTTTCAAAATTTCATGATACTATTTCACACTATTATTTTACTATTGGGCAAAAATATTTTACTATTTGAAAGGATGAAACCTCGAAAATTCTCCTCGGCTCCAATACGGGACCCACCCATGATAAAGACCATCCCCGACCAGCGAGGCAGCCAAGACAAGTCAAGCTCGGCAAAAACACTCTTCTAGGAACGACTAAGCTGAGGCAAGAAACGAATGAGATCCATTGTCCTCAATCCCCTCGGCCTCGGCAAAACAATCAATGATCATCGGCCTTGACAAGAGGCTTCCCAAGGCCTGAAGGAGCTGACACACACAATCGCCAACCCCCTGACAGAACCAGTCCAATCATCCCTGACGGGGCTGCAGACCATTTATCACTAGCCGCAACATGTTCCCCTATCAAAGGCCGCCACCTCACAAGGCCAATCAGGTATAAATAAGAGACATTCCCCACTGTTGAAAGGAAAGCCAATTTTCAGATATCCTAACTCGCTTATCATATTCACTTATCTGAACAATCAATATCGTTACACATTTATTATACTCTCTACCGAAAATCTCATTCTCACGCCGGACTCCTTAACGGCGCTTGTTTGTCTTGTGCAGGTTGCAATTCAGGAACAAATAGAGCCAGCCACCTTTGCTTCTTACGTGGACAAAAGGACAAGATCACCACATATTTTGCGTGATTAGTTTGGTTCCGTTGCCGGGAAGCTCTAAGTTTCTCAGCCACACCGTGTCCGCGAACAAGTAGAGATGGTGAAATCCAAGAAACAAGCCTCCAAAAACATCACCCCCGCTGCATCAAATCATCCGGAAAAAGAGCCCGTGGGGCACAACGAGGGAAGAGGTGAGAAGGGTCATGCTCTCTCAACGAGGCAAGACTCTGACCCCTCGGTACCCGAAGTGTCGGCAAGGGCTTAGAGGAGGCTCGCAATGGCAAAACGAATTTCCAATGACAAAAACAAAGAGCCAGAGGTTGACCCCAGGGATGATCGCTTCACGGACATCGAGTCCTCAAAAGCCCATGGTGAGGAAGAGCAACCCCCTACTAAAACAAAGAATCTTATGACTCAAGATCAAATCGACAGGAATACGTGTATTGGGTGCAAAGAATGAACCCTCTACACCAAGATACTGAGGCCGAGGCCAGATGTATGAGCACGGGTGGCCCGAGTCCCTGATCCAGAGCCCGTTATCAACGTGCATATCACACAAGCTCGCTCTAACTCAATTTGGCAAAGGGTGGGAACAACAAAACCAAAAAAAAAGCGAGGTTCACCACCAACGTCAAATCAAAGCTAGGAAAAAAAAGTGGCCTCCGAGGGTTCGAGGATGAGCATCCATTCTCGTCTAAAGTTCCCCACTGAAACAGAAAATCATCTGGCTCGCAGCGAGGAATGAGAGTCTTAGCCGTGGGCTCAGGCCACAACCAACAAAGGTCCCTCCAAATCACCACACCCCTCCCACCAGCTCGCTAAGGAGCCTCGCTTGGGATCCCCAATAAGAGACGTGGCCGAAGAAGAAATCGAGGAAGTTCAGGCAAACATGGGGGCCAATGGGGCGCCCACACCGGCGATAAGCTCGACGCAAGGCAATAAACCCATGACGAATGCCGAGCGAGATAAGGGCATGGATGGAGAAATTGGAAGCTCGATAGAGCACTGGAACAAACGCAGGCATCAAAAAGATAGGAGGCCCTTTCATAAAGCAAATCAGGGAAGTGACAATACCTTCAAAAGTAAAAATTCCATACTTTGAAGATTACAATGGGACCACGACTTCCCTAGATCACGTGTCAGGGTTTGAGCTGAAAATGATCATCGCAACTAGGCTCGATGATATGGTATTTAGTGCTTGCATGGACCCTGAAAAAACAGGCCCAACAGTCATCGTTGTTGTTAAAGCCATCATATATATAATTATAGCTTTTCAAGGAATTAAAAATAAAAATAAATAAAATTAAGGGTTGGGGTACGGTCTAAGTCCCCTCCAACCTTAAAAAAAAAAGTCTTAACAAACAACATAATTTTTTTTGTAGTAAATATATTTAATCAATTTTGTTTATGATTTGTGTCTCATACTCCATTATCGTAAAAATAATATTATCAAAAGATTTGTCTACCAAAACTATATAGAAGATTAATTGGATATTTATCATCAAAATAAATAATTTAATCTAATTTAAAAAGTATTACTCTAAAAAATCAATTCAATAATAGCAGTATACGAAGTATTATATTGAATATTTGTTTCACTTAACTTAATAATTAAACTGTCAAATCATTTTTATTGGTAGATTTGAGAACCCCATTTCAAATCTCCTATCACGTGAAAGCGAGTGGTTTCAAAATTTAAGCGCATTGAATACGATTGGCCTCGTTGTGGACTCTAAAAATAAATGTATAAAGTCGGCACCTCTATTTTAAAGATAAATAAAAAACCAAAAAATACAAAAAATGTGGGTTCGGGGGCTAAGTTACGAGTTGGGAAGGAATTAAGCCCCCAACTCGCCCTTTCGGTCTCAAAATGAGTTTGTCAATATGCTTATTTTATTATATATACATTTTAGTCCATAATATATATATATATATATATATATATATATATATATATATATATATATATATATATATATATATATATACACACACACACACACATACATACATATACGAAAGAGAAGTGAATGTTTTAATTACATATTACAAAAGCGAAATAAAAGAAAATAACTAGCAAAGAAGTAAATATAAACCAACTGATGAAACAGAACAAAATAGAACTCATTTACGTCATAAAAGAAAAACAACTAAAAACAACAACATTTAATAATGTCTACAAATGTAGGAATATTTACAGACCCAATATATGTATATACCTATATTTTATTTACAAACTTAAATAAATAACTACGGGGAACAGAACCTACCTCTTGGAGCGTGAGTGTCTGTACTCGATACGCCCAAGGTTCTAAAAATCGTTAGGCGGCTTCTAGGCGGCACACTAGCGCCTAGGGGACTAGTCGGGGCGTAATCGGGGCCTAGGCGAGGCCTAGAATTAAGACATAATTACCATTTTTTTTGATAATTTACATCAAATATCAAACACATTGAATACAAATTTAATTTTTTTTATGTTTGTCATTTTATCAAACACTTGTCTATATTTGTAAAATGAAAAAAAATATACAAACCTATCATTGATCTCAATTCTCAACAACCTCAAAGCAATAAACAAGCCAAGTTTATAACTAAAAACAAAAAATATATTACTCTAGTTCGCCCCCCATTACCTCCCTCTCTGCCTCACCATTACCACTTCCCCTTCCTTCTCCAGTTCGCCCCCTCTTCCTTCTCCGGTCACTGCATACCACAAAATCAAAGCTACAAAAATAAATTAAGATCGGCGAGTGGTCGATTAGGCGGCGACTAAGAAAGTCGAGGCGGTAGAGAGGGGACTAGTGCCTAGGCGGAGCTAGGCGGGGAGTTTTAGAACACTGGGTACGCCTAGGCTTAGGCGATCTACGAGTGCTTCCCATATCCTTCCGAGAAAGGAAGTCTTTTTGTTGTTGTTGTTGTTATTGTTGCGTATGTAGGCGGGTATGCTACGCTCTGCCTAGAATAGGCAAAGGCGGTGGATATGTGTATGTGTGTTTTGACACGATTTCGGCAGCGTAGCGTTGCTGGATTTTTTTAGTTATTAGGCTTGCTGGGGCAAGGCTGGCAAGGCATGACTCCTTTTTTTCTTCTTGACAGCCTCACGGAGGGAGGGAGTGAATTGATTTTTTTGGTGTGTCTAATGAAGGAGAGGGGAGAGCCTCCTTATATAGGCAAGGAAAGGGCTGGGGCTATCGACAGAGGCACTGAAGGCAAAGGGCAATCGAAGGCTTCAATGAAGACATTGTAGAAAATGGACGTGTGCATGACAGTACGCTAGAGATTTCACAAAAGGGAGGAGGGTGCGACACTGGCCTCCAGGGGTGCAGCACTCCGTCCTTTTGTCCCTTGAATTTTATTACCCTTTCCCCCCTTCTATCATTCTTTCGTCCTTTCGAGTTTCTTTTGACATTTTCGTCCCTTGAAACGTTTTAAAAGTATTGTTTAGTCCATTTTTAGTCTGTAATAATATTTTATAGGACCTTATAAATTAAGGGTACGAATTTAGGGTGTCTACAGTAGACAAAAGGTTTCAAAATTTCATGATACTATTTCACACTATTATTTTACTATTGGGCAAAAATATTTTACTATTTGAAAGGATGAAACCTCGAAAATTCTCCTCGGCTCCAATACGGGACCCACCCATGATAAAGACCATCCCCGACCAGCGAGGCAGCCAAGACAAGTCAAGCTCGGCAAAAACACTCTTCTAGGAACGACTAAGCTGAGGCAAGAAACGAATGAGATCCATTGTCCTCAATCCCCTCGGCCTCGGCAAAACAATCAATGATCATCGGCCTTGACAAGAGGCTTCCCAAGGCCTGAAGGAGCTGACACACACAATCGCCAACCCCCTGACAGAACCAGTCCAATCATCCCTGACGGGGCTGCAGACCATTTATCACTAGCCGCAACATGTTCCCCTATCAAAGGCCGCCACCTCACAAGGCCAATCAGGTATAAATAAGAGACATTCCCCACTGTTGAAAGGAAAACCAATTTTCAGATATCCTAACTCGCTTATCATATTCACTTATCTGAACAATCAATATCGTTACACATTTATTATACTCTCTACCGAAAATCTCATTCTCACGCCGGACTCCTTAACGGCGCTTGTTTGTCTTGTGCAGGTTGCAATTCAGGAACAAATAGAGCCAGCCACCTTTGCTTCTTACGTGGACAAAAGGACAAGATCACCACATATTTTGCGTGATTAGTTTGGTTCCGTTGCCGGGAAGCTCTAAGTTTCTCAGCCACACCGTGTCCGCGAACAAGTAGAGATGGTGAAATCCAAGAAACAAGCCTCCAAAAACATCACCCCCGCTGCATCAAATCATCCGGAAAAAGAGCCCGTGGGGCACAACGAGGAAGAGGTGAGAAGGGTCATGCTCTCAACGAGGCAAGACTCGACCCCGGTACCGGTGTCGGCAAGGGCTTAGAGGAGGCTCGCAATGGCAAAACGAATTTCCAATGACAAAAACAAAGAGCCAGAGGTTGACCCCAGGGATGATCGCTTCACGGACATCGAGTCCTCAAAAGCCCATGGCGAGGAAGAGCAACCCCTTACTAAAACAAAGAATCTTATGACTCAAGATCAAATCGACAGGGAATACGTGTATTGGGTGCAGCAGCGAACCCTCTACACCAAGATACAGGAGGCCGAGGCCAGGATGTACGAGCTACGAAGGTGGCCCGAGTCCCTGATCCAGAGCCCGTTATCAACGTGCATATCACACAAGCTCGCTCTAACTCAATTTGGCAAAGGGTGGGAACAACAAAACAAAAAAAAAGCGAGGTTCACCACCAACGTCAAATCAAAGCTAGGAAAAAAAAGTGGCCTCCGAGGGTTCGAGGATGAGCATCCATTCTCGTCTAAAGTTCCCCACTGAAACAGAAAATCATCTGGCTCGCAGCGAGGAATGAGAGTCTTAGCCGTGGGCTCAGGCCACAACCAACAAAGGTCCCTCCAAATCACCACACCCCTCCCACCAGCTCGCTAAGGAGCCTCGCTTGGGATCCCCAATAAGAGACGTGGCCGAAGAAGAAATCGAGGAAGTTCAGGCAAACATGGGGGCTAATGGGGCGCCCACACCGGCGATAAGCTCGACGCAAGGCAATAAACCCATGACGAATGCCGAGCGAGATAAGGGCATGGATGGAGAAATTGGAAGCTCGATAGAGCACTGGAACAAACGCAGGCATCAAAAAGATAGGAGGCCCTTTCATAAAGCAAATCAGGGAAGTGACAGTACCTTCAAAAGTAAAAATTCCATACTTTGAAGATTACAATGGGACCACGACTTCCCTGGATCACGTGTCAGGGTTTGAGCTAAAAATGATCATCGCAACTAGGCTCGATGATATGGTGTTTAGTGCTTGCAGGGACCCTGAAAAAACAGGCCCAACAGTGGTACAATGGGCTAGCCCATGACTCCATCACCTGTTGGGATGACTTTAAAGGGGCCTTCCTGAAAAAGTTCGCCTTGGCAGGTGCTCTCTACAAAAGTCAGACGGACCTGTGCAGTGTGAAGCAAGAGCTCGGAGAAACAGTGCTCTCATGCATGTCCCGTTTTAAGGAAGTCCTAGATCAAATCCTGGATATCCCTGATACCTCGGTAAGAATGTGCTTCGGAGCTGGCCTGCTGCGAGGAAATTGCCGGACCGAGCTGCTCATGAGACCTCGGGACACAATTGGCGAGATGTTCCTAGTAGCACAGAGAGTGGCTCTACTAGATGGCAAGCAACCCATGACCGCCACGAACTCGTGACCAGTCACGTCCTCTTCAGGCGTATCTAACGTTGCCGAGCAGCTACTCACCACAAACAAGGGTCACAAAGGCAAAGACCAAGGAAGGGCTCGACATGTCGAGGTCCACCCTACAAGGAAAGAGGAGGAGGAACGAGGTGCAAAGTTCACCGGCGAAATCAGGGGCCCAAAGAGGGACAACGAGTTAGAGGACTTTACCCCTCTTAATGCATCAAGAGAACACATCATGAATGTCCTACTAACGGGAAACAAGATACGGCCACCATACCCCATGAAATCACCCCTCGAGACCCGGAATCCGAGAAAAAGATTCGCCTTCCACTATGAGATCAGCCACTTAACGGAAGAATGCATCCAACTTAAAAGAGCTATACAGCGGGTCATTGATAGACGTATTTTATACGTCTTTATCGGGTACTTTTATGACTTAGAAATAACAATTCAACGAGGCTTTTGGCTACTAATATGTATTTTTGAGCTATATTGTGAGTTTCAGGGTTTTAGGTGAACTTATGGGATTTATAGAGCTTTTATTGAAGAATTCGAGGAAGGGTGCAAAGTGTAACTATTGAAAAGATGCAAAAGAGACAAACTGGATACCTTGCGGCCGCAAGCCTCCAAGGCCTTGCCCTCGCAAGGTAGGCAGAAAGTTGCTTAGCCCGTTTAAGACCCTTGCGGATGCAAGGTGTAAACACAATGCGGCCGCAAGGTCCCCAGAACCGCCTTTACGAGGTCTTTCACCTGGATTGAACTTCTTATTTCCCTACAACACCTTGGATATATATAGAGGACGGTAGCCAAAGCCAAAGGACGTCTAGAAATCCGTAGGGAACTGTTCTAATACCGATTTTAGTTTGTAATACATAATTTAGTCATTGTAATTATAGTTTTGAAGATCGATTCATGTATTTCTTCATCCCGCTGTTTGGTTCATCGTCAAGGATGAACTAACCGTCCATTAATCTGGGAGTTGTGAAGTAACTTGTATCGAATCTATTGCTTAATATATTTTTATTCATTCAATTCTTATTGATTGTGATGTTTATCAACCCCTTTATTGTCTAGCTTTGACCAAATGAATAGAATCGCAAGTAATAAAGGCCTAGAGTGCGGATAGCTGCACGACCAAATGCATATGTCGTACACTGGCTCACCATCATGATAAATTGACCTTATCGATGCACGAGAGTGATAAGTTAGGGTTATGTTCATATATATGACCCAAGTGACAAATATGATCCATATGTTCTTGTTCTTAGGATATAGATTGGATGAATTATTTGGGATGGAGACTGAACTATAATTTGACAAGCTATATCTATCTTTCGTGAACGAACCTAAGTTATTGAATGATACTTTATTTAAATAAGCAATAAAGTAGATCAAGTGAACCCCAATCCTAGATTTTCCTCCTCCATACAGATCTTTATAATTGTTATTGCTGCTTAGTTAATTAGATTTATTGTTTTAGTAGAATAAAAATTAGAATAAAACAAAATAAAAAAACCGCCTTAGTTTAAATTGCTACCAATATTCTTGCCATCGGTATTCTTCTTGTCTTTATGGTTCGACCCTTGCTTCCCAAGATATTCTACAATAGTCTTGTGCACTTGCAAGGAATTAATTAAAATAAGACACGATCAGTCATCAACGAGGGGGATCGGAGGTTCGAAGCACGAGAGCCAAACAATCGCGCCTCCGGACCGAGGGCTTCGGGGGGTGACAATCGATAGCCAAATGATAGACCAGTGGTCAACACCATTCGAGAAGAGGCTCAAAGTATCGCACAATTAAAAAATGCGATCAACAGCTTGAACAACTCGGTCGACAGCATGATGGAAGGAGTGATTGAGCATGAAATAGTGTTCAGAGATGTCGAACTGGCAGTTAATACATTGTAGACACCCCAATTTCGTACCCTTGGTATGTAACATTGACATGCAATATCAAGACCTGTTGAAACTTAACAAATGTCAAGTTACAGGGTTTTAAAATACAAAAGATAAAACAGGATGCGTAAAACAATGAAATGCAGGGGCCAGAGTGTCCAAAAAGGAGGCAAAGATTGAAGGCTGGCGCTGACACAAAGCCTTCTTGGCGCGGCGCCCAGATCCCATGGTGTCTGCGCCAGGATCCCAAGTAGTGCACTTCGTCTTAACGCATTGCACAAGCCTTCAAGCGTGCGGCACAAGCTGGTAAAGCACAAGATGAATATCAGAAATCCCAGCGATGTCCCTCCTCTCGCCTATAAATAGAGGAGCCCGACTTCATGAATTCACACAGTGACACACAGTCCCAAATAGAGAAAACGTTGTGCGTTTGTTTTACGTAGTGAGTGATCGTGAGAATAGTGAGTTCCCCTTCCTATAAAGCCTCGAAGCTCTGCCAAATCTCCTCCAAACACTAAACCAACCAGTCAAAGTGAGCCTTAGCGCCCCAGCTAGGTTTCCACCCTATTCCCCAGGTCCAAAAATCTCAAAAAGAGCAGTTACTCTGCCCGAGTAAAAAGGCCAAATTTGTTAGAAGCAAGCAGTTGCTCTGCCCGATTTCTGCCAGTAGCAAGCAAACAACAGCAAAAACGCAAGCAGTTACTCCGCCCATTCGATGGTGCCCAGAAGCAACTTTCGGAAGCAATCACCCTGCCCGAACCACAGCAGCAGCAAAAAGACTCCCTCTGGAAGGACAGAGCAAGCACACCAACGCTCTTAAAGGTGAGCCTTTAAGGGTTTTAGTTATAAAAAAGCTATTTTCCATCCGGCCCAATGTAAAAATATAAGCTGTTATGCTGCTCTGATCTATTTAGAAAATAGCATTAAAAAGAGCCATTATTATGGCCAAATATTTTTAAATGTATTTGTAATTACTGGAAGGAGGCGGCTGCAAGTCCGTAAATAATGTAGACATGTGTATATTTGTTTTTTTAATGCTTTATTTATTTGCTAGAAAAATAGAACAAAAAATATACTTTAGCCAAAAACTGTTTTGAGACCGAAAGGGCGAGTTGGGTGCCTAGCACCTTCCCAACTCGTAACTTAGCCTCCGAACCATTTTTACAATCTCTGGTTTATTTTTGGTTTTTATTTGTTTCTTCCTTAAAATAAAGATGGCGACTCTGTCAAAATATTTTGGATCACAGTGAGGCCCGCAACATTCTTTCTTGCACTTTCCCGCTTTCCCCTAAACAAGGGAGAATGAGAATGAAAGAGTGATGCATTTCCTGCATTTTGTTTTCTCCTAAACAAAGGAGGATGAGATACGGGGAGCCCAAAGCACTCATAGCGATCCAAAATAGGCCTTAAGGCAATTTTTGAAAAGTCAATAGTGAGGCAGAGCGTGTTCCCACACGTTCTCGCAACATCTTTTTTTTTGCACTTTTTCGTTTTTTCTAAACAAGGGACGATGAGAATGAAAAGGGTGATGCATTTTCTGTATCTTATTTTCCCCTAAACAAGGGAGGGTGAGATACTGAGAAACCTAAAGCTCTCATAATGGACCAAAAATCACTAAGGTGACCGAGACATATTCAACGCGCTTTTTGACAACATCCTTTCCGCATTTTTAATTTCGTCTTTCCCTAAACAAGGGAGGGTGGAATGGAAAACGTGGTGTCCGTTCTGCACGCCGCGCACCTCTAGAAAAGGGCTCGCGGGCGCATCCCAGGAAACCCACAGTGACGACTTTGCTGGGGAGATCATTTTTATTTTAAATAAAAATGGAGGGCTAGACTAAGAATAGAGAAAAAAAAAATAATGTTGGAAAAAACCACTTCAATAGAAATTCATTGTTTTATAGTTTTCATTAAAGTCCTTGTGCATATGGTCATAATTTAAAAAATGAAGAAAATGTAAGGCTAAACAGGTAAAAGACTTTCTAAAACATAAAAAATTAGAAACGTGACGAATTTTTTGAAACGATGAAAAAGGAAAGTATAACCATTATTAAAAAAATAGATTTTAATTGATTTAAGTGAACCAACATACACTTTACATATAATTAGATGTTTAAATTCATTATTGTAATTTCAAATTTGGATTATTCTTATCATGTAGTTGTCACATAAAAAATTCATAAATTTTTTAATCCACGTGTGTCAAAAAAATATTATTCGATTGAAAGATTTTTATTTTTTTGTAATTATAACTTGGATTTGAAGTATTAACATATTTATGTTATTATTTAATTTATTTACATGGATCATTTATCAAGCAATTCATGATAATTGTATTGTCACATTTAGTGATGGCAAATTATGTCCACGCCCATATATCCGTCCAGACCGCCCACTAAAATATGGGCATGTGAACACTTTAATTTTAATCTGGACACAAATGTACATGCCCACTTATACCATTAAGTTTTATGGGCATAATATGGGTACAAATGGACGCCCACATTTTCACCTCTCACTTTCACGATCAATTTTTTTATGTATACCTGATAATTCAAAGTTGTTTCTCTCTATATATTTACATTTCTATCAATAACTATTCATTAAGACAGAGAGAGTGTGGGGGTAGAGAGAGAAACTAGAGAGAGAGATGCATGGCTGCTACTTGTTCTTCGGGTTTGGTTTTTGAAACCAAATAAATAATCAGTAATAATGGGAGTAACCTTTATTTTTTAAGAATAAAAATTTGACCTATTTTTTCTGATATCATATTACTTTTTATATACGGTCAATTACGTATTTTTTGATTATGAAAAAATATATATATCAGATTTTCATTTAAAAACAATCGATTTGACGTAAAAATTAGGGAACTAAGAGAGTATTTTATTTCAATTAACATACGGCAAAAGTGAAAATATGCTTTTGTTTTGATATTATTAGTGGTTCTGCCAACACTAACACGTCATGTAAAGTTTTTGAGTTTTTTTTTAGAAATTTGGTTACATTAGAAATAGTGACACATGTTAAAATGTTACAAAAAAATATTGGCATTTTCCAATTACTGTGGTTATAATCATATATATTTATATAGTTAGTTAGTTGTAACTTTTGATAATTTTTTGTAAAATTATTTTTTTGTAATTTTTGTATTTATTTGATAAGTGCATGTTAATAAGTAAATAGACGCCCATGTCCATTTAATGCCCGTCCATATGTGCTCATATTATTAAATGAGCACTTACGTGCCCGTCCATTTGAGCCCGCCAACCATTTACGCCCGCCCATGTCCGCCCATTTACCACCTCTAGTCACATTTGTGTTTTCACGACATGCCACTCGTTTTTATTTTCAGAGGTATGATATTACGAGATAGAGCTTGTGGTATTATTACAAGCTTAGTGTTAGTGTCGTTAGATCAAATTTCCTAAGATCTTTACACCGTTAGATTAAATATGTTTTTTTTAAGTAATGACACGAACATTCCAAATCATCACCAACTTAATCATCTAACGACTCTAACACTAAAGCTCGTAATAATATCACAAGCTCTAGTTCGTAATATCATTTGTCTTATTTTTATTCTCATAACCAACTACTCAGTGTTTGCAAGTTCAAACACAATGATACAAAATTTAACTTGTGAATCAATTCAAAACATAATGATAATTGTTTAGTCATATTTGTGTTTGTAATGCATGACCAACCACTCATTATTTTATGTTGTATAAATAAGATTTTCCATTTTTAGCAAGATATTTTGTGCAAAAATTACTATATTTAGACTCAATTAAGTTCAAAACTGATTAATCTTGTGAATAGTTTTTAGGATAATATAATTGTTTGGTCCCTGAACTATACCAATATTATGCGTTTGGTCCCTGTATTTTTTTTGTAATGCGTTTGGTCCTTCAATTCGCTTTTTTTGGTCAATTCACCCTTCCTACCGTTACCGTTACTAAAAAATGTAACATTGGCTAACTTTCAAAATGCTCAAACTATAGGGAGTTAATGTGTCAAAATTTTCAAAATGTCCAAACAATGGCTAAAATGTCAAAATGTTCAAAATGTGGTTTTCAGCAAGAGATCGATTTGGAAACCATCTACATTATTGGGCGGGCGGATCTACCATCTCCAAGGTTTGCCTTGAATCTGTCAGAGGCTGACTTAGGAATTTCCTATGCCCGGCGGGACTTCAAGGTTTGCCTCGAATCTGTCTTCTTCCTCTCTATACCCAATAGAAGGCGCACATCCACAAAGCAATAGGAAATGAAGGTCAGACTCCTCTTTTCATTCTTTTTCAGGTCCATTCATCGAGATTTCTTCTCCGTTGGTTCATTAGACGTTTTCACAGGAAGAAAGATTTGGTGAGAGGTCAGAGGTGGGCTGTGGAAGATTTGGTGTAGCCGGCTGGGCTGTGGAAGTAGATGGGTGAGAAGTCGGATGTGGGTCTGTAATGGGGGCGAACTGGTAGCCGACTGTGAAGATGGAGGCCTTGATGGGGCTCGTTGCTTAGCCGGGACAGACATCGGAGAATAATTGGAAGGGGGACGAATTGGGTTGCAGGCGAAGGTGAAGAAGATGACGGCCTTGATGATTCGCCGGAGAAGGAGGAGATGAAGGGGATGATTGGACTGCTTGAGACCGAATCGCTGGCTGTTGGGTGAGAAGTAGATGGGTGAGAAGTCGGAGGTGGGTCTGTAATGGGGGCGAACTGGTAGCCGACTGTGAAGATGGCGGCCTTGATGGGTCTCGTTACTTAGCCGGGACAGACATCGGAGAATAATTGGAAGGGGGACGAACTGGGTTGCAGGCGAAGGTGAAGAAGATGACAGGCTTGGTGATTCGCCGGAGAAGGAGGAGATGAAGGGGATGATTGGACTGCTTGAGGCCGGAATCGCCGGGTTTGTTTGAACAGAGGAGAAATTTGGGTTTCAATTAGGGTAACGGTAGGAAGGGATCTAAATTTCGCCTGAGAAGGAGGAGATGAAGAGTTTAATATTATACTCGCCCACATACTCCTTTTTTAATTAAAAAACACACATTGACCCCCTATAGTTTGGACATTTTGAAAAGTTAGTCTATGTTAATTTTTTTAGTAACGGTAACGGTAAGAAGGGTGAATTGACCAAAAAAATCGAATTGAAGGACCAAACGCATTACAAAAAAAATACAGGGACCAAACGCATAATATTGGTATAGTTCAGGGACCAAAAAATTATATTATTCTAGTTTTTAAATAGTGAGGTCAACTGTAAATTGGAGAAGGCAAAAGTAAACTCATTTATAATTGCTCTTTCCTGGTCATTAGCGAAAATTACCTTAACAATATCAACTCCAAAAGAAAATACTTCCCTTTTCCTAAATTATCGTTTTGGTGAATTTAGCGTATGGTTTAAAAAATATATATTTGATTAAATTATTAATATATAATTTGATATGTAATTTATTTTAAATTCTATATATATGTGGCCTATAATTAAATTATAATGAAAAAATAAAGATAAAATGATAAAAATATTGTTTTAAAAAATATAAAAAGATAATTATTTTATGACAAAAAAAAAAGGAAATATGGCAATATTTTGGGTAGGGAGACTAAAATGATGGCCCAGTCCCCATTTCACTCGTTCATGTCTGAACCGACTCCTCTCTCCTATTAGCTTCCCAAGAGTCTGTCTCCACACATACACACACACACTTCCTCAGCTCACTCTTTATTTCAAGAAATTAGAAAGAAAAAACATCAAACAAGCATGTCTTCCCCGAGTAAACGAAGAGAGATGGATTTGATGAAACTGTAATTTCAATCATATAATTTTCTTTCTCATTTGCAGTTTAACCCTTTTTTTCTTTTTTTTTTTACTTGAAAATGTTCTTTATTGTTATTTTTTTGTGAAATAGGATGATGAGTGATTATAAGGTGGAAATGATCAATGATGGTATGCAAGAATTTTATGTGGAATTCCATGGACCTAAAGACAGTATGCACCCCTCTCTCCCTTCTCCATCTCTATCTATTTGTTCATTGATACCACTCAACTTGACCTTTGTCCCAATTACTTGGGATAGATTTATTTTTTCTTCAATATTCCGGTTTGTCTACTCGTATCTTGATCTACATGAGTTTATGTTTTTGTATTTGCAGATGTCTATTTATTTATTTTTGTGGGAGGTTGATATTTCCTTGATTCTTGTTTTCCACTTTGTTGACTTCTACATTTATGCTTATGATACAGTTGAGGAAAGAAAAATCTGTTGCTACCCACTACTCCAAGAAATATGCTCTTTTAGCTATTATCCTGAACTGCATCCCTTTTTCTGGAATTTATTGGTGCCATGGTTCTGGCCCTTCTGGGTTTTTTTAGTAGCCCAATAAATTTATTGTTTTCAAATGCTGATTTATGGTCCAAGTTTCCCATTAGTATTATTATTATGACAGTTGAAATTGCGCTTGGGTTTGGCTGAATTTAGGATGACTTGTGTAGTTTGAATTGATTTTTGAGGAGAAGATACTGTTAGTGGATTGGTTATGGGTTGTTTGGGGATTGAATAAAAGGGAACTTTTCCAATTTGATTGTGGCAGGTCCTTATCATGGAGGTGTTTGGAGGATAAGCGTGGAGCTGCCAGATGCTTATCCGTATAAATCTCCTTCTATTGGCTTTATCAACAAAATTTACCATCCAAATGTTGATGAAATGTGAGTTCGTGGATGTAAATAACCCAATAACTGAGCTTGTTCAAACTGTGGTTATAGTTACTTCTCATTCTGGTTGGTTTACAAACATGTCTTTTGAAAATGGTATTGTTCCTATTTTATTGTTGTATTTCCTAATTTCAGGTCGGGATCGGTTTGTTTAGATGTTATCAATCAGACATGGAGTCCCATGTTTGGTAAATTCTTCTTCCTTACACACACGCACACAAACTTATATATGTATTTTTTTTAAAAAAGTTTTGTTGACATTTGGACTTTATAGTAATTCACTTCTTTATTTCTTTTTCATTTTTATATAGATCTGGTGAATGTCTTTGAAGTATTTCTTCCTCAGCTTCTCTTGTATCCTAACCCATCTGATCCCCTAAATGGAGAGGCCGCAGCACTGATGATGCGTGACAAAGCTGTATATGATCAAAAAGTGAAAGGTACTTCCTGAAGTGATAGCTTAAAGGCAAAAACTTAGAAAAATCGGTCTTACAGGTATTTTATGTAAGATAGATTCCCTTGACCCGGCCCACCGTGTATTTCGAGGCAGACACAACAAGGGAGGTCTGGGGGCAGTTGCCCCTACTTGGGGTATTTTTTGTTAAAGAATTTTTTAAAAATAATAATAATCTGTTAAATTTTACAAGTTGTCCCCACCTGAGTAAATCTCTGCTTCCACCACATGTGTTGTTGGGTTGAATTGTGAGAGAGTGGGGCTCCATCTTACGAATTAAGATCCGTAAAACGGTTTAGACTTACTTTAGCTCAAATTGAGCATATATTGGTTGCCTTTTAGCATAGCATAAATGTAATTTTACCATAATATCTTGCATCTGTGCCTTTCAATTAGTTCATGTTTTGATGTTTTTGAGTATCGGTCTGCTAATTTCTCGCATCTGTGTAAGTTGTAACTATCTAGCCAACTAGCATGGCTGACGTAGAAGGGAAGTATCCTTGGGGGGGGGGCTTAAGGTGTTGTGTTAGGTATGCTTGGTGTTCTACACAAAAACCGAGAAAGCCCTGAAAACACAAGCCTGGGTATGTCCTGGAAAGCAGGCAGACCTCTAGACCATGATTTTCCATATTTCGTGCAAGGTGGTAAGGATCTTTAGGACAAGTGTCCTGTCGGCGGGTTCCATGGGGACAATACCAACTCCCTTTCTCTCCCTACATAATAACCTGGCCAAACATGTCCATATCCACTTGCTCATGATTCCTGCCACCCAACCAGTAGCTGCCAAGGTTCCAAAATCCAGCTCAAGCTTGAGAGGTAGGTAATGTTCTGCGGTTGTTGTCCTTTGAGGAGGTCACCAGTAGTGCCTTAGGCCAGACCATCCTTAAAAATGCAAGTGCCGATGACAGAATGTTGCCCCCTCTTCATACCCCAACAAACTAATTATTGAGGTCCTCTTGCGGGCCTTGGTTCTTTGCACCCGCTCTCACTCAGAGAGACCATATGTATTGTCAAGGTGCAGCTCGAGAATCCAAATGTCATTACCCTCAGTCGGCATACTTGGTCCTAGCTTCCTCTTTTGGCTGTCTTTGTGAGCTCAGTATGCTTGTTAAATGAGCCAGTTCTAGTCCTAGTCCTGGGAGAAGATGTGGCGTTCACATGAAGATGTAGCAGAATACTACGGCTAAAGCAGTTATGAAGATGAATCCACACTCCTAGTTTTGATATATTTGGACTTTCAAGCTTTCAACATGTAGTTCCAGATCTGGGGATATCATGAGTTTGAATTGAACAATGAAAATGGCCTCTCACAATTGTAAGGCTGTGTATAGTAAACTCTTCCAAGAAGTTACAGAGGTGGAAACCTCATGCACTAGGCTAGCTCTTTGCCTTGATTCAGTCATAATTTGATTACTTATCAGAAGGTCTCATGTACAAAATTTGTCATCATGAACTTGACTTGATTCTCAATGTTTCTTAGATCTGGTTTTCCTAGCTTGCCGATGTAACTGTTTGATATAGTTCAAAAGAGATGCAAGTTGGGGGCGGGTTCTCTGTTATCCTGACAATTCCTGTTCCATGTCCACCTACACTTTGTGTTATGCTATGTGTTTAGTGTCATTTATAAGATGTATCTATGTCCTATATATGGCTATGCTTGCTTCACCAATTTTTTGGAGTCGAAAACCGCTGCCTGCATTTGCAACACCTATTATGTCGAATTTGATGATTGAGTTGGAATAATTGTGTGATTAACTGGTATTCTCTCGTTTTCCTGGTGTTATCTCAACTTGAAATTCATGTTCAAAATATTGCAAATGTTGAGTTGCCATGGTTAGATTCCTTGTCACTTTAATTTTTTCTAGAAAAGCACTTATCTGACTTAAAAGGACCATGTTGCACCATTAAATAACAAGCCCTTCCTTTCCTATCTTAATTTAGAGGGTGGGCTTGATGAGAGCTTTGTTTCCAATAGCTTGGATTTGTTATTCATTGTCACGCCACTTTGACATTTAATTGAATTTCAAAGCCTATTGAAGTCTTGAGCTTTTTTTTTAATGAAGGTTGAAAGGGGACATAGACCTTATCCCAACCCCATTTCTTATTTTGCGAGTGTATAAACAAGCTTAGGTTGACTCTGCATTCGAAAGGGAGTTTCCAGATTTTCATCGTTGAACCATTGGTACCGTCCTTTTTTAGGATATGTTTTTCTTATTTTACTATGATGTGGCTTCGATATTTGTTTTAAGTTGCCTCTAGAAACGCTGCATTTGATGTAAATATTCTGATTTCTGGTGATATGACCAAATGAAGATACCAATTAAAAAAAGTCATCACCGGAAATATCCCTTCTTCGATATATGCAAATAGCTTCTAAAATAATGCAAACAATTGGTTCAAATTTTCAATTTTTGCTCATTGTTGTTCCACTTTCAGAGTATTGTGAGAGATACGCGAAACCAGAGGATGTAGGGGCTATCCCTGACGAGAAGTCCTCTAGCAATGAGGAAATGAGCGAAGTCGAATATGGCTCTAGTGATGAGGAAGTGGCTGGTAAAGCTGATCCTTAGGGTTTTTTCACATGGGCACTCAACCATCTATCTGTACATGGTATAAGTAGTTCTTGACAATACTGTTATAGCCCAACCAAGGGGATCAATAATTCCTGTTCGTGTTCTCTTTGGACGTTGACAAAGGTTGCTCATGAAGTTGAATTCAAGCAAAGGTAGTCCGTCAAATAGAGTTTTGAATACAGGATTTCCCTAAATGGGAGATAAATTCTAGTTGTCGAAGGTTGATTGGCTATGTTTGCAGGTTTCACCGCCGAATTATGAAACGTATAGTGTCTATTAATAAACCGTTGCCCACTGAATTCTTGAATTTTGAGACGAAATCTTTGTGCTACTTGTATACTCAAATTTTTGTGTGGGTACTAAAATGTGGTTGACTTTCTGTGAGAGTTTCTTTATGGAAATCTGACAACAATCCCCCGCCGGATGATTCTGTTTACTTGGAACATTGTGTTTCCGTAGTAATATACCATGGAGCTTCTTGGTTGAATCACGGTCTAAAGATATTACCAAGCAATTCTAAACCAAATATTAGGAAGAACTTTGGCATAGAATATCTGATAATCTTATCAATAAGAAACTGTACCATTTTTTTCGATAATGGAAGCATAATCGGGTTGCTGGCATACCAGTGTAGATCTGCTTAAAACACTAAGAAAAGCATTATCAGGTTGCTGATATGCTGGCAGATGAGCTTAGAACTGTTCCAAACGCAAGGCACAGGAGATACCATTTTTTTCATAGATGGTAGCATAATCGGGTTGTTGGCATACCAATGTAGATCTGCTTAAAACACTAAGAAAAGCATTATCAGGTTGCTGATATGCTGGCAGATGAGCATAGATTTGCTTGAGCAATTTAAACGCCGAGTACCATAACATCAGCTCATCACCAGCTTATGGTTTAAGGCCTGAGTTGGGTTGGGTTGGTTTGAAGTGGGTCGCGACCTAGCACACCCCAAATAATAAACCGGTCAAATGTGTCAGGATAAAACGGGTCGATCTATTTTTTTTTTTTTTTTTGTGCAGATGTTCACGACCCAAACTAACATAGCTAATGCCAAAGAAGTTAATACAAAATTCTCATACTTCTATTGTAGTACATTAGTATACTGCTAAATCATTTTAAAAAAACCAACAAAAAAACTGTTTTATATAACATTACTAATAGTTTCATTGCAAATTTGCAGACGTGTGTGCTGTTAAATCATCTATAAAAAACCAAACAGAAAGGTTGAAAACAGAGCATCGTCACAATTACAAACCAATGCACTTAGAAAGAACAACAAATCTAATTCAACCGAATCTCCTACCTATTCATCCTTTTTCTCTGTCCATGTGACAAACACGTGGTAAATGAGTTAGTGGTAAATGAATGTCCTGCGACGTCATAAAACACAAAAGAGTATATACATGAGAACCACCCTTAAAATTGGATTATGTATGATTTACTAAAAATCATTAAGTTGGATAACCTAAGCAATCTACGATTTTAACATAAAACCGATTATTTCCCTATTTGTTCAAACAAGATATTTCAAACACTTTCCTTGGTTATGTTAGGTGATGAACTCAAATAAGTGTGTTATTTAATATTGATTTTGTGATTTAACTGTTAGGTATTTTGTATATTTGGTGATTACAGGTCTATGAGAGATTGATGGTGAAAAAGTGAAAAGAATACCGAATTCAAAGAAGAAATTCAGATATCATGGTACCGAATGAGCATGTGCTATTCAGAAAAAACGGGCTACACAAAAAAGCATCGTCACGTGCAAAAGGAAACTGTAAAGCTGAATATTGTTACTTGGGGGCGTATAAGATATTGGATATTCGAAATCTTTTCTTTTCTTTAATTCTTTTTGTTGTAAATATTGGGAAAGTCATGTTGTGAACTTTGTCAACTACTTAGAAGAGGGGTTAGGAGTGGAGATCATAGCCTCTATAAATGAATAAAGACTTGGAAAGCGATGGGCTCAGCTATATAAGTAGAAGTCAGTTTTAAAAGTTAGCATCCAACCACCACAGATAACACGACACAGTCGACATGTTATCATACACACATATACACTCGAAGATTTTGGTAGCAGCTTACTCATTTCTTCTTTCACACTGCTGGATTTTTTTATTTTATTTTTGCATTTTGGTTTTTTACATGGTTCTAAAAATCGTTAGGCGGCCGCTAGGCGGCACACTAGCGCCTAGCGCCTAGGGGACTAGTCGGGGCGTAATCGGGACCTAGAATTAAGACATAATTACCTTCTTCTTTTTTTGATAATTTACATCAAAGATCAAACACATTGACTACAATTTTTTTTTTATATTTGTCATTTTATCAAATACTTGTCTATATTTGTAAAATGAACAAAAATATACAAACCTACCATTAATCCCGATTCTCAACAACTCCAAAGCAATAAACCAGCCAAGTTTAGAACTAAAAAAAAAAAACCCTACTTACCTACTGCCCCTACAACCCACAGTCTAACATATCCTCCCTAATCCCTTCTCATTCTGAATTATGAGTCTCGAGACAGCCTCCTTCTTCTTCATCTGTTTTTCTTCTTCTTCCTTCTATCTATCTGGCAGACCGGCAACCCTTTTTTTCTTTCTTTCTTTTTTTTCTTCTCGCTCTCTCTCCGGCAGACCGATCTTCCTCATTTTTTCATCCTTCAATCTCTTTCCTCCTAGATCTAACCCTTTAATCTATCACATCTCTCATCCCACTGAATATCCACAAAATCAAACCCATTTTCTTTCTACCTCCCTCTTTGCCTCACCATTACCACTCCCTCTTCCTTCTCCAGTTCGCCCCCCCTTCTTTCTCCGATCACCGCATGCCACAAAATCAAAGCTACAAAAATAAATTAAGGTCGGTGGCGAATGTCAAATCGTCAAAATTAATTCTCCTACTTCCCTAATAACGAGTATAAGGTAAGTCGGGATCGTATCCGCAGGGAACGTTGTACTTATTCCTTTTTAGAATTTTACTAAGTAAATAAAAAGAACACAAATTTAGATTTTAAATTAACTAAGAATAAACTTACAGACTAATTAACTGAAAATAAATGACTTTAATTAAACTAACAGATTAACGTTTGATTTAATTCAATAAAATAAAATCCAGCCAATGAACCAATTTTCATCTCGCATTTTACTTCTAATCATAGATGCAAAAATATCTTGTTAAATTACAAATAAACCGGTTATAAGTGTCGACAAACGCCTAACACTCAATCTCTCCTTACCGTGTTGATAATCAAGAGACGCTCGTTAATTATCGTCTAACCGAATTACAACCTCCGAGACGCTCGTAAGATTTAATAACCCGGTTGCATTAAGAAGAAAGAGACCCGATTCAAAGCCATGCATATTGAAGCAATAACATGTAACAATGATTATCCGTTCCCGTAATACGGTCCGATTATGCTTGTGATGCCTAAAAGGTGTATTACTTGCCACTTTGTTAAGACCGAGGACAATTACGGATCAACAGCGTTAACTAGCTATAGAATATTATGTTAATTAATATTCTGGCCATTAAACATTAATTAGACACAATAATCTTCCAACATGTTAAACGGAGAACGAACAAATATTTGTAAATAAAACAAGAATTAATTCTATTAGATCTCACAGAAGTAAAATGCTTGAGACTTAATTGTTCATTGACTGAAAAAAAGAAGTTAGCTACTACGCATGATTAAAACAACTTACAAAAACCAAGAGTTTATGTTCCCAGCAAGTGTTGAACTTAAAAGAAGATTACAAGTTTCTCACACTTTCTCTCTCTTAGAACTGTTAGTGACTATTCTCTCTCAAAGTCACTGCCTGATTCTCCCCATTTCCTAATCGAATCCCCCCTATAATCTGCCCAAGATTACAGCATAAATACCACTCATCTCTCCACTAAAGCCACTACTTGGTAGTTTTTAAACTACCAATAACTTCCTAAAACCACCCAAAACTTCCAAATCAGTTTTTTTCTTTAATAAATAAATAAATTAGGAAGAAGTAACAGCTTTCCTAACTGCCCAACAGATCTGCTGGAAAATTCTCCAGCAACTTGACAACAGCTTCAGTTCCGGAATTTGGGCAGCACATGCCCACGTGACATCACAGATTTCCATTTGCTTGCAATCCAACATTTTTTTTAACTTTCCTCTGTTGCAGCTCCCTTCACACCTAAAAACATAAACAAGCACAAAACCAACCAAAAGTGTAATATTTACTCTATAATAAATCATAAAATCGGCTAATTCTATCACACTTTCGTGCTCCCATCAAAATCCCCCACACCTACACGATGCTTGTCCTCGAGCATCTCGAAGCAAAACAGATATACATGTTCCCTAATCTATACAACTTATGAAAATATGATCTTACTCAAATGCAGGTATTTCAATGTGCATTACCATAGGGAAACTCAAAATTCAATCAAGGTAACGGGCATCTTAAAATGCTTCATCTAGATTAACTCGCATGCCTCCAAAAGAATCCTTCAACCTCCACATATGCATGTCTCAACCATTCTCACGGTGACACTCATTCACTCAAGTGTTTAAACAAGGATGTGTATAATTAAGCACTCAACTCAACACAACGGAATGCAATTACCATAAGCTTGCAAATTGATCAAATCTCCATCACTAAATATGAGTTTAATGCACCAATCAAAAGGTCTTTTACGGGTTGTAACGGGGCTAGGGGTTAAAAAGGTAAGATGTAAGGATATAAGGTGAATAAAAATGTCAAAGAAATGCAGAAATAACACATTACTCATAGCTCAATCATCACTGAATAGAGTCCTTATGAAACTTAAACCCTTAATCATAGCACATCTGTACAACTGAAAATGGATATTCATATTTTTACTTCAATCCTACTTCTTTTTTCCTGAATTGCTTTGATCTGCTTCTGCAAACTTTTATTCTTTTTCTTTTCTCTTTTTTTTTTTTTTTATCTTCTTTCTTCTTTTCTACAAACTTTTGTTCTGCTGTTGCAACTTTTATTCTGTTGCTTTTTTTACAGCAACTGGATGAACTGAAGCTTTTATTTTGCATGCACTACTTGAGCAGAACCACATACAACGCTTAACTCAGCATAACCCAAAACCAAATATCTCACATTCTTGTACCAAACAGGATGTACTCCATTTAATGTCCAACTCACAGACTGAATTAAGACTATGATTCACATGAAATTCCTACAATTCTTGACATAGGTTAATGAAAAAGAAAGTCAAACAAGCTAAGGTTCATTTTGGTTGAAGAAAGAAATGGATAAGGCTCAAAAGGGTTAACTAAGGGGGTAATATTGAATGGTAGGATAGAAAAAAGATAGCCAAACGTGGGTAATTCCTAAATGCCTTAATCATATTGGTGCAATAACTCATTGATGTGATCTCGAAATGTATGCAAAAATGCAAGTTCTAGAATTAACATCCGTGTGCGAGAAACACTCAAGAATAACTGAGAGCAAAAATGAATGAAATGCTCCATTGGCCCAAAATCTCACTTGGAAAGGCTATGAGTCAACACATGCATACCTAACGGTTGAAGAAATTTTTTTCTGAAAACATGCATCTAAACTAGAGCAGAAACATTTCAAAACGACCATCACATATCAAAAATTTCGTATTTCACAATGATAATGCACATTGAAACACATACACCCCAGCAACATCATATATCATATCAAAAAGAATAACCCACAAAAAAAAACATGCAACCAAAATCCCCCCCACACCAAGACTATACATTGTCCTCAATGTAAAAACAAATTACCAAAACAAAAAGAGCAGGAGAACTTCCCTAACATGAAGACGGAGCAGGCGGAGGCGGAGGGCGAAAACCAACAAAATCAAAATAAGCCAACAACATGGCCTGAAGACGCTGCTGATTAGCATCTATTCGCTGCATAGCAGCCTGGAGATCTCTCAAATCAGAATCATGGGAGGAAGAGGGGCCAGCAATACCTGCAGGAATAAAAGGCTGCTCGGGTGCAGAAACACCCGGCTGAGAAGGTGGATCACATTCATCTACAAATTTTAACAAGCCCATGCGATATAAACATTTAATATCCAAAGGCTCACAATCACAGGCAATATTCAAATCATGCTGCTGCAAATTCAGAACACCTAAATTAACTGCCAACAATGTAATCACAGAACCCAAACTTAAAGGGCGACTCTTCTTGTTCAAAACCAAAACAAACTAGCTCGCCAACCAATACCCCAAATTAACTCTTTTCTTGTTCACCATACACCACATAAAAAACAATTCCGGCCTAGTGCAAATATTGGAACCGTCCTTTCGGCCCGAAAAACTATAAGCCAAATTTTTTTGAATTACTTGCAAAGCATGATCTTTAAGAAAAATACTCTGCGAACGACTAGGATTATAAGGCTCCCGGTCGTTTAAAAGAGTACTCCACACCAGATTACAATCAGAATTAAACTGATCACAATATTCACAAAAAGCACTGTCCCTCTCTGCACTTGGAACACCACCAGACAGAAATCTCAAAGCATCATTAAAAGAATTTAGAGACAAACTAAAAGCTTTTCCCATCAAACGAAATCGAATTAAATTTGGTGTATCAGCCGAAAAAGTATCAGCAGTATTAAAAACAAAAGTGCAATAAAACTCTCTGGTCAATTCATCAAAAGCAGGGAAATCTAAAACCCAAAAGTTTTCCCATCCAATATTGCGCATAAAATTGGCAACTTTCCCAGACAGATTCAAAGCATTCAAAGTAGGGATATGAAAGCATTTGCCTGGAATTATTTTGCGAGCCAAAATGTCGGAGCTTCGCCGGATTGACAGTCTTGTATTAAAAGTCAAACAACCACCCATATGCACAACCCGCTCCATCGCTGCTTTTCCTTTTTGAACCCGCGGCCTCTTACGAGCTGAATGCGGAAACAATGACATCGGCAGTGTCATTGTTTCCTGAAGTTGGTCGGGTTGAGTTGGCGGATCAACTGGAGTTGTCGGATGGTGCTCAGGTCCCATGGGAGGTGATGAGAGAGAAGCATGAGACGGCTGAGCAGGCCTTTGACTCGAAGTCCCTGCCGAACGGGATACCGGAATAGAAGAGGCAAAACTCACCTTGTCAGAAGAAGCCGAAGAGTCTGGCGGCGGGGCATAAGAATCCGTCGAAGAATGCGAAGAAGCAGACGAAGATGAAGTAGAAATTTCAACGGGGTCTGTGGATGCCACTGTCACTCGACGAGGGACAATGGCGCGAAGACGGCTAGAACGATGCCGAGGTGCAAGAGGCTGAGCAGGGCGGCGTTTAGGAGCCATGAAAAACAGAAAATAGGGCACTTCAACAATGGCAGACGATGGCTCGAAGAAGACGAAGAACTTGGCACGGCTTGGGGAAAAGGATGGATTTTGGCGCTCAATCTCTTTGGAATTAGGAGAGTTAGGGCAAAAATCCCCAAATTGAAGCTTGAGACTTTTAATTTGGTCGACCTCTCCCTCACTATTCATCCGCTATTTTGTCTTCTTTGTGGCCTTGACACTTAACCCCCTGTAGTTTAGTCTGCACTCCTTTAAAAACAATTATGCTCTCAGTATCTCACCCAAAGTACTCTGTACTTTCTTCTGTAAAGGCTCACACCTGCTGCTACAAACTAAACTTTAAAAAAAACGTTAAAACAACAAAGAAATTAATTTAAACGAAGAAAAGCAGGAAATTAAAATAACAAAAAAATAAAAAACTTTGGGTTGCCTCCCAATTAGCGCCGCTATTTACCGTCTGTAGCTAGACCCAATGCCTACCCTCAACATTACTCATAAATAGGATAGGCCAAAGTGATTTCCTCAACGGTTTCCAAAACATCAAAATTTTCATAATATGATTTCAACCGAGTACCATTGACTTTGAAAACCTTTTGAGTTTGTAAACTTGAAATCTCAAAAACACCATTAGACAAAATACTCATAATCACATACGGACCAGTCCAACGAGACCTCAATTTTCCTGGCATCAATTTCAATCGCGAGTTGAAAAGCAGCACTTTCTGTCCCATTACAAAAAAAAAAATTCGTTGAATCAATTTATCATGAAACTTCTTAGTCCGCTCTTTGTAAAATCTTGCACTATCATAGGCCTCCAACCTTAACTCATCTAATTCTTGTAATTGTAGCTTCCTTTCAAGACTAGCCAATGCAAAATTCATATTACACTCCTTCACTGCCCAGTAAGCCCTATGTTCCACCGCAACCGATAGATAGCACATTTTACCAAATACCAATCGATATGGCGACATACCAATTGGCGTTTTATATGCCGTACGATAGGCCCACAGTGCATCATCCAATCTCGAACTCCAATCCTTCCGATTAGGATTTATCATCTTTTCCAAAATACCCTTGATTTCTCTGTTTGAAACCTCAGCTTGCCCATTAGTTTGCGGATGGTATGTAGTAGCCACTCTATGGTGAACACCATACTTAAGCATCAATGCTTTCACACTTTGGTTGCAGAAGTGAGTCCCTTGATCACTAATTACAGCCCTTGGAATGCCAAACCTGCTGAATATATTAGACCTGAGAAAACTCACAACAACTTTCGAATCATTAGTCCGGGTAGCTTTTGCTTCTACCCACTTAGAAACATAATCCACCGCAAGCAATATATACAAATTACCAAAAGAACTTGGAAATGGTCCCATGAAATCCATTCCCCAAACATCAAAAATTTCACAAATTAAAATTGGAATTTGGGGCATCTCATCTCTCAAAGTTAAATTTCCAATCTTTTGACATCTATCACAACTTTTACAGAAAACATAGGCATCCTTGAAAAGAGTTTCCCAATAAAAACCACTATCTAAAATTTTTCTTGCTGTTCGTCTCGGACCAAAATGTCCTCCACAAGCATAACTATGACAATATACTAATATGGAATGAATCTCGTCATTAGACACACACCTACGAATGACTTGATCAGAACCAATTCGCCAAAGATAAGGTTCATCCCATATATAGTATTTAGAGTCACTTCTTATTTTATTCTTTTTGCACTGCTCATTCCTTGTGGAAAAATTCCAGTCACCAAAAAGTTAACTATATCAGCATACCAAGGTTCCTTACCTGACTTACCTTGCACCAAAAAGAGTTGTTCATCCGGGAACATTTCAGAAATGGAAATGGATTCCTCTTCATGCACCAACACCTTAAATGATCAACTACCGAATTATCCTTCCCCTTGCAATCCTTAATCTCCCATGTAAATTCTTGCAATAGGAGAATCCATCTGATCAGTCTAGGCTTAGACTCCTTCTTTGCCAAAAGATACTTGAGTGTTGCATGATCTGAGAAAACCACCACTTTGATCCCAGCAAATAAGACCTGAACTTCTCAAACGCAAAAACTATGGCCAACAACTCCTTTTCCGATGTAGTGTAATTGCATTGGGCTGCATTGAGAGTTTTCGAAGCATAATATATCACATGACTCTGCTTCCCTTCTCTTTGTCCAAGAACTGCTCCAACTGCATAATGACTCGCATCGCACATGAGTTCAAATGGTGAATCCCACTTCGGTGGTTGAATGATAGGAGCTGAAGTCAGCTTCTCCTTCAACAAATCAAAAGCCTTCTTGCAATCTTCCCCGAATTCAAAAGGAACATCCTGTTGAAGCAACCTTGTTAAAGGTTGAGCGATCTTGGAGAAATCTCGAATAAATCGCCTGTAAAATCCTGCATGACCAAGAACACTACGAATATCTTTCACATTAGCAGGATAAGGCAATTTAGCAATTAAATCAACCTTAGCTTTGTCCACTTCAATTCCCCTTTCAGACACTACATGACCTAACACTATACCCTCTTGTACCATAAAATGGCATTTCTCATAATTAAGAACCAAGTTAGTGTCTATGCAACGTTTCATGACTTTAGATAAATTATCTAAACATTGATCAAATGAATCACCATACACCGTAAAATCATCCATAAAAATCTATATGCAATGCTCAATCATATCAGAAAAGATACTCATCATACATCTTTGGAATGTACCAGGTGCATTACACAGACCAAAAGGCATACGACGAAAAGCAAAGGTACCGAATGGGCACGTGAAAGTTGTTTTTTCCTGATCTTCAGGTGCAACTAAAATCTGATAATAACCTGAATAACCATCTAAAAAACAGAAATATCTTTTACCCGCCAACCTTTCTAACATCTGATCAATGAATGGAAGAGGAAAATGATCCTTCCGAGTTGCTGCATTTAACTTTCGAAAATCTATGCACATTCTCCACCCATTTTGCAATCTCATTGGTACCAACTCATTCTTCTCATTTTCCACCAAAGTAAAACCTGTTTTCTTAGGAACAAGATGGACGGGACTTACCCAATTGCTATCAGAAATAGGAAAAATAATCCCTAAATCCAAAAGCTTCAAGATCTCCTTGAGAACAACTTCCTTCATGGGCGGATTCAATTTCCGCTGCAGATCACGAACAGGTTTGGAATCAGCTTCTAACAAAATACGATGCATGCACATTGAAGGGCTAATTCCCTTAATGTCTGCAAGTGTCCAACCAATTGCTCCTTTGTTCTCTCTTAAGACTCTTAGCAACTTCTCTTCCTGCAACTCAGTCAAATTATTAGCAATAATGATTGGCAAAGTTTCATTTTCACCTAAGTAGACATATTTCAAATGTTCAGCTAACTTCTTTAATTCCAACTTAGGTGCTTGAATTGTGGAAGGAAGAATTTTTTCACTTGACATTGGTAATGGAAGAGTCGGAAAATCAAACTTTGATGTAACCTCAGGTATGGAATAAAGAGCCATGATACTCTCTTGCACTTTAACATTGTTTTGAAAAGGTACATCCTTATCAGTCAAACTTTTCACAAGAACAACTTCCAATTTATCATCAAGAACATTAGACTCAAACTCATCTCGCACGACAGAATCAATGACACTAACATGAAAAACAGACTCCGAATCACTTGGATATTTCATGGCATCAAAAACATTAAAAGTTACTACATTGCCATCAAATTCAAGTGTCAAAGTTCCCTTATCTACATCGATTTTTGTTTTGCTGTTTTCATGAATGGTCTCCCTAACAGAATAAGAGAGGGATGAGGAGAACATGAATCATCCATATCTATGACATAGAAATCCACCGGAAAAATTAAGTCATTCACTTTCACCAAAACATCCTCTACCACACCTTCAGGATAATAATTAGACCTATCTGCTAATTATATGACTACCATAGTATCTCGCAGTGGGCCTAAATTCAATTCTTTATACACATATAAAGGCATGACATTTATGGACGCTCCTAGATCAAGCATGGCTTTTTCGACTTTTTTATTACCTATAATACAAGGGATAGTATACATACCTGGATCCTTGCATTTCTGAGGTAATTTCCGTTGAATCATTGCTGAAACATTCTCACTTACCAACACTTTCTCATCCTGTCGCAACTTCATTTTCTTCGTGCACAATTTTTTAAGAAACTTGGCATACCTAGGCACTTGCTTAATAACCTCCAAAAGAGGTATATTAATTTCTACCTTGCTAAAAGTATCCAAGATTACTTTATCATCATGTTCTTTCTTTTCCCGTGCCAATCTTCCTGGAAAAGGTGGAGGAATAATTATTTTCTGATTTTCTGTACCTGATCCTCCAGCTTTTTCCTTCAACGAATTCTCCTTCAGTACACCTTCATCATTTTGGCTGCTACTTTCACCTTCCTTTTTCTCCTTTGCGATATCCTGTAACTCCTTTCCATTCCTAAGAGTTACTGCACAAGCATTCTCCCGTGGATTCTTTTCAACTTGAGAAGGTAATCTACCTTGGTTCACTTCTATTTTGCTCATTGATACAGCCAATTGCGAGATCTGATCTTCCAAGGATTTAATGCTAGCCTTAGTTTGTTGT